>CM052898.1:59859493-59953184 GCA_028534135.1 Potos flavus | reverse complement strand
ATATGATAATTGTCTTTCTCTGATTGACTTACTTCGCTTAGCATAATACCCTCCAGTTTCATCCACATCGTTGCAAATGGCAAGATTTCATTTCTCTTGATGGCTGCATAGTATTCCATTGTATATATATACCACATCTTCTTTATCCATTCATCTGTTGATGGACATCTAGGTTCTTTCCATAGTTTGGCTATTGTGGACATTGCTGCTATAAACATTTGGGTGCACGTGCCCCTTTGGATCACTGCATTTGTATCTTTAGGGTAAATACCCAGTAGTGTGATTGCTGGGTCATAGGGTAGCTCTATTTTCAACTTTTTGAGGAACCTCCATACTGTTTTCCAGAGTGGCTGTACTAGCTTGCATTCCCAGCAACAGCGTAGGAGGGTTCCCCTTTCTCCACATCCTCGCCAACATCTGTCGTTTCCTGACTTGCTAATTTGAGCCATTCTGACAGGTGTGAGGCAGTATCTCGCTGTGGTTTTGATTTGTATTTCTCTGATGCCGAGTGATGTTGAGCATTTTTTCATGTGTCTGCTGGCCATTTGGATGTCTTCTTTGCAGAAATGTCTGTTCATGTCTTCTGCCCATTTCTTGATTGGATTATTTGTTCTTTGGGTATTGAGTTTGAGAAGTTCTTTATAGATTTTGGATACTAGCCCTTTATCTGATATGTCATTTGCGACTATCTTCTCCCATTCTGTCGGTTGTCTTTTGGTTTTGTTGACTGTTTCCTTTGCTGTGCAAAAGCTTTTGATCTTGATGAGGTCCCAATAGTTCATTTTTGCCCTTGCTTCCCTTGCCTTTGGTGATGTTTCTAGGAAGAAGTTGCTGTGGCTGAGATCGAAGAGGTTTTTGCCTGTGTTCTCCTCAAGGATTCTGATGGATTCCTGTCTCACACTTAGGTCTTTCATCCATTTTGACTCTATTTTTGTGCGTGGTGTAAGGAAATGGTCCAGTTTCATTCTTCTGCATATGGCTGTCCAATTATCCCAACACCATTTGTTGAAGAGACTGTCTTTTTTCCATTGAATAGTCTTTCCTGCTTTGTCGAAGATTAGTTGACCATAGAGTTGGGGGTCCATTTCTGGGCTCCCTATTCTGTTCCATAGATCTGTGTGTCTGTCTTTGTGCCAGTACCACACTGTCTTAATGATTACAGCTTTGTAATAGAGCTTGAAGTCTGGAATTGTGATGCCACCAGCTTTGGTTTTCTTTTTCAACATTCCTCTGGCTATTCAGGGTCTTTTCTGGTTCTATATAAATTTTAGGATTATTTGTTCCATTTCATTGAAAAAAATTGATGGTATTTTGATCGGGATTGCATTAAATGTGTAGATTGCTTTAGGTAGCATAGACATTTTCACAATATTTGTTCTTCCAATCCATGAGCATGGAACGTTTTTCAATTTTTTTTGTGTCTTCCTCAATTTCTTTCATGAGCACTTTATAGTTTTTTGAGTATAGATTCTTTGCTTCTTCGGTTAGGTTTATTCCTAGGTATCTTATGGTTTTGGGTGAATTGTAAATGGGATCAACTCCTTAATTTCTTTCTTCTGTCTTGCTGTTGGTGTATAGAAATGCAACTGATTTCTATACATTGATTTTATATCCTGACACTTTACTGAATTCCTGTATGAGTTCTAGCAGTCTTGGAGTGGAGTCTTTTGGGTTTTCCGCATAAAGTATCCTATCATCTGCAAAGAGTGAGAGTTTGACTTCTTCTTTGCTGATTTGGATGCCTTTTATTTCTTTTTATTGTCTGATTGCTGAGGCTAGGACTTCTAGTACTAGAACATCTGTATATCCTTTGAGCAATTCCTCTTCTACAAATCTTAGGGAAATTTTCGTGTATGTCAGTCAAGGGAAATATACAAAAATATTCATATCAGCATGGAAACAACACCAGTAAATATCAATAGAAGAATGGATAAATAAATGTGGCAAAATCCTACACAGGAATATTTTCCAGCCATGAAATGAATGGATCAAAGCCAAATAATACAAACTATTGAGAAAAAATACAAGCTGCACAATTCCATGTGAGGTGTAAAAACCAATTTTCTAAAACTCAAGATTAAACAATACATTTAGGGATAGATACGTATAATAAGACTGTGGAAGCAAAAGCAAGGGAATAAAACACTCAAAATGTAGAGCAGTGGATCTATCTAGGGAGGATTATCCAGGCACATTACAGGGAATTGGTGATATTCTAATTTTCAAGTTGAATATAACATTTATAGGTGTTCATTTTATTATGCTTCATAATCTATTGATTGTATCAAAATATCATAAAATTTAATGAAAAATCAGGACTACAACTACAGACTATTTAGAAAGTAAAGGCTCAGGGAATCTGTATATTATGCTTTCTGTATTTTCAGTTAAGCTCTTCCAGATTAACTAGATTTGAATTCCTTTTATTTTAAACAAGAAAAGTGAAGATAAATGGATCAAATATTCAACTCGGAGTTCAAATGAAAGCAGCAACGGAATGGAGGAATTAGTAGGTGTTTTAGCAAAATAGTTGAAAGCTAAAAGTAAAATTAGAACAAATTTCAGAATTTAACACTTATTGCAGGGACAAATGAGGACATTTCAGCAAGCTCACACAAGTATTGAATGTCTACTGGATCTTTGGCTGAGGTGCTCTGGGGGAACTTCTGGGCAGAGAGAAGGGAGAAACCTTGCAGGAGACTCTGGGCCATGGCATATGGGACATTGTACGTGGATTACAGGGACTAGATGCATCACGAGGGCAGGTAGGTAGGATGGTCGAGGTAGGCTTTCTAGGCACGGAGTGTCTGGCCATAAGCAACTTTGTTGTTTGCCGCACTGTGCCAAGCAGTTGTTATTTTATTGTCGCCTCTGAAGGTGCCATTTTCATAAAGCTGGCAAGCTTCTGCAGAATTAATACAGTGACTAAAATTTCAATAAGTTACAAATTTTTTGCCACATAGCAAAAGTCAGAAGTGAAATTGAATGCCTGAAAAAAATCCTCAAGTTTAACTACTTTGTGTAGAAGTTAAACTTTAACTCCCATCCTTTGCATTCTGTGGTAGATTGTACCCAGGCTGGGAGCCTACCATACATTTTATGCCAATCAATAAACATTTGCCCAAGGTGTCCTGCCTTCAGCACCCTACACATAAGAAAAAAGTTACCGCTTTGCCAAGAAATGCTAGGATTCTGTTGTGGTGCTTCCGAAGTTTTGCGAATATTTAATTTGGATTTTTCTGTTGAATATAGTCAACTCTTGATTGCGCAGAGCACTGTAAGAAGAAAGTGGATAGTTGGGAGAAAGTGTTCAAAGGTAGATCACAAGCAAGATAGCCTTTCTTCATTTCAACAGAGCACCCCTACTCTCATCTGTTTTGCATATTGGGGTTTTTCGTGATATATCTTAGCAGAAGAATTTTCATCAGTAAAAATAACTTGGAAAACCAATGTTCTATATTCCATTTTAGCCATAAGAATTGAGTTCCTAGCTCGATGAAAGTATTGGTAAAAGAATGACCGAGTGAATGAATGAAGTGGGTCCAGGGAAGGACATAAAGCAGAGTCTGTTTTAATTGAGACCGATATTTAATTGTTAGCAAACTTGTAAGACAGAAAATAATACACCGTGTGAGATTTAGGGCAGATTTCTGCTGGGCCAGATTTGCCATTTCAGCTTTATTTCTATAGATTTGCCTTTTCTGGGCATTTCATATAAATGGAATCATTCAATATATATCGTATTTTGCATCCAGCTTTTTTTTTTTTTTTTAGATTTTATTTGAGAGTGAGAGAGAGCATGAGTAGGGGGAGGGATAAAGAGGCAAACAGACTCCCTGATGAGCAGGGAGACCGATGTCAGATCCCAGGACTCTGAGATCATGACCCGAGCCAAAGTCAGACGTTTAACCGACTGAGCTACCCAGGCACCCCTTGCATCCAGCTTTTTTAACTTAGATGACATTTTTGAGGTTTATCCATGTTGTAGCATGTATCAATATTTCATTTCCTTTCATTACAAAATAGTATTTTTAATTTGTGCTTTTCTTTTTCTTCACTTTTGCTAGGGTTTTTATCAATTTATCAGTTTTTAAAAGAAGCTGTAATACTTGTCTATTTTCTGTTTTGCTGATTTCTGCTTTTATCTTTATTATTTCTTTCTGTTTACTTTGGGCTTATTTGGAGGGGAGGGGGTTTCCCCCCTAGATTCCTAGGGTGAGGATTTAGAGAATTGATTTTAAAGCTATCTTCATTTCCAGCATTTAGAACTACAGATCTTTGGCTAAGCACTGTTGTATTTTCATCATCATCCATTTTGACATATTTTCTAATTTTCCTTGTGATATCTTCTTTAACCTGATCGTGTTTTAGAAGTATCTTTAATTTCCATATACTTGGGGACTTTCTAGATACTTTATTGTTACTGATTTCTAGTTTGTTTCTAATTGTGTTGAAAGAACACACTGTAAGATTTCAGTGTTTTGGTATTTTTGAGGCTTATTATTTTGGCCTGGTATGTATGTAGTCTGTCTTTGTAGGTTTCATGTGTACTGGTAAAGAATGTATATTTTGCAGTAGTTGTTAGATACAGATACAGTAGTCTGTAAAAAGTGTTGACCTCAAGGTGATTGTGAGATTCAGATTTTTCTGGCTAATTTTCTATATACTGATTTTTTTTTTTTCCAGTGGTTCTATCACTAAGAGAGAAGTATTTAAAATCTCCTGTTATTGGGGTGCCTGGGTGGCTCAGATGGTTAAATGTCTGCCTTCTGCACAGGTCATGATCTCCGGGTCCCAGCATCGAGCCCGATATTGGGCTCCTGGCTCAGTGGAGAGTGTGCGTCTCCCTCTCCCTCTGCCTCCACCCCTCCTCATACTCTCTTTCTCTCTCTGTATCTCTCCGTCTCAAATGAATAAATAAAATCTTAAAAAAATATAAAATAAAAAATAAAATCTCCAGTTAGGATGGGATCTATTTTTGTTTAGTTTTATCAGTTTTTGTTTTATGTAGTTTGAAACTCTACTATTAAGTGCTCTTACATTTATGATTGTCACTCTTGTATCGTCATGAAATGTCCCTTTTTACTTCTGGTACAATATATTTGATTTTCTTGAGTTTGACTATTGATGAACCTTGGTATGGTTTTATTTATAATTTTCCTGCTTGCAGTTTGCTGAGCTCCTTGAATTTGCAAGTATATATATATGTATATTTTAATCAAATTTGGCTAACTGTGAGCTATTATTTTTCCAAATATTTCTTCTCCCCCATTATTTCTCTTTTTCCTCTAGAACTCTGGTTATTATGTACATCCTGCATATGTGTTAGTCTATTTGTATTTATTATGGTCTTTATTATTTAAAATTTAAACTTGTCTTTTCGTCTTTTCTTCAAATTGGATAATTTGTATAGCTCTTTTAGTTTACAGACCTTTTTCTCTGTCATCTCTAGTCTTCTCTTGCTCCCAACCAGTGACAACTTCATTTCAGATAGTATACTTTTTAGTTTTAGAATTTCCCTTTGGTTTACTGTTTTCATTTCTTAAGGAGTTCTGATCTGATAATTCATTATGACTGTATTTTCTTCTATATCTTTCAATATATTTTCATTAGCTGCTTTAAAAACCTGGGTCATCTTGATCTCTTCATTTAATATATTTTTTCTCTTGGTTATGGGTTACATTTCTCATTCCCTGATTTTTTACAACGTATAATGATTTTTGCACAGTGGCAGTTCTGCAGGCACAATAGGGAGTCTGAATTTTGGTGTCCTTAGAGAATATTGAGTTCTTTCTGGCTGTCATTTAATTTACTGGTAGTTCAGCTTGACTCTTTCAAGCCTTGTTTTTAATTTTTGTTCCATGGGTCTGTCAATAAGGCGCGGCTTTTCTGAGGTCTCAGTCCAATACTCAGAGTATTTAGCAAGATTTGTTCTCTCTGGATTGCCAGAACTCTTGTCCCCCAGCTCTGTGCAACTTCAGGCTCTCCCCTCAACCCACAGCTTCCAGGGGGCTGTTGTCTATCACACTACCTGGAATCTCGTCCAACCGACATCTTAGCACGTGACCAAAGACTTACGGGTCCCACTGTGCAGATTTCCGAAAGTGCTTTTCTGAGCAGCTCTACTCCCTTTCTTAGTCTACCTGAGAAACTCCTGCTGCCTCAGCAAACCCTAGCTCCAGTCTCCTGCTGCACAGCAAAGCGAGGCTGCTGTGCTGTGAGTCCCACAACCCCATGCCTTCGTCTGGAAAGTACCTCAAAGGGAGAAATGCCGGGCAAGACAGAAAAAATACCAGGGTGATTATAGGGCTTATTTCCTGCATCTCCTCTCTCTCAGGAATCAGAGTCCTGTACTCTTTGTTGTCTAACATCTGAAGAAGGGTTGTGTCATATATTTTGTCTAGGTTCAGTCTTGTTTATGTCGAAGGATGAGTTTGGTACCAGTTACACCATCCCAACTGGATATCACAGTCCTCCTCTCTCTCTCTTTATTTTTGAAGTTTACTTATTATGAGCATCTCGTCTTTTATATAAGAGCCATTTGTATTTCTTTCTCTTGGAACTATTTCTCTGTTCATTTTCTTTGACCACTTTTCTCCTGTGTTTCTAAAAGTGTTTTCTTATAAGTTTCTCAGTGTTCTTTACAAGTAAGTGAAAATTGACTCCTGTGATGCGTTATGCAAATATTTACCGCTTCGTTTTTGAACATTTAATTTTATTAATGTTGTATTTTGGTACGGAAATTAGAGTTTTAGTGAGTATTATTTAATCTGTTATAGCTTCTGGGTTTTGTGTTCTATTAGGAATGCTTTCTCAACTCTAAATTCTCCTTAATTTTTTTCTGTTACTTTTATGGATTCAGTTTTGATTATTAAATCATTGATCTACCTGGAATTTATTTGGTTTTAAGTCTTGAGGGTAGGATTTATTATTTTATGACTCCTTAGTAGTACCGTTAAGTGTACATTCCATCTTTTCTCCATCAATGTGAAATGCCATCCTATTAACAATCTGTATATTTTTGTGCAGATTTTCGGCCTCTTCATTTTTCCCTTTCATTTTTATTTACTCACATGTCAGTGCCAAACTCTTAATTTTCATGGTATTGTTATGTAGTTAGACATTTGAATGGGATAGTTCTCGCTTCTAGTTACGTTACCTATTTTAAGAGTTTCCTTGCTATTTTACCTTTTGATTTTTTTTCCCTCTCAATAACTTTGTAAATAGCTTGTCTAGTTTCAAAAACATGGTGACTCATAATGTTTTTGCAGTTACTTTTATTTATTTTTTTTGTTTTTAAAATTTTTTTATTAACATATAATGTATTATTTGCCCCAGAGTACATGTCTGTGAATCATCAGGCAGTTACTTTTAATTCATAGATTAATTTAGGAAGAATCAGCATGTTGACGATTTTGAGCTTTTCTAGCCAAAAATATGGTATGACTCTCCATTTGTTTGTCTGATTCTTTATCTCCCAGTAATCTTTGTTTCTTCCTGTGAACCTTGCAAGGTCCTTGATACATTTATTCTTAAGTATCTCATCTACTTTTGTTGCTGTCGTAAATGGGATCTTCTATCTTCTAGGTGACTATTACTCTTCTACTGCATGTTTTTCTTTTTTACAATAAATTCTAAACCATGATACTCATAACCTTCACCTAAACACTGTCCGCTTCCTCAGTCTGCTTTTCTCGTTGTCATTCACCCATAGATTTATTGAGTCCATTGAGCTCTGGGTAGAATGATGTACAAGATATATTCATACCCTCAAGTGCCAGTGGTCTAAATTAGTCATTTATTTGTTCATTCAAAAGGTATTTACTGAATATCTTCAATATTCAAAACACCATAATAGGCAGTGTAGAACTCACAAAAAGTACCTTGGGCAATTCAAATATATGTATTCAATATTTCTAAAATAGTTTTTCATTCCATTTATATTCCATTTCATTCATTTCATTCCATTATAATCATTTCATTCATTCCTTTCTTGGGGGAGCTTGTGGTCTTGTTGGGGAGAAACATTTTATGTGAAAGGATAAGTAGCAATACAAGATGATATTGCACAAATGGATGGTATAAACTTTCAAAGGAGAAAGTGGTGAGTGAAAGCGCATGAGCGAAGTCGAGGCTGGAGGCAAGATGAGGAAGAGAGGCCACCTTAGCCGGAAAGAGCAGTGGGAGCTGAGCACAGAGGCAGGAGTGAAGGACTAGAGCAGGGGGGCGCGGGGCCCATACATCCGGGCTGGAAGAGCGGGCCTGCGTTGGCAGGCTGGGTTGGAGCCGGAGTGTGGAGGGCCTTGAATGCTCAGCCAGGTAAGAGATGGCAAGGCCCGGCGCTCAGGCTCTCCTAGCAGTGTGGAAACATTCCCTCGGTGATGGTGAGCAAGATTAGGCCACCCTGCTGGTGGGATGGAGATTGGAAGCAGAATTGCAGGATGCAAAAACAGTAGCTGTGGGTATGTGGCGATACCTACCAGTCCAACCGGGAGCGGGAAAGGAGCTGATGCAGCATACGGGGGTGCGGCGAAAGGGGCACCGCTGGGACTGTCAGGCATTTGGATTGAGAGGGAAGAGATGGCATTGCCAACGAGGTTTCAGATCTCAGGGAGAGGAAAAACTCATCATGCCTTTGGCCTCTTCCTGAAGATGTCGGTTTGGGAGTCCCGTCCTCTGATTTGGGTTAATAAGTTGGGAAAGTGAAAGAATTCATATGTGAGGATAATCTCCTGTGTGTTCATGCCCTATATTTTGGCTTTATAATTAGAATCTAGCAACTAGAATGTTGCTAGCCAAGATTGGTGGGCGGTGACATCTGAGAGACTGTCGTTCTGGAGTGGGATCAGTTGAGTAACTAATCCACAGTAGAATTATGTTTGCTGGCTCTCGGGGTGCGTTAGTGCTGATGAGCTTGAAAACACAGCAGGCACGGTAGGTGCATTTCTTATGCTGGAGAAACTTGACAGATATTCTTAGGGGAGATGAAGGTTGGGGGGAAGCATCTACTTCTACCCAGGTTGGGTGGGAGGAGAAAAAAATTGTGCCAGGAAGGGAGATGGTGTTACTCTTTGTCTTATCAAGTTGTTAGTAGGACTTGGCTTCATTATGAGAGGAGATTCCCGTATCGATTGTGAAACACTGGGCCAAGCTAGAGAATAAAAGCATGACGCACCCTGCCCTCTAGATGCTCTGGTCTTCAGAAGGATCCCGTTACCATCCCATCGTGCCCAATGAAGTATTCTGTTACCAACCAGCTGCGATGAGCAGCAGAGAACCCAGGAGGGCAGTGAGAAACAAGCCAGGGTTGAGAAGAGGTGAAGTGCTGCGGCCAGATACCTTTCGAAAAATCCAGTGGTGACTTTCCTAGAAGAAAAAATGGAAAGGAAACAGATTTGTCTACATTGTCAGTAAAAGAAAGAGGGATAGGATGGTATTTTCAGTAAGGGGGCAGCAAGGCTGGTTGAAGGTTTCCTTTGGAACTGAGAAATCGGCTTCGTTGAAAAAGACAGGTGAAGGGAGAGATGAGGGAGGCTTACATGAGGTGCGCGACTCGAACAGGGAGGCGAGGGTGGAAGGTTTGGAGAAGGCAGAGGGACTCGGGGGGAGCTTACGGACGAGGGATCCGTAAGCTGATCCCTAAAAAGGGATCAGACTGCTTTTGCTCAGAGACCTCCAGGAAGGATGGTGATAGGGTATCATTTTTTCAGCTCCCATTTTCTCTGTCCTTGGTTTTCACATTATGCCCCTTGGCCAAAGCCATCCCAACTAGACAGGCAAAGCCAGCCCTCTGATGTCCCCCAAGACGCCAGGTGCTATTTCTTTTCTTGGTGTCAGACTTCTCATGGTCGAGACCCTTGAGACTTCCTTCAAGGCGGAACAAGCCTCACAAAGGTGTCAGAATGGAATGAGAGTCTCACATGGTGTTACAGAGGTTCAGTCTGAACCCTGAACAGCAGCCTTTATGTGGACGTCCGAAAGTGTCTCAAGTACTATATCATTCCTTCTTCTTTTTATTATTTTTTTTAAAGATTTTATTTATTTGACAGAGAGAGAGAGAGATCACAAGTAGGCAGAGAGGCAGGCAGAGAGAGAGGGGGAAGCAGGCTCCCTGCTGAGCAGAGAGCCTGATGTGGGGCTCGATCCCAGGACCCTGAGATCATGATCCGAAACAAAGGCAGAGGTTTTTAACCCACTGAGCCACCCAGGCACCCCTTCTTTTTATTTTTTAAAGATGTAAAATATCTGTAACTTTTCTGACCATTAAAGTAACGTGCATTCAATAGAAACATATTCATGAATGCAGAAGGGTCTGAAGTTCAAAAGTGAACTCACCTGGGTCGAAGAACTGGGTTCTCCTCATGCATCAAGGCTTATCAGGTAGTACTAGGTAGCGAGGAAGAATCCAGGTCTGGGGCTGTACATCACTTCCAGTTCTCTGGAAGGTCCCTACCTTCTCACCTGCAGGGTAGTGGGGATAACTGGGAGGCCATGGCAGATTGGATGAGATAATGTGTGTAAAGATACTGTGTGCAAAGGAGCACGGTGCTTGAAAGATAGGACATGTTCAACAAATGACTCTTAAATCCCTTCTCTACATGCTGTTATTCTATGTGTATAATTTTTTAACTTGGTTTTCCATGTTTGATGTCATAGACATATGTCTATGTCAATACATGTAGTTCTGCTTCATTTTTTTAATGATTTCAAATCTCACTGATCCCCTCCCTAAGTAGGCTTTTTGAGAAGCCTATTAACTATCAAAGTCGTTATAGTATTATCATTGCCTTGGCTAGATTAGCCAACAGAATTTTGAATGAAAATTGGGAGTCGGCATCCTTTTCCAGTTCCTGACCTTAATGGGTATGCCTCCACTATTGAGAGGCTGTATGTAAATGGCCAATGGCCAGTTCATATATGAAAATAGAACTCTGACTCCCAACTTCTGTAGCACCTAGCCCGGGGCCAAACTACAACCACTCTGGGCTGCCGCACCACCACCTCTGTAGCAATTGGCACAAATTGCTCGGGACTTGGTCAGTAACTGTCAGCTTCCTTAAGTTTTGCCCCTGCTTCTGACTCAGGATCAACCACAGAAAACCAAACCTCCCTAAACCAGTAACAGGACGTGCCCCACTTCTAGTTAACCTGCTTCCAGCATCCCCGTACCAACAACCTCCGATGAGTGCATACCCGAAGCCTTCCTGTCTTTTTACTATAAAGCTTTTCCAGTCCCCTGGCAGAGACTCCCCTTTGAGTCTCTGCCAACTCTTGCTAGTTCTCCTTTGGGTGATCTTTGTTTATTTCCATACACCGTTCAGTATAATTTCCAGTAGTGGGTTTTCTAATGATTAATCAGCTGTGAATTTCTAGAATGAGCCCTTCGTTGGTCCCGAAATGTTAGTTACTCAACACATGTTTCTTGAGAGCATGCTATGCGCCAGGGTCTGTGCTAGGCTTAGATAAGATAGCAATAACCCAAACAGATGTGTTTTCTGCTCTTGTAGGATTTATGGTCTAGTAGGCAACACAGGCATTCATCAGATAAGTTACACTTGATTGTGGGGTTTCGGAGAAAAGTGCTCCAGGAAACTGGGAAGGAATGGGCAGGGAGGAAACTCAGAAGAGTGGGGTGTCCTTGAAGCCAAGAGAAGGTGGCCGCATTTCCAAAAGATCAGATGTGACAAGAGCCATCAAGAAGTCAAGTGCAAGGAGGTAAAGAATGAGTATTATGCTCTTCTGGGTTTTTGTTTTTTTTAATGCTCTTCGGCTTTTTTAACCACGTTTCTTCATTAATTTTCTTCTGTGGTTATTTCTGAAGGCTTCATTTTTTCCATTCATATTTAAGTGAGCATTTACAGGTTCCTTTATAGCTCGAATTGATTTCCAATGTGACTTCAAATTTTTTTTCAGAAATTTGATATGTGGAAGGTGCATATCAAATTCTTCCTAAGTAATATTTATTTTCTCCACCAGAAAGCTGAAAATGAAATGCACTCCCTGCTGATTGTTGTCATTTACCTGACAGCACTGGTGTTGAATATCTAATATTGCTCCGCGTCTCCCGCAGCAGCGGCTCGATGGGCTCGCTCTGTGAGTGGCACCTGTTAATTAACTAATGCAGAAAGCCGTCACTGAAGGAGAAGCCTGTCATGGGATACCAGACCCGCTGTGTACAAATGCGAAAATAACTTTTGCAAAATCAGATTTTAACGAAGCAGATGTATTTTCAAGGCACAGTGTGGCAATTTTCTGTCCCTTCGTTCTGTTTACTTATTTTTCAGCCCTTTATATTTCTCTAGTGGAGAGAGAGATTCAACGTGGTATGTGTCGCTCTCCCCCTCACCTTTCTTAGCCTTATCTGTTCCTAATTACATTCTTTCTAAAACCTGTTGTTTTTTGTATTTTTTTTAAAGATTATTTATTTATCGAGAGAGAGCACCCACCTGCGTGCGGGGGGGAGGGGCAGAGGGAGGAGAGAGAGAGAGTCTTAAGCAGACTCCCTGCTGAGCGCGGAGGAGCTGATGTGGGCCTTGATCTCCAGACCTTAGATCACAACCTGAGCAGAAACCAAGAGTCGGAGGTTCAACCGACTGTGCCTCCCAGGCACCCCTGTATTTTTGTTTTGTATTCACACGATAAACTTCACAGATAGTCCTCCTTTTCCTTCTGTTCCACTTTCAGTCATTTCAGTTACAAAAACGCAGTCTTGTTGAGTGATAGCATAGACTGCAGCCAGATGGTCGTGGCAAAGTTACGCGACCTTTTCCAAACTTCACTTTCATCATCTGTAAAATGGAGTCAAGGGGATTTTTGGTTAGATTATCCGTTAAAGTGCTTAGAATAGTACTTTGCACATGGTAAGAGCCCTATAGGTGTTTACTATCATCTTTCTCTTCATGGCTTATTCTAATATCTAATTTTTAGCTTTGGAGTATTGATTTGTAAATAATAATACCGGTTTGTTATCCTATCTCTTTATTGATAGTGTATGGAAATAATTTTCCCTGTGGAGTTTTAATAGGTTTAGGGTAAATGAGTACTATTTAATATTCATTTGTCACATTCTGACTTATAAAATATTAAAGCTAAGAGAAACCTCCAGTGTCACAGAGTGCTCCTTCTTTCTTTTCTTTCTTTTTAAAGATTTTATTTATTTATTTGACAGAGAGAGATCACAAGTAGGCAGAGAGGCAGGCAGAGAGAGAGGGGGAAGCAGGCTCCCCGCTGAGCAGAGAGCCCGATGCGGGGCTCGATCCCAGGACGCTGAGATCATGACCTGAGCCGAAGGCAGAGGCTTTAACCCACTGAGCCACCCAGGTGGCCCTCCTTCTTTATTTTCTAACAAGGAAATTAGGGCTCAGGAAAATGGAATAAGTTGACCACGGTCACTCTATCAGGTTCTGATAGTGCTGACACCAGGACCTGTCACGCCCAGTCCTGTGCTAGTTTCCTGTGGAGTTTCCTGTGCTATAATTTGAATGATACAGTTTCTCCCCCATTTTTGGATGACCAAAAATGAGCCAGTTCATCAGTTTTTCCCACAGAAAAATGTAGCGAATCTAGGGTCTCTGATACTATCCAACTTGGGTCCTTTAAGTTCTTGGTCCATCAGCTGACGCAGACTCAGAAGTGCATCTCGTCAACAGGAAGTGGCCGAGGACTTCTGGGTCAAGATGGCAGATCGACAAAGGGAATTACGTTTGCTTCCTCCTTGTATTGGCTTCTTATTGCTGTTGTAACAAAGCTGCAAGTTTAGTGGCTTAAAACAACACAAAAACGTATTCTCTTAGAGTTCTGGAAGTCAGGAGTCTAAAGTCAAGATGTTGGTGGCTTCATTCCTTCAGGGGGCTTCTGTTCCTTGCCTCGAAAACCCAAGCTGAAAAGCTTCTAGCTGCTGCCTTTGTTCCTTGTTTCTTAGCCCTCGTGCCACTGCAACCTCGTACTTTTATCTTCACATCATCTGTTCACTCTGACCGCCTGCTTCCCTCCTATAGGAATCCTTGTGATTACATTGGACCCGTTTGGATCATCCAGGATAGTCTATCTCAAGGTCCTTAACCGATGGGACACCTGGGTGGCTTAGTCGGTTAGGTGTCTGCCTTCGGCTCAGGTCATGATCCTGGGGTCCTGGGATCAAGTCCCCCATTGGGCTTCTTGCTCAGCGGAGAGCTTGCTTCTCCCTCTGCCTGCTGCTCCCTCAGCTTGTGCTCACTCTCTCTCTCTCTCTGACAAGTAAATAAAATCTTAAAAAAAAAAAAAAAAAAAAAAGGATCCTTAACCGAATCACATTTGCAAAGTTCCCTTTTCCATGTAAGGTGATACAGTTTCCAGGAATTAGGATATGGATATCTTTGGGGGGTGGGGTGGGGTGGTAGGCATTATTCATCCTACCACACTCCCAGAGCACCATTAAAATGTGAGCCAAGTCTTCCAAGTTATTAACTCTAGAGAAAACATGAAGTTGCCCAGGAAAGGAAAAATAATCATAGTTTTCCATGTGACTTAATTGGGAATAGTGTTTATACAGTTATTAACAATGTAATCACCGTCAGTCTGATTGAAAGTAAGAGATACCTGTAGTGGGAGGTTGGGGAGTGGGAGCTGTGTGGGGGTGAGGTAGGACATAGGGAAAGAGCTTCTATTTTCCTTCCTGTGTAGGGGTAAGTCAACAGATACTGCCTGCAACTCAAAAAATGCAAGTGTGTATTATTTAGAGAAATGGGGGGGGGGGGAATGATAATTAGGTAAAAGAAGTGAAACTAGTTGCTTCCGGGGAGAAGGTTACCTGGACCACAGGAAGACTTTGACTCTGAAAAGAATAAAAAATTAAAAAATAAATACAGATTGAAAGACAGGGAAGATGAGGAGCGTGGATAATGCATGGAGTCAAGAAAGCATGATGCTTTTGAAGATAACTAACTTGAAATTTGACACCTGGGAGACTGATACTCTGTCCCATTAAGGCAGATTTAAAAAAACAATTAGAACTCCCAGTCCCTTGAGCTGGTTAGGACTCTTACATACACATATCAGAAATTCAAATTAGCCACATGAAAAAAAAGAAAATGTCTTACCAGAGAGCATGTCTGATGGAACTCAAGCTAAGAATCATTCTTGGGCCCCAGAAACAGAATCAGGGGTCCAAATATGATACTCAGAGCCCCTGCCCCCTAAGTTTCTCTTCCTCCCCCATCATTTTCCTTTCCACCCTCCCTACAGCCTAGTGTTCTTGTTCCTTGGTCCTTGAGATGAGGCATCGGCACTGCCGCTTCCTGTTGCAAATGTTGAAATGTATTCCTTAGAGAGGAACTCTTGCCTCTGCTGCCCCGTTTCTGGAACTCCAGGGAGAAGGAAACAGCTGGCTGTGGCTGGGGACAGTCACTTTGTGTCGAGCGAATGCTACACAGTAACCAGGTGGTGCCTGAACTTCAGCCTTCCTTCTTGGGATTGCTAGCTGTATCATGGAATTTCATCTTACAAAGGGACACTGTACAGTTACTTAATAGAACAAGTTAGCATTTTATCTATGGAATGGGGTAAGATATGGAAGTCTCTGATACATCCTTTAGTGAAAAATAGCAAGCTGTGGGCTATATTCCATGCATCTATGTATGCATATGCATGTATTTGCATGTGTTTCATATGCCCTCTACAGCAAACCCTTATGCATGGTAAGTTTCGAGGAAATGGGATGTCAGGGATCTTTGTATTGTCTGTGTTTTACTTCTTACATACAAATACATTGAATTTTTACATTTTACATTACAAAACTGAATTTTTACAGAGTATAAGAAAAAACGACAAGTGTGGCTTGGATCATCACTCCCTCTGGCTGATAGCACCAAGCCGGCATTTTATTCCATGATCTGTTGGACACGTAGATACCTCTTTATGGGCCCTGAAGGGAAGGGACCATTTCTTGAATTTTTTTCTAGTTCCTTCCTTGTGGAGCACTATAAAATTTGCATTACAAATGTTCAGCATATTGCAAATGAACCCAGGATTGAATGAATGATGCATGTTCTCTCCTGAATGTTTACCTACCAGCTCAGAGATAGATCACAAGGAAAGAGAAAGGGTAGGCGGGAAGATGTGGTATGTGGAACTTGAGAGGATGTGCTCTAGCTCAGGGCCCAGCTCATAAAAGCCCCTTCATTCTTCAGCAAGTGCTGCATTGAAGTCAGGATTCAATTGGACAAAGCTTTCATGCTTTCGGGGCAGGCCCTGGGGTGTGTTGCTGCTAAGAGGGGTCAGACTCCCTCCTGAGAAGGTTTCCTTCCCTGTTCCTCCACTCCAGTCTCTTCCAGCACTTTCCTGGGCGTTGCACGTATATAGTTAGTCATTCCACTACCCCTTCATTTCCTGGTAGAAATTGGAAACTTGATGCACCTTTGAGTTAATAAAACTTACTTTTTTGAATGTCATAAACAACATTATATCTTAAGTTTTGGATATGAAATTAACACCCACTTCTACTTTTTGTGTTCTCCCTTTCAAAAATGGCTCCAGATATATTTGTGTAAATCAATTCTAAGCTACTTTAGCTATCCGAGTAATCAAAAGGAGTGTATGTTTCAGTGCATAAATCCCTCAAGTGTTAAACTTCCCTTTTCAGCGATTTTGTAATAGAGTTTATTCTATCCAAAATTTTTACCTCTCAAGTATGCATGGAGGGGGCGGGCATAGAAGTAGGTTTCCATGTTGCTAAAATGCAGGGAATCTGTTTCAAACAGAAAACGGCATTTCAGTCTCCTGGGACAAGTGACCAGAATAAATCGTATACTTGGAATAATTCAATACAGTGTTCTCTGTCCTTGGAATTAAGTGCTACACTGATTCTGTACTGATTGCGGAGGTCCGGGAACCACCGTGGGGACAAGGTTGTTTTTAAGACACTCTCATATAAAGAGTCCCTTCAGGTTGGGAGGGGGAATTATTAATTAAAACATTAGCCTCTGTCATATTTGAGAAGTGCCCAGCCTCTGTCCATGGAGTACTTCCAGTTTTCAGGTTTGATGGGTTACTTGACTTCAGAATACAGCGTTGGGAACTGGTGGGTCCTACACACCAAGTGAAGCTTGTTCAGTGTCCTTCTAACGGGAGAGCCAGACTCCCACGGGCCCTGGTGTTTGGGCAAGTGTGAGAGGGAAGGCTTGAGATGTAGCATGGAAACCAAAGCTCCAAGCTAGAGGACATGCAGAATCGGGGCTGCAGTTGTACGGGGAGGATGAAGGCTAGAGCACGGTGTAGACACCCAGGGTCTCCTAAGAAGGGGCTGAAATAACAGAGGCAAAAACCTGCACTAAGATGGTTCCTAAATTTTTAGACTGAGAAAAAGGGGACATATTTTCATTGGGGGTCATGTCCGTGTGTGTGTGGCTGCTCATTAACCTTCAGCCAGAACAGCTTTTGTGTGCTTGGATGCCCTGGCTCCGGACCCTGAGTTTACAGTTGCCTGCATTTACCCCGCCAGGGTGTCCGGGATGGGCATTGCCACGTTCACCCTCCATGGTTTTCTGTTTAAAAGCAGACTTTTAACTCCACGGATTTGTTGTGATTCTGCATTTGGTAGTATAGCACGGATCAGTGTGGGAAAGAACGGTTTTCCCGCCTCACATCTCACAGATGCCTTTATATTGCTCTTCCAGATTGTCTGTTCAGGGTGACTTTCCTGAACCCTAGGGGAAATAGCCACATGTTTGTATGATGCAGATATAAACTTACCCACAAAGAAGCCTCAATTTGGGGAGGTTACGTTTGGATTTAGAATGTTGTATTCAAGTCATTAATGATAGAAATATAAATTACTTTCAAAAGCTTGGTGTTTCAAAGTGTACTCTCGTATTATCTCTCTACTCCAACAGATTTTGAAAAAGTAATAATATAATCAGGACGCAGTGACCGAAGCTGGGAATAGCTCATGCACATTAATATTCCCAGAACATTAAACACTTGAAAATAACTCATGGGGATGACTCCTTTAGAGATTTGCTTATAATTAATACAAAATACAAAATAATTCTTGGATTTTTTTTTTGATAAGTTGGTTGTAATTAATGCAAAATAATTCTTGGTTTCTCTGGCTTAATGAATTTTGATTTCTCTTCGAGGTGTTAGGATGGAGTATTAAGAAGTTCTTACAGCGGCGTTTGACCAGAGGACTGGGAAAAGCTAGAGCCCCATTTCAGATGCCTTTCTACAGCATCTCTGAGGGAGCTTATGAGCAAACAAGACACAGAAACCTTCTTTATTATGCTGGTCTACATAGAAGGCTGCTTTTAGCCTTACTTCCTATATTAGCCTTACTTCCTATATTAGATCCACCTGCCAGACTGGAAACCAAGTTGGTTGTGACTTTCCCCGTGTATTTGCCTCAGTGTTGAAACATCAGTCTTACATCTTAACACTCAGGCAGGAGAGCCCCCCTTTTCCCTTCACACAGCTGTGTACCAGCTTGGACCAATGGAGAGAGGCGGGAAACAGGTGCATTTGCCCAGGGGTCTGGAGCGGAGCTGAACTTAAGCCACAGGTAGCTACTAGATCTCAGATGGGGTCTGGATGAGAGAGAGGAGAGAGGGAAAAACCCCCCCAAACCATGAAAGGAATGGCCAGGCCTTTCCCAGGGGTGCAGGCCTCTGGCTATGCTGTGTACCACCAGCCTTCTTAGTGGAAGAGGAGAGTGGAAAGAGCCACACACCCGTGCCCACTGACAGTTGAATCCCTTGGAGGATTTTCACACTGGAGAACACAGCCCTGACAATGTCCCTGAACTTGACTCTATCTCTTCGGAGGTAAGAGTATCTTTCTTGATTAGCACTTATCTGTGGAAAAGAATAAAAGAACAGAAATAGGGGAAGATTAACATCCGTTCCTGCCCTTTGCCTCCTTTTTAGATTTATTCCTCCACTTTAGTAAAATGCATCCTGTTTTAGCTTATTTACAGAGCTTTGCCAGTATTAGCAATCTAATCCTTGAGTCCCCCGGGGTAAGATGAGGGGACAAACAGTGGTCCCTCGCTTTGCTCCATAGTGAATATGGTCAGCCTGATGTAAATGCAGGTTCAAGCCCTTCCTTCCAAGAAGCAGTATTTCCTAACTCCCTCTATGGAGAAATTCTGGATACAGTGTGGAAGCAAACATGTCAAAACCCACAGGGTTTTCGGGGAAAGTGTACCAAGAAAGATCCGGTAACTTGAAGTTTGACTTTAGGCCATAGGATTACCAACGACTGGCATCAATTACCTGGAAATGACCCAGTCAGTGAACTTTCCTCAGGCTTATGAACCGTGGCAATGAAACACCTTCCTTGACACCTTTTTCTTTTTAAATTCTAGTCATTCCTTTTTATCTACGACATGATTATGTTACCATAATTATTTCTCTAGTAGCCCCTTTTCCTTCCTTTCCTCTATAAAGCCTGCCCCTGTCTGGGATTTATTTGCTCAGTGCTGCTCGTCTTGCTTATCTGTCTTGACTGTCCTTTGGGAACCCTTCCGCTCTCTCTGGTCATCTTCACTTTCTATTTTTTCCGGTCTTGACTGCCACCCAGTTTCTAGGTTTTAATCTCCAACTGCCTTTGGTCATTGGCTTTTGGATGTTATCTCAAACTCGTGTCTTAAAAGCGGTCTTATAGTGCCTAGAAAACCCACCTCCCAGTGCTTCCAATGCCAATACAGTTCTCCTATTCCTTATTGACCCTTTTTGGCCCCATTCCACTATTGCCACCAAGTTAAAAATCACACTTCTTTAGTGATGTGTCTGCCTTCCTCCTTACTTCCTACCACCACGTGGTTATGGCGTGACCTCAGTGGCCTACTCATTGATTGGTCTTCTGGTCTCAGTTCCCCACCGGTTGGTCCAAGAAGCTCCACAATATTGACAAAAGTACATGGACTTTGGAGTTATACATGGGTTCAAATCACTTCTGTGACTTGTACTTAACTCTGTGACCTTGAACTGGTTACTTAAGTACTTGTTATTTGAGTCTTTGTTTTTTGCTTGTGTAAAATGGAAATATCAGCATCTGCCTCACGGAGCTGTTATAGAATTCAGGTGAGGTGTTAAATGTAAAAAGCCAAGTAAAGGCCCATTGCCAGACAGAGAGCAGTGCACAATAAATGCTATCATCCCAGCACAGGCTGCACTGTCAAAGTATGGAAGATTTCCATCACCCTAGAAGGTTCCATCCTGTCCCTTCCCTAGAGGCAACTACAATCTGATCTCAATCAACATAGACATTTTTTTTTTTTCAAAATCTTACAGATGTATTCATACCACTGAGTTTATACACCTGCTTCTGGTGTCTACCTCTCAGCATCCTTTTTGAGATTCACCTATGTCCTTGTGGGATTAAGTGGCTCATTTCTTTTTATTGCTGACTAGTATTGTATGAATATATCTTATTGTGTCTGCCCATTCTCCTCTTGATGGACACCTGGGCTATCTCGAGCTTCGGGCTATTTTGAGTAAAGGTCTAATGAGTCTTTCTGTAGATACAGGTTTTCACTTTACTTGGGTAAATACCTAGGAGTGAAATTGCTAGGTAATATACTAATTGTATATTTAAATTTATAAAAACTACAACTATTTCCCATCAGCAGTGTATATAGGTACTGGTCATTCCACGTCCTTACCAACATTTGGTGTTGTCATCTTTTTTCACTATAATTATTCCTGTTTGTGTGTGGTGGTATCTCATTGTGATTTTAATTTGCATTTTGTTCATGACGAATGATGGTGAATATTTTTCATGTGCTTATTGACATAGATCTTTGGTGAATGGACTGTTTAAGTTTTCTGCCCATCTTTAAAATTGATTGTCTTTTTATTATTGAGTGATAGGAACTGTTTGTGTATTCTGCATATAAGTTTGTTAGATATCTATGTTGTAAATATTTAATTTTGTGACGAAGTTTAATTTACTGATTTTTAAATGATCCATACTTTTTGAGACTTTAGAAATCTTGCCTGCCTTGTGGTTACAAAGATCTTCTCTTATATCTTATTCTAGAACTACAGTTTTAGTTTTTATATGCAGATCTATGATTCATGTGAAACTAATTTTGCATAGCATATGATGTCGTGGTCAAGGATCCTTTTCTCCATATGGATACTCAGTTTTTTCACCCCTTTTTGTTGAAAAGAGTTTTTTTGTTTGTTTGTTTGTTTGTTTTTGTGAAAAATTCATTCATTGCAGTTTATGTGACCATATATGTGTGGGTCCATTTCTGGACTCTGAAACTGGGAGTATTGGCATGAAGTCATTATTTTCCTCTGTCGATGTGTACTTATCTCTATTCACTGAATCAGTGACCCAGTAGCAACGAGCATCCTTAGTTCTCAGATCATGATTTCTAAACACGGTTTCTTCTTAAAAGACACCAGGGCTTCTTGGAGAAGTAGCTAATGTCCAGTCTGAGATGGGAATTTTTTATTTTTTTAAACCTTTCATAAAGGTTTTAAATTCATTTTATTTAATATGTGTGAGGCAGGAATTCTTAAGATGAACTTGGAACATATTATAGCAGTGGTTAGGACACTTACAAGGGGCTGTCAGTAGCCAAAGATGGAAACAAGTTGGACATTAAAAAAAAAAAAGTTTGAATCCACTGAAATCCATAAAATGTATCCTTTAAACATTCAGTGTATTCACAATGACGCCACAAAATGAACTCATTAGTAACTTTTGGTAGTTTCTAGCTCTCTCCCCCATTAGTCACGTTTGGTAATTGCTAATACTCCAAAATCACTGTTCTGAAAACTGGTAAATGACAACAAAGAAACATTTATTAAACACATATCCTGCCTTTCCTTTACAAACCATATTTTATGATAACCAGATAGTTGATAAAAGAAGATTCTCCCTTCCTCCCTCTCTCCCTCCCTCCCTGCCCACCTTCCTTCCTTCCTCTCCCCTCCCTTTCTCTCTTTCTCCCTTCCTACTTCTTTCTTTCTTCTTTCTAAGAGAGATAGTGAGCGAGAGTGAAAGAGAGAGCACGAGCAGGGGATGGGGCAGAGGGAGAGGGAGAAGCAGGTCCCCGCTAAGCAGGGAGCACTATATGGGGCTCATCCTAGGACCCTGGGATCATGACCTGGGCCAAAGGCAGATGCTTAACTGACTGAGCCACTGAGGTGCCCCAAGAAAATTCTTTATAGAAGAAAACCAGCTGAAAAAATGCAGAAGGAGTGATAGAATATGAAACTTACTCTATTGCCCTTATCTAATGAAATGTGGGACTAGATGGTAGTCCTTAGTAGGTAACATTTGATGTTGAACTTTATAATGAATGGGTTAGATTAACAATCCCTGAACCTGATCAATTTTAATATTGTTAAAGTGTAAAACAGCTAGACAGTGTATCCTTCCAGATATGATGCAACAGGACATGTAGAGACCCAGCCCCAAGTATTAGTGCCAAAATAATTGAACCTGAATTAAATGGAGTCTCCAGTCACTACCATTGCCATTTTACAGGAAATACAGGGATACAGGAACAACACCACAAGAAAATCTACAGGAAAACAACATTCTAACTTCTCTAAAAATAAATGGAATGAAAATTGCAGGCTGGGGAAAGACTGTTAGACATTAAAGGAGATGTAAGGTCTGCAACCAAATGGAATGCGTGGACCTGGTTTGTGTCCTGATTTCAACAAACTAATCCTTAAAAAGACAGTTTTGAGCCAGTTGAGTTTTGAACATGGGCTGCATATTGCCTATATTAAATAAGTTTCATCTTACTAAGTGGTAATAATGTTTTTTTAGAAAAAGAACCTTTATCTGTTAGCCTATACAGAAGTATTTACAGGAGAAATAAGATGATATCTGATATTGCTTTAAAATCCTAAAAAAAAAAAAAATGGGGATAGATTAAACAAAGATGGGCAAATTGTTGAGAATTATTGAAGAAAGTGATGGAGGTTCTTTTTACAGGTTCTTGTGACTTTCTTTGTTTCCATAATAAAAAGTTTAAATGAGAAAAACATGTATTTTGACCCTGAAGTGAAAGTTCTCACCATGGAGAGCACTGAATATGTGGCCGAGAATAGACCACTTGACATCATACTAATGAGCTTGCTGGCATTATCACCGCTGCGGAGAAATATGTTGTGTCGTGCTTCATTTCCAGTTTCCTATGAGCACCTTCCCTGACAGCTGGTGACTTCAGTGTGTCAAGTCAGAGCTCGACATTTGTCGCCCGTTTTTCCACACAGCAGGCTGGAAAGACTTTCCGTCCCAGCGGGGATCCGATTGCGTTCAGTGTTCGCACTCCTTCCTCAAAGACGGAATGAAGATCAGGAAGATCGCTCTTGCTTGCCAGCTGTTTAGTGAGTCAAGCCGCACGTAGAGGGATATTCCGGGGGTCCGCCTCCCCCTCTGAAGAGCCACGTCCTCCTCTGCTGTTCCCATAGCTCTCACCCTTCTGCACCTTTGACCCTCGGCGTGATGTGTTACAAAGTAATCCTAAACCCCCAAAGGAAAACCTCTTGCAGCATGTATTTACCAAACACTATGTTTTAAAGTCCTTCTGCCCTGTCTGCAGCTCCTGAATGCCGAAGTGCTGATTCATGGCGTGGGAATGAGCGATGCTGCCTGACTCAGAGGAGAATGCCTTCTGGGGTCGTGTACATGTCATAATAATTGCTTTTCTGGGCTGTGTGTCATTGATGATATGTGCCATCAAACCTGGTCGTCAATTTTGCCAATAGTTAATTCTACGTTCTCTTCAAGTATATTTATCTTCAGCTCTGTGACTTGTACCACTCTTTGCCACAAGGAGTACAACTTTGAGATCTCTATAATTTTGGATTTTCTCTGCCTTGAATGACAAAATTAATTACTTTTGAATTACAAGTCTAAGAATTACTCTGCACCGGTCTAGGAGAACTCAGTTGCTTTACTGGAAATGACAATGGCATTGTTTGGAAGAGATACCAAAGGTTGGATGGCTGTGCTTGGCAGAGTTTCCATCCAATTGATCATCTGCAAACTAGGGACAAATGGATCGCAAGACTAATAAAGTCCCGCTTACTATACAGCTCCTTACCGTGCTTCCCCCACCACCCGCTGTGTAAAATATTTTATTTTTGAAGATTCAGTTTTCTAGAGCGTTCAGATGATCTACTGAGGCCAAAGGTCCTGTTCACCGTGTTAGGTTTATAACACTGGGTGTTGTATTTTCACCACATTCACATCTGAATCGTCTTTGTGAATTCAAAGAGTAATGCCAATTTGAGTGTAAACAATATTGCCCCTACTTGTGAAAATGTATATTTTGTGACCGACTACATCAAACTAAAAATCGAAGACCAACCACGCTGTTAATTGAATACGAGGTTTGCAGAGGCAAAATGATAGAACCTGGAAATTTTTAAATATCAGATTTCTTAAAATCATAGTTGATCTTACATTTCAATTTTTTTTTTTTTTTGAATGCACGTGGAAAAACATTGCCTCATTGCTTTATCCTCTTGGAATGACCCCATTACTTGTAGATCCTTGGGTCCCCTGGGTCCGCCTATACAGCCTGATCCGTATCGTGAAGAACTGAACTTCAGAGAGCCTGGGGACAGTATGTCCATGTGTAACATGTTTTCTTCCAGTGTCAGGGAAACCCTCCGCCCTCGCGAAGCCTCGTCATGTAGGATCATGTTTCTCGAAGTGTAATTTAGGGAACCCTTGCCTCAGGTCGCCCTTGTGAAGCCTCTTCATGTAGGATCATGTTTCTCAAAGTGTAATTTAGGGAACCCTTGCCTCAGGTCACCCCGGGGCGCTTACTTAACACATGCCAGGCTCCTGAGCAGACTCTGGGAGCGCGGCCTGGAAACCTGCATTTTTGAAAACACGCCTGAGGGTATCCGGTATGAGTCCAGTCAAAGGACCGCTTTGACTTTACGCAACACAGAACACACATGCCTGCCGTGCTGGGTTTATGTGACTTGTTAGTTTGTAATTTACGAGGCACGTTGTACCCTTTTCCTTTTCACCCTCAGGACTGGTCCGCCACGTCTGTGACCTGTTCACTGAAACCACCACACTGTGCTTGGACGCCGACAGCAAGAACAACAACGAGACGGCAGCCGCCCTGCTCTTCTCCCTGCTCGAGATTCTGCACGGCATGCTGACCTACACGTCCAGCGTCGTTCGGCTGGCTCTGCAGGTACAGGGTCCCTCCGCCCGTGCCTCGAGCAACCCTACACCACGTCGCCCTCCCCTTTCGTTCTCTCCTTTCTGATACTCCTCTACCGAGTCTTCAATTTTTGAAAAAGAACGTATGATCCTGTAGAGAGAGACTACGAGATAAGCCATCTCGGGGTGACCAACGTCGAGGACACATAATGTGATCACACAGTCTGAAAGGAAAGCGGGAGAAGCCTAAGGAAACACTTGCCAAGAGCTAGTTGGGGAAATCTCCTGATGGAGGAGATCGTTTGCCTTTCAGGCACGCGAGGGCTGGCCCAGCGATGTGCCATCTTTCCTATCTAGGAATGGCGCTCCAGCCCACCCTCAACAGGATGAATTAGCTTGCACAGATAATGGATTGAGATTTTAGACAAACACACACACACACACACACGTTTGTACACATATATACATACATGTACAACACATACATTTTCTCATTTTCTCTTATGACCAATAACGGAATTGCAAGGCAGTTTTTGAGGACTAGAAATATGTTCAGTGGCCACTGGAAAAGTCAATTCACCCCAAAGTATAACGAATTTACTTCGCATCATGCTGTAAGGAAGGAAGGGGATGCGGCTTTATTGAATACTTTCTGTGTTGGGTGTTAGTTGACCACACATGGCTGTTTCATTTAATTAACTGAGTCTGCTGATACTTAGATTATGTGAAAGCATACAGCCAATATGAATTCATTGCTATATTTGAAATCCCAGTAAAATTGCAAGAGGTAAATACATCAAATGGTAGCTTCCTGGCTTGGAGAGATGCAGAAGCTCAAGTTGAAACCAAGCTGTTTGATACTTTGCCAGGAGTCCTAGTGGCAGAGCCAAGAATGATTCCCTAGACTCTGGTTTAGTCTCTGTTATTCATCATTCTGATAAATGGTATCTCGTATCCCCAGTTGAGCTGGTCAAGTGTTTAGCTTGTCTAGTTTGGTTTAATAAATAATTCCAAGATCCCCTTAGTAAACACGGTAGTTAGTGTTTAACCCAAACTTGTAAAGCTAGTAGATGGCTAGTAGTGGCCTTCAAACTACCTGGTTGTTTTTATTTGCTCATCTATAAGAATTGCAAACTAACAGGGCACTGTTAAGAACTTATGCAATCCTGTGTTACGGATTTCTCTTTGCTCTTCCTCTCTTTTCTAGTGTTTTTTTCCCAGAGAATGTCGTTTCTTATTTCAGTTTTGACAGTGGTTTTAGGTAATTCTTCAAGGCGCCAGCGGTAGGTACTCTACAAAATGCTTTGATGATATCAATCTGTAAAAGATTATGTTTTGTAGATTGTAGATAAAAAGGATCAGAAGCTTAAAAATTCCAGAACAATAGAAATCCTTTTATTGCAAGTGATTTAGAGAGGGATTCAAGGATGTTTAAAAGAAAACTCCTTAATACAAAGTATTTTCTAATTCTGGTTTTGTTTTGTTTTGTTTTTTTTAAATTTTCCAGTGTACCGCTAGATCACTGTGTCTTACTTTTTCATTTCTTCCACACCATTGTATATTTTACTGCTAACATCTTTCTAAATCTCCCCCTGTAATACCTGCCACATACTGCTTTTGGCCTTGACTGTAGACTTTGATCTTTATATACTCATGTCAATCTGACAAATGTAGAGTCTTTGAGACAGAATTAGGGGAAAGGGCTGGGGGAAAAATGGCATGTGTATCAAAGACACATCCTCCTAGAACAGGAAACTAGAAGTACTTTCCAAACCTAAGGTCACTTCTTCCATTTATAAACATGCTCCAGGGGCACCTGGGTGGCTCAGTCGGTTAAGTGTCTGGCTTCGGCTCAGATCATGATCCCGGAGTCCCAGGATCGAGCCCCGCATCGGGCTCCCTGCTCATCGAAGAGTCTGCTTCTCCCACTGCCCCTCACCCCGCTCATGCTCTCTCTCTCTTGCTTTCTCTCGAATAAATAAATAAAATCTTGGGAAATAAATAATATATATTATATATTATTTTATATATAATTATAATATAATATATATTAATATATATTAATTAATATATATTATTAATATAATTATTATTAATATATAAATATATAATATTAATTATATATAAATATATATAAATATAATAATTATAATAATTAATTAATATATATTAATATAATAATATATATATAATATATAATATATATTAATATATATATATATTAATAATAATAATAAATAAAATCTTGGGTGGCTCAGTTGGTTAAGTGTCCGCCTTCAGCTGGGGTCATGATCTCAGGGTCCTGAGATTGAGCCCCGCATCGGGCTCTCTGCTCAGCAGGGAGTCGGCTTCTCCGTCCCACTCTCCTTCTGTGTGCTTGCTCTCTCTCTCTCAAATAAATAAAAAATCTTTAAAAAAATAAAAATAAAAAAAATAAAATCTTAAAAAAAATAAAGTAAAAAGAAAATAAATAAACATGCTCTACCCTGGGGATTCTTCTGCATTCAAAACCTGATCTGCTTCTTGCAAGAATGACCATCAAGCAGCAGGATTGAGGGCTGCCAGTGTTTGAAGTGAGAAGTGCTTTGCTTTTCTTTTTCAGGGAGGAGAGTGATACGATGTATGAATGTGTACTAGGAAGGCGGGGACCATGGAAAGGCAGGTGTTAGAATCTCCATCGGGAGTTCAGTCCCTGCCCCCAACATGCCTTGTGATTCAAAATCCGTCCTGGTTTAACCTGAGGGTTGTGTGGCAGAGATGTGGAAGCAGAGACAAGTACATGCTCCAGGCTCGCTGGTGTGGGATGGGCCTTGGATGCAAATCCCCGCCACGCCCCCTCTGTCTGTCTGACCCTGGGCAAGTTTCTTCACCTGCCTAGTATTGGTTTCCTCATGTGCAGGGTACAAATGATAAAAACTGCTCTGCTGGGTCATTGTAGGACTTAAACGAGAGAAGAAGATAAATGTGAGTAGATGTAAATAGATAGCGCCTTTGTATTTACCTGGCCCAGGGAAGGCAAGCACTAAATAAATGGTCACTGTATCATTGACCTCGAGAAGAAGAGAAGTGCTCCCCTCACATTCCTGTTTACACAAGGCTTCCTGTGGACCGGGACTTCCTCAGGTCTGTGTCCTGGCACGCGGGAGGCTGCTCAGGCCACGGCTCCTGACTAAACTGACCCCTGGCAGGCTAAGGAAATATTAATTCACGGTTTGCTTTTGCACCTATTAGCCGGGGACAGGGCTGGGTGCAGAGATTTCAGCAGGGGTTTAGGGAGGAAGGGTGTTAAGGCTCAGGGAGCTTGCCGTGTCAGGGGGAAGACCGTCACCACACAAATGGCGAGGAAATGGTCATCCTGATATGTCTGTGAGGTACAGGCCGCTAAAGGGTGAACGTGGGAGAGGAGAACCTAACCCAAGTTTTGGGGGTTGGGAAGCCCAATTCAGTATTAAAATCCAGGTCACCTGACTCCCCCATCTGGGCCTTGACTATCATTTGTGATGGGGGACCTTCACCCACTGCTCTTGTGATCGTGGGACCGTTAGACTGCTGTTTCTAGGCAGACGTGCTGGTGTTGCTGAGACTGGAATGTGGACAAGAGTCTTTTGAAATGATCCAGTTTGACTCCTCTGTAGTGTCCCCTTGTTCATGCCCGTCGGCTACCCTCTGCCTGGTTGCTGAACGCAAGGGAGATTTTTCTGCCATCGCCCATAATCCTCCCCATGCCTCTCTCTCTCGTGGCAAACCTCAGTGACATCTTGTTATCCGTGATGGGACCTTCTAACTCATTGGCGAGACATTCAGGGCCTGGTATGATCCAGCCCCAGGGTGCCTTCCAGTCTGGTCTGCCAGGCCTCTGTGATGCCCGCTCCCATGCCAGACAGTGAGCTCTCGGTGTTTCACTCCCATGCCTTTTCCTCCTGTGGTTCCCAGCCCCCAAAACACCGCTGTCCACGCTGTTCCCCGTAGACCTCCTCCCCACCATGGAAATGACGAGGTCACATGTCATCTCCTCTTGCTTCCCCCCATCACACAAACTGTGTCCGCCTCCGCTTTCACACTCTGCCTTCAGCACAGTTATTTGTAAGCACGCTGTCCTTTGGAGCAGATGGCGAGACCCTACAGAGGGGGGGCTGAATCGTGTCATCTGCCCACTGTGAGCACCCACGTGGTGATAACTGGGGAACACAGTGAGTGCTGAACTGGTCTGGGTGCCGCCATTGCGAGTTGTGCTCCATTGTGGGGACATCAGACAGCAGCTACTTGAGGAATTGACTGTCTCTTGCTCTCTACAGCTGTCTTCCCTCCCTCGTGTTTATTTTTTTTCAATTTTTAAAGAAGATTTTATCTATTTGAGAGAGAGCACGAGTAGGAGGGAGGAGAGGAGCAGAGGGAGAAGCAGACTCCCCACTGAGTGGGGAACCTGACCTGGGGCTTGATCCCAGGACTCTGAGATCGTGACCGGAGCTGAAGGCAGGTGCTTAACCGACTGAGCCACCCAGATGCCCCACCTCCGTGTTTGTTTAACAAACCTCTCTTAAGTACCTACCTGCGTGCCCTAGATTCGTGTAGCAGTGCTAGATAGAATTGTGTTTGCCTGGCCTTTTGTTTATTTTCATTTTTTTAACACTGTACTCCTTTAGCTCATTTTGAGTGGTGCTGTGTTGCCATTTAATATTAAAGAAGGCTCTTAAGTTGACATTCCCAGGTTTTATATGTTTAGGTCTACGAAGTTTATATATATTAGTCTATGAAGTTTATATTTCTACCCAGGAGATCCATCCTTAGAGATCCAGCAGCTTTCTCCACGTAATCAATAGAACCCGCCATCGTCACCTCAAGTTCAACATGTCCAAAGCTAAACTCGGGATTTGCCTCCCCCAAACATTCTGCTGCCAGCCAGGCCAGCCACCTTCCTTCTGCTACGTGTACTAGAAACCTGGAAATCATCCTTCAAATTGTTCATACTCCATATCTAATCTGTCCTCAAATAATGTAGATTTTACCTTAAATATCTAGTAAGTCCAACCACTTCTCTCAAACCCTACTGCCGACTCCCCAGTACTGTCTACCATCTCCTCTTGCTTAGACCATAACTGGGGGGGCCAAGTACAGTGGGTGGCTGGGAGTGGGGTCAATTACCGTACGGCTGTGATGGGGGCAAGTGAATTGCAGAGCAGAGGCAAGGGCAGAGGGCCTGAGAAAAGAGGACAGTGTCATAGCAGAAAGGAATCCTTGCTGCGGAGAGGGCCTTTTATGAAACACACACAGTGGGCCACAGATGTGGGTATCAAGAAGCTGCCTTTAGGGAGTATGACATTAGGGACCTGGAGACAGACTGAGAGGAGAGGTGGACTTGGGCCTCTGAAATTGTTGCTCAGCTTCTGTTTTTCTTCCTGCGGGACTCCCTGCTGGGATCCCTCTGTGCGCCGAGCTTCCACTGCAGTCCCATATTTTTGCAAGGAGAGGAATTTCTACTGCATTCCGGGTGTGAACTTCTCTTTCTGGAACCCTCAGCAGCTTTGCAAGGAGGCGGTACCTGAATACTGGTGGGGGGGGTCCAGATGCTTCTCGGTAACAATAACGAATGACTGGGTGGATTTAGAGGCTATGGAGGACGCTGGCGGGAGAGTCCCACAGCACGCACTTGGCTCTCGTGGCCCCATCTGCTTGCTTCCATGTGTTCGGAAAGGAAGCAGTGGCCTCATGCCCCCTCTCAGCCCAGGGGCTGGTTTGCAAGACTGCCTTATCTTTCCCAGGAGAGAATCCGTTTGCTCTAAAGGATAATTTGTTCATGTGGAAAGGCCAGTGTATTCTATCTTGCACTCTGCTTCCGAAGGCGGGATCAAAACCAAGAGTCAGGAGGGTTCAGACCTCCAGGGTAGTGTCGCACATTTGTTTTCTGGAAGGCAATTCTGTCTTTCTGGTAAAATCAGTTGGGAAGGCTGGATGTGGGGGAGGGGAGGGGAGGTGAGAGGGAAGCTCCGGGCTACGATTGTGGTGGTTCCCCTTGGCCATAGAGAGGTGCAAGTTGTTAAAAGTCAGGTATCTGCTTTTCAGTCTCGCCCCTCTGAGCCAGAGAAAGCAGGCAGCTTAAATTCTGTCCAGAAGGAACTGGGCCTTCATGAGAAGGGTCCTGGAGTCCAGGCTAATAACCCGAGCCAGGCGGTCTGCAGCCTGCCCCGAAGGCTCTGGCAGAGGTCCTGACGTACGAGTAGTTTGGTTTCTTCTGACTGAAATTAAAAACAGAGAGGAGGTATGTGAATGGAAGGTGTATATATTGTAGCAAACATAATAGTCAGTGCCTCTTTTCAATATAAAATTATTCACCCCTTATCAGAGAGATTAGACAGTCCTGTAAAATTCTGGAGAGCAGACACACTGAAGAGTAGAGCCACTCACTTCTCATTTCCTTCTGCCAATGCAATTTCAGCCCGTCCTTCCTACGCAATGTAGACCTGTGTCTGAGGCCTCTCCGTGTGCTGGTACATTGGATAGATATTCTAGATGTTATTCAAGCGTGCAGATGCATACGGAGAATGAGAGCATAGCAGAATTATACGATGATGGTGTGCATCAGGTAATGTGCATAAAAATGCCCATGAGAATTGAGCATCTGTGATTTGGAGTCCGGCTTTGTCGCTCATTGTCTGTGGGGCTTTTGACAAACTACTTAACTTCTCCAACTTCAGTTTACTCACCCGAAAGATGGGGGTAGCAGCCCCTCACCTCAGCATGGTTGGAAAGATAGAGTCTCCTCCACAGTACGTGAACATCAACATCCTCCTTTCAAGGACAGCCTCCGTCTTGCTTTATCTGTGGGCCGTCCAGGCCAGCCTCTGTGGCCTGAGCTGGTGGCAGTGGCCCCATGTGAGCTCTTTGTCCTGTTGTAACAAGGCCTAACCTCTCCTCAGGGGGTCGCGGGGGATTGCTTCCTCGGCCCTCTTCCTCTCTGGGCATCTGTCTCCTCTGGCCAAACTGACTAATCTCCAACACCACCCTACCCTTCTCTTCTCCCCCCTCAAGGCGCAGAAGTCTGGCTCAGGAGGGGACACTCAGGCCGCCGAGGACCTGCTGCTGCTCAGCAAACCTCTGACAGACCTAATTAGCCTGCTCATTCCGCTGGTAAGAGCCCACCTGTTTGTGCGTCTTTCAGAACAGTGCTGAAGTGAAAGTTACTTTCTTTGAATTTTGTGATGCCTTGAGTTTCTGTGGCACTTTAATTCTTTTCAAAGCTGGAACCAAAAGAAATTTCAGAGGATTATTTGGCCTAGAAATACTAAATATCTACTTTATTTTAAAGCTAGATGGCTTATCATTCATTTCGATAGGTATTTAAGGCAGAATCTCAAAGCCATCTTAATGGGAGGTAGAAAATTCGAGAAATGAATTCCAAGAAGGAAGGAGAAATCATTATGGAGACCAGTTCTCTCTCAAAAGATATTTTAGAGTTGTACTTGGTATGCAACACCCCTGAGGAATGCAGAAGCAGGCACACAGACTTAGAGCATACTCCCCTAAATCTCCACAGAGACAGAAGGAAATAAGTAAAGTTAAATGAAGACAGGTAAAAATGACACAAGACCACCGAATATACGGAAAGAGCCCAGCAGAAACTTGGAGTTTGGACCAACTAAACAATTTTACCCAAGCTTGAAGAGGACCCAGTGCTTAGACACATGATTCCTACAGAGCAGCCAGAGGGTGGGTTGATAAAATTCCATGAAGACTCCCGAATACCTCTCCAGATTTGGGGATCCAAGGATTGGGGGGTCCCTATAACCCCTGTGAACTTAGGTCTGGTTCTTCACAGGGACAGACCTTCAGTTCTCTCAAAGCTGCTAGGGTTTGTCTTTTTCTGCTCTGTGGCTTTCAAAGGAAGGCAAATGCAGTTTGGATGAATAATTCCTTAGACTTAATTGTATTTAGCAAATAAAGGTTTGGTTCAACAGGGTGAGAGAGAGAGAGAGGGGAAAATCCATCAATTCTGGGTTATATTAAATAATGGCACATGTGGAGTCGAGCAGTCACAAAAAAAGTGGCAGTGGGCTCACAATGAAGTAAGGGAACATCCCCCAACCCCAAAGTGGAAGAATATTTGTTGTAGAATATTTTTTGCATGAAGCTACGTGGAAAATAGGACACTAACTGCTATAGCTCAGATTATGGGGGCTGAACCCATGGCCAGCTCTCTCTTAGGTTAAGGGCAGGAAATAGATGAGGCTCCAGTGAACAGAGGAAAGATGAACACAAACTAGACTTTCTTTTGTAAGAGACTCAAAATAACATCAAATTAAAAAAGATATATACGTATATATATAAATTGATGCAGTATATGATACATTGGATAATAATTATATTTATAGAGAAAAAGATTGAAAAAGACAGACGAAGAAGATGTGTCTTAAGAAGGATAGATGCAGACATGCCTGGATGGCTCAGTCTATTGAGTGTCTGACTCTTGGCCTCAGCTCAGGTCATGATCTCAGGGTCCTAGGATCGAGTCCCACTGTCGGGCTCCGTGCTCAGCGCAGAGTCTGCTTGTCCCTCTCCTTCCCGCTCTGCTCCTCCCCGCGCTTCCTCTTTTGCTCTCTCAAATAATAAAACCAAAAAAAAATTTTAAAAAAAGGAAAAACAGATGCAGAATCCCTCACAGGTAAAACTTCCAGGATACTCTTTTTTGCATCTATCTTATAGACCAGGTTTTGGTGTTTGCCACATTCTCAGATTTGCTTTCTTTTAGTGGGTGAATTTATTCCAACTGGATTTGTTGTTAAGCTTCTCTTTGATCTTAATTTTATTCTTATTTTATATTTTCTTTCTAAATATTTTTTAATATTAAATGTAAGTTTTAATGTACAAAAAACTTTTAACAGAACAAAGAGGAGATTCTACAATGTTAAGGAATAAAATTCACAGGAGGACATAATAACTATGAACCTTTTTGTGTTGGATATTAGATCATAGAACTATATAAACAAAGGACCAAAAACACAGAGGAGGAGACCCAAAAAAACACAATAGTATTGAGAGATTTAACTCCTCTTTCTCATTGCTTTACAGACCAAGTAGTTAAAAATAATAATGTAGGACAGGGGTTGATAAACTGTGGCCTGTGGGCTAACTTTGGCCCACGGCCTATTTGTAAAGTTTTTAATTTTTTTATTTTATTATTTTTTAAAAGACTTTATTTGAGGGGGAGAGAGTGCATGCTCTGAGGGGCAGAGGGAGAGGAGGAGAGAGAAAATCTCCAGCAGACTTGCCACTGAGCGTGGGGACTGCCTCAGGGCTGATCCCAGGACCCTGAGATTATGACCTGAGCTGAAATCAGGAGTCAGAGGCTCAACCAACAGAGGCACCCGGGTGCCTGCCCCCATCCCCGCACTGCCTACTTTTGTAAATAAAGTTTTATTGAATACAGCCAGACAGACCATTGTTTACATATCGTCTATGGCTGCTTTTGCTCCTCGATAGGAGTTGAGGAGTTACAACACAGACCTTATAGCTCACAAGTCTATATTATTTATTATCTGGCTCTTCACAGAAAAAAGTTTGTTGACCCCTCTATAAAAGGTATAAATTTTTGAAAAAAGATTTTATTTATTTATTTGACACACAGAGAGCACAAGTAGGGGGAGCAACAGGCAGAGGGAGAGGGAGAAGCAGGCTCCCCACCAAGCTGGGAGCCCCATGTGGCATTCGATCCCAGGACCCTGGGATCATGACCTGAGCCGAAGGCAGATGCTTAACAACTGAGCCACCCAGGCGCCCCAAGGGCATAAATATTTTAATAAGATTGAGCTAAGAGAAATAGACCCATCTCTGTACCCTGAAAACAGAAAGTAACTTTTTGGTTTTCCAGAAACATTTTTAAAACGTTGGCCATGTATTATGTTAAAAGGACATCAATAAATTCCAATAATTTGGAATTGCATATACCACATCCTTTAACCATAATACAGTTAAACTAGAAGGAAAAAATAAGAATAGAAGAGGCACTTTTAGCAAATACTATCCATGAGTGTAATCGAAGAATAAGTTTTCATTGTGATTATTTCAGTCTGGGTCCAATCAGAAGGGAGAAACCACACAGTGATTTAAAGGGGGAATTTTAATATAAAACATCCTTAGCTATGAAAAAAGAGTAAGCATAAAATTTAAAAAGAACTTTCTAAGGTGCCCTACAGCTGAGCGAGAGTACTCAAGGAAGGACAGACTTGATAGGGGGCACCCCTACACTAAGGCTGTGGGTCAGACCTTATTGGGGAAGGCAGCCCACGGGACAGTGGACAAATTTGCTGGTTTGCCTGGGTCAGAGCAGGTTCACTGTCCCCCGGAAAGCAGGAAGCAACCCTTCAGGGTGCAGATGACTCCTAGCCAGTGGGCAGGCAGCAGAGGGACAGGGTGCCACTGGCGGTGGGAGGCCTGAGGTGCCCAGTATCATGTAGAGAGGACCACAGGAAACAAAGATAGGCAAGAGGCAGATGAGCGGGGGCGGGGGTGGGGAGCTGGGGGCTGCGGCGTCAGGTGGCCAGTGTACGTGGGAGGGCTGGAGTGCACAGTGTGCCCTGGGGAGGGCAACAAGACCTTAATCACAGGTCAGGCTAGGCCTGAGGGTTGCTGAGGGGACCACGCATTCTGGGCCCGTGGTTAAGTCGGATCTCCGCCTCACATTCACACCTCTGACCGACAGAAACAGCAGGAAAGCCTCTTCTTCCTGCACTGTGTCATCCGAGAGATTTTCCCCAGCTCTCTGAGACTCTGAACTCTTGTTACTAGTAACTTGATCACACTTACGTTCTAGTCTATGGCCAGACGGCTGCCTAACGTGCGTGAGCTGTGTTGTGTATATACACGTTGATCACCAGAGTCACTGGTTTTAAAAATGGCCTGTGACAAGAACATTGCAATAAATCTTCCCTGGAAAAGATTAACACACATTTATAGCCGTGTATAAAGTGAAGAAAAATAGTAATAAGGCCATTTAGGGCTTAAACTAGAGCACATACAGACCAAAGATAAATTTTATAGCGGTTGTTAAAAAACGTAATAGGTTACAGAATGAGGTGCCGGAATTGCTTTCACATAGGGAGAAATAAACAGACTTTCAGTTTTCATCTGACTTGGATAATTTTGGCGGTATTTCGCCTAAAGGCAGGTGGATGAACTTGTTAGCTCTTGAGGTTCTTTCCAGATTATGGTCCTATGAAAGAAAAAGTATCCTTAAGAGAAAAGCTGTCAACCCCTAGTTTATGCCCTATATTTTTACTATACACTGTAGTAGAATCATAGTGAAAGATAGATGTAAGGTAGTGATTCTTAGTCTGTTTTGAATGTATACTACTTTAAGAATCTGAGGATTCTAGTCCCTCTTCCCAGAAAAATGTGTAGACTCACTTATATTCTAGGTTCTAGGCACAATTCCCAATTTCAGGGGGATCTTTGTTTTTTTAATTTCAATTAGCACATCGTTTTTGATGTAGTGTTCAATGATTCATTAGTATAATACCCAGTGCTCATCATATTGCCTGCGCTCCTTAATGCCCGTCACCCAGTTACCCCATCCCCCAACCCACCTCCCTTTCCGTAACTCTCAGTTTTTTTCCCCAGAGTCAAGAGTCTGTCATGGTTTGTCCCCTCTCTGATTTCTTCCCATTCAGTTTCAGGGGGATCTTTGAACCCTCACTTGGAACATAGTATAAGATCCGGCTAATAAAAGGTATAATCAATTGACCATGTCTCCTGAAAAAAAAATAAAGCAAGGTAATTGTTTGAATTAAGTATTTTATTTAGGAAGAGGAAATGAGCAGCTAGGCTGTACATCCTCCATGAGTTTTATAACTAGATAAAGTTGCTATAAGAAATTAGGCTACAGCTTCCTTCTCCCTCAATTAAAATAGGCATTTTCAAACTTGCAAGAGATGATCGTTTTTAAAAATTTTCTTCATTTGGTCTGAGCTGCCGTATGCAGCCTGGTTTATATGTTGCGTTTGCCGTGCCTTCCTTGGCCACTGAGAAGATGGCCCTCTGCAGTCGGGTCGGGATGGCAGTCCTCACCGAGCCCCAGAACGTGAGCTCCCTCCTGTGCTAGAGGGGTAGGGACCTGAGCCATCTCCCGAGCAGCGAATGATTCTGCCAGGAGCAACACGTACGCCTATATCAACACGATCTGTAGCAGTTTACGTTTCTGATGCCACTGTGCAATTTAAAAAATTGTGCCCCACTAAGTATAGGGGGGAAAGTTTCTTTCTTTTTTTTTTTTTTTCTCCATTTTCTAATTTCTTAGTAGATTTTTCTCCTACACAGTAATGGACTTGAACTTGTCTGTTCTTTCTCTTCATAGTCAGTGGCCTGAAATCTGGGTGATGGTTTAAGGTGATTATGGTTGATGGTGATGGAGGCCAGAGGTACTGAGTAGTCTTTTGCAGGTCAAACCCAAAACGTTGGGCGTCTTGATAGTTCTCTAGTAAGCAGCTGCTCTGAGGAGTTACTGCCCCATTTAACAGGGATATCCCTCTTTCCAGCTAGCCACTGCCCATCTGGCTGCTCGTCATTTCCACTGGATGCACCATAAATGCCTCAGACACAACAAGGTTCAAACAAACCCATAATCGCCTCCTTAAAATTGTTTCTCCTCTTGTGTCCCGTGTCAGAAAAGGAAATTCACTTCCCCTCAGTTGCCCAGCCAAGAATGCAGGCATCCTCTTGGCCTCTTTTCCTTTGCCATTCTGCCCTATTCCATCAAGTCACCAAAGCTCAGCACAGACTGTCCTTTCTCTTCACTCCCATGGACAGTGTCATAAAGGCCACCGCCATCTTGTGCTTGCAGGGCCCCAGAGGCCTTCTCCCCGGGATTTCTGCCTGCTCTTGCCCTGCCCACTGTCTTCTCACAGTGGAAGCAGCGTGCTCTCTCTAAAATGCAAGACTCATCTTGTCACTCATTGACTTAAAACCTTTCAATGATCCCCCACTATTCATGGAGAAATTCTAACTTCTTAGCAGGTTTACAGAACCACGTATGATCTGACACTGAGTTTCTAGCCTCATCTCTTGACTCTTCTCTGCTCTACTCTGTGTTCTGTGCTCCAGCTTTTTTCAGTTCTTTTTTTTTTTTTTTTCAGTTCTTTAAATGTACTTTGATTTCCCTTGCCTCTGTCTAGAACGTGCTCCTCCTCCTTCTACTTGACCGTTCCTCAGCTTTCAACTCTTGGCTTAGATGTGTCTTCTTTTCAGCTTTACTTTTGGGTCTGGTGCAGCAGAGGGATGTGATTAATATTTGTGTAGGAAAGTGAGCTAATTGCTAACAAATGCAGTGTATTTTCTGCCTTGCCTTAGTATAACTAAGAATAGACTACATCTGGAGGACATAGATTTAAGTACAAATTTATCCAGAGAGTTCGTCTGTACCCTTGCTGTCCTGCCCTGGTTAAGCCAGCCCCGTCCTAGGGGGTGGTCATGACATGGCTCACTCGCTTGCTTTAAAATTGCGTCATCTGGATTTCGCTTTAGAGGTTGACCTCTTCTTGGCAGGAGTTGTCCTGACCTTCCCTGGGCAGCCTATATTCCTGAAATAACCCATACTCTGAGTTAGATTGACAGGAAAGGATACAAAAGGGCAGGTAGCATTGCCCCAAGGACTTCCGTTTTGGGAAAATTGCTGTACTTGTAGTAACTGCAAAATACAAAAACTCAGTCCTAGAATCCCCACAGCAGTGATGAGCATAAAAGCCTCTGAGCCATCAAAAGAGAAGTCACAGCATCATCACCTTTCCTAACAGGAGACCCCCCAGAATTCTGACGTTCAGTGTTTGAACTTGGGTTGCTGTGGGAAAGACTCCCCAAACTGCAAGTGTGTTTTCTGCCATTACTTCTTACACCTTTATCTTGAAGTGGTTGCAATATAGTGGTATGGATTTTTTAAAAAGATTTATTTATTTATTTTAGAGAGAGCAGGGGAAGGTTGGTGGGGGGGAGAGAGAGAGAGAGAGAGAGAGAGAGAGAGAATCCTTAAGCAGACTCCCACTGAGCCTAGAGCCCAACTTGAGGCTCGATCCCAGGACCTGAGATCATGACCTGAGCCAATATCAAGAGCCAGTCGCTTAACCTACTGAGCCACCCAGGCACCCCATGATAGGTTTTTTTTTTAATAGCATTTGGTGGTGGTTCCGAGCTGCTAGTGCAAAGTTCAATAGGCAAGAATTCCCTTATGTGGTAGAGTGTGACTGGTGTCAGAAAGCAACCCCTCTAGAAAATTGTTCTTACCCATTGATGACCCAGACGTCCATACTCTTATTGCCGTCTTCACAAGCCTTCTTTTAAATAGTAATGCTTTAACATGAAAGCGTGTCACTTGTTTCACAAAACAAGACCAGGGCAGCAGGACAGATCAGTAGAAGAGAATGAGGAGGTGGGAATTTGAGGGACAAAGAACTGAATATGAAACTGTGAAATATGGGTCATGCCACAATCAAAGTCTAGTTAATAAAGATTTTTGGGGTGGACTTTATTCTCTGTTCCCAGTACATTTGCCTTGACTTAAAAAAAATAAAAGAAGGTTAATAATTAATGGTTGAGTCTTTTATGTGCATCTTTGAGGAAAGTGAATGTTAGTAATTGGACTCTTAGAGCCAGCTCTAAAAGTTATTAGAACCAGCTAAAAACACATCAGAATTCTGGTGTTGATTTTATATTTGCATCTCGCTTTTGTAACAAATGCATAGGAAGGCAATACCAGGCTGGGGTTTTTGGAGTTCCACACTTGTTCGTTTTTGAGGCAGTGTCTTTAAAGCGGTCCTCATATAGGGGCACCTGGGTGGCTCAGTGGGTCATGATCTCAGGGTCCTGCTTGTGATCTCTCTCTCTCTCTGTTAAATAAATAAACAAAATCTTTAAAAAAAAAAAAAGAAAGAAAGAAAGGCATATAAATTGCCTAGAAATAGACAGGTATCCCAAGAGAAAAGTGAGCAAAGGACTCGAGTGGGCAACTCACAACAACAAAAATGCAAATATCCAATGTTTATTTCACTGGACACATTTAAGCATGCTATGAATAATGGAATTATTTTTTTAAAATGCAATACAGTCCTCAAAGTTGGAAGCTGACTTTGGGGACAAAAAGAGATAAATAAAAATATACATAGTTCTGTATCAAAAGCCTTCAAATTATTTATATCCTTTAATGTAGTCATTCTATTTCTAGAAAATTTGTGCATAGGAAATAATCAGAGAAGTACTGAATGATTTATGTAAACATATGTTCTCACAACATTATCTCTAGTATCAAAAACTTTGGTAATAACCTATATGTTGCTCATTTGGAAATTAATTTCCATTTGTAGGGTAGAAGTCCATTGTGCTATTAAATATCATATTTTCCAAGCATATATAACAGCATGGGAAAATATAAGGCTAAAAATATATCAGAATATATATTAATTGTAGAATGATGCTAATTTAAATGTAATAAAAATTTTTAAATATACATAATCAAAAATGTATATGTATCCAAAATGTATATACATTTTAAATTAGCATCATTTTTATAATTATCATATACAATGATGCTCACACAGAGGCAATCCTTACTTTCACAGAGCTTTAATATGCACAGATTTCAGCCAGATAACAGTAGTGCCCCACAACATGGTTCAGATTTCAGTTACCATGTTGTTTTCACTGTGAGTAATTGCATGAAGTACAAACTTTGCTGCTAGCTCTTCAGTGAACAAATCACTATGTAAATAATAGACGTGCATCATCATGAAAATCTGTCAGCAGTTGGTCGCTTTGCATTTATTGTTTAGTTCACACACAGACAGCAAAGCATGTAGTTATGTTTCCTCCTTGTCTTCTAGTGATAAATCCAGATAGCATTTCACAAAAACTGATCATCAAAAGAGGGAATTTGCAACAAAGACAAAAGAGCAACAAAGAAGCTAAAAGTGATAACGCTGGAAGGGAAATTTGAATCTAATGTAAACCGTGTTGCAGAAGCAGCAGCAGACTTTAGGAATGTTGACAGTGGTGCCATTTAAGAGGTTCTGGATAGGCAGCCAGAGGAGCTTAGTGGAAGTGAAGTCATCTATGTAAATAAGGAGATTTTTAAAAATTAATTAATTTATTTTTTATTATGTTAGTCACCATACAGTACGTCATTAGTTTTTGATGTAGTGTTCCAAGATTCATTGTTTACGTATAACACCCCATGCTCCATGCGATACGTGCCCAAGGAAAGTTTTTTTGAAGAAAAGAATGAAGTCTCAGAGAAAGCAATGCAAGCAAGCAAACAAACAAAAAACCACAAACCAAAACAAACAAACAAAAAAGCATAAACAAAAACAAAAACCCTTTACACTAAAGGAATTCTGGGAGATATTTTCCAACAGTGAAAGCACAAAGGATAAATTGTTGGGAGTTGAGCCAGAGTTAGAAAGGAGTAGGACGGTTGCCCAAGGCATAGAAGAGACGTGCTCTCTGTATGGTGAGTTGAAGGTGGTAGTGGTAGAGGGGCAGAGGGCAAAGGAGAGAGAGAATCCCAGGCAAACTCCATGCCCGTTGTGGAGCCCATCCCAAGGCTCGATCCCATGACCCAAGCTGAAACCAAGCATTGGACGGTCAATTGACTGAGCCACCCAGGCACCCCAAACTACTCTTGATAACTATTTTTTCAGAACAACAAAAACAAAAAGACTTTAATTCTCCATGTTTCTAATGTTTTGGATTACAGCAATAAATATTAGGTTTACTGTTTTGTTTTGTTTTGTTTTTTTAAAGACTTTATTTATTTATTTGGCAGAGAGAGATCACAATAGGCAGAGAGGCAGGCAGAGAGAGAGAGGGGGAAGCAGGCTCCCTGCTGAGCAGAGAGCCCGATGCAGGGCTCAATACCAGGACCCTGAGATCATGACCTGAGCCGAAGGCAGAGGCTTAACCCACTGAGCCACCCAGGTGCCCCGGGTTTACTGTTTATTCTCCTGCACATTTATCAGTACACATTTATAATTGACAATGAGAGTTTTTAATGTTTTGATAACATTTTAAAGGTCATGGAATAGTTGTAATTTCCCCATTCATTAAGATCATTTTGTGTGGTTTAAGTTGGCATGGTCATTTTGTGGCTGCCTGCTGAGTAGGTAGATAGGTAGAGTAGGTAGATAGGACAGATACCTGCAGTGGTAAACTCTGGGTGGTAGAAATAAATGTGATTTTCATTTTTGTAACACCCATCTGTATATTTCAGATTTTATAAATTGAACAGTTATTACTTTCATAATCATAAAAGTTTTAAGTCCTTATTTCTGTCTTTCATAATCCCATTTTACTCAGCAAAAACAACTTATAATACTGAATTTCTACCTTCTCTGTCCTTTCCCAGCTTCCTACTACCTTCTAGTGAATGATGACATTCCTTTTTCATCAGCCAACAGGTGGTCAACTTTAGACTTTTTAAAAATCCCACTGCCAAGTTTCCCTCCACTCTTCCTCTCCTGTAATGTCCTCTGGACAACTTTTCTTTCATTGAAATGTGTAACAGCAATTTCAGCCATAAACCTGTAGACTCCTGACAATACATTCTTGAATTACAGAGATCCAGAGTATACTCCTCAGAAAACATACAGGTTTTCCAATATATCTTCATAAACATCATGCATAAGATCAAGGAATAGCCACAAACTAGCAAATCCATCACACAATAAAATATAGTGAATCCTGTGATAGGCTTGTAGGTGCCATCGGGTCCTGTGGAGGGAACAACTTATGACATGAGTTGGACCAAAGAGGAAGGTCTAGATTGATTTTTTTCCAATTTTTTTTGATCGTGGTAAAATAAATGTAAAATTTACCATGTTAACCATTTTTTAGTATACAATTCACCAGTTAAATATAGTCATAATGTTGTACATCACCACTGTTCATTTCCATAACTCTTTTCATCTTGTGAAACTGCAACTCTATACCCATTAAACATTAACTCCCTATTCCCTTTTACTCCATCGCCCGGCAACCGCCATTCTACTTTCTCTATGATTTTGACTACTATAAGTACCTCCTATAAATGGAGTCATACCTTATTTGTTGTTTTGTGACTGGCTTATTTCACTTAGCATGATGTCCTCAAGGTTCATCCATGTCGTAGTTTGTGTCAGAATTTCTGTGCTTTTTAAGGCTATATAATATTCTATGTATGTATGTACCACATTTTGCTTATCCTTTCATCTGTCAGTAGTCAGTTGGATTCCTTCCAACTTTTAGTTGTTGTGAATAATGCTGCTATGAACACAGATGTATCTTTTTTAGACCCTGCTTTCAGTTCTTTTGAATATATACCCACAAATGGTTTTGTCAGGAGCTTTTTGATTACTGATTCAAACTGCTTACTAGTTATAGTTATATTCACATTTTCTATTTCTTTGTGATTTAGTCGTGGTAGGTTTTACATTTCTAGGAATTTGTCCATTTTGTCTAAGTTATCCAATTTGTTGGCTTACTGTTCACAGTACTCTCTTATAATCTTTTTTAAATCTATAGAATTGATAGTAGTGTTCCCATTTTCATTTTTGGTTTTACTAATACTTTTGGTTTTACATTTTAGTTTTACTAATTACTAATACTAATTTTTCATTTTTTTTAATGTCCATCTAGCCTAAGGTTTGTCCCTTCTGTTGATCTTTTCAAAGAACCAACTTTTGGCTTCATTGATTTTTCTCTGTTTTTCTGTTCTCTATTTCATTTGTCTCTGTTCTTAATGTTTTCTGTTTCCTTCTTCTAGCTTTGGATTTGGTTTTTTCTTTTTCTTTCCTTCCAGTTCCTTGAGTGTAAAGTTGTTGATTCAAGATCTTTCTTATCTTTTAATATAAGCGTTTATAGCTATAAATGTCCCTCTTTAGCATTGCTGTGTCTCATAAGTTTGTCTCATAAGCGTTTCATAAGTTTGGGTATATTGTGTTTTCATTTTCCTTCATCTCTATTTTCTATCTTCTCTTATGATTTCTTCTTTGATCCATTGGTTTTTTAAGAATGTGTTACTGAATTTCCATAAATTTATGGATGTCTTAGTTTTTGTATTGTCACTGATTTCTAACTTATTCCAGTTGTTGGAAAGATATTTTGCATGATATCTATCATTTAAAATCTACTGAGATTTATGACATTTCTCTCTTACTCTTTGTTTTTGGCCTTTGAAATTTTGAGCATTGTGTGTCTCCCTGTGGGTTTTTTTTGGGGGGGGGGTTTAAGTTCATTTTTCTTGGAGTTGATTGAGCTTCTTGGATGTTTATACTCAGGTCTTTCATCAAATTTGGGAAGTTTTTAACCAATCTTTCTTCAGATATTCTGTCTGCCTCTTTCTCTTTCCTCTTTCTCAGACTTTCACAATGTGTATGTTGGTCCGCTAGATGGTGTCTTACAGGTCTCTTAAGCTCTGTTCACTTTTCTTCAATCTATTTCTTTCTGACTTAGTAATTTTCATTTTCCTGTCGTTCCCTGATTCCTTCCTCATGCTCAGATATGCCTTTGAATCTCTCTAATGTATTTTCCAGTTCATTTATTGTACTTCTAATCTCCATAATTTCTTTTTAGGTTTTTTAAATTTATGTTTCCGTTTTGTTCATACATTGTTTTCTTGACTTTCTACACAACTTCCTTTAGTACTTTTAGACATATATAAGGTAGTTACTTTAAAGTTTTTGTCTAGTACATTTACCATCAGGTTTTTTTCAGAGACGGTTTCTGTTGATTTACTTTTCTCTTTTGAATGGGCCATGATTACCTGTTTCTTTGTATGCCTTGATATTAAAAAAAATTTTTTTTTTGGAAAACTGGACATTTGACTCTAATAATGGTAACTGTGCAAATCAGATTTTCCCACTTCCCCAGGATTTGCTATTTTTTTTTCTTGTTGTTTTGTTTGTTTACTTAGGTTTCTTTTTTTACTGTAGGTTGTCTTTGTGCTGAGGATCCGTCTGCTGTGTAAATGCAAGCTCTTTCTAGGCCTTTTCTGAGTGTACGCCCTTCCTGGGCACATGTGGTTACTTTCTAATTTTCCCAATATATGTAGCTGCTTTTCACTGTCTCATTCCCCAAAGAGGAAAAACAGAAAAATGTAGTGGGGTGAGGGGAGGTGGAGGGAAGGATGCTGTCTCTTTAAATCTGCAAGTCACTTTATCCAGAGGGGGAGAGACTTGCAACAATAAGGGAGGTGCAACAAGAGTGGCTGTCTGCCTTTTTGTCTGCACCTGTGATCAGAAGCAGCCATCAGTGATTAAAGAACAGATTCCTGGTATTTGGAGGACTGAGTCCTCTTTGTCTACCTAGCTCCTGTAAACTATGTGTAAGCTGCCTCCAAAACACGTCAATAGCTGCCTGCCGTGAAGCTAGGGGCGGGGAATAGGCAGCTACTACCATGCTAAGAGCTGAAATTGACCAAAATTGACCTCAATTTACTGTCCAGGCCTTCTTCTGGAAGTTGTAAGCCTTCAGTAGGTTCCAGAATTCCGAAGTAGTTACATCAGACAGATTCTTCCACTGTAATTGTTGTCTAGGTGGAGAGACAGATTTCTGGTGCTTCTTATTCTTTCCCAAATCCTCCAGGGCTTTTTGAATTTTGTTTGAAGAGTGGATGACAGTGTGCCAAGTAGATATGGCATGGGGATGGATGAAGGACTGAAGGGTTGTTCACCACAGATAGAGGACATACTCATAGGCATAGAAGATCATTGGAAGTTTGGGGCTCTGAAGGTAATGGTGGGATTGGAACTCAGGGTGTTCCAATGTAGTGACAAGATACATACTTCGAAAAATTGTCAGGGACAGATAGTGAAAAAAATATGTAAGCCTTTTCACTAAGTGTAAATCTTAATTAAATAACCAGTGTCACTTTATTTTTCTAAATCAAATGAAAGCTGGTATTATCAATGGATGCTAAAATTAGTGGGTAAAGGTATAATGTGAAATAAGAAATAAAACCTTAAATTACCTCTCCGCAAGATACTAAGTAATTACAAAAGAAAAAATTGTGATTTTTTTTTTTACAGTGCAGAAAACTGATAGCTACCACCCTAACCAAGCAATCAAAGTTAATATCACAAGTGATAAGCTGATTGATATCCTGTGCCTACTGGTATAAGGTACCGAAAAGTGTACAACATTACCTCCTGGTATTCCTGGCAAAAATGCATTACCAAGATTTAATCGTGAGGAAACATCAGTCAAACCAAAGTGTCCTACATACTAACTGGCCAGTACTCTTCAAAAGTGTTTATGTCATTAAAGTCCAAGAAAGACTAGATGGACTATCACAAATTGTAGGAGATTGAGGAGGCGTGATAGCTAAGTCCTATCTGAATCCCAGATTGGATCCTGGACCAGAAAAGGACATTAGTGGAAAAACTGGCAAAACTTGAATAAGGTCTGTAAATTAGTTAATAGTAATGTCTCAATGTTAAATTCTTATTTATTGTAACTATACTATGGCTCCATAAGATGTTACTATTTAGGGCAATAAAAACTCATTTTTACTACTTGTTATAGCTCATTTAAGTCCAAAATTAAATCAAAATGAAAAATGAAAAATTAAGGACTTAAAGAAAAGAAGAAATCTGGCTCCCACATGCCATCCACCCTTTTTAGTACAAAAGTCTTAGTCCTTCTCCCTGGATTAATTTTCCCCTGTAGAATTCTCGAAGGTTATCTTGTTTCCCAAGACTGTGGCACTTGGGGTTCAACGTCCATAGCACTTAGGCACTACCTCCTGATGGTCACTTCTAAACCTGCCTTACATGACCTGCCCATTGTTTTCCAGTTGTAAACCCTTTTCGTAGGTTGGCCACTTCCCTGTCTCTTAAATCTTCTTCAAGCTTTCTATGTCACAGAGAGCCAACGCTTGGGTTATACTGAAGAATCTACAGGAAACTAAGGCATCATTTCTTCTAATGTGGGTCATCCAACATAACTGTAGTTAGTCTCATTCTATAATATTAATAGTACATTTTGGAAGAATTTTAAACAAGAGTGTGCTATCAGATTTTTGTTTTAGATTGAAGACTGAGTTGAGATGAAGCTGAGAGGATTAACAGAACAAAGTGACCGGAGTGCCCAGGACAGAAAGTTGCACAGGGAGAGAATCCCAGAGATCTACAGAGAGTTTCTCTGAGTTATTCAGCAGAGTATGTGTATATGAGGAAACAACCCAAGGCCAGGAACAAAACAGGCCACAAGGATTAGAGAATAGAGTCAATTATTCACACAAGGCCTAAAATAGTTCTTTTTCCCACCAGACAGACCTGAAACAATTCTTAATTCATGGAGCATTGGAAAGGATACTCAGGAAGATCTTGCTTCAGTAGTAGGGAATAATTAGTCCTAGCCTGAGCACTGCTCCAGACCCACCCAACACATCATAAAACATCTGAGAGGATCAAACTGTTTCCAGCTAACTGCCTCCCAGGAAGAAAACCTCATGACTATTTTTAGGAATACGCATATATCAGGCACTCAACGAGGTTAAATTTGCAGTTCCTAGCATCCCTCTAAAGGATAATTGACCATTTAAACTACAATAATAGCTATGTGTATTGTGAGATTTATAAAAGCATGTGTGTATGTAAAATGCAAAATCTGGAAGGGAAAAAGTGGAATTATGCTATTATAAGATTCTTATGCTAATGTGAAGTGCTGTAATATCACTTGAGGGTCGAGGGTGTTATGTTAAAGATGATACTGTTAAACCCTAAAGCAGCCACCGCACAAAACAAATAGTCATAACTAGTAACCAAGGAGATGAATGGGATAATAAATAACAGTCCATTGGAAAGAAGACAAAAAAAAAAAAAGAAAAAAGAAAAGAGAACAAAAACTTCTGGAACAAATAGCAAACAAATGTCAAGAAGGTAGACTTAAACCTAACAGTATCAACAATCACATAAAATATGAACAGTCTAAACACCTCAATTAAAAGGCAAAAATTGTCATATTGGGTCAAAAACCAAGACCCAACTATATACTGCCTCCAAGAAACTTACTGTACTTATAAAGACAGAAGTAGGTTAGAAGAAAAAGAATGGAAGAAGAAGATGTGCCAAACTAATACTAGTCAAGAGAAGGCTGGAATGACTATATTAATATTAGACAAAGTGGATTTCAGATCAAAGAATATTACTAGGGATAAAGAAAGTCATTTTCTAATTATAAAGTAATCAGTTAATCAAGTAGACATCATAGTCCTAAATAAACCAAATGAAACAAAAAAGTGCCAGAAGTGCAAGGGAGAGACGATAAATCCAGTTTTCATCAGAGATTTCAATACCCCTCTCTTGACAATTGACAAAACTCAAAGAAAATCATCAAGAATATGGTATACTTGAGTGACACTACCATTCAGTGTGACCTGATTGACATTCATAGAACACCCAACCAAAGAAGAAAACAGTCTTTCAGGTGCAAACTGAGCATTTTAGTAAGATAGATTATATTCTGAGTCATAAAGCAAGTCTCAGTAAATTAAAAAGTATTCAAGTCATATAAAATATATCCTCCCAGCATAATAGAATTAAATTAGAAATCAATAAAAGATACTTTTAATATTCAAAAATATTTGGAACTCAGTAACCTATTTCTAAATAATCATGGATCAAATTAAAAATAAAAAATGAAATGAAAAAATATTTTGAATTAAATGAAAATGAAAACACTATGTATTAGAATTATTTGGATGCTATTAAAATAGTATTTAGGGGGAGGGAAGTTTATAGCCATAACATTTATGTTAGAAAATAAGAAGGGTTTCAAATCAATGAACTCAGCTTCTACCTTAAGAGACTAGAAAAGCAAAGCAAATGAAACCCCAAATAAGCAGAAGAAAGGAAATAATTATGACCAAAGTAGGAAACAGGAAAATGGAAATAGGAAACAGAGAAAATAAATGAAACCAAAATCCACTTCTTTGAGAAGATCAACAAAATTGCTAAACCCATTGCCAGACTGATCAGGGAGAAATGAAAGAAGATATTAATTGCCCAGATCAGGAATTAGAGAAATGTGGAAAAATATCACCACAGATTTTACAAATAATAAAAGGAAAATAATGGAATATTATGAACAATTTTATGCTAATTTAAGTGTATTTCAGCAACTTAGATGAAATGGACAAATTCATTGAGAGATCCAAACTATCAAAGCTCACTCAAAAAGAAAAAGAAAGATATCCTGAATAGCTCTGTATCTATTAAGGAAATTGAACTTTTAGTTAAAGATATTTCCATAAAGAGGACTCCAGACTCGGATGGCCTTAGTAGTAAATTCAAGTAAACATTTAATAAGAAATTCCAAATTTAAGTTAACTTTCCCTGAAAACTGAATAAGAGATAATGATTTCCCATTCTAGGAGGCTAGCATGACACCGATACCAAAATTCATACGAAAGCATTACAAGAAAATCTACCAATCAGTATACTTCATGAATGTGTAAAAATTCTAAGTAAAATTTTAGCAGGTTGAATCCAACAAGTATATTAAAAGGATAATTCATCATGATCAACTGGGATTTGTCCTAGTAGCACAAGGATTGGTTAAAAACAATAAAGTATACTTCATTTGCAAGCTAAGAAGAAAAACCTTATAATCATGTTAATAGATGCAGAAACATCTATGAAAAACCAACATTTAGTATCATACTTGATGGTGAAAGACCTAATGCTTTCTCCCTAAGATCAGGAACACAGACAGAGATACCTGCTTTTGCTGCTTCCACTTGCCATTGTATTGTAGGTTCTGGCCAGTGCAATCATGCAAGAAGAAGAAATAATCATTTAGATTGAAAAGGAAAAAGTAAAACTGTCTCTATTCCCAGATGACTTGATTATCTTTGTCAAAAAAGTCCAATGAAATCTAAGAAATAGCTACTGGAAATAAAATTTAGCAGTGTTGCAGGAAACAAGATCAGTATATAGAAATCTCTTTTATTTCTGAGCATAGATGATTGGAAATTGAAATAAAAATAATACTATTTACAATAGCAGAAAAATATGAAATTCTTAGGAATAAATCTGACAAAAGACATGAAAACGCAATAACATTGCTTAGAGAAATTAAAGAATTTATAAATAAATGGAGATATACCCTGTTCATGAGTGGCAGACTCAATATTGTTAAGATGCCAGTTCTCCCCAAATTGATTTGCAAACTCAATGCAATTTCAATCAAACTCCCATCAGCCTTTTTTATAGAAATGGGTCAACTGGTTCTCAAGTTTACATGAAATACAAAGGACATTTGTATAGCCAAAACAACTTTGAAAAAGAACAAAGTTGGAGAGTTAACACTAATTTCATCGTAAGTCTTCACTGTGAGGCTACTATAATCAAAATTGGGTCAGATATAGTGAAAAGATACCTTTGCAGGTTGTGGATATATATGTTTATTATCTTGATTGCTGTACACTTTAAGTATGTGTGGTTTAAATCATTAGAAATAGGAAGTCATTCCTCTATTATTTTTATTACATTCTGAGTCAGTTCACCTGGTAGTTATTGTGTTTGGTGGTCTCTTTTTCCATCTAAGGCTTCCTTCCTACTCAGTCTTATCAAGAGGGGGAGTTATTTGTGTTTTGTGGTGGTGCTGTTTCTTCTCTGCACCAGCTCCTCCCTATGTAGTGGTACTGCAGTTACCTCGACTCTCCCCAGGGTCCCTCAATCCAGAAACAGATATGAAACCCAAATTTCCATTTCATGGTGAAACTGGGGGGGTTTATCACAGATGCAGGCCCTGAGCCTGCAGGGCATTTGGCTCAGGTTCTGTTGCTGCCATTTTCAACAATAGAGGAACTTTATTAGCGAGAGCCCCAAAGCTGGAGCAGCTTCTTCAGCCTCCTTTTGTGGACAGGGAACCCCAACCCCCATTTCATACTCTGGATCTGGCTTTGTCCTTGGTCTGTATGGCGTGGTGGCCCCACTTACATTGGAGAGCCCATCTCCTGGTTGTTTCCTCTCACTGGTTTTGAGTCTCAGGCTTCTGTGTATTTGTTCTGTTTCTGGTCCATAGAGATATTAATTTGTATCTTTAAATTTTTTTTCTTATTTTCATTATGACAGAGGTATTGGTGCAAATTTTGAAGTCACATACTATCTTGCCTGGAAGTCATGGGTCTGTTTATTTCCCAGCCTTATCCCTGGCACTTTTCAAAGTGCTAAGCCATTGCAAGCTCTTAATAAATAATTGCAGGATGCATGAATAAGATAACTGAGTGCCCAAACAGTATTGTATTATGAGCTCACTCATGTCATACTCAACATATGTTTATATAAAGTGCACCAAAAGAAACGATGGTGGAATGATTTATATACCAAGGGTTTAACAGGATATTAGTCAACCATTTTTTGCTTTTAAAAAAATGCCTTTCTGTGCTGTCTCCCTTTCTTTATTCTCCCACTCTTTATTGTTGTTGTTACAGTAGACATGAACTCTGAATACACAGTACTTATTTTGACCTTGGAAAAACTAAAATAGTGATCCTGACTCTCAGGTTCCCCGAAGTTGAGGCACTGCCACCCTCACCCTCCCATTCCTTATTCCCAAACCTCAAGTCATGTCTGTACATGATTTTCTGTCACCTTTCTCCTTGGCCTTCTCTTCCTCCAGGACCTAACTCTCAGGTACTCTAAAAGACTAAAAGGTTTTGACAAAGTAAACGGAATATCACCCTCATATCCCTTCAAGAAGTCATTCCATCTGCTTGATACGGCTTGAAATTCCTTTAGTTAGGATAAGAAATCAGAGTGTTCGGCTTGGATTGCCTCCTTGGGAAAGCTAACACACTGATAATGTACGTATTTCCGGCAAATCGGTGATGACATTCAGATTTTTTTCCATTTTCGTTTGGGGTGTAGGTGACAAAAGAGAAAGGCTAAATGGTCATGAGGTGGGGCAGGGATGCTTTCAAGAGGGCACAGGACAATTGACATTCGACCTCAGCCTCAGAAACCTTTCTCCACTCCAAGAGTGGCCAGAAGCTAGCCTCAGAGGCATCTCTTTATCCGCCTCAGTGAGGACCAAGTGGGCTTTCTGTTATGCCCGGGGTGTGATGTGTAAGACATGGAAGCCAAGCAAGGCAGTAGCTTCCTGCTAGCTCTATCCCCTCTAAAGATACCTGACATTCTCTCCATCAGATAGAGAGAAATATCTGGAGTGTATTCTAGCTTCGGAATCTTGAGCATTTTTCCTGATACACCTTATCATTTTCATAAACACCGAATTTGTTCCTAAATATAGGATTTGAAATCCTAGACTCAAATCTGATAAATAACTCCAAGCTTCTTGGATGATTCAGAAGCACACACCCTTCCCAGCCTCTTGCCAGTGGCCAGCACGGTAGGAAAACTTCATAAATATTTACCAGTTCTGCAATTCTCACAGTAGCTGCTATCAACAGAATTCACTCTGGTTCTGCCAGTAAAGGTCAACATACTGTTCTGTTGAGTGAAAACTAAGAAGAAAACTAAAAGTGGCAATAAATAAGCTCTGTGGTGCTCTAATATATATTTTATGTATATTTTTGGTCTCCAAAATAAGTACTAGATTTGACTTAGCATAAAACTTTAGGTTGTACTTAAAAATGTTATTTGTCTACTTTCAGATTCGGTAAGTTCCTTGTCTTGGCATCTGTGCTGTATCTATGAAATGAAGATTAGTAAAAACAGGGGTGCCTGGGTGGCTCAGTGGGTTAAAGCCTCTGCCTTCGGCTCAGGTCATGATCTCAGGGTCCTGAGATCTAGCCCCGCATCGGGCTCTCTTCTTGGCAGGGAGCCTGCTTCCCCCTCTCTCTCTGCCTGCCTCTCTGCCTACTTGTGATCTCTCTCTGTCAAATAAATAAAATCTTTAAAAAAAATGAAAAAAAAAAAAGATTAGGAAAAGCAGATGAGATTTTGGATCTAGATTACTTGTGATGGTTGCTAATTGTAATTAATGTTTGATGACTTTCCTGAGGGAGCTGTATTGTGTCCCTTTGCTGCAGAAGACATACCAACAGCAGCCCTTGGACTTGCCCTCTGATTACTGTCAAAAGAGCATGGCTGCTTGATCTCTCTTCTCAAGAAGACTATTTGGGGCAGATAGCCCTTACCATGTCCTTATCCAGTGACCTAGTGCAACCAATTGACACAGTGTGTAAGGGCAGCATTTTCATCCAGTTCATTTGAAAGATTGACGGGGAGTTAAAATGACCATTTCCTGCTACCAAACTAGTGGTTAGATGAGAAGAGTTCTGTGGGCCTCTTGAAGTTCTATCATTTTAAAATTCACTTGAGATAATGATAAATATCTAGTAGCAGTTTGAAATGGTATAGTATTTTTTAAAAAGTATCAACCGGAAATATTTTTTTTTTTTAAAAGGTAGACCTTTAATAACTGCTTTGTTAAGACTGTCAGAATTTACTAACCACAGTTAATGATATATAGTCCAAAGAGTGCAGTAACCTCCTTATCGTGCCAACCAGAAATATTCTTTAAAAGTCCTGGTTAGGGACACATGGGTGGCTCAGTCGGTTAAGCATCTGCCTTCGGCTCATGTCACAATCCCAAGGTCCTGGGATCGAGTCCCACATCGGGCTCTTTGCTCAGTGGGGAGCCTGCTTCTTCCTCTGCCTGCCGCTCCCTCAGCTTGTGTGCTGTCTCTCTCTGATTGATCGATAGATAGATAAATGTTATATGTAGTTCCCTTTTCCTACTTTCGAAGTATCCCTTGGGAAGTCCTAGCCACAGTAATCAGACAAGAAAAAGAAGAGGCATCCATATTGGTAAGGAAGAATTTAAGCTGTCACTGTTTGCAGACAACACAATACTGTATATAAAAAAAAACTACAGATTCCACCAAAAAACTATTAGAAGTAATAATTGAATTCAGTAAAGTTGCAAGATACAAAAGTAATAGCCAGAAATAGGTAGCATTTTTATACACTGATAATGAAGCAGCAGAAAGAGAGATTAAGAAAACAATTCCATTTACAATTATACCAAAGAGAATAAAATACATAGAAATAAACTTAACCAAGGAGGTAAAAGACCTGCACTCTGAAAACTATGAAACATTGATGAAAGAAATTGATGATGACAGAACCGAATGGAAAGATATTTCATGCTCATGGACCCGAAGAATTTATATTGTTAAAATGTCCATACTACCCATAGCAATCTGCAGATTCAATGCAATCCCTCTCAAATCACCGGTAGAATTTCTCATAGAACTAGAACAGATAATACTGAAATTTGTATGGAACCACAAAAGGCCTTGAATCCGCAAAACAATCTTGAGAAAGCAGAACAAAGCTGGAAGTATCACAATTCCAGATTTCCAGATACACTACAAAGCTGTAATAATCAAAGCAGTATGGTACTGGCACCAAAACAGACATGTGGATCTATCAAATAGAATGAGAGCCCAGAAATAAACCCAGGCTTATATGATTAATTAGTCTGTGGCAAGAATATACAACAAGAAAAAGACAATAAATAAATGATGTTGGGAAGACTAGACAGCTACATGCAAAAGAATGAAACTGGACCACTTTCTAACACCATACAAAAAAATAAACTCAAAATGGTTAAGATCTAAATATAAGACAGGAAACCGTAAAAATCCCAGAAGAGAACAAAGATAGCAATTTCTCTGATATTGGCCATTGCAATGTTTTTCTAAATGTCTCCTAAGACAAGGGAAACAAAAGCAAAAATAAACTACTGGGAATGCATCAAAATAAAAAGCTTTTGCGTGGCAAAGAAACTCATCAACAACACAAAAAGGCAACCTACTGAATAGGAGGAGGTATTTGAAATGGTTTATCTAATAAGGGGTTAATATAAAAAATATATGAAGATCTTATACAACTCAGTGCCAAAAACAAAAAAAAGATTTAATTAAAAAATGGGGAGGAGACCTGAATAGGATTTTTTCCAAAGAAGACATACAAATGGCTAACAGACACATGAGAAGATGCTCAACATCACTCATCAGGGAAATGCAAATCAAAACCACAATGTTTTGTGCACCTGTCAGAATGGCTGAAGTAAAAAAGACAAGAAACAATAAGTATTGACATAGAGAAGAGACCCCTCATGCACTGTTGATGGGAATGTAAATTGGTGCAGCCACTGTGGAAAGAGTATGGAGGTTCCTCAAAAAGTTAAAAATAGAAATACTGTATGATCCAATAACTCCACTGCAGTATTTGCCCGAAGAAAATGAAAACACTAATTCATAAAGATACATTCACCCTGTGTTTATTGCAGCATTATTTACAGTAGCCAAAATATGGAAGCAACCTAAATGTCCCATCAATAAATAGGATAATAGAACACACACACACACACACACACACACACACACACACACACACACACACGTACACACATACACACAGACTGGGATATTCAGCCATCAAAAAGGATGAGACATATTACCATTTGTGACAACATGGAATAAGTCAGACTGAGAAAGGCAAATAGGCAAATAGGCAAATATTATGTGATTTCACTCAAATGTGAAATCTAAGAAACAAAATAAATGAATAAATAAAAAGCAGAATCTGACCTATAAATACAGAGAACAAACTGATGGTTGCCAGAGGGAAGAGGGTGGGAGGATGGGCAAAATGGGTGAAAAGGAGGGAGATACAGGCTCCCAGTTAGGGAATGAATAAGTCCTGGGAATAAAAGGTCCAGCGTAGAGAATCTAGACACGTATTATATGTGCTATTGTAATGTGACAGATGGTAGCTACACTTGTGGTGAGCATAGCATAATATGTAGAGAAGGTGAATATCGTACACTGAAACTAATGCAACATTTGTGTCAGTTGTACTCAATAAAAAAAATAAAAATGAAGTATCCCTTGGGCCAGAAAGTAATAGTACTCATATTTAGATCAAAATTACAAAAGTAATTGTACTCACATTTAGATCAAAGTTACAATTTATTCTCATATAGAATTTTATTTAGCAATTTTTTTTTACTTATTTTAGGCCATACCTACATGATCTGGTGAAATAATTGGGAAACATCAACCTTGATCCATTTGACCTCATTATCATACTTCTTAAAAATCGATCTATCGTTCTTTTGCATTATAAACTTATGTATGTATCTTCTATTAGGTATTTATATTTTTACTTTGACTGGATTCCCTGTGGTCTTTAGTAGTTCGGTTTCTGTAGTTTGTTTGTCCTTGGATTAAGCCGTCTTCAAGAGCAGCATTGTGGTATCTCTGAAAACGTGGCACGTGGGGTCCCTTTGCTGTGATCATTCCACCATTGGGGGCAGGCCTCCTGGTCTGCACATTTTCAAATGTAGCAGACAACCGCTCATTTTACAGAGAAGTAAATTTAAGTATACATTGTGTGGTTAAGCTATTCCTATCTTTCTTTTTGTCAGTGTGAATTGAAGGGTAAAATTTTCAACTCATAACTTACTTTGTAATTATGGTTTAGTACATAATTAAAGATAGACTTGAGGCAAAAAAATAGGAAACTCACATTTCATGTAAATGAGACCTCAAAGCTGTTTGGAATGTGGAGACCAAGATAATTACAAAATCCATCATGCAGAAACACTGCAAATACAGAAAATTCAATGTTTAACCCAGTGATCAGTTTCTCTTAATTTATCACTGAGAGAAAAAGAAATTGAATATTGAAGAACTAAACTCGGTTTTTGTGTGATAGTTATTGTTTAATAATTAGTTGGAAAGACTTTGAACATTAATACTGAGCAAATATAAAATACTAAAATATAAAATAATAATAAAATGAGGTATTTTCATGTTGGGGCCTCACATACATGATATCAAAAAGTGCAAATGAAAAATGAAAAATTAGGCAGTCATCCTGATGTATGGGCAGAATAGCTCCCTTCTGAGTTTTTAGTGAATATGCATGGTACATTTTCTCTGGGTGTGTCCCTGAGGGTGTTTCTGGAAGCTATTGGCATTGCACGGTAGGCTCCGTAGGGCAGTTTGTCCTCACCAGCTTGAGTAGGCCTCATCTATTCCCTTGAGGGCCTAAGTAGGACAGAAAAGCAAAGGAAGGGTGAATTTGTTCTGTGCTTGAGCTGGAACATCCAAATTCTTCTGCCCTCGTACATTGGAGCTCCTGGTTCTTGAGTTTTCAGACTCAGAGTAAGTTTTACACCATGTCGTTCCCCCCCCCCCCCCCCGGCCACCCCACATTTCTGGCCTTTGGGTTTAGATGAGAATTAGACCACCATCTTTCCTTGGCCTGCAGCTTGGAGGTGGCAGGTTGTGCTACTTCTCAGCCTCCATAATCATGTGAGCCAGTCCTTCATAGTAAATCTCTTTCTGCATACCTACATATCTCCTATTGGCTCTGTGTCTCTGGAGAATCCTGTCTAATATGCTAAGTGAAAGGGTTATAAATTTTTAATTTTGTTATATATATTGCCAAATTGCCCTCAAAAGGTAGAATACCAATTTTCATTCTCAGTAAAATAGAAACTTCCCTTTTCCCTGTAGCGTTGCTGATACTTTTTTGTAACATTTTACCTTTCTGACACAGGAAACATTGTAGGTCTTTGATGTTTTGTATTTACTTCCTTGTGAATGAGGTTTTCCTTAACCATTTGTGTGTCTTTTCTAGAAATCCCCGTAGTGTAATCTTTGTCCATTTATTTCTACTTACTTTATGTTTTTCTATTGATTTTTGAAAGTTTTTTGTATGTTTATTTTGTTATAACAAATATGTTTTCATTTTCTCTCTGTATTTTTAGTTTTTATTGGTATTTTAGCTATAAAGATAGTTTCCCTTTAGTAGTGAAATTTTTTAGTGTTTTCCTTCTTGCCTTTGAGTTTTATGTCATGTTTTAAAGGTCTTCCTATTCCAAGGTTATAAATATATTCACCCATATTTTCTTCTAGTGCTTTCATATTTTGCTTTTTTGGCATTTAGATATTTGATTTACTCAGGATTATTGTGCTATAAGGAGTAAGGTGGACGTCTCTGTGGTGTCAGATTTGTAAAAGATTTCGGACATCAAATATTATTAAGATTTTGTTTCATTGGTTCTATTTATCTTTTGCCATAGAATTATTAGCTAAGTGGGAGTAGCACCTGCATATCTTAAAAAATACCATTTCTTTAAATATAAGTGGTTATGTTTACTCTTTGCACCATATCATTAAATAATTGGGAGTAGTTTGTGTCCTAGGAGATAGTAGCAAAGCATATGCTAAGAAAACATCACCTCTTTGACCTAATTGGATATCTTCCTAATAAAACTAAACAGAAGGGAATGAAACCATAGTGATTCTTTTATATCACAGAAATGGAGATGAGTAGTGACCTCCAGTATTCTGGCATATATTCCCCAAGGATTACATGGAAGAGCCTTGCTTTTACATTATGTGATCCTCTAGAGAAAGTAGCATTTTCAGGATTGGTTTCCCCCATGGAAAAACATCTTTTCTTCACTGAGTCATCAGAAAGAAACAGTTTCAAGACATGTTATGCCATTTCTTTGGGGATTGATGAAGACAACTCTGTTTAAAATTCTATTGATTGGGGCGCCCGGGTGGTATAGTTGCAGTTAAGTGTCTGACTCAGGATTTCGGCTCAGGCGATGATCTCAGGATTGTGGGATCGATCTTGGGTCAGGCTCCACGCTCAGCATGGAGTTGGCTTGAGATTCTCTCTCTGCCTTTCCCCCTCCCCCCACTCACACTCTCTCTAAATTAATTAGTTAAATTAATTTTTAAAAACTCCATTGAAGGATAGTGGGTTAATTGGCCATGCATTTTATGTGTATACAGAAGCATGGTACAGATATATTACCTAGTATCTATATATTATGTATCTATCTCTCTCTGTATAAACCAGATCTACTTCAAGGTCATACCGACGGCATTTTACTTTGGCAATCTGGTCTTTAGATATCTCAGCCTCCTAAAATGTGGGCTAGAGTTTTAGACCATGGAAACTGCTGTTGCTCTGTTGTCAGTAGGGATAATAGCCTGATAGCTTGCATGGAGCTGCGCTTTTACAAGGTAACAGCAACGAAAGAGAAATGATTGCATCTTCACAAGGGGAAAACCAAACAATGTTATCTAATCGATTTGACATTCCACGTGAGGCTGTTTGGCCAGACACAGTGGCATTTCCATGATTCATTTGGGTCATCTCTGAACATCCACATATTTACCTGCAGTGAAGTTGGCTTCATTGGTTACCAGATGGATGACCATGGGGAAGTTAGTAAGCCTCCAATTCTACATCAAAAAATAGGAGGAAGTGTTGACACCTCACAGGGTTTTTGGGAGGACAAAGAACCAATGCTTGAGGAACTCCTGGCATAGTACTTGGCACATAGTAAATTCCCACCCCCCCATGTTTGTTTTTATCTTTGTTTTATCATTATTGATGCTAGTATTATCTTTATTACTCAGTAGTACAATAACATGCAGTGAAAAACCCATTATGGCCACAGCCTTGAAATACAATTCCTGGGTGTCTTTAGAAGTGGGCCATATTTAAAATGAGCAGTAAACACCCTGAGTTTGCTTTGTTTTATTTTTGCTATCCCCCCAAAAGTCTTTGATTTCGTGTAAACTCAGAAAGTATGCCTATGCATCATTCTTGAAGCAAGAAAATAATGTAGATATTTAATAGTGTGGATATTTACCCACAACTGTGATACAGTGAAGTTAGCAGTTTTGATAATGATGTTTGGCTTTTTTGTTTTGTTTAATGCCTGCAAAATTATCCTGACTACGGCTCCCAGAGGCCCTTCCCATACAGCGTGTTCTGTAATCATATTACGGATCTAATAAACATCTATCTCATTGTAATAAACTCTCTTTGCGAACAGCCTCATTAATGTGCTGAAATAATGTACCCGGGGGTATTTCCAGCAATTTCATTGTAGCTCTAAAATTAGCTGCCCTAACAGCTCTATTTGTGGGAAAACTGCCACTTCAGCTCCAGTGATCGAGTCTTCTGCAGTGCCTTGCTGATCACGAAGGTCCATGGGGCTGAGCTCCCAGTAAAGGTGCTTGGGGGGCAACAAAGTCCTACAGTGTAAAACTTTAAACAATCTCATTTTAATTTTAATTCTGGATCAGTCTCTTTGAATAAATGAACCATTAGTTTATAAAGCTGAGACTTTACCTTATGGAATTCATGCTAAGTGTCTAGATAATAAAGCCATAACTATGTTTAACTGATTTTATACAGAGAATTTTCTTCTTCCAGTTGTAAAAATTGCCTGGTTTGATAAGTTTTTTACGGTTAGGAAGTGGTTTTTTAAATGCTATTAGCCTTACAATTTTATTCTAAAATATCCATTCTTTTAATAGATATGAAAACCCTTTTTTAGGAATAAATGTATTATCTTTTATTCTTTTTTTTCCTTTGGGGTACATTTTCTAGCTCAAACCTATATTATTTAGAGATGAGCTTTTTAGAAAGGAATTATTTTAGTATGAAGAAGACTTCAGGTATTTTTTTAATATCCTGCCTTCAGTACAGAGTAATTTTTTAAAAGTTTTATTTATTTTACAGAGAGGGAAAGAGAGAGACAAAAAGAGAGCACTTGTGCCAGGGGATGGGCAGAGGGAAAGAATCTCCAGTAGACTCCCCACTGAGCAGGGAGCCCGACATGGGGCTCGATCCCCTGACCCATGAGGTCATGACCTGAGCTAAAATCAAGAGTCAGACACTTAACCGACTGAGCACCCCAGTGTACAGTAATTTTAACAGATTTCTAAACTATATACATCTGTAACATGTTTTTGAATCTTATAACCAGAAAGGAACATTTCCAAGTTTCTTTGTTCATTAATTGACAGTCAGGAGAAGTGCTAGTCTGTTACCGGAACTGTTAAGGCGGGTTTAGCCCTTCACATTTTCTCTGGCCGTTATTGTTGGTTATAGCAAGTCTTGCCTTTGTCTCATGTCAGTACCTGAGGGTCATTACAGAGGGAGCCCAGGACATTTACCGCCTTTTAAATTTTAGGAGAAGGGAAGGCAGATTTATAACAGATATTTTTATTTACGTATCTATGTGTATAGTTGACACTTTCAGATATTTGTATTATAAAAGCACCATAAGCACATTATAACAATTCAAACAATGTAGAAATGGTTAAAGTAAAACTAAAGTCTCCGCCTAAAGTAGAACTAAACTATCCCCTAGTGTAACCACTGTATACATTTGATATGTATTCTTGCATTATGTTCACTTTGCTTACAATCACATGCACTTATATCATTGATTTTGTTTTTTATTTTGTTTTAGCTCTCATTCCTACAAGTAGGACCATAGTATATGTATAGATATTTTATAACTTTTTACTCCTCTCCATATTATGGACATCTTTCCAAGTCAATACTTACACATAAGTCTCATTCTTTCTAAGAGCTGCATGGTATTTCATGGTATAAATGTACTATTATTTATTCAATTCAAACATCTGATGGATGGCCATTCAAGTTGTTTCCATTTATTCGCTGCTATAAATATGATACAATACACATCTTCGTATGGTTTTCAGTACTTTGGCATTTTCTTTAATTAGATAAGCACCCAGAAGTGAGATGGCTAGGTTAAAAGGTGCTTTTAAATTTCAGTAAATATTCATTACCATATAACTTCCCAAAATATGTTAGCACTTTATATTCTAATTAAAGGTATAGAAATGTACTTTTTCCCCTACATGGTCACCAGCATCATATCTTCTGAGTCTTTCTAAAATTGCTTTGTCATTTAACAAGTAAAGATAATGTTTCACATTCCATGGCTGTAGGGTTTAGAGAAAGGACAAGCAGCCACACACATGTGAAATATGTATCACATGAAGGTGTTAACTTTGGAAATACAAAGAAGTAGATGATTATATAGCAAATTATAAATTACCAAAATTGGCATCAGAATAGATCAAAATATCAAGCTTCAAAAGTGGTTAAAATTTAATCACTGATGATGTAAGTCTCTCAACCTCTTTATTTAAATGGGAATCCACAAGGTTTAATTTGTTTATACCACAAGCATGTGGAAAAGAGAGATATGCTAATCCAACAAAGAAATCCTACAAGTATATATACACCTTGTAGAAACTCAAAGTTGTCAATGTAAATATTATCATCAAAGCAAACATATATTAGGTAGGATAACCAATCAGTTATTTATGTTTTAAAAATTAGACATTGATTTCACAGGACATGATCACCCTGTCTTCTAGGTGTCTTACAAGACTTCTTTATTAGAGATGATCTTTCCAAGGACTACTTTATGACGCAGAATATAATCTGCTCTTCCGAAGCTGCAGGGAAAGAAAGAACATTCTTTATTATCCTGCTAAGAATTCTTTCACAAGCAGTTAGAAGGGTAAATACTAGAATTCCATTACTTACTTACCAGAAGAAAAGACTTACAATATGGGGGAAAACAAACAAACAAACACCAGATAGCTGGATTATAGTAACGTGATATTTTGCATCTACAAGGTTATCATTAAAATATTATAAGTCTAGGTAGTTTTACATGTGAGTTCTAAATTTTCAAGGAATAGACCATTCCTGTGTGGTTTATTTCCAACTATGGAAAGCTTTTTGGTTCATTTTTGTAAAACTGTAATAAGTTTAATGCCATAACCTACTTTAAAACAAGACAGAACAACTGCAGATCATTTTTATTTATGAATATGGCTAAGAAAATTTTTTAAAAATAGTAAATAAAATCTAGCAATATATTGAAGGACCGCTGTAACCAAATTGGGTTTGATCTAGGAATTCAAGAAAGTTCAATCACTAGAAAAGCATAACTTAATATTTTAAACAATTGAAGGAGATTAAAAACATGGTCATAATAATCAATGCTAAAAGGTTCAAGTAGCCATTCTTCATTTTTTAACTCTATTTAAGACAGAGCGTATCTTCTAAACATATTGTAATTTATTTCCTTGAAATTAATAGTAAACATTTTAAATACTGAAGGCAATTTCATTAAAATCTGAAAAAGAGGAATACCTTCCACTACCACTAATGGTCAACAGTGATTGGCGAGGAGGTGGGGACTTACAGATAATGCTGTGAGATAAGAGAAATATTAAGCCTAAAAATGATCACTACTTAAGTTGATAAAAATTTTATACCTAGAAAAAGAAAGTAAAAAATTTGTTGGAACTAAAAAGCAAAGTTCAGTAAGTTCGTGGATTATAATATAATGCACAAAACCCAACATCTTCTGCTGACATTAGTCTGATAGAAATAGAAATGGGGGGGGTCCCTTTTATAGAAGTGACTAAAACCATCCCATGAAAAGGCCCAAAATAAATGTAACAAGAAAATTCAGATCATGTGATAACTGCAGAACATTTTAAAAGACATAATATATGACCTAAATAAATGGAGAGATATGCTGGGTACCTGGTAGTAAGACTTAAAAATATAGATTCTTCCCAAATTCATATACAAATTTAATTTTTTGTCATAATTCCATCCACGCTTTTTCAGTTCATTGAAATGATCCTATGGCATAAATGTGAGGCTTGCCATGAAAATCTTCAACAGGATGGCCTCTTCCCATGGTTCTTTCTCACACATTCCTCTCCTGTCTCTCACAAGATGCCTTTCAAGGAAAAGTGCAGGAACTCAGAAAGAAGTAACTTATAGCAATGAAGAGAAAGGGAAAATGGGAGTCAATAGCGGATTAAGATCAACATATTTCTGGAGGGCAGAAGGAAACCTATAGAAGGATTAAACTAGGACAAAAGAAGCCTGGCCCCAAAACAGTATGGCGGGCAGCGTTGGCCTTCCCACTGAAACCCCACAGCACCTCAGGCCTCAGGGGAAGAGATGAAAACCAGGGCATTTTCAAAAAGGCTGTAAAAACAGCTCCACATTCGATCCTGTTTGCTCTTCTCCAACTTGCACATGCAGAAGACTAAGTAGTGTAGTTTATGCCTTCCAAGATGATGCCAGGACTTTGCCCTAGAGAAGGTGAAGCTGAGAAGAAATCCAGCGGTACCACGGAGTAAAGCATTCCCGAATTTTCTGAGGAGGAGTGGTGGTAGAACTGATGATGAGGCCTCCCTAAAGTAAAGCTTCCCCAACTCCACGCCCACGATAGAAGGATGGGCTACCACCCAAATGTGTATGTTTAGTCATGATCTGTCCCCTGAATTCCATACCTGAATGTCCTGTGCTACTCTCTCTAACATGTCCATGAGAATATCTCCGCCAGTGGTGGTTCCGGCAGTGAATGAGGACCAAACCGATGTTTTGTAGGCTCTGTGTCCTCTCACTGTCCTGTCTGCATTGCCTTGCTTCTGGCACATTCACTGCAGTCACACTCTCTCATTGCTCAGGATCTCGGGGATCCTGAGCTTGTTAGGCATTCGGACTGTATTCTAAATGCAGGGAGAAGCCACTAGAGGTTCTAAGAAGAAGAGTGATACGATCTGATTCCAGTTGAAACAACCCCTCTGGCTTTTGTGGGAAAACGGATTGGAAGGAGCACAAGTGGAAGCACGAGGGAACATTTGGTTACTTTTTGAGTGGCTATCTCCAACATCTTTCTCTCATCAAGTGTCAGTGAAATCTACTTGAATTCCTCTGTGGTTTCTTTAGCTTTGCTGCTTCAGTAGAATTGTTTGAATCTCCTTCTATATTGATGGGCTGTGCGTTTTTAAATGAGCTCTGTTTCCCCATTAAGTAGTTATTGAGGAGGAAAATGTAAAGTTCTGTTACCAGAGTTAGTCAGGACAGTGTAGGAGCCCTGGAAGTCAAGGTCAATTTGACCTACCTATGACTTTAAACCTGTTTTCAGATTTTTTTTTTTTTTTTTGACTCTAGCACTCTGGTCTGTGATATATAGACTTACAACTAAATCAATAATGGTAGTGGCAGGTTTTCTTCCATTTAAATGTTCACTTTTAGGAATATAATTTGCCTGGGGGTCAATGAAACTAGAGAGTAGCCTTATTTCTCAAGGATAAGTGGGCAATGTCAAGACTATGGGCAATAGTGTTTCCTTGGACGATGTCATCTGGAATTACCACCATTTATCAGCTTAATGGTATTTTCTGCTGCCTCTTTAGCTGAATTTGGGCAGGAGTAATATATTAAAATGAAGAAGAACAGGGATTGATGGCCTAATGTGAAATCTTGTTAAAGATGTCCTAACAATACAGACAGAGTTGGTTCTCAAGGTGTTTTTAAACAGCATAAAAATAGAAAACATTGCATTATAAGGAGTTATTTTTTTTTTCTTCCTTGGTTAATTTGTTCTCTTCTCTGAAAATAAATATTCCCATATATTTTTGACTACCACCAGGCAGCATTTTTAATATACAGTATAAAATGAGAACAATTTTCAAGTGCATTATTATATTGGATAGATTGAATAAAAGGACACACAATTGTGATTTTTTTAATTGTTTTAAAATAGTTTTAAAAATTCGAGTGTAAGTTTACTTTGAGATAGTTCTAAGTTATGTGCGTGTGTGTATTTATATATTTTCTCTTCCATAAAGCATTTGAGTTGGCCAATAAGAATATTTGCAGTAAATTTAGTGTTGATAGGTAAAATACAAGATGCCAAGTGGACATACTTACACTAAAAAAAAGATTTGTTGTTTAGCTGAAGTTCAAACTTAATTGGGTGTTTGTTTTTTTTTAACTCTGGCAGTTCGTAAAGTAGAAAACATAAGTAAAATAATGACAATAAGATAGGGTGAAGTTTCTATACAGGTATGAAGTCTAACATAATTGCTAAAGTTGGGTCATGGTTTTGGCCTTGAGAATTCTGGTCGCCACACAGAAATGGAAATATAACTGTTTATGAGATGTACGTTGCCCAGAAAGTGGGAGAGGTTGGTGGGGAGATGGTTCTTTGGAGTCAGGAAACATTTTCTACTCTTTGGGTCTGAAAAACTTCTTCATAGGTCTCCTTTAAAGGGAGGGATACTTTGTGATGGGGTTGGTGATGGTGATATCTACCTTTTATTGAGCATTTTATGAATTAGTATCTTTCAAAGAGAATTTTTTAATTTAGATGAAGTTCATTTTACCTTTCTTTTTTCCTTTTTGTAAATTATGCTTTTGCAGTCATATCTAAGGTCAAGACAATTTCTCCCAGTTTTCTCTTTGAAATTTTATAGCTTTAAGTGTTATACCACTTTTTTTTTTCTTTTTTTAAAGAATGAAATGAGTTTCAGAGATTCCTGAGGACTTGGGTTTCTTTCATTGAGTAAGGATGTTCCCTGGTGATTCTGGGCCACCTTAGTGCTAGAACTGACCTGTGATGTCAACCATCTTGAGTTAATTTTGGGATAGGGTAAAAGGTACAGATTGAAGTTTATGTTTTGGCATATTGTTCAAGCACCTTTATGATAAGTCTGGAAAGCCAGTAATGTTAGTATTTCACCTTTTGTTCTTTTTTAAATTTGTTTTGTCTATCCTATGTCCTTTCCGTTTCCATATGAAACTTAAAATCAGCTTGTCAGTTTCTACCAAAACAAACAAACAAACCAAAAACCAAAAAAAAACAAAATAAACAAGCCAAAAAAACTACTGGGATTGTGAATGGGATTACATTGAATCTGTAGACTAATTTGGAGAGAATGTCATTTTAACAAAATTGAACCATCTGACTTATGAACAAGGTAGATCCCTCCCTTATTTTGGTCCTTTTTAATTCCTTTTGGCAATATTTTGTATTTTTCAGTATACAGGTCTTTCACCCTCTGTCACATCTAAGTTTTTCAGTTTTTTAGGTTATTGTACATGGTATTGTTTAATTCCGATTTTTGATTGTTGCTTACATATGAAAATACAGCTGATTTTGTATGTTGTTCTTGAGTCCTGTAACTTTGTTACATTCATTTATGAGCTCTAGTAGCTTATTTGTAAGTTACATTGGATTTTTCTACAGAAAGGATCATGTCTTCTGCAAATAAGCAGTTACATCCTCCTTTCCAATCTGGATGCCCCATTTCTGGGCCTGACTGCTCTGGCCAGAGCCTCCCATTTGATGTTGAATAGATGTGGTAAAACAGATGTCTTGTCTTTGTCTGATCTCAGGGTGAAGCATGCATTTATCAGGTTGAAGAAGTTTTATCTTCATTTGCTGATTTTTTGTTAGAAATAGATGTTGAATATTGATAAATACTCTTTCTATTGACATGATCACATGGCTTTTTTACTTATTAATATGATATTATGAATTGACTGTATCCATGTTCATGAGGGATATTGTTTTGTAGTTTACTTTCTTATTTCATTATTTTTAATTGAAGTATAGTTGACACATAATATTATATTAGTTTTTGGTTCATGAATCACAGACTGGACCCCCCGCCAGTCACTCTTTGATGCGGGTGGTGCCCTTCCTGGGGACGTGGGCTAGGCCCGTGCCCGTGACCACCCACTTCCACTAGTTGCTCCTTAAGATCTTTTGCTCTTTTTTAAGTGTTTTTAACCGGACTCTAAATTAATGCGCACTAAAAAAAAACCCTATAAACGCTATGAGATTTACATTTATCCAAGAAATAAGCCACCTTGAAAATGTTGCTTATGATAAACAGCCTCCGGTTATTTGAACAATGAGGCAAAATTAGCTCAGAAATGAAGAAATGTTAAAATAGAAGCCTGAAGACCTGTGCCTACCTCACCAACTACCCACAATGTATAAAAATAGAGAAAGGATTAGATATATCTTAAATTTTGGGAGAACAGAAAGAGAAACTGTTAATGGAAAAGAAATTTTGTGCAATTACTAGATGATAGAAAGCAGATGGGACTGAATCGAAATAGTTAAGAAACCTATTACCCAGAATATACATAGGAGAAAACAAACCAGAAGGTAGGAACAGATGCAAAAGATCTATAAATGCAGAGTGAGGTGAAAAACTGATAAAGGCCCTAAGGCATTTCCCAGGCTAATTGAAGACTAACATTTAGAACAGGCAGACAAATCAGACCCCTCACCTTATCCATTTTGTTCCACTTTTTTCCCCACATAATAAGTCAAGAACTGTACTCTAAAGAGGAGGACCTGTCTATCTGATGTGATTTCTACTGTGGGGTCAGAGCCTAGCAATAAGCATTGTGGAATTTGAGAAACTGAAGAACATAGACAGGGGAAAGTGAGCTGAAGAAACAGATATATACAAATGCAGAAGAAATCCATACCAGCTGCCTATAATAATCTGCCCAGTCTTTCACTCATAAAATAGAAAACCAAAGATGGCTAGACATTTGGGAGAGCATAACTGCAAGAAGCAAAAACAACAACAAAAACCAATGTAAATAGCTGAGCACAGAAGGAACAAAGTTGATAGGAAGTGTTATGGGTTGAATTGTGTCCCCCATAATTGAAGTCCTAACTCCCGGTACCCCAAAATTTTACCTTATTTGGAAATAGTGTTGTTCCAGATGTAATTAGTTAAGATGATCATTGTCAAGTACAATGAGCCCCTAATCCAATACGACTGATGTCCTTATAAGAAGACAACCATATGAAGACAGAGACACAGGGAGAATATCATATGATGACATATATCATATGATCATATGATGAGGCAGAGATTGGAATTATGCAGCTACAAGTGAAGGAATGCCAATGATTGCCAGAAGGTAGCAAGAAGCAAGGGTGGAATCTGCTATGGGTTTCAGATGAAGCATGGCCTTTCCCTTTGGTTTCAGACTTCCAGCTTCCAGAACTGTCAGACAACAAATTTCTATTGTTCGTGCCACCTGTTTGTGGTACTTTGTTATGGTCTCCTAGGAAACTACTACTGGGAATTAAAGTTCTCTTTCACTTCCATAAAATGAATGTTCACGTAGCCCACAGAAAGGTTTAAAAAATGGGAGAGAAATCAGAATAATAAGAAACAGAGGAAAAATACAGAAGATGAACAATAAAATTGCATATTACATTTAAACCCTAGCATCTTAATATTACCTTAAATGTAATTGGTTTAAATGCACCAATTAAAAGACAAAGATAGCTAGACTGGATAATAAAACATGATTCAACAATATGTTGTCTATAAAAAAAACTCATTTAACAGGCTGAAAGTAAAGGTTGAAAAGTATATACTATGCAAATATTAATTTTAGAAAAACAGGACTGGCTTTCTTAATATCAGATAAAGTAGACTTCTGAGCAGGGAAAATTACTAGGGATAGGGATATTGCATGATGGCAAAAAGGGCAATCCCATTGAGGTGACAACCATTTCAGTTGTTTGTATACCAAACAACAAGACTGCAAAGTACATGAAGCAAAAAAATGGTAGCGCTAAAAGAATAGATTCACGACTATAGTGGATTTCAAAACTCCACTCTCCAGCAATTAATAGAGCAACTAGACATAAATTCATCAAGAATATAGAAAAATTGAGCAACACAATCAACAGGATATAATTGACATTTATAGAACACTGTAGTACTGGAAGTTCTAGCCAGTGCAGTAAGGCAAGAAAAGAAATAAAAGACGCACTGTATTAAAGAAAGACCTAAAGCTATCTCTGTTTGCATGTGACACAATTATCTATGTAAAAAATTCAAAGGAAGTTACAAAAACACTCTTAGCATTAATACATGAGTTCAGCAAGGTTGCGGGATCCAAGATCACCAAACAAAAATCAGTTGCATTGCTCTTCTCACAGTGAACATGTGGAGACAAATATTAAAATCACCATTTATAATTTGCAAAGAAAATTATGTACTAAGATATAAATAACAAAGTGTTTACAGGATCTATATCCTTGACATTGCAAAATTGTGATGAAAGAAAGCAAAGAAGAGATACCTATATCAAGAGACGTTGCATGTTCCTGCATTAGAAGACTCAACAGACTAAAAATGTCTGTTCTTGGTGGTTTCATAGACAATTTTAAGGCAATTCCTATTAAAATTCCAGTAAAGTTTTTAAAATAGATAAGCTAATTCTAAAATTTATGTGGAAAAATAATGGGCCTTAGTACAGCTAAAATAATTTGAAAAAGAAGAATGAAGTTGGAGGAAACACTCTACCTGGTTTTAACCCTTATTATATAGCTACAGCAACAAGATGGTGTATTATTGATGGAGAAATAAACACCGAGATCAATGGAACAGAATAGAGAACTCAGAAACAGACTCACACAAACATGCCCAACTGATTTCTTAATGAAGATGTGAAAATAATTCAGTGGAGAAACCATTTTTTAAGAATGATGCTGGAGCAATTGTACATTTGGTGGCAAAAGTAAATAAATAGAAGAACCTCTACCTAAACCTCACACTTTATACAAAAATTAGTTTATTTAAGTGTAAATTTTGAAACTTTTAGGAAACAAATAGAAAATCTTCAGAACTGAGGGCTGGACAAAGAGTTTTTAGACTTGATACCAAAAGCACAATCCCAGTGAAATAAAACCACAGATTGAACCTAATCAAAATTCAAATTTTCTTTCTGCAAAAGAATAAAGTGAATGAAAAGACATGCTACGAACCAGGAGAAAATGTTTGCACGCCACATATCTGAAAAAGAAGTCGTATCTAGAATATTTAAAGAACTTTGAAATATCAAAAGTAAAGCAACAAAAATCCAGTTAGCAAAGGACAAAAGACATGAACATGAAAAGATATTCACTATCAGTTGCCATTAGGGAAATGCAAATTGAAACCACAATGAGCTATCACCACCTGCCTATTAGAGTGGTTAAAATAAAAAATGCTGATAACACCAAATGCTGGTAAAGATGCTGAGAAACTGGATCTCTTACACATTGCTTCTAGGAATATAAAGTCATAAAATGGTACAGCCATTCAGGAAAACAATTCACGAGTTTCTTAAAAAAACTAAACACGAGCCTCCCATTCAACCCAGTAATGTATTCTTGAACATTTATGACAATGAGAAATGAAAGTTTATATTCACAAGTTTTATGTGAACATAAAAACTTACACAAATGTTCTCTTAGTTGTTTTACTTGGGATAGCTCCAAATTGGAAATAATTCAAATTTCCTTTAAGGAGCAAGTAGTTAGACTGTGGTACATCTATACCATGGGATACAACTCAGTAATAAAAAGAAATGAACTGTTGATACTCACAAAAACTTGGATGACTCTCAAAGAAATTATGTCAAGTGAAGAAAGCCATATGTACTATGTGCTTTCATTTAAGTAACTTACTTGAAGTGACAAAATGGCAAACAGGTTAGTGGTTGCCGGGGATTAGAAATGGAGGAGGGACAGAGTTGGCTTTTGCTATGAAAAAAATCTTTATGAGAAATCTTTATAAGAAAAAAATCTTTATGTTCTTTATCTTAAGGTAGTGAGTGTCACCGAATCTACTCATGTGATAAAATGGCGTAGAACTAAATACATATGTATATACACACGCAACACACATGTAAAAGTAGTAGAATCTGAAAAAGGTCAACGGATTATATCAATGTTAATTTCCTGGTTGTGCTATTGTACTTTAGTTATGGAAGATGTTTCCATTGGGGAAAATGGGTGAAATATGTATGAGATCTCTTTGTACTGTTTCTTACAACTACATACGAACCTACAGATATCTCAGAATAAACATATGCAAAAGAATGAAGTTGGACCCCTGCTAACATCATATTCAAAATTAACTCAAAATGGATCAAAGACCTAATGTAAAAGCTAAAACTATAACATTCTTAGAAGAAAAAAGTAAGCGTAAGAGCTAAAAGTGTAAAAATTCTTAGAAGCATAAATCTCAGAACATTGGAGTAGGTGACGGTTTCTTCGGTAGGATACCAAAATCACAAACAAACAAACAAAAATAGATAAATTTGGATTCATCAAAATAAAATATTTTGTGCTTCAAAGGATACTATCAAGAAAGTGAAAAGAGGTGGGGAAAATGAAACAAGATGGGATAGGGAGGGAGACAAACCATAAGAGACTCTCAATCTCACGAAACAAACTGAGGGTTGCTGGGGGTTAGGAGGGTAGGGATAGGGCGGCTGAGTGATGGACATTGGGGAGGGTATGTGCTATGGTGAGTGCTGTGAAATGTGTAAGCCTGATGATTCACTGACCTGGACCCCTGGGGCAAATAACACATTATATGTTAATAAAATTAAAAAAAAAAAAAAGAGTGAAAAGACAACCCACAGAATAGGAAAACATTTTTGAAAATCTGCTAAGGGACTTGTTTTTAAAATATATAAAGAATACTAAATCTTGATCACAAAGTGGCAGATGACTCATTTTAAAAATGGGTAAAGGATCTGAATGGACATTTCTCCAAAGAGGATGTACAAATGGCCAATAAGCAGATGAAAAGCTGCTCCCCATCATTAGTCATCATGGAAGTACCAGTGAAAACCACAGTGAGTTACCATGCTACATCCACTAGGATGGCTGTAATTAAACATAGAGATAATAGCAAGTGTTGGTGAGAATGTGGAGAAACTAGAACCCGTCTATATTGCTGATACTAATGGCAGCTTTGAAAAACAGTCTGGCACCCAACCTTTCCTCAAAAGGTTAAACATGACCCAGCAATCACTTCTAGGTGTGCACCCAAGAGACATGAAAACCTACGTCTGCGCAAAAACTTACACACAAATGTTCACAACAGTATTATTCATAATAGCCAGAAAGTGAAAACAGCCCAAATGTCCATCAACTGATGAATGGATAAACAAGATGTGGTCTATTCATGCAACAGATGTCATTAAACAATAAAAAGAAATTAAATACTGTTATATGCTATAGCAAGGATGAATCTTGAAAACATTATGTTAAGTAAAAGAAGCCAGTCACAAAGGATTGTATTTTGTATGATTTCATGGTTTAGGTAATAAAAAAAAATTCTAAAATTGTGGTGACGGTTGCACAACTCTGCATATCCTGAAAAATCCCTGCATTGTACATGTTAAATGAGTAAATGGCACAGGAATTGCATCTCAAGCTCTTACAAAGAACTTTTTCATTTTTAAAGTTTTAAGATGCTTCATAGTCTGATTATTATTTCATACTGTACCTTTTAATACATAACAGGAACAATGCTCTCTGTCCCACAGGTTTAGTCAATAATTTGGACATGGACAAGGTCAGAATGTTCCTTTATATTTCCTAGGAAGTAGATTTTTCCAAAACAGTCGATAGTAAGCAAGGATGAGCCATGCTCCTGAAAACTCAGACTATTTCCATTCCTACAAATGGATGCACATACCCATGTGAATATAGTCACATATGAGGAATGCATATAAAATATATGCTGGTCCTTTGCTTGTTATAGGCTGTTCTTTACTGTGGATTAAAGAAAGGACTGAGGGACTTCCTTGTGATTTCGTGCTATCAGCCTTGACTTACTGTATGCATTTTGAAAGAGATTGAAAAAAATCCTGAGTGAGTCAATCTTTGCACTCACTCGACTGACATTCTCCCCATTGAGCCAAATTTTCCCATGTTTCTTGAGGAATACCAGCACCATCCCCAATTCACTTAAGTAGTCCTATTTGTTAATTTGCAGCTTCTAAATGAGGATCCTGAAATTTTTGAAGTGTCATCCAAGTGTCTGTCCATACTGGTTCAGCTGTACGGAGGGGAAAACCCGGACAGCCTGTCTCCCGAAAATGCAGAGAATTTTGCCGATTTACTGACGTCCAAGGAGGACCCAAAAGAGCAGAAGCTTCTGTTGAAGATCCTCAGAAGAATGGTGAGTCCACACGGAAACTGGGGCCAGGGTGGGTGGCTTCTGTGGCAGCTGATGGAAGAGAGTAGCGATTTTCTTCCACCTGACTTCAGTAAAAGACTCCCTGGGTACCTTACTCGGCGGTCACCTCTTGATGATATTTATCGCGTTCTGCCTCTCTACATACAAACCTGTTTGTTTTCTGAACTGTTGAAGAATAAGTTAGAGACATTGTGCCCTGTCACTCCTTAAGGCATTAAATGCACATTTTCTAACGAAATGGATGTTCTTTTCACCACAGTAATCAAAATCAAGAAATTTAACATTGATACGCTTCTTTTACTGATGGGCTATTCATATTGCAATTCTGTCAATTGCCCCAATAATGTCTTTTATGGCTTTTTTTTTTTTTTTTCCTGGTAGAGGATCCAGTCCAGGATCACATATGTTGGTAGACACTTGTCTTTAATCTGGAATAGTCCTGCCGCCTTTCTTCATCTTGCATGACATTTTTGAAGAACATAGGCTGAGTGGTCTGTAGGCTCTCATTCACTTTGGGTTTGTGTGATGTTTTCTGATGATTAGATTCAGGAAAACCCCAGAAGGGAAATCATGTCTTTCTCACTCCTTCACACCCAGAGGCTCATGATGTCTATTTGCCCCTTCACTGGTGATGTTAATTTTGATCCCTGGGATTAGTCAACGGCAGCCGTTATTTTTAATGTTGCAATTGTTGCAAGACGGAGATCTTCTGACTTCCCACATTTCTAACTCCCAATATTCTACCTTAGGGAAAAAATTTCCTTTGGCCCCATCGGTTTTGTTTTATCTTTTACAAATGTCTATAGCTGATGTTTACTTAAAAGTACTTTTGAAAACTGACTTATTTTCTTTTTACAGTAAATATTATTCTGCTGGTTTGGAAAGCCATTCTATATAGTAGCTATTGTTGAAATTAATTAAGGAGCGGAGGTCCCATTTGTCTGCATCATGTTCTGACTTGTCAGTCTGTGTTTACTTCTAGCTACAGATATCTTGAGGGGTCCGTTGGCCCTGGAGGCTGTGGGTGCTCCAGAGACTTATATTCAAGACAACTTTTATGCCAATTTGATAGACAGCTGGAGTGCGTGACCCAGCTAAATCTATAGGGCAGGTTATGGGTGACCGATTAGAAGGGAGATAGAGATTTACCCTGAAATGATTTCTCTACAGTTTTTGACATGCCACCTGTTGGGCCAGTTAGATTCCATTTGGGGAGGAAAGGTTAAATCCAAGTGACTTTGACCTGTATATGTGAAAACAGAAGTCGTTTCTGATGCTGCTCATCCTTTTTCATTTTTTAATTGAGGTAATATATATTATGGTATATATAACAAATATATGTTTATATATAAAACATAATATGTATATTATATAAAATTATTTTTATATATAACATAAAACTTACCATCTTAACCAGTTTTAATTATACAGTTCAATGGTATTATGTGCATTCTAATTTCTGTCTCTACAAATTTGTCTACTCTCAGTCCCTTGTATAGGTGGAAGCAAACAATATTTGCCCTTTTATGTCTGACTTATTTCTCTCCATGTAATGTCTTTGGGGTTCATCCATGGTGTAGCCTGTGCCAGTATTTCCTTCCTATTTAAGGTCGAATAATTCTCCAATTGTGTGTATGGACTACATTTTGCTTATCTTTCCATCTGTTGATGGACATTTGGGTTGTTTCCACCTTTTCTACTCCATTTAATTTTTTTGTGTGTCTTTTTATTATTATCATGGCATTTTCTTTTTCTCAGTGTATTGTAATCCACTGCTTTCTAGGATGTGGCCAGTAGGACCCTCTTCTGGGGGACTGTGTCTTTTGCCACGCCCCTATCATTTTTTTTTTTTTGAGCACTTCCATCATTTTTCTTTTTGTAATCACATGTGTATTCTCTTTTTGTAATTAAAGTGTTGACAGACAATGTCTTAGGTATACAGCATAGCGATTCAACAATTCTTTTTATACATTACAGTGTTCACCACAATAAATGTGGTTCTCTGTCACCATACAAAGTTATTAAAATTATTGCCTATATTCCCTGTGCTGTCCTTTTCATCCCTGTGATGTATTTATTTTATAAATGGCACTTGGTACCTCTTAATCCCCTTCAGCTATTTCACTCACTCCCACCCCCTCCGCCCTCCCCTCTGACAACTACCAGTTTGTTCTCTATATTTGAGTCTGTTTCTGTTTTTGTTTATTGTGTGTTGTAGGGTCCACATATAAGTAAAGTCATGTGGCATTTGTCTTTCTCTGTCTGACTTAATTTGCTTAACATAATACTCTCTAGGTCCATCCATGTTGTTGCAAATGTGTGTGTGTGTGTGTATTTCATTGTATATACATAGTGTATATATGAATATGTATATGTATGTATATGTATATATGTATATATGTATATGTACATATATATGTATGCATATGTATATGTGTATATATATGTATGTACATATACATATATATATGTACATACATATATATACACATATATACGTATATACATATATATACATATACATATACATACATACATACATATATATACATATATACATATACATACATATACATATACATATATACACTATGTATATACAATGAAATACACACACACACACACACACACACACACACACACACATCTTTATCCATTCAAATCAGTGGACACTTAACTAGGTTGCTTGTGTATCTTGGCTATTATAAATAATGCTGCAGTTGGTATTAAAAACTCTTTAAATGTTTGGTAGAATTCTCCAGTGAAATCATCTAGGCCAGGAGATGGCTTTTCAGGAACTTTTAAATTATGAATTCAATTTCTTTAATGATTATAGGTCTATTAAGGTGTTTATCTTAGCTGAGTTTTGGTACTTTTTAAAGAATTTGTCTGTTTCTTCTGGTTACAGGATTTATGAGCATAAAATTATTTCCGCTATTATCTTTTTCCAATTAGTGTTTTCCTTTTCTTTGGTTAAATACCCAGCAGCAGAATTACTGGATCATATGGTATTTCTCATTTTTTAAGGGATCTCCATACTGTTTTCCACAGTGGCTGCATCAGTTGACATCCCATACCAACAGTGCATAGAGGTTCCCTTTTCTCTACCTCCTCACCAAAACTTGTTTTTTGGTCTTTTTGATTCTAGCCATTGTGACAGGTGTGAGGTAGTATCTCATCGTGGTTTTCACTTGCATTTCCCTGATGATGAGTGATGTTGAGCATCTTTTCATTTGTCTGTTGGCCATCCATATGTCTTCTTTGGAAAAAATATCTCTTCAGGTTTTTTGTTCATTTTTTTCATCAAATTGGTTTTTTCAGTGTTGAGTTGTATGAGTTCTTTATATATTTTGGATATTAACCTCTTATCAAATGTGTCATTTGCAAATATTTTCTCTCATTGAATAGATTGCCTTTTTGTTTTGTTGATGGTTTCCTTTGCCATGCAAAAGCTTTTTAGTTTGGTGCCATCCTAATAGTTTATCTTTGCTTTTGTTTCCCTTGCCTCAGGGGACATATCTAGAAAAATATTGCTATAGCTGATGTCAGAGACATTATGACCTGTGCTTTCTTCTAGGATTTTTATGGTTTCAGGTCTCACATGTAGGTCTTGAACCCATTTTGAGTTTATTTTTGTGTATGGTGTGAGAAAGTGGTCCAATTTCATTCTTAGGCATGTAGCTGTCCAGTTTCCCTAGCACCATTTATTGAAGAGACTGTCTTTCCCTTATTGTATATCTTTGCCTCCTGTGTTGTAGATTAACTGACCATGTAAGTGTGGGTGTATTTCTGGGCTCTCTATTAAGGACTTTCTCTCATAACATGATATTCCAGGTTCATCTTCTGCCTTTTTTCTGCAGCAGCCCTGGAGTCAGCCATTTTTCCAAGGAACCATGGAACCTTTTCCTGGAGTTTTCTTGCTTTTCACTTAGAAAGCAAGATACAAAAATATTCTCGGGTGAAATTATGAGGACTGTTTGCTTAACAAGGAAAATAGGCAGGACAGTCCCAAGAGCCCTGTCCCAAGTCGTACTGTCTCATAGAGGAAGGCTCTGCAGGACCCTGATGTCTCTGACTTAGCTACACAGGAATGCCCGTCGTGTTTGCAGTCCAGCCATCTGTGAGGCGTGTTTTAAAATCTCCCAAAGCTTTCTAAATTACCCTGGGTCAGTCAGTGGTGGGTTCAAATTATGTAAAAGACAGTCAGGGATTCTGGGGGCCCATTCAGCTCAGCTGACGCCTGGAACTTGCCTATCTTGAAACTGTGTTCTAGTGACACTTACCACTGGGTCCGGTACGTTCAGGGACAAATGGCAGCAGATTACTCAGAATCATATAATGCCAGCACCCACTCCGGGACTGACTTAGTCCTTCCTCCTGTCTGGCCCACTGCTCCCCCTCCTTACCTCTGAGGCGGCCATTTTTCTAACCATTGGCTTACTTCCTGTTCTCATCTGCATATTACCAGGTAGTGATGTCTTGTTCACCACTGTATCTTCACCACGTTACAGCGTCCGATCTATAAAATGTGGTCAGTAGATGTTTATACCCGTGCTGGTCCGTGCTATTGAGGACTTTTGGTCTCATTTAACAGCAACCCTAGAGGTCAGCCCCACAGATCAGTCCCATTTTACAGGTTCAAAAGTAAGACTCAGAGAACTTAAGTTATGTCCCCACAACCACCAAGTAGGAGACGGAGGAGCTGATGCCAAATTGGGTTGCCCCTCGCCCGTGCTCTTTCCCAACAGCTGGCCGCCTTGCCACTGCTGCCCATTACTGACATGGGCTCTGTCGCCGCTCGTCAAGCTGACTTTGACCAAATTTTGATCTGGAGAGCACTTGAGAGATTTCTTCTTTCATTCATGAAAAAACAAGTCATAGAATCCTTGCCATGTGCAAGTGTGGCCTCGAGGATACTAGGACAGTAAAACCTCATCTTCCTGCTCCCTGTTCTCAAGGCTCTGTCCCTGGAGAGATAGAAAAACACCCAGCTTCATTACAAAGCAGACCGCAGTCCGCTGTACGGTGGAGGGGCCAGCGAAGTTCCACAGGAACAATCCTTTTGGGGATGAAGTTGGCAAGGTCGTCCACACGTGGAAAGGAGGAAACACCTCCTGAGCAAAGGATCTGAGATTTATGGAGCTAGAATGCGAGACATAAGAAAAGGGCCAAGAAAGACCAGACCGTTCCAGTAGCAATTTCAGTAGCATTTGGAGTTGGGACGCTATTTTCTGGAAGTAGGAAATTCTGGCCTCTGAAACAAAAGGGCAGTGGCAGCATCTAATTGAACTCCAATTATCTGCACTGGGAAATAAAGCTTTATCATAGTAGCTGGCATGTAATAGGTATTTAATAGGTCTCCAATGAGCTGAGTAAGAAATGTCTATAAAATCACTGCTTTTGTTATTGGCAGTTGTTCATTTTCGCCGTTCGCCATGTGTATCATGAGCTCACTTTAGTACTTTACAGATGCATAGGTCAGACTGAGAGTGGTGTCATAAGGCATGTAGTTAGCCCACAGTCTGCTGTCCCAGTCTCCTCCACGGTATCCCTGCCAAGTTTCTGTGGAGTGGGTGAGATCGGGGAGGCAGATGTGTAGAGGACAGGAATTCGAAAGATCCAGGAATCTGAGCAGAGCTTTCCTGTGGCCTCTGGGGGCCGGCCTCTCAGGCGCACCTCACCTCACAGGACTAGAGGAACCAGATATGATAGAGAAGCAGGGACCCTTCGAGATTTCTTAACTGCTGTCAGTAATTGGATTGAGGAGGCCTGATAGGTGCAGCCTCCTGATGGTAAGGAGTTAAGAAGGGAAAGACAAGTTCCTGAGGATCTTCCTCGAAGGATTGTTCCTTTACTGAGTGCATACTACCCCCATGAGCACTTCCAAAAAGAAGGCCCTGTGCTGTGGGGTTATCTCTTTCTAAGCCCTGATAGGGGAATACCCTCCTTTCCCTAAAGCCGAGCAAGCTTGCTGGTTTCATCTAGAGAGGGTGTCCTCAAAATATATGTGACCCCATAGTTTAGAAGGCCAAGTAATAAGCATGTCGGAGACAGGTAAACCACCGTCCTCAGAGAGCTTTCTTGGGGCATAACGTAGTTCATCCTCCCAGTGAGTCACACGAAAGGCCTGGAGTCATGAAATATCTGTTTATAGTCCCAAGCTTGTGACAGTGACTTTCTAAAAATTACAATTCTCAATAACCGATTCAAGATACAGAACATTTAATTTGTGCTATTGGAGGTGAGATATGTTCTGCCCCTCGGGTGCTCTTCCTTATTTAGTCTGTATTTAGAACATCCAGAAAATGTTGAACAGACCTAGGAATTTAATTATCTGTTATAATTTACCAGGAAGTTGGGAGGTTTTATAATTATACTTTGTTCTCTAGCTTTAAAAATGTGATGGAATTGGGGCACCTGGGTGGCTCAGTGGGTTAAAGTCTCTGCCTTCGGCTCAGGTCATGATCTCAGGGTCCTGGGATCGAGCCCCGCATCGGCTCTCTGCTCGGCAGGGAGCCTGCTTCCCCCTCTCTCTCTGCCTGCCTCTCTGCCTACTTGTGATCTCTCTGTCAAATAAATAAAATCTTAAAAAAAAAATCTAAAAAAAAAAAAAATGTAATGGAATCTTCCGAGGCGCTCGCATGTTTACGTGTCCCTTAAACTTGATATCAGTGGGAATTTTCCCGGGGTAATGATTATAGATTAGCTACTCGTCACGTAATTAAAGCTCACTTATTCCAACACTGGAAATACCGAGTGCACATAAACCACCACAGACTTGGTCTGTAAAACTGGCTTAAACATGAACTATTGGCTACTTTATGGGAGCAGAGAAGTGATCCGTGGGAGGGTGATGGTGAGACGCTTGATGTGTCTAACGCCTGTCAGCTACCCACCTGTCTACCTGGCGCGGCGGCGGTGGCAGGAGTGCAATTTGGGATCGCTCTCTGAAGAGGGTTAGTATTCAAGATTATTACAAATATCTGTCTCTTGGAGCCCCTTTACCGTGAGGCTTTCAGAAAATCTCCCTGCGCTCACCGTCGTTTTCCTTCCAAATTCTCACCTCCGTCCCCTGGTCCTTTCATGCCAGCGCGGGAGCAGAGGGGCTCTGTTGGTAAAAACAAGTCTGACAGCACTTTCTCACGTACAGAGTCTTTGAAGCTTTGAGAAGACCACATGAAGAAACTGAAAATTCTGCGGCCATTCTTTTTCTATTTTAGGACCAGGATGAGCTATAGATTTTAGGATCAGAAAGGACTTCATTTCTAGTAGAAAAGTAAAGAAGTGTTTCTTGAGGTATAACAAAAAGGAAAAATGATCCCTCTCTCCCTCCTAGCTTATTTTCCTCATGATAAGATCTTCTGTTCTTGCTTTATTTTCTTAAAGGAAAAAAAAAAAGAGGAAGATTGGTGGGAAGCCAGTGAAATTTTTAAGAGAAACGCTATGCACCCAAATGAGTAAAAAGTAGATGTAATCAATTTTGCGGAAATCTGGTCACTTAGGAGGTTTTTCTGAAACTCTGAGAGGTGCTTTTGCGGGTTTGCAAGGAGGATATTTCCCTGAATCCATACACGTCCATTTGTAGTTACACTGGACAAGCATTCTCCACCAGTGATTGCCATAGGGTTGCAAGGTAACTGGGGACTCTATGAATGACTGAGTTGTCTCTATCCAAAAAAGAAAAGCATTATCTTGCCTAGAATTTTTACTTAATTCCCTGAGCAAACATTCCTGAGCAAGACAGGCTCCGGAAGCAAATGGCCAGTGAAATAGAGTCCTTGATAGCCCGTCCCTCTCAGGATGGAGACTCTGTCTTGCAGTGAAACAACTGACCTCTCAGGAGCCTGAGGGAGCATATGGCTCCTTGCCATAGCTTTCTTCAGGATGTGCCTGTAACAGAGAAAGCTTCCTTAAAATCCTCTTTGAACATGTCTCATTTTCCCCCACATTTCCTTCATCTTCCCCGGTGTGCCCCTGCTCCCTCCTTCCCTTCTCACATGGAAGCTCCTCAGGACGAGGTTGGTCACAGTCCTGGCCTCTTTCACAATCTGTTTGTGTCCCCTGGGCAGCATAATTGTCCTTCCGTTTTGACTTTTCCTCAAGAGGTTCATCTCCCCTGCCTACTCCCTCAAATTCTTCTGGGAAAAAATTTGTTCTCTACTTTCTCTAAAGAGATTGCCATTGATGGTACTTTTACCCTCCTTTTTATCACAAAAGTTTCAAAACCACAGAAAAGTTGAAAGAAAGTACAGTGAACACCAGCATAATCAAGAATTGTTATCAGAATCATTACCAGTTTGCCATACTCTCTATTTCTATGTATCTGTGTTTTCCAAATTATGTGAATGTAAAAGCAGCATGACGCTTGGCCCTTAACTACATCAACATTATCACACCCTAGAAAAGAACATTTTTATAATATTCATAATCTCCAGTTCATATATTATTTTCCTAGTTGTAAAAAAAATGGCTTTAGTAGCCTTTTTTTTTTTTGAACCACATAATTGTTGGGGCACCTGGGTGCTCAGTCTTTTGAGCATTGGACTCTTGATTTTGGCTCAGGTCATGATCTCTCAGGGTCGTGAGATCGTCAGGCTCCAAGCTCACTGGGGAGTCTGCTTGAGGATTCTCTCTCCCTCTCCCTCTGCCCCTCCCCCCACTCTCTCTCAAATAAATAAATCTTAAAGAAAAAAAAGAACCATATTCTAGTTAAGGCTCAGACACTGAATTTAATTGTTCTTTTAGTCTCTTTCTCTCTTGCACGCACACTCTCTAAGTAATCTCTCCCCACAATGTGGAGCTCAAACAACACAACCCCAAGATCAAGAGTCACATGCTCTTCCAATGAGCCAGCCAGGCACCTCTTCATCTCTTTTAATCTAGAAGAGTCTTTTGCTTTTTGTTTTTTTCCCCCTAGGAAATTGCCTTTTTATTTTTTTATTTTCTTTTTAAAGATTTTATTTACTTATTTGACGGAGAGAGATCACAAGTAGGCAGAGAGGCAGGCAAAGAGAGAGGGGGAAGCAGGCTCCCCTCTGAGCAGAGAGCCCGATGCGGGGCTCGATCCCAGGACTCTGAGATCATGACCTGAGCCGAAGGCAGAGGCTTTAACCCACTGAGCCACCCAGGCACCCTGGAAATTGACTTTTTAAAGAGCTCAAGTCATTTGACTGGTAGAATGTTTAATATTGTGGAACATAGGATTGTTTCTTCATGACATTTTTGGTGAGAATATCTCACTGGCAAAAACCCCTCATGTTGTATCCCGTGGGAAGCATGCGATGTCGGGCTGCCCCACTCATGGGAGAAGTTTGATCGCTTGTTTAAGGGGCTGTGTGTCACACCTCTCCATCTTGCAGACATGTTTCCCATTGCAATTACAAAGTAATCCTCGGAGAGATGCTTTGGCACTGTGTGAGCATCTGTATTCCCCACAACTTTTTATACCAAAGGGTAAAAACTATATAAATGGGATGATGTTCATGGAGCAAAAGAAATAGGTGATTTGTAAGCATGAGAGAGGGAACATCTGAAGTGTGGAAAGAGCCAACCTGCCGTCCTTGGCAACAGGTAGACTGTCCCTCCGAAAGATGGAAGACCTGCCAGCGACGCTGCTTCCTTCCACAATATTAATTCCCCGAGAACGCACCCAGTAGAAATGGTGACTAAAAAGCTAAGAGTCCTTGGAATCGTTTTATGTTCTGTAGCCTCCTAACAACCAAGGAGGAAAAAAAAAATAAGGAAAAACAAACAGAAAAGAAGCAGCTTACTCTGAAGGATCATTTATTTGTGCAAACCTCGAATATTCCCACTTACAGGGACTTATTATCTGGTTCAAATTAGAGTGATTATGACTCGCTCTGGAGTTCTCCTGATTTTTAGTGATCATTCTGACCATCATCGACCCCACTGCGCAGCTGTTGCTGTGCGAAGTGCTGCAGACTCTCTTGGTTATGTGGGATTTCCTTAATGACGTGCTTTTAACGAAACCATCTCAAAATAATGAGCATTCAAAGCATGTTAAGTGTTAGGATGAATATGTTTGAAAAATACCTCCTTGTGGTTGTGGACAGCAAAGAAGATTGTTCTGAGGGTCCTTCCCTTATAAACAGCTACATTAAATATTTCTAATTTTTTTAATTTTTAAAACTATTTTACGTATAATTTTCTTTCATACAATCTATATTAATTTTAAGAAACCAATTCCACGGGATGAAGGAAATATTAGTTATTATCTACATTCTGTTCATAGGCATATGTTGCATTCCTTAAAAAGATTGTTTTCAAGTAGATTCACCATGTATGACAAAGAACGAGAATTTGGTTTCAGGTTTTCAGCTTTTAAATAATCCTAGAAAAAGCTAAGGATTAAAAAAATGTTTTTCAGTTAATATTTTAAATATCTGACAGAGTATTTATTTTAATTTTTATTTACTATTTATTTTTGAGAGGGGTGGGAAGGGGTAGAGAGAGAGGAAGAATCTTAAGCAGATTCCATGCAAAGCACAGAGCCTGGTGCAGGGCTTGATCTCACAACCTTGAGATCATGACCTGAGCCAAAATCAAGAGTCAGATAACTGGCTGAGCCACCTACCCGCCTCTGAGTGAGTACATTAAATTGTAGCTTTTAGGTAGCTTGAATTAAAAAGTATATTATGACCTCTTCTTCTTTGGCCGGCAAGTATAGCAGGAAAGAAATAGAGCAGGACATTTGTAACTTGAGATAACGTGGCCAGGGAAGGTCTTACTGAGATGGTATCTGAGTAAAGAGTAGACATATATGATATGATAACGGGGAGGGGGTGAAGTGGAGGAAGGAAGTCCTCGCTGCCCCAGAAGCTCTTGAAAAGACTGGCCTTTATCCTTAGGGTTTTGAACAGGGGGGCTGAGATTGACCGAGTCAATTCTCGCTGTGTTGAGAATAGTCACTGAAGAAGATCAGAGGCAAGAGATGTCGGGAGGTTACTGTAGTCCGGAGAGTCCTGATCATGGCTTGCAGTGTTTATATTTTGGATAGATCTTGAAAGCAGAACCAGTAGTGTTTGCCAACAGATTGGATATAGGCCAAGACAAAAAGAATAGTCAAAGATGATTCCAATTTTGGTCTTAGCTAAACCCTAGATGGCCAGAACTTAAGGTGAGCTGGTTGGGGGGAGGGTGGGGAAATCAGGAGCTCAGTTTGGGATAGGTTCTATGTGAGCTACCAGTCAGATAACCAAGTGGGAGTGTCTGTTTGGCTGCTTGGTCCATAGATCTGGAATTCCAAGTAGGAGAAGTCTGGACTGGAGGGGGGAACGGTGGGAGGTTGTGACCAGAGTGTGAGATGCTTGCATGTGGATTCTGGAGGGCTGCAGTTAAATGGTAATGACCAGGTCTAGAGTAAAACTGTAGGAACGAATGTCTGAAATGTGAAGGCGTCCAAGGTCACTGGATGGAATCCAGTGAAATCGTTAATGAAATTTAATGAAATCCCGTATGTTTTGCAAGATTGGAATTTTCATGTTGCAATTGATCTGTGTATCACAAATAGGCGGACTTGTAAAAACCATTTCGCCTCGCCCAGCTGTGCACTTTCGTGTGTGAGCGCCTGACAGCAAACCACCCATCAGTTTATCGGTGAACTTATTTGTGCTCCAAAGCCATGTGCTTCCCAACTCAATCAGAGCTCGTCGGGACTTGGGTTTTGAAAATAAATATTTGCATAATAAGAACCCTCTGCCACCCTGTAATGACTCTTTTAACTTTGTAAATTTGATGATCCCATATGCAGACATAGTTTGCATTTAAGAATTTGCCTTTAAAGTCAACCACCATAATAAATGACCCTCCTGATCTATGTCTGTAGACATTTGCTTTGATATCTTAATATTTTGATTTGTGGGGTTGATGAGTAAGCACGAGCAGACTATATAGTCTCCTTCCACTCTTTCTCCTTAGAACCTCAGGAGATGGTTAAGGAGGTTAGGTGGCCCATACAGGCAGTATGGAAAGACCAAGTCTCATTAGCGTCTGAGGGTGTTGAGCCAACATCCTACATCAGCATCCCAGGGATACATATGGGATTGTTACTGAGACCTGCCATAACTTTTTGTTTCAGGGATTAGCTTTTCCAACACCATTGCTAAAGAAAATGTTTTGAAAGTGTTCCTGAGAATTATTTCCTGTGGCATCTTGCTTTCCTCTTGCCACTCCCATGCCCCTCTTTGAAGCGGGTAATGATTGGAACTCTCATTTCAAATTATTCTTGCTTCCCCTCTGGATTTATACACAGGACATATCCTTTCTTCAAAGAAAGTCTCAAAGTTCTAAAAATACAGTGTATTTTTTCAAGATGTTAAATACTTCTATTTACTATAAACAGATTGTACTTGCTTTCTATGAAATACACCTAGAAACATGATAGATTTCATTAGTTGGGGCTCCAAAATATTTAGTTTTAAGTAGCACAAAAGTTTTGATGCCACTTGCTTTTTTTTTTTATTCCTTCATTATTATGTCAAGAAACGAAGCCTGTTTATGAACTCCACATGGACCTTTTGTGTAATGGTTATGAGCAGGTTTTAATGAAATTTGAGAGTGTCTCTAGAGATCACAGATACTGGGGCCTTTAACATTGTAGCGTTGCTTAGCAACCTGGAAGTCATTACATTTCCAGGCTCTGTAATAGCATGATATACTTTTCTTTGCCAGTCCCTGATGAGAATGTAAGGGAAATAATCCCTTTCTAAAGGTTGCGCTCTATGAGTGGGCAGCAAAATAGATTTTTTTTTTTCTCTTCTCACGGTACGGGCAGGTTTTAATTCAGTGCACAAGTATTGTTTTCTGAATGTTGCATGTGGCAGAATGAAATAGATTCTAAGATGATATTCTTAAAAGGAAGAGCTACTGTTCTGAAATTGATTGTAAATACCATAGAAGTTGTTAACATATGCGTGTACCTTTCACTGTGTTGAAAAGAAGATTTGGCTTATTCGTTGACTACCAGCTAATGCAAGAATGGCTGCTTATTCAGTCCAGGTATTTGCAGGTACCAGACAGGTTTTAAGAGAATAGGAAAACCATGTGTTTTAGGGGGGAAAGCTTGACTTAGTGACTATCTTTGGAAAGATATTTTTGTAATTTTTCTAAAGCGGTATTTTTTTAGATTATAAAAGAATAGATGATTTGTACATGAAGTTCATAGCAGCATTGTTGGTGATGGGCAAAAAGTAGAAACAACCCAAATGTCCATCACCTGATGAATGGACAAAGAAAATGTGGTATATCCATACAATGGAATATTATCCAGCCATGATAGGGAGTGAAATACTGACGTGTGCTACAACAAGGATTGTGTTAAGTGAAAGAAACACCACACAAAATGCCACATGCTGTACAATTCCATTTATGTGAAACCCTAGAATAGACAAACCCATAGAAACAGAAGGATTAGTGGTTGCCAGGGCTCGAAAGGGAGGGGAGGAGAGAGCCTGCTATTGCATATGGGGTTTTGGGAGTTGATGAACATGATCTGGAACCAATCGTGATGATGGTTACACACCTTTGTGAGTATACTGAAAACCATTGAATTGTACACTTTTAAAATGATGAGTTTTATGTTATGTGAATTTGTTATAAAAAAAATTACAGCATTAAAAAAAAAGGAATATATAACCATGGTAGAAAACTAGGGAAATATCTGAGTAAAGAGAAGAAAATCATCCTTAAACTTAAAATCTGTACAATTACAATTCATGGTTAATGTTTTGTTTCATTCTGAAGACACACAACCTATATGTGTGTGTGTATACATATGCACACACACATATATATTGACATATATTTCTAAATGATTTGAGATTTTAAATCGTGGTGGTAAAAAATTCATGTGTTTACCTTGATTACCTCCACAAATTCCATCAAAATGATCAATATAAGTATAAAGATAAATTTAAAAAATAAAGTAAAAACAATTAAAAATTAAAGAAATAAGCAGAAGTGCATAGTCTCACTGAAAACAGGGAAAAGGATCAGTAATAGATATCTAATTTGGGAAATTTCTAGAAGACAGCAATTAGTTTAAGAGAGAGGGTATTCCAAATTTAGGAGACCTCAGATCACTACAGGCAAAGAAGCAGGTTTATGGAGAAGCTTTGGAAGAATCCCAGGCTTAGGGGCAGCCAACGCTTAGAGGGAGGGCTGAGCCTGGGCCCTGGCCCCATTCTTGGACCTGCTCAGCACAGGAACTTCCCCGAGGTGCTCTGTGGTAGGTACAAGGGTGACTGAATTCCGGGCTGGGCTGCCCTGGCCCCCCAGAGCCACTGCCCTCCACTAAAGTGAATGTTCAACCTTCTGACCCTGTTCCTCTTCTGAATTTAAGTCAACTCATTTCTCCTTCATTTCTCCCTGGGCAAAGCTGTCCACTGCTCTCAGCAGCCTCTGCTCAGGGGAGATTCCCTAAGGAATCCCAAGTGAGATCTTACAAATTCCTGAGGTGGCTCATCAGGCTACCAGTACTCACTCATATAGATCTTCATTTATGAATATAAATAGACAGCGAAGAATCAGTCGCTGGACATTTGAGGAAAGTCTGTAGCCAGAGAATGGCCACAGGTGAGCCAAAAAAGCCAGTGGTTACAGAAAAAAAATGATAAGAAACAAGACTTTTAAAAAAATTCTAATTAGTATCCTCTTAAAGACTTGAAAGGTTATTGCATTCATAAAACAAAACATACCTTTCGAATTTTAAAACCCAGTAGAGAGGTTGAGTAACAGAATAAACTCTGACAAAAGCCAAGTGAATTATTTATAAAACCAACCTGAAGAGTTCTTTATGAACACAGAGTGAGAGAAATGTTAAGAACTGTGGCCGAAGAATCCAGAAAATCCAATAGCCTTTCATGGGAACAGTCTATTAGCACCACAAGTCTGGTGATCCACCCAAATTAATTACCCGTTTGGCATGGGGAGAAGGGATGGAACACCTGACTGTGGTATGTGGACACTTCTCCCACATCCTCCCCAGGAGAGCAATTTGCTTATAGGCTATATGCATAAATGTATACGTCTACTTACTGTGTATCTGTTTGCAGCATGCTCTCCCGTGGTGCTATATATACACACAATAAGTATGTGTGTGTGTATATATATGTTTGTATGTATGTATATATGTCGGGTGTGTTTTCTAAAGATAGGTGTTTGGGGCATTTCATTTGTAGAATCTGTTGAACTGGATGCTGATTGTTTTGTAATGTTTAAAACGTAAGGTGTATAATATTACTCTTGGAAGAACATATTTTCTAGGGAGTTACATATATTTCCAAAACTGTAATATACAAATAAAAGACCATCCCATCCCTTTTCCCTTGTACTTAATCTAAATAGTCACCCCTCTTTGATGCTGAGTTAATGGGAACCACCAGCAACATCATTAGCCCCCGGTTCCTTGGGTTTCCATTAAAGTAAATTTTCTTTCATCTTTTTTATTTTCTTATTTTTAATGGAGATATAATTGATATACAACATTAATTTCAGGTGTACAACGTAATGATTGGATATGTGTATATATTGTGAAATGATCATCACAATAAGTCTGGTTAACATCCATCACCACAACTCTTGTCTTTAAGGATAGCCATTTTAAAAGGTAGACGGTGATGTCTCATTGTATTTTTAATTTGCATTTTCTTTTTTTATTTTAAATTAAAGTTAGTTAACATATAGTTTGTATTATTAGGTTCGGAGTAGGGTTTAGGGATTCATCAAGTCTTAAGAGGATTATAAAAGTGGAATTGAACTCAGGGAGAAGCCATGAAGCCATGTGACCATTCCTTGTCTGGTCCCAAGGGCTGTCTACACGGGGTGCCCTTAATACCCAAATGCTGCTTGCTATTTGCTCTGAGAGCATCTCTGGCCTTTGCAATTGTGCCACTGTGAGATTGTCCGTCTTTTCTGGATTAGCAGATCTAACCCGGGCACCCTTTGTTGAGATACACAGTGAATCTATCCAAGTGGTTCCTGAATGACTCACTTTGCAATATGGAGTATTTGATTTAAACCAATTTGATCTATGTCTTTAATCAAGAATACCAACTGTCCTAATTTTATTTTTAAAAAGCCTTTAGTTTATTTGATATAGCTTTAGGATATAACGTTCTTTCCACTGAGGTGGTAAAGTCTGAACTTTGACCAGATGCTGTTCTGGATTCCCAGTGAAAGAGCTCAGTCAACTGGTGAAGAGGCTTGGGGGTTTGGGCAGCCTTGGATTCAGGTGTCATTTTTATTTGGTAAACAATTGGCCAAGTAATCTATCTTCACTGATCTCTGTTTTCTAATATAAAAAATAGACATCATAATATTTCTACCATAACGTTGTTGTGAGGATTGAGGTAGAGTAAGCAACATGCTCAGCACGTGCATGGAATGTAACTGCTCGGAAATGGTAACTCTTTCTCTTGTCATTATCATCAAGATCCCCATTGTCATTTTTATTCCTATATTATATTAATTGCTAGGCTTCAGAATACTTCGTTGTCTTCTTCCCAAATACATGTTACACTCACATAATTGTAAAAACAGGACGTGAAAGATGTCTGCTGGTCATTTGAGGCTGTTTTGCATTTGCTTCATTGAACTTTCATAGGTTCAGAGTTCAAGGTCACGAGGGCGAGCGCCGTATATTGTGAAAATTTTTTTAAATTTAAATTCAATTTAATTAACATCTAGTGTATTAGTTTCAAAGCTTCTGCACAGCAAAGGAAACAGTCAACAAAACTAAAAGGCAACCTACAGAATAGGAGAAGATATTTGCAAATGTCTTTTTTTTTTTTTTTGAAGATTTTAATTTATTTATTTATTTGTCAGAGAGAGAGAGAGAGATCACAAGTAGGCATAGAGAGAGGGGGGGAAGCAGGCTCTCTGCTGAGTAGAGCGCCCGATGCGGGACTCGATCCCAGGACCCTAGGATCATGACCTGAGCCGAAGGCAGCTGCTTAACCAACTGAGCCATCCAGGTGTCCCGATGTTTGCAAATGTCTTATCAGATAAAGAGCTAGTATCCAAAATCTATAAAGAACTTATCAAACTCAACACCCAAAAAACCCCCCGAAAAATCCGGTCAGATTTTACTTACTCCTTTTTTCTTTCTCTTAAATGAGGCAAGTGTTACTGTTTGCTGTGACATGAAGCAGCGCTCACCCAGGGCGGGCCCCAGTAAAAACACCTAGATTTCCAGACCAGATAACTGAGATTACCCAGCAAAAAGCACTTCTGGATTCCGAATCCAGAGTGTAGTGAACATGCTGAAATAGTGCCATTTCAGGGCTAGTTTGATGGTGTGACGGAGTCCACAGGACCTCTGCCCCTTGCTACTCAAAATGCAGTCCCAGATCTGCAGCAGCTTTATTACTAGGAAGCACATTTGAAATGCAGAGTCTCAAGTCCCACCCTGTGCCTGCTGAATCAGAATCTGCATGGCAGCTTGTCCCCCAGGAGGTTCATGGGCACACTCTTTGAAAAATACTACTCAAAAGAAAGAAAGGAAGGCAGGAAGGCAGAGAGGGAGGGAGGAACGAAGAGAGGGAGGGAGGGAGGGGGAGGCAAAGGAAAAGGGAAGGAAAAAAACACTACTCTAGGGTCTGCTCCTGCAAATCCAGAGTGGGTGGTTACTGAAGCCATAAAAAAGATCTGGGTCTGAGAGATTCCCTTCTTGGAATCCAGTCTCTCTTGAGCCAGTTGCATATACTTTCAGCTGTGTTTTCGAGAAGAGGACTGGGACTCTTAACGATGTCTGTCCATTTATTTCTAGAAGACCTGCTAACATCTACTTTTGGTAATCTTTTTATTTCTTATTTTAATTTTTCTTATATTTGAACATGATCATGACATTCAAAGTTGACATAACTGTTTATGGTTTCTGTTTCTAAAAGCTTGTTTAACTAGTACAGAATTCACAAGGGGAGAGACTTTGAATAGCACGAGAAGAGAAATACCAGGGAGAGAATATTGATTAAATAAGCCTGTGAAATAGACCAGCAGAAAGTGCGAGAGTTTTCCTGTCTGCTAAAATGATAATATCCACGTACAAATGCATTAATAATGCAGTCATGTGGACAAAGGGCCCAGCTCAGGGTCTGGCAGAGGGCAGGGAGCCAACATTGTTGCTGATCGATCAGTTCAGCGGCAGAGGCCAGGAAGTGGGGATCGAGGGGGGAGCAGTATTGAGTGAGCCCTTGTAGTCATCACAGTGACTGGACTGAGAGAGGACACTCAGGCATAGATAGGCAGGTTCAGACCTCTCTGTCCCTTACCGGCTGTGTGTCCTTGGACAAGTCACTTGACATCTCAGATCTGAGTACAGCTACTTGCTGGAGCCCTCGTGTAAGGATTACAGGAGATAATACTGCAGCACATCACTGATCACAGCATAGACAAGCCATCAGTAAAGACATCCATCCCACACACGCACACAGGGATAGGCTTTGGAAATGGCAAGTGTCTTCCCAAATCCTCGGGACCCAGGTATCTGTCCCTATCAGGCTGTAGACTTTCCTCACACTTATTTTCTCAGTGAACGCCACTGCTGTTTGAGAACACATCCTTCCTGTCCGCGATACACACCTGCCCAGGGCTTTGGTGACGGCTGGACTGGTGCGCACACTGCATAACGCATACGGTTCTATCGCTTGCCTCTGCGAGAAGCCGGAGCTCTGAGGTCAGTTTCAGAGCAGTCCCCATCGGACGTGGTGAAGCAGCCCTGGGCTGGCAGCCGTCTCCCGGCACAGACGAGGCCGCTGTTGTCTGCTTCCCCAAACCAGGGATCGGCCTTGCCGTGTCTCACTCCGGAGAGCTCAGAGCCATCAACAGAGCTGCTCATGACTTCTGCATGAAGCCAGGTGATCCCATCTGGCCTCTGTCAAGGTCTCGACCCTTCTTCCTCGGCCCTTCCCTGCGGCCAACTTGGAATCCTTAGCCCCTAGGGAACCCAAGGCCTGTTGCCAATTACTGTGGGTATCTCTCCGCACTCCCCAAAGAGCTCCTTGTGCCTTGTTAGGCTTAATTACGTGGCCCCTGAGAGCTGGAGCCTGTGGTTTGAGGCTCACCAGTGGCCCTGGGGCATTCTGAGGAGGGGCGGCACGGCTCCTGGGGTCCGCGGTGTGGCGGTGCACAGGCCTGCCGCCTCCTCGACCACTCCAAAGGCTGGAGGGTGGCCAGGCTGCTGCTGCAGATCACACTGGAGACTGTGTCACCCCACAAAAACTTCCCAGCAACGGTGCATCCAGGATAGGGTGCTGGATCTCCTGAGCTTCTGAGCCATCGAGAACCTGGAATGTTCTCTGCTGCTAAGTGTAGGGAATTCCAGTCCTTGTTGCCAACTGTTGTTTTTTTTTTTTAAGATTTTATTTATTTATTTGACAGAGTGAGAGCGATCACAAGTAGGCAGAGAGGCAGGCAGAGAGAGAGGGGGAAGCAGGCTCCCTGCTGAGCAGAGAGCCTGATGCGGGGCTCGATCCCAGGACCCTGAGATCATGACCTGAGCCGAAGGCAGAGGCTTTAACCCACTGAGCCACCCAGGCACCCTGTTGTTGCGAACTGTTAATCAGATGACTCTAAAGACTGGGGGACAGGCAAGTATTAATAGCCCTATTTTTCTGTTGAGGACACTGAGGCACAAGAGGCCAGGTGAATAAGTGGTAGATCCAGGATTGGAACCCACATATTTTACCTTAACATCTTTAAGCATCATTTTCATGAATCGTGTATGTCGTATCATATTTACCCCAAATAAGGAGGAAATTACGAACCTAAAATGGATAAGAGGATAAATTTTATGTTATGTGTATTTTATCACAATTTATTAAAAATTGGAAAAAAAAAAAA
>CM052898.1:59844864-59858993 GCA_028534135.1 Potos flavus | reverse complement strand
GGCAACTACTCTTAAGGGTTACATTTCTCATGTTCTTTAATCCACACATCTATGCTTGTTTTCAGGTCACACCTGAAATGAATTTGCTAGTCTCAACCATCTTTCTTAAAGTTAACCCTCTGCTGTCTGCTGTGGCTGAGAAGTGGGTTATTCTGGCCAACTGAGGCATCTAATTAGCGTTGCCCCAGGAGACTAGACTTCAGTAAGTCATGCTTATCAGGAAAACTCTTCTAAACCCAAATTAGTCTTAGCTTGACTGTTTTGAGCTCCTATCTTTTTTTATAAAGATTTTATTTATTTATTAGAGAGAGAGTGTGTGTGGTGTGTGTGCGCATGAGTGGGAAGGGGCAGAAGGAGAGGAAGAATCTGAAGAACACTGCGCACTGAGTGCAGAGCCTGATGTGGGGCTCGATCCCACGACCACGAGATCATGACCTGAGCCAAAACCAAGAGTCAGACATTTAACCGACTGAGCCACCCAGGCACACATGTGATATGAACAGCAGAACACCAAGTGTAGGCTTATTTGATTATTTTGTTGTTGTTGTTTTATGAGCACAGCTGAAGTTCTTACTTCATAATGATGTAAAATAAAAAAAAACCTAGGGACACCTGGGTGGCTCAGTTGGTTAAGCGACTGCCTTTGGCTCAGGTCATGATCCCGCGCTGGGCTCCCAGCTCCATGGGGAGTCTGCTTCTCCCTCTGACCTTCTCCCCTCTCATGTTCTCTCTCACTCTCGCTCAAATAAATAAATAAAATCTTAAAAAAAAAAAACCCAAAAACAAAACCCAACCGCCTTCCTTTGAAACAACACCAAAGCATTACAATCTATCTTTAGAGATTTTATGGCAGAAACTTGCACTTAATATACACCCATTATATCAAAACTTGAGTAAGGCACTGCATTTTATTGTCCTGATTAACATTACACAGTCACAGAAAGGTACAGAGAATAAGATGACACTCCCGTCACCACTACTCACTAAGGTGCTGCTTTGAAAAAATATCTTAGTGAGTCATGCTAGGATATGAAAACGTATAGTAATGTGGTGAAAGAAAATAATCCCCAAGTAATGATGTATTTTCAGCAGTATAGTTTTTGAGCTTTTAAGCAGTTTTATGGATGATGTGCACCACATTCTGGTGGATTGTCTTCTGCCTCTGCGGGGAATGGCCCATGTCAGTGCTGACCCCAAGGAGAGAGGACTTTGTGTTTTCAAGAGCACTTGGCAAGCAGCAGGATAAGAAACGAGCACCTTTGATAATTCTGCATATTTATTCCTGAACTTTATGTCATCAAATCAGTTTCCTCTCAATCAAATCTAAGTTTACTGTTTTCTATTTTAAATCTTTTGAAAGATCTCCAAAGCCATTATTTCCCCCCATCTTTCTTGTCAGCTGATGACTTTTCTTCATATTTCGCTGGGGAAACAGAGGCCATCAGGGGAGAGCTGCCTCCAACTCCTGCCCCAACATGGCCGCCTCCCTGCGTCTGTGCCACTCCCCTCCTCCCTCCACTCTTGCCCGACTCTTCTCCTCCCTCTTGCTCAGGGGTGTTTCTCTGACATCTCTCCTGCATTGTCATGGCCCCCTTAGCTGGGTCCTTCCCATCAGAGCACAGTTTGCTGTTACATCACCCACTTTTAGAAAGAAATAAACTTCTCTTGACTCACATCCCTGCCTAGCCACCCCATTTCTCTGCCTCCCCATCCCAGCAAAACCCCTTGTGATGTAGCTAATGAGGCTTTCACTCCCACCCCTCCATCAGACAGCTCTCACTGTGGCAGCTGGTGACCCGTCCTTCCCCAGCTTGCCTTTCACTTGACCTGTGGCACAGTGGTGGCTCTCACCTTTGGAAAACTCTCTCCTCCCTGGGTTTCTGGGATGGGACGTTGTCCTGCTCCATCTGCATTCACTCCTCAGCAAGCTCAGCCAGTTCCTTGCCTCTCTGGTCACCTTCGTATTTGCTCCTTCAGGCCCCCGAATCGAGCCTGATGGCATCCGGCCGGCTCTATACTGTCGCTCTGCTGACTGTCGTACCTCGGACTTCCCGTTCCCCACCCAGCCTCACAGTCTGTTCTCAACATGGCAGCCAGGATAATCCCTTTAAACCGGAAGTGAGATCATGGTGCTCCTTCTCAGAGTGAAACCTGCAAGGCTCTCGCAAGTTGGCCTCCACACCATCCCATCTCATCATCTGTCCTACAACTCTTCTTCTTGCTTACGTCAGTCCTGACACACGGGCCACTTCTCAGACATCCTGGGCATGCTTGTACCTCAGGGCCCGTATATGTGTTGTACCCTCTTTCTGGACGATTCCTCCCCACACCCCCATGGCTTCACCCCTTCTTTCAGGTCTTCACTTCTTTCAGATCTTTACTCAAGTGTGACCAAGACAGAGAGGCCTTCCTGGCCAGCCTCCCTTCTCCCTGCCTCTGTGCCCTTCGCCTACTGACCAGCTTCCTTTTTCTTCATTACACTCATTGCTATGCTGTGTTGTCTGTCGGTTTGTTTGTTTTTTATCGTTTTTCTTCCTCACTGGGATATAAACACTGTGAGGACAAGGAATTCATCTGTTTTTAGCATTGTTTTTGCATCCCTGGCACCTAGAATTATACCGGGCATATCTGGTTTGTTCAAATAAATGAATGGGTTTGGGGCCTGCTCCTGCCTTGGATGGACTGAAGCCACAGGCTGTCCAGTAGAGCCCACTCCTTCACGCTGCGTTTGCCCACAAATGCCCTGTGGCTTGAGAATGTGCAGGAGGCGGTGTGCATAATGGTATATGGCGTGGACTCTGGGATTAAAACCTGGCTCCGCTGTGACCTTAGGTTACTTAATCTGCCTGTCCCCCAATGTCCCCATAAAATGGGATTGTAATAGTCTTTTCCTAGCGTAGGGTTATCGTGAGCATCGGAGGAGTTCTGCAAAAACAAAACAGTGCCCAGCACATGCTAGGTACTATCTGTGTGTTCACTCTATTGTTTTAACTTCCCTTTGGATCTGCCATGACACCTGCCACAGTAGCCTGAATTCAGGGGCAGTCATCAGATCCACGTCTCCTGTTGGGGCAACAACCCAAGGGAGAGTAGGTGAAGTGTTAGATCGGCAGGTAGCAGACCTAGTCCCGAGCCACTCCCATTTCACGTCTGCATTCAACAAACGTGGTGAGCCCTACTCTGTGCCATGCCCAGTGCTGGGCGTTGGGCAGAGTGATAAGCAAACACAGGCCAGTCTCTGGTCTCGGGGAGCTCTCCGCCCTGCTTATGTAGCTATGGGATCTTGGTGTCCCACTCGGAGGAGCTAACGATGAGGGAGGTAGACCAAATGCAGTCTGTAATTTCATCTCACTGGCTCCCATGGACCCCAGGGTTGGTGTGGCCTTCCTCCCATCTTAGTGCTCTGGCACTTGGGGTTGGGGGGGATCTACCCCACACAGCACCAACACATTGAGCTGCTGAGTGGAGCGGCTGCTTTTTCCTTGCAAGTTCACGTTCACGAGGAGGAAGGTTTCAATTTCAGGTGCAGGTCTAAGTGTCTGCTCTACTCTGGGGAACCTTGGCCAAGGTACTTCCTAAAATATTCTCTTCTTATCGATAAAATAGAGATTTTAGCATCTGCCCTGCAGGTTACTGTAAGGATCAGGGGCTTACCCAAATGTCCTCACATATTTCAGGCTTTTAGGGTCACCACTTCCTTTAACCTCCACATAAAATAATTGATGTGCCCTAGGGTCCATCACTCCCCCATGGTTGCAGGAGACGTCTGAGAAGCAGAAGGGGCGGAGAATCTGTTGGTCCCTTGCACCCCAAATCCCTGCTTGCTACTCATGATCACACCTTTTGGTATTCCTGTCCTTTCTCACCCTGCTTTGCTTAAAACTTGCACCTGAGGCTTCCACTCTCATCCCTCAGCATTCCACTTCCCCAAGGTTGGGAACGGGGCATTTTCCACTTGCTGCCTAAACTGTTAGGCATCATTCTACTTTGCACCCCACTTCCCAGCTGCCCCCCCCATCCTTCAGCGGCTGCTGCCTCAGCCTTGGCTCCTACCCAGGACTTGACCCTGCCACTTGAACCTGCTCATCAGGCTCCTGGCTCTCTGGGCTTTGCCTGGTTTCACCTTACCTTCCACCCCAATCCTTTCTTCCTTATGGACCACCTAGGCCAGAGGAACTTTTTTTCCCCCCTTAGCTAGCAAAATTAAATCTTCATTTTCATTTTCTGATTGCACAAGTAACATATGACATTTTTGTCATAACAATTCGAGTATTCCAGAAATGACTGAGAAAATTAAAAATCCCAGAGAAAAGAATCCTATGAAATGCACTGTCCCACAACCACCTTTTAGCGCTGGCTTGTATGGCATGGAGTTTTAAATCTGGTTAGTCTACAGTTAATAAATAGCGGGGACATAAAGGATATAGTTTCTGATGTTACGATTTATAATACTACCACATCCTCAGAGCTCTATGAGTGATGACATCAGAAAAGAATGGTCAGAATCACTGAGAATTCAGAGAAAAGAGAGATGAGCAACAGACAGGACACTAATACATATCTGATGATAACAATCAAATGTATTCCTGCCAGGCAGCTTCGGGCCTCGTCTGTGTGTCTGACACATCCCGATGACTGTCACGTCTCAATCTCCTATTCATAGGACCTGATGTTCTTTGAGTGATCCTCTTTCCTTTCTAGAAAATCATGGGAAGTCACAGTAGAGCCAATGAGCAGTTGGGCACAGAAAACACAAGGGGACAGGGCCCCTCCTTCTTGGAGGCCTGCAAATATGAACACAAATTCAATTATGAGGGTCATGACCTATTTTTCATCTTGCCAAGGTAAGAATGATAAATAAATTACGTGTTAGGGAAAACGACTTGATATTTAAATGAAATATCCAGGTGTTTATCTAAAAGACGCTGTGGGATATCCTTGGGGCTAGCAATCTGGTTTGCATCGAGTATCTGTTTATAAGTTTTCTATTTTGAATTTGATGACATTTTTAAGCTAGCTGTTTCATTTTAGCATACCCGGTAATGAAATAAAGTGTGAATATGAGACAGTGCTAGTTAAACATTTATACCAGCCCTACCCTGTCATTTCTTGAAACTATTAAAATGTAATGTTTTTATATGAAATCATTATAAATTTATAACAAGTCTAATCTGTGGTGATGCGCTGTTCCATGGACTGTGAATTATTGTTCTAAATTTCGGGTGGCAGATGCTTTCTCTGAGCGATGGTGCCGGGATGATTAGCTCCTGTGATGCAGTGTAAGAATATGTCTTTAATTTGCATAAAACACGAGTGCTGATTATACAGTTTGATTTGAGACCTTCTGCAATATTTTTCCCAAACAACAATCTTGACAATCAGCTCTCTTACAATAAGGAAGTGCTGATTGATTATGAATACTGCCCCGAAGACTTTCTACCCCTAAATCTCCATTAAAAATGTATCCATAGAGACGATGACACTAAAAAAAACATCGCTAAGTCCGGGATGGGTGCAGTAATGAGCTGTAAGCAGAAGTTAGGTTCTGCAAAGCTTTTGCTGAGCCCAAGGGCATGGGGTTTGGAGGTTGGGATTCAACTCAGGATTGGATCCCTCTTCCCAGGGCGAGGCTTAGATGCGGGTAAACCAAAAGCTACCATTTCTCAGGGTGATTGAAGAGTACTAAGAATGCCTTTCCACCTCAAAGTGTCTCTGTCCTCCCTGAAAGTCATCATCAGTTCCTAAAATTCCACCATCAGGGATCTCTCTTTGGGGAATAAGCTCTCGTTAATAGGCAGGCACTCTTGGAAGGGTGATGTTTTTGCCTTCAGCACAGTTCTTTCACGGGCAAATAAGAGTTTTCTAGCTGCTTGCCACCGTGATGGAGAGCTGAGAGCAACTCCTTCAATAATGATGAATACAATAGGAACACATCAGTGCTTTGATACATGTATGGGGGGAAGGGAAAGACAGTGACCCAGATCACTGGGGGAAGAGGGATCCACAAGCAAAAGTGGGGTCAGTAAGCCATTCTGGATTTCCACAATGTAACAGAGGATGAGTGTTTACCTGGAGAAGAGTGCAGAGTAGTTCTTGTCTACAATTATATATGCCTGTAATGAAAACTGATTTGGAAATTAAGTTATACTCTAGTAAACACAGTTTCTTTGGTGGGCTGGCAGATCTGCCTCAGAGTGGGGCTCTTATTTCTTGAGATTCCAGGACCTCGTATAAGCTGGCCTCTGCCAAGCTTTTGCCTGCTTCCTAACTTAAAAACAGAAAGTACAATAAAGAGTACTTCCTCCATTGTGTCGACCTCAGGGAGCTCCCAGTCCTAATGAGCAAGAAGCATGTTACCCACCCAGTGTTTGTAATTTAGAAGGTGAAATCAAAAACTTCAACAAAATTGAGAATTACCTGCAAATGTACTCTATAAACGAGATAGCTGAAAATGAAACCATTGAAAACCATTCTCCATTGAAATCTCTTGAAACAGCCAGAGAAGCTTGATTTGCAGTGGATGCGATTTATGAAAATGGCAGCCAGTAATGCTTCGGAAATGAGAAGTCCCTGCCAAGTTACTCAGGCCTTTTAGTAAAAGGAGATTTGTCCTTGTGGTCTCATAAGGCCTCCCTTATGAGATCATGATTCCAGCGCAGCCTCTGCTCAGCTACTGTGGACTGATGGGAGAAGGAGGGGCCACGGAGTGGCCAGTGATGCACCACGCATGGCGCCCACAACCGAACTACATATCCCAGCATCCCTTGCATTTGGGTTCTAGTCTATTACTGGAACACATATATGTGAGCTTCTGGGTTGAGGTTCCTTAGGATGCAAAGGTGCCTTTTCCTCTCTCTTTCTTTGCCCATTTGCCAGCTGGATACAAAGGGCTCTGAGACCCACATGGGATAGCGGAGCCAGAAGATGGAAGGAGCATGTGTCTCTGAGGCACCAGGTAGCAGGTGCCTTTTGAAACTTGCATTAAACTGTCAGAGAAGACAAAAGTAAACTTCTAGGCCTCTGAGATTTGGGTGGCAGGAGTAGTGGGGACTATTATGTCATTTAGCATCATTTTGACTAATGTAGTGGGTTAGCCTATGGAAGTAAATTGGAAAGTTGTCATAGAGGCTTTCCTTGTTTTGCTTTAGTTATTATTGACTTCGTGTCAGTCCAGTCTATACCAGATTGTTCATCAAATATATCAGTACAAATGTGTGCCTATTTCCCCAGCCCTTTGAGTGAACATTATCTGGTTTATACTCAGTGAGGTAGGTCATTGCTTAGTGGAACCAAGCCCTGCTTGTTCTAACCAGTGAGAACTTGATGTCCAGAGAGGATTCTAGGATGGGGAGACCCAGGAGCAATGAATACCAAGCTTAGAATGTCACAGAGTAAGCAGGAGGCAGGCGGTATCCCTGGGAGAGGCCAAAGTCAAGTTGTTTCTTTGATTACCAAGCTCAAAGAGGAAGGTTACCATGTACTGCTGGCACTGAAAGCAAGTCCAGCAGAGTTTAAAGCATGAGAAAGCAGGGCAAGAGGCATATTCCAAGTTCTGTGGGTACCATTCTGTTACCCAGTGGGTGGAAGATTCTGCTGATCTATTTTGCTTGAGATTTGAAAGTGCCTATGCCCTACTTTCTTATGAGTTGCCCTTGTCTGACCTCAGAGACACACACAGTTCCCTGGTAACCAGCACCTTAGGTTAGGTCCCTTGAGTTATGTGCCTTCCTCCATGCCAACCAGCTTCCTGCGTGGGCTTTGGGCTCTGCAGAGATGAGGCTGGGATCCTAGTCTAAAGGAGGAGGTTAAACAAAGAGGAGCTAAGGTGCTCTGCTGGACAAATTAAAAGGGTGCTGTTCTGGAAGGGGAAGTTACTGTGGTTTTAACTATTTCTTACTTCTTGGCGGCTAGAGTGTCCTGAGCCTGGGACCAGAGCATGGGGAAAGTGAGCTTATATCCGAAAAAAGAGGGGCCCTGGAAATATGAAGGGGGCAGGGAAAGCAGTGTTTAAAAGGGGGACCCCAGCAGTGGGACTGGCGAAGACCTCAAGGGGAACACCAAAACCTGATACAGAGTTTTACGCCTTCTTTTTTGAATGGCAAATCTCTTCCGAAACTCTCAGTAAAGACTGTTATAAATACTAGTTGAGTCAGGGGTGCCTTGAGGGATAAAGGAGGGAGGAACAGTGTGTGCCGTGACCCTCACCGTTCCTCGGTCGCTACAATGATAGTTGGAGCATGGATGGGGGAGGGAGTCGTGGTCCCTAAATCCAGGTGGTAACCAGGAGCCTTCCAGAGATGCCTACAGCTAAGTAAAAAGCACGAGACCATAGCCAGATAGCGTGACAGTCCAGAGACACACCAGCCTCCTTCTTCAAATACACTGGAGTGGTGTTCGTCAATCTTTCATTATGATGATGACGATGGTGATGATGACGATCGTGATGATGATGACAATGGTGACGATGATGACGATGATGATGATGATAATGATGTTGCATCCAAGGGAACCTTTCCCTCTCCCTGTAAAATTTTAATACTGCAGATATTCTACCTATCTATCTGTCTATCTGGTGGTCCTTGGGAGAGCTGTAAATCACTGTAAATCTAAGATTTAGTCCTACCCCACCAAGAGCCAGTTTTGACCTCTTTGGGATCAATATCACCCTGTTGAGAATGCATGTTCTAGAAGGTGACCCGGAAAGGAGGGAAGGTCAGATCTTTTGCCCCGTGGATGGGGGTGACCCTAGTAGTCACACTGGATGCAACACACTGAAAGGAGCAGCTGTCTGCCTGATGTAGAGATTCACCCGGTGGTAGGGAAGGTGGCTGTATTTGAAAAGACAGAAACCTGGGTTTGTCTCAAAAGGAAATCTTTATGTCTAGGCAGTCAGTAAGGCTCTTGTAGCAATACTGGCAGTAGGGGTAGGGGCAAGGGGGGTCAGGGGCGCATCCACAGCTCGTAGCTTGAATGAGAAGAGAAAGTGCTCTGTCAAGCACTACTCTAGAATGCCCAGAGTTTCTAATTTCTGATTATTTCAATATACCTCCTGGAGGAATTGGCAATTCTGCCACTTTGCATCAGCCGAAACTGGATGCAATTCTCGGTGTATTTCCAGAAACTAGGCCACAGCTTTTGTCCATCAGATCCGTGTTGTTTCGACCAAAGAGCTCCTGGTTTGACTCCTTTTGTGAAGAAGGAAGGACATCAGTCTCTGCCTGCACATACCCTGGCACCAGGCCTTCCACCAACAATCCCACGGAAGTATTTCCCACTGTGCTAAGTTGTGTTTTGGGAGAGCCAAGGCCTTGACGTACCAGCTTCTAAAGGGTTTGGTCAAGTGGTGACGCAGAGTATAAAGTTCCCACCCACTGCCCCGAGTTTGCTGGCTTCCCAGACAACTCAGGGGGCTTAAGCCCTCACCAGTCTGGAGCACTCCTGTGTAGCCTGGAAAGGAATGCACCTGAGAGGAGCTGAACGGAAGAAGTCGATCATGGAACACTTAGTTTGTTTTGATTTCGGCCATCCGAATGAGGAAAATCGCTCATTACCAGGTCCTGCAGTTCCTGTTACTGGTGCTCCTGAGAAGTCCTGAGCACTTTTAACCGGACTTCCATTCTGGAGAGGGGGGTGCGGGGGGGGGGGTGTCTTGCAAATGGCCCAGTGCTGGAGGAGGAGGCCCCGCGGCTGGATCACCAACGAAAGACCAAGCCTTGTTAATTTCTCTGCGATACGCAATCTGCACACATCTGGCAACACCAGCCGACACCTTTGAGGGCTCTTCCTGCTCAGATTTGAAAATGGAAATTTGGATTTCTGGATCTTTTCTGTGATGACCCAGGCAGCCCCAGTGAGGCGGACCTTGCCAAACGCAAAGACACTTCTTGAAAGACATAGTAAAGGCTAAAACATGGATTCATCACAAAGAATACAAGACGATTTTGGAGTTACTTGATTACAGCTTAGCTTTGGTTATACTGTTAAAACACTCCCCGCCCCGCACACCCCCCTGGCTCTCAAGCACCAAGGCCATAAATTCAGTTTCTTACTCAAGTTAAATAACAGCGAGTCTTCAAACTGAAGTTCGTTCTTAAGCAGCATCACTTTGTCAGTTTATATGCTCGATAAGCACATAAAAAAGGTAGGGAAGGCTACCTAATTCTTTGTAAAAATTATTTCTCCATTGTTTTTATGTGAAGGAAATCAACTTCTGATGAAATAGAACTAGTTCTGTGAAAACTTCCTTTCTGTTTATGCACATTTTTCTGGAGAAGGGATCTATAACTTTCATTCTTAAAAAGGCCCGTGACTTGGAACAAAAAACCAGAAAAACAGGATCAAAAACAAAAGATGGGGCGCCTGGGTGGCTCAGTGGGTTAAAGCCTCTGCCTTTGGCTCAGGTCATGATCTCAGGGTCCTGGGATCAAGGCCCGCATCGGGCTCTCTGCTCAACAGGGAGCCTGCTTCCCCCTCTCTCTCTGCCTGCCTCTCTGCCTACTTGTGATCTCTCTCTCTCTCTGTGTCAAATAAAAAAAAGTTAAAAAAAAATCTTAAAAAACAAAAGATGGAGAACGTGTTCCCTGTCTGGAGGGGAGACCGAGATAGCCAAGTTAGAATAATATAAAACGATTTCTTCAATTTACACTTTTATTATCTTCTCAGGTTAAATATGGGAATGCTAAATATGATGGATAGTAGGTTTGCCTAAAATATGGAAAAAGACCTGTGTTTGTGAAGAAATGACTTTCACAGATCACGTTTATCATAATGTAGTGTTAAATTTTAAAAATGTCTACCATGTGCCTGGCAATAGACCCATGAAATTATCAAAGGAATTTATGCCCATATTAATAATGGCAAGATGGACAAAATAATCTACATCTTATTTTTCACAAAGATATGTGTGGCCTTGACAGTAGTGCCATGGTGATATTTCCTTCACTTTACAGGGGAAAAAAAAAACCACATAAAGAAAAATTACGCTATCACATCAAAAGTGACAGAAAGGAAGCTTGGGCCCCACATTCCATAGTGAGACACCTCCAGGGAGAAAGCTCTCCGCCTTCTCTGTGTACCCAGAGCTCCATGGGACATCAGTTTTGTGTTCATATTTGAGAAACAGAGGGTAGAAAAGATTCTGGTTTTGCCCTGCTGGAGTCTGACTTGGCCCCTCCTAGAGTCCAATTCTACAGGAGGGGTGGGACTTTCGAAACCAGTGCTGCTGTTTATTACGACTACTAGTAATCGTATTAGTGCTGCTCCAACACCTACACCTACATGTCCCTCTCATCTGCGTGCCCAGGACATACTGGGTGTGGGTGGATGGGCCAGTTTCATACTGGCTGGAGGCGAGCAGGAGTTTGGCTCAGGACTCAAATGCAGGGGCTGGAGGTGGAGGAGTTTGGCTCAGGTCATCCCGCGTGGAATGGACTTGGAGGCGAGCTCTCAGCAACCAAACTAGATCATCGGGCTTCCTTAAGATCACCCTAGAGATCCGCAGTTTCGGAGCATACATTGCTCAGCAGGTGCTTTTATATTTTTGGCCCATGTCAAATGGCAAGGGTCTGTGACTGCCTTCTAGGAGTTACATTAGCTATGGAAGGAGGGAAGGATGGGCACTTTTGTTGTTGTGGGAAAACTAAGCTCTATAAAGAATACGTTGGGCGCAGGGGTATGTGGATTCAGTAGGAGCTCAGCCTTCCATCTCATGTGACCATTAGTATGGCCTTAGCCCTGGAGACCTGTGGTCTTCCAGGCATGCTAGACTGCAGCCCTTGACCGAAGACCTCCACCACTGCATCTCTGGATCTGTGGCGTGGAGACTGGGGAAGTGTGAACCGCTTCGATCACGGCTTTACGAGGCTCTTTGCATCCTCGGGTCTCTTGGTTCTGGGTAGGCTTCCAGAAGGTGTTTGTTTCTCTGGAGTCTTGCAGAAGCTGAGAACTAAGGGCTCTGGTGCTCTCTGGCAAGGCACAGCCAAACCCTTGTCTGTTCATCCCTGACTGATTCAGATGGTGTTGAATCTAATAGGTGAGTAAATTCAAGGCTGTGGACACTGTCGGAGGAGTGCGATGCATTATGCAGCGGTGAGGGGCCTGTGTTGACCTCTTTTGATATTTCCTGCTATAAAACTACCGGTGCCCAGAAGAGTTTCACAGTTACATTTCCCCATGTGTTCCTGGGGCTTGGAGTGTGTGTGTAGCTGTATTTCTTTCTCTTAGAGTACAGTGCTCTTGGGGGCAGCATAGGGAGTGGGAGATAGAGGCAGAAGGAATTTTAGCTGTTTGGACCTCTCCGAGCTCACTTTGTCTGACCCCTGTTCCTCATCTGTAAAGCAGAGATCATAATATGTATATTCTAGAATTGTTTTGAGAAATAAATAGAACACTGTAAGTAAGTCACCTGCATTACCCCCCCCCCCCCGCAGCATTTGGCCGACACACTAAAATGGTCGCTTTTGCCTTGTTCTCTAGGACACCTTGTATAGGGCCCCAGAAATGCTGAATTGTGAACCCTACCGCTGTGCCAGAACTTCATTCGCATCCGAGACCTTACTCTTTTTTGCCTTTTCTCCATGCATTTACTTTTTTTAAATGAAGTTTTTATCTTAATTCCAGTATCGTTAACATACAGTGTCATGTTAGTTTCAGGCATACAGTGTAGTGATTTAACACCTCTGTACATCAGCCGGTGTTCGTCACAGCAAGTGCCCTCCTTCACCCCCATCACCTATTTCACCCATCCTCCCACCCAGCTCCCTGCTGGTAACCAGCAGTTTGTTCTATATAGATGAAGGTCTCTTTCTTGGTTTGTTTCTCTCTCTCTTTTTTTTTTTTCCCTTTGTTCCTTTGTTTTCTTTCTTAAATTCTACATATGAGTGAAATCATAAAGTATTAGTGAAATATATATAGTGAAATCATATAGTATTTTTCTCTCCCTAACTCACTTATTTTGCTTGGCATTATACACTCTGGATTCATCCATGTTGTTGCAAATGGCAAGATCTTATTCCTTTTTAGGACCGAATACTATTGCATATACATATATAGGTATATATATATACACACGCACACATATACCACCTCTTCTTCATTCATCTATTAATGGAAATGGACACTTGGGCTGCTTCCATAATTTGGCTGTTATAAATAATGCTGCAATAAACATAGGGGTGCATGTATGTGGTCTAGTGGTTAGGATTTGGTTCTCTCCATCCATTTACTTTATGATGAAATCACCAAATATGCCTGTTCATAGCCTCCCAATACCCTTACTGCTCATGTAGGGAGCAGGTACTGATGACTGTTATAAATCAAGCCATGCACCAGGGGTCACCTTGGGTGTACCCTGCCTCCATGAGCCTGGAGTAGGTGGCACAAGCCAGCAGTTCGTGGTTCCATGATTCCGTTGGGATGTGAGGCTCCTTTTTTCTGCAGATACTGGGCGAGTTTCTTAGATTGGGTCGCATCTGAGATGAGTATGATACATGTGTAGGATTTGGACATACAGATATGGAGGGAAGAACATTCCAAAGCCAGGGAATGGTATGAACAAGAGTATGGAGGCAAGAAAGGGAGAGCCAAATATAGAAAAGGAAAGGAAGTCTCAGATGGAGTGTTAAATTCGTGAATGAGAGGAGGAAGAAGAAATGGAGTTGACAAAATCAATCAGAGCCTAGTCTGATTGATTGGCTTGGCTATCTCTTGATCTTTCAGAGCTGGGGAAAGTACCCATCTTGCTTGTTCCCTACAGCGTTTTGAGCTGTCAGGCCTCACCTTTTTTTAGATGATGAACTCTATACTGGAAAGGTTCAACATAAGAATTCTTTATTTTATAATTCACCCAAAAACAAAGAGACATCTTGCATATTAAGACCTGAAAGCAGCACACCCATGGCAAGTCTAGTTAGCACGTGTGTGACTTTGGACTGAGTCTCCTGTTGGGATGAACTTGAAAGGTGATGCACTGTGCCTTTGAACTCAGATTTGCAATGATGGCACTTGTATTTAGTGCCTGTTCTGTTCAGAAAAAAAAGTGTAAATCTTTACTTGTGAACTCTGTGATTTTTTTTTTTCCCCTGAATACTTGTTCCTGTGTTTAAAAGGCGGGGGGGGGGGGGGGGGGGGGA
>CM052898.1:59830853-59844764 GCA_028534135.1 Potos flavus | reverse complement strand
AAAACTACTTGGAAAATGATTCTTTAAATGAATTATTTTAGAACAAGAGAACTCGAGGATGTAGGAGCTCTACTTGCTGTCATCTTTCTCAGTTATTTTACTTCAGATTTCTTTTCCACAGCACACGCACAAAAAAGTCCTTCTTATTCATTTCGTAGTTATTAAGGAGAGTCCTCAACAACGAGAGTTAACATCCAAAAGCTGAAATATGTTAAACTACGCCTACAGAGATGAACTAGCGGGAGTCTTCTCATTGCCCCGTCAGCCTCCCTTCCTTCTTCCCTCACACCCGCGGTGGACTTGCCTCTTGTCCCCCTGGGCTCCACGCCCTGGGCACTGGTAGGAGCACTGAGCTCAGGTGCTCAGTGCGGTCACCTTCTGCAGAGAAAGAGTACCGAGGACCTCAGTATGCGAGAAAGAGGACTTACGCTCTTTGGAGAGGAAGCCTGGCGTTCCTCGTGAGGCACAAACAAGAAGACGCTAGGAACCTTCGAGAAACAAGTAAAATGAAGTCCTGATGGTCCTGACGTGTCCACACGAGAATGGTGGGTCATGGAAGTGACAGGAAGGAGCAGCCCAGTGAAAGCATGGGCCATGTCCTCGGTAAACATTTATTGAGCATCTGGGGAAAGCATCATACTGCCTGGCGTAAGCCAATCGGCGAGTCCCCACCGCCTATCCATCCCCCCCCTCTCCCCATCCCTTCACTGTGGCCCCTCTGGCCACCAATAGTTCCCCTCGTTAGCCATACTTTAACTTGCCTTTGAGCTGTCCCCTCCACCTGGAGCCATGTTCCCTCCCAGCCTCACCTCCCATCCTCCCCTCTGGCACCCAGCACATCTCTGCTCTCTCTGCAGATCTCAGTTCGCAGTTCTGACTAGAGGGGGTACCACCCTGTGCTTGCCCCATTGTGACATTTCATAGCACCATCACGTTTAGTTCCTGCATGTAGACCGCACGGTCTTTGGGGGAACTGTCTCACACCCCACTAGTATTTAGCCGAGTGCATGGAACAGACACAGAGGACATTTAGACATCCAGAGGAAAGGAGGGCAGAAGGACAAGAGGAAGGACAGAGAGAGGAAGAAGGAGAAGAAAGAATTGAATTCCCGCGTGGGATTGAGCCAGGCACTGGAAGTAAAATTTGAGTAAAGTTCCCCTGGCCACAGGAGCTCGAAGCCTCGTGGGGGAGAGAGATTTGTACCAAAATTAAAAATGCAGTGTGCAAAGCCTATGCTAGTGGTACACCAAGTGTTCTAGACCCCACAAGGCGGCTCCTGAGTGTTAGTGAGACCTTGCTACGGATCTCAGGATAGTGGGCCCAGGAGGTCGGGCGATGAGATTGCCCTGGATGGAAGGTTGGCCACGCACAGCCCCAGGGGCCCACAGGACTCTCCTTGCCTCCACCTGAGGGGGCCGGATCGAGCCTGTGTGTGCTTTGTGTAGGGACACTGAGGCTCTCTGGGCCTACGTGCCCCAAATCATGGGAAAGCACAGGGGGCCACCGCCCCCTGATTCCTGCAGGCACGATCTCTTACCCGAACATAGAGGGTCTTCCAGCGTGAGCGTGGTTCTGATGAGCTGCTTGAGGCCAGAGGTTTGCCTTCTTCCCAGAGCTGGCCAAGCTTCCACCATTGCCGCGATGCTGCTAGAAGAAAGAGCACTACGGGCAACTATATACGAGCTTACCAAACTTGGGCATTAACGGGTGCGATCTCGTTTAAAGTGCTTAAAAATAAATGGCTGATCGGAGATGCCCCAAGTGCCGTCCAAGCACAGAGCCGTTCTTCCTGTGAGCTGTGGAACAGCGCGGCGAGAGGCGCACGCCAGCCCTGCTGCGGCTCCTCGCTCCCGTTCTGTCCTCGGTAGTCTCACTGGCTGCGGTGGGAAAGACAAAGCTAATGAGCGTGAGGCTGTGGGAGAGGCTTCCACGGTGACGGAGGCTTATTCATTGTTCTGTACGATTGCAGTGCTATGGGAACTTGTGAGGGTTCAAATTAAAACAAGACCGCAGCCTGGGGGGTGGTTTACTTTTTTGTTCATTTGGCTCTTTATTAGGCGGTCGCTGTTGCGTATTTCTTATATGACGTTAGCTCTAATGACAGTAGCAACATCCTAATTATTAGGGGCCCCTCCATCAGCTTTGATTGCAACAGAGACCAGGGAACTCTAGTAGAAACCTCGGGCTCCATAGAGACGCAGCATGGAAGCATTAGATTGTGGCGCAAGTCCGTCAGCTTGGCGGGCAGGCCCCTTCCTGTCCCTTCTGCCCTCCCGCCCGTGGCTGTGCAGTGGCCCTGGCTGTGCGTTTCCGATACGGCTGGGGGCGGTAGCCTGTCCCCGTGCACGAGAACTCAAGCCGGGAAGTTTGATCGTGAGCCCTCCGCTCATGAAGGCACGCTCCCCAGACCCTTCTGTACCCACCGTGGACCCTGTGCTGAATGGAGGGAGGGCAACTCCTTAATCCATCGTGTTTTTTCTACTTGCCCCACATCTTAGCACAACCTACATGGAATTTTTCTTTTTCTCCAAACCTCACCTAACTTAACACCTCAGCTAAAACTCTGCTTGCCTGGCTTTTAATAAAGCAAAATTTGCTTGTAAATTTTGGAATGTTCTGTTAGTGGAGACAATTCTACAAATGCTGCAGGTTCCATTTCGTTTCCAAAACAATAGGAGCCAACTCTCAAGCACATGGTTGTGATTCTTCCAGTCGTTTGTGTTGATCCTCCGAGAGAGAGACTTTGTCCTTTACAAGGAAGTAAAATGTGCAGCTGCTTAATCGTGCTTTCTCCCACGGAGCCTGCTGTAAAGTCCTGGTGTCTCGACGGCAGCCCCCCGCCCTTCACTGGTCCCATCCTTCTGTCTTCCAGCCTCCCCTCAGGGGCCAGCTGGCATCCGACAACCAATTCTCAGTTCTCGGGGAAGAGTAGCCCTGAGGCGGAGGCCCAGAGACGAGAGGTGGTGTCCCCTCCACTGTGAGCGGACCACAGAGGGAGGTGGGCTGAGGAGAGTAGCTCCCGCCTGCCATTCACATGCGTCTCTGTGACACACTGCTCCAAGACACAGCTCCCACACTCGTGGTTTTATGCCCAGGGCTCTGTGATGATAACATAGGGGCGAGAGAAAAGCGAAAATGAAGGCTTTGGGGAATGAGGTTATTTTCAAAATGTCCCCTTTCTGTCGCAGTTCTACAGTCTAGAGGCAAATAGCGTGCTTGGTGAGGAGTGCTTGGGCACGTATGTCTTCTATGAAATGGGTGATGATATAATGACGGAGCTGCTTCCAACATCCAGGTTGCTGTGTTTTGAGCTGCCGTGCTGGGCCGGGCAGGTTTCCGTGGGCCACGTGGGACTATGGTGGTCAGAGCCCACCTGGTCTGTCCTCATCGTGCTTGATGTGGTGCTGCCAGGCCAGGTCCTCAAAAGAGATCAGTCACTAAATAAAATCACAGCCTCAAATCGCGTCCTTTTCCTGAGCCGGGCCCGGCCCTCCCTTCCCTCACCATGGTCAGCTAGTGCCGCAGTAACACACGGCCCAGTGACATAACAGACCGCCCGGAGCCCCGCAGCATCGCAGCACTAGGCATTTCTTTCTCGAGCCTATGATTGTAGGTCACCTGGGTCCCGCCGATCTCGGCTGGGCTCCGCTAGGCTCAGCCCACCCCGCAGCTTGGATTCCAGCTCTGCTCTGTTCCTCAAGACCAGTAGACTAGTCAGAGCCAGGCCCTTTCAGGCAAGCGGCAGAAACACCGAAGTCCAAATCCATTGCACGAGGACATTCCAAGCTGCTGCCGGTATCGTGTCCACTGACACCCCCATTGGCCAAGTGAGGTCACGTGCTCAGACCCAAATCAAAGAGATGGGAAGCATCTCCACCCCGTGAAGCCAGATCAAGTCACGGGGCCAAACCCAAGTGGATATTTGTGGAAAAATAACATAAACTCTCCCACCATCACAGGGCCTGGCCACATGAGGTCAATCCCATATCAGTCTTCCTGTTTCTCTCTCGCTGCTTATGCTGAAACGTAACCCTGCCTATATTAATGATGGTATAACCACAGCACTGGTGGGAGAATTAACTCACACGCGAGAGAACATGATCTAGAAGGAACGGCAGTTATGACGCTGGCCTGGGATAGTCCCAGCAGTGGGCTGGCCTAACAGATCGTCTTTCATTCGGAAATTTGAGGAGGCTGGTCCTATACTGAGCTGAGGAACCATTCTTAGTACCCCCGCCCCCCACCCCCCATGTACTGTTTGTACATATGTCTGTCTTCTGGAAGACTCTCATTTCCTCCCAGAGGGGAAACCTGCCCCTTTGTCTCCCCCCCCCCATGTTTGCCCCTCAGCCCCACCCAGTTCTGTGAAAGCTTCCCAGGGAACGCCTACAAAATGGCAGCCGCCTCAGCTTTGCGCCCTAGGTGGTTAGCATGGGTGGTAAGCCCATGAACTTGGGCTTCTTGTTACGTCATTTTAATTGTAGCACGCTAGAGATGGAGATGCCCTTAGAGATCATCTAGGTCAGCACTGTCCAGTCGAACTTTCTACAACTGGAAATGTTGTAGAGCGATACTGTCCAGTACAGTAGCCATTGTCGTCGGTGGCTGCTGAGCACTTATGTGCCTGGTGGAACGGAGGAACTGAATTTTAACTTTATTTAATTTTAATTTAAATTTATATTTAAATAGCCACCCATGGCTAGTCACTACCACATTAGACAGTGTAGATCTAGTTAATCCCTTATTGGTCCAGAGTAGACATCGACAGAGAGTTTTTGAATGAATGAGAAGGAGAGAAATGACTCCCACCCAACATCACCCAGCAAACTGGTGGCAAAGCCAAAGTAAGACCCTGGGACATGGATGGGCTGGCCTGGGCATGTCCCCGCGCCACGGCGCCTCCTTGAGGCCTATATGTGTTTGCGCCAGCTTGGCCTTACTTCTCTACCTATAACCTTCCAACAATATCTGCACACCTCGTGGTCAGATAGGCTGGGGTGGGGGCTGGAAACACCAAACTATTTTTGTGTCTTTAGTAATTTGAAGAGTGAGCATCAAAAACGCAATCAAACATCAAATATTTTTTACACAGTAGGAATAATATACACCTTCCATCCGAATTAAAACACAGGCTCCCAGCAATTTAATTATGCAAATGTGATATAAGCAGCAGCAAAACAGTGTTAAAGGGAAAGAATGAAGATGGATAAGCTAAAATTTCCAGTGACATTTTCCTTTTCTAATTTCCTCTTTTGGTTAATATTATGCTGATTTTCGTGCACTGCTTAGGTGGATACTTTATTTCTTTGTGATAAGTGCCTGTGCAAATTTATGCAAATAATACTAATCACTGTTGAGAAAAACAGCAGCCATTACGAGCCCTGCTGTCCACATGTGTTAGGCAGTGGCACTAGATAAGTGAGTCCTTAGCCATGAATTTGATTAAATACACTGATCAGCAAAGCTGCTATGTCAGAAAGGGCTGTTTTCCTTCAGCTGCATGGGGAATTCTAGATTCTAAAGTATAATTCCCACCTCTGTTCTACGGGAGGCCCAAAGCAAAAATCGAAGAGTAGATATAGACTGTTGTGCCCCCACCTTCTCAGATGAGCTCCATTCTCTGGCCCTTTCCAGTCAAGACCTGTCATGACGTGGGTCTTTCGGAAGCTAACCTGGAGATGAGGATTTGGGTACAAGTAGTTTATAGAGGAAGTGCTCCCGGGAGAAACCTGTGAGGAGGGTGGAGGCATGGGACACAGAAGGAGAGAAAGGCAAACAAGAGTGGGATTTCAGGCAGAGCCCCTTGGAGGGTAGCTTCATCCTGATTCCACAGGAGACACTAGATGTAATTGTCCCCACCTGAGACCCGGGAACTGGGCTTTCATAACGTGCACTCCAAGTCACTCATGGGCAAGAGTCATCCTGAGGCACTTGCTGCTCCCTGGGAGGACTGTTAGAGCAGATGCAGGTCAAGGGCAGACCTCTAATGGGAGCCACTGGGACAGGACTGTGGGTGGGCGCACAGAGACGGGAGGGGACTGAGCAGAGTGCTGGCCCTGTCCACCAGAAACTTACCCCATGTCCCTGCCCACAGCTGGCATCCCTACCTCGTTGCTCTTTTTCCAAAGTACATGGCGTCTCTTGCCTGGAGTTCCCCTTGAGAGCCTTCTGGTACATGATGTCCAGGCAACTGGGATTCTTTCGTAACGGTTTGTATTCTATCTGATCACATTGGTATTTTGGCAGCAGGCTGCAGGGTTTTAAACAGAAGGGTGAGCAATGGAGAGAATCTGTAACAAGCCTAGTACAGAAAGTGTTCAGATCAAGAGAGCTACTCACAGGCAAGGCCAGCTCTTAAGGACCCCACATAAGCCAGAAATTAAGTTTTAGTGTTTCTTCTCCAGCACCTGAGAATTTCCTGGGGACGCTGTAGAGAATGCCACCTTGTCATGCCGGGACCTCTGGGGCTGGATCTCTGAGCAGCAGAGACAGTCTCGAGCAGGCCTTCCTACTGCCTCCAGAGCAGCCTCCCCACACCCGTGTCACTGTTGGGGTTGGGGGGACCGAATCCCAGGTGCCAGGCGCCCTTATATCGAAGCACTCAGATCCTATTGGAGAAAAATTGGAGCCCTGGATACTTTCTTCTTATTTACCTTCTTTCAAGGAAGGTGTTCTCTTTTTGGCTCTGTGCAAAGCAGAAATGCTATTTTGAAGGAGAACATAAAAGCTCTCTTGGCAAAGAAATTGCTTTGTTCCATTTGAGAAAGCTCTCTGCCTTTGAGAGAAGAGAGGGCGTGGGGCTCTGAGAACTTGATTAGCTCTCATCATCTTTCCCTCTGGTTTCCAGGGACGGGGCTAGACAGAAAGGCTCACACATTCTCCCCGTGGCTCTCTCTGTGCCCTCAACTCAGAGCTTCAGGGGCCTCTCATCCAGAGCTGCCTGAGACTCTGGGATCCCCGTCAGGAGGGCAGACCCAGAGGGCCGAGCCTAGCTAGGGGCCTACTCGAGGGGAGAGGAACTGTGTTTGCACCTACCATCTGTGGTTGAGCTGGTTGGGCCGCTAAGGGGCTTTGAAAATCCCACCTTAGGAAACGAGGCTGGTACCACGTCAGCACGTGACGCAGAGCGTATCATAAACTGTGAAGTGCCAAGCTGTTCCTATCGGTGGTGGTGATGATGAGCTCTGGGCCACAGGACCTCAGAGTACTGTGTGCGTATGTGTGTGCGTGCGTGCGTGTGTGCATAGCACTTTAGAGCCCAGAAATGTAAAATTGAAAATCAAAGTGGAGTGCTCATCGGGATTTTGAGTAAGAAGACGTGGATTTGAGGTTGACTCATTATGTACACGCAGTCTCTCCGAGCCTCAGTTTCCCCATCCAGCAAACAGCACTAAGGCCCAGGTAGAAAGAGTGTGGGACGACCCAGTAAGATGATCTTTGATCAACGTGAGCTGTAGAGTGGAGCTCTCCTGATACAGAGTTAGTAGCATCAGCGGCCTTAGCAAGGTGATTTGGAGCCACTCTACGGCCCCTTCCCCTGTTTCCTGGATGAGGAAGCAGAGCCCCAGGTCGCTTCGGACTTCTCCATGGCCCCCCAGCAAGTGACTGGCAGCGGGGCTGTAACGCCACGGCTTCCTGGGCGGGACATCCCCCCTGCAGGTGGACGCGGGGCTGCACGGCCTCTTGGGCCCCCCGGAGCGCAGTCCTGCCGCCTGCCAGCCGATGCCAGGCTCTGGAAGGGCCACTGCTGGCCACCTGCCTGAGGGGGCTAGTGGCGCGGTCAAAGGAGGGACAGACTATGGGCATTTGTAAAGGGGAGTGGATGTGGACTGGGGTGAAATTGCTCCCGCACCTTTGAGTCAGCCCTGCGCCTGCCTGTTCCGGCAAGTTCTCTCCTCAAACCTCCCGTGCATTGACTCCTTGTCCTTGAAACCTGGTGAGGAGAAGTGGATGTCTGCCCTCGTGCGGACGCTGCACGGGCAGGAGTCCACGGCACCCTCCTCTCCCCAACTCTTTCCTAAACCGGACCCCAGTAACACTGGAGAATTTTTCAGGGGTGGGGTTGAAGTTCTACAACCATCATTTCCTATTGCATTTTCTTAACAGGCTTGAAGCTTTGTAGGGAGGAACATTTAGCACATGCTATTTTCCAAGAGCACTTGCTGGCCGTTCTCTCTTATACGGAAAGGGTTTTCCTCCAGAGCAATTTCATTAGTGTGGTGGTTTTCCTGGCAACAGTAGTGGGGTCCTGCCGGGAGTGCCTGAGGCTGGGACTCCGCCCGTCGCAGGAGTGGTGAACCAGAGGGAACCCCGGTTCTCGCACTTACCCTCCCATGAGCTGAGAGTCTGGGTCGAAGCTGTGCTCATGTTCTGTGTGCCCGAGACCATATATGCCGTCCGCTGACATCGCAGCTTCCTTCTGCCCACCCTTCCTCTGGGCATCTCTCCCTCTCCTTCTCTCTCTCTGTCAGAAAGCCTTGTTCTAGAAGAAGTTTGCAGTTTTCCCTGCTTTCCAGTTAAATATTTCTTTATAAGCTGTGGAGCATTTTTATTTGGGTGACCTCATGTTGATGTGTTCCTTCCCATTTTTTTGCATATTCCTTGAAAGCCTTGGGCTGGACAGTTTTTAAATATTCAAAATAAGAAATACTGTGAGATGAGAAAGTCAGTGATGTTCAAAGACCACTATATCCTTTCTTTCTGTCCTCACGCTTTTGACATCCAACTCCCTTAAATCTTACGCCTCCAGGACACACCTGTTTTGCCAGGACCAATTTCCGTGGAATAGGCTAGCATTACGCACAGCACTCTTTAACAAAAGAATTCTTTGCTTGTACCCATCACAGGCCGTAATTTTCTCACATCTTGTGTCATTAGCGGCCGTGACTTTTTTGCAAGAGGGAAAAAGCCTTCCATTTTGTCTTACTAGCTCTTGAATTTTTAGTGTTCCCAAGAAACACCAACTACCACCAAGACATTATTTTAATAATTTCCAATCTCATTAAACTTGATGATATGAAGATGAAGATATTCTTACCTAACTTGTTAGGGGTTCATTGAACAAATGAAAATAGAGGTTGGGGGGGGCGCTCGGGTGGTTCAGTTGGTTAAGCGGCTGCCTTCAGCTCAGGTCACGATCCCAGGGTCCTGGGATCGAGCCCCGCATCAGACTTCTTGCTCAGCGGGGAACCTGCTTCTCCCTCTGTCTCTGCCTGCCTCTCTGCCTGCTTGTGCTCTCTCTCTCTGACAAATAAATAAATAAAATCTTTAAAAAAAAAATAGAGATGGATAAATATTCAAAGTTGGTGATTACTTTTGTCCCCAGTTTTTAAGTCCCAGGTCATGAAATCTGATTCCTTACCCTCAGATCATCTTACTATGAAGGTTTTAAGCAGCATTAAAGGCCTGTTGTGCCTTAGTTCCTAACTCAAATTAAGCTAACTTACGACTCCACTCTTAGTGAGTATATATAATAGTGTCGTTTCATGATTTAATTATCCACTCTACTTGTCTTGCAAACAACACTATTATGAAGAAGGAATTGGGTGCCATTGTTAAAAACACCTTTTAAAAATCGTCCAAGTTTTGTTTCTCACACTTGTATAACCAGCACTTTCCTATCAATATCAATTTACCTGCGTTGCCTTTTCTCTCTGTCACCTTCAGCGTTAGAAATTTTCATCCTGCCTTAAATTCTCGATCCCGAGAAAACGAGCCATCATTTGGACTGTCCCTTTCCCCTCTAGCTATGACATTCCAGAGCCCTGTTCGGTTTTTCCTTCCCCCTTTGTATGAGTCTTCTTTATTTCCACTCCTTCAAAGGATGAATGAAAACAAAAGTTAATTAAACATGAAACTTTTTTTTTTTTTACTATTTGTAGTTAATTCTTTCCCATAAACGTTCAAATCCATTCTCATTATTAATACATACATTGCAGATATCTCTTTAGGCAGTGAACTTCAAAGACCCAGAACCGGTTCTCTGTTTAAATGGTATGTAGCCACACAAGGGCACTTCCTGCCGCCCCTTCGGCGCATGTGTGGAAGTGGTGGGGCAGCAGCAGAGGGGGCCCGACTGCAAAGCCCCTGCAGAGCTGCATCCGAGTCGCTCCCCATGGCTCCCTGTTCTGTGTATTTTATGGACAAGCATGAAACCTGCGTAAAGCAAGTGCATCGGTTTAAAAAATACACACCTCTCTCTGTTTGTTTTTATTTATGTATCTTCATGCCCTACACAGAAAAATAACCCATATAAAATCCCCCAAAGTCATTGTAGAGGTCCAGAAATGTAGAGCTGGAAGGAATCCAGGGTATCAGGTGCGACACCCTCTCGTGTAGCCAAGGCTTGGGCCCTCCCCAGCATGACGGGGGCGGGGGGCGGGGACAAAGAACCAAGTGGCCAATCGAACCTCAAGAGACTCAACAGGACTCCACCTGAGAGTAGATGAGGCAGCCTCTCAACCCTAGTCACAAAAATAATTTTAGCAAAGGTTTCTGTAGGTTAAGCCTTCTCCAATTTGCAACGCCTTTCACAGACCTCCATGTTCAGCCCTCTTCCCGTCACCATAGCAACGCACTTCTAATAAAGGAGGAGCGGGGAAGAAGCAATTTTGCAAATGTGACCTCCTCCTACCCTCGGTTTTGCCAGTGTGTGGAGGGTTTTCCTTAGTTGTCCTGTCCTGTGAACTTGTATTCTCCTCTCAAGATCTTAACATCTTATAATAAATAGCCCCTGGCCACTAAAATAGGAAAGCCAGTCTGGAAGCTTTAATAACTTGGCACTAAGTATTCGACTTAGGACAGGGGTTCCTGAGTGCCGGTCCATGGTGCAGCTGCTATGGAGTCCAGAAGGCCCCAGTCCAGCCCAGCTGAGTCCCAGTTTCCAGTCATGGTGCCCAGGAGCCTGAATCCTTACTGCGGCCCACTAAGGTGCCCCCAGGTTTGCCAGTCCTGGTGTATTTTATACGAAAGCTGTCCCAAATAGCCAGCCTCCCAACACTGCCTCCATGTCCTGTGCAGCAAACGAATGGAAAGTGAAATAGCTCATATTAGACCCTGCAAGGATGACGAAAGGGAACAGCAAGAACTGTTTTAGACAAAAATGAAGGTTATCATAAGATGGCACTATCCTCAGTTACCCTTTAGGTAAGGTAGGAAAGATGTCAGAATTAAAAAAAAAAAAAAAATACTAGACACCCAGACAAAGAAAAAGGAATACAGGTCAAGGCGGTTGGAAACATCCACTGATTCCAGCCCTTTCCCCAAGCCCACGCCCAGCACAAGTTAGATTGGATATCTAACTTCTCTGCACTGGTTTTTCTGGGTATTTTGGTACATCTCCGTTGAAAAGGATGTGGAAAGTCTCAGTCATAGACAGAAATGAGCAGAAACTACAAAGCACGGGCTCCCCTCTGTGAATGCATGTCTGTTGAGGCCAGGTGCACTGTGAGGTTCTGCCGTTATAGCATTAACTTCTGTAGATCCCACTGGCAATCAGGCTGCAGTCTGAAATTATCCAGGTTACCCCTGCCTGCATGATTCAGTTCAGTCGGTTGATCTGAAACATCTCTGGATGATGTCCTCACAGTTTATTCTGACTGATACAGTCTAAAATGGAAGCTTCTGGAAAGATTCTTTCTCATGTTGCCTGGATTGGTCATGGCCATGCATTAAGTTATTTAAAGTGTGTTATCAGCCTATCCTCTGGATCTCAATGCACAATGCTTTGCTTGAAAAAAAGTTGTTTCAGAAATTCCAGATGAGATGACTAGAAAGTATGTTTAAAGGTTAATTGAAGTTGGTTTAAAGGTTGGTGCCAACTTTGTTAAAGAAAGGATCTTAAATTCTCTTGCCCACCACGTCATCTGGCCAGCCAAGCAACATAGTGCAAGCTTAGTCTTAGTCCATTGAGCAGCTTCCAACTAAGACTGTCACTGGGAAGGTGGGAAGCTCTAACTGTCCTTTTGTACCACTAGTGTGGTTAATCATGATGAAATCAAGTTGATTCTTGCTCGGACTTGACTGTTTTCCAGAATTTTCTTAAAATCATGTGAATGTTTGATTGGAATTCACAAATGTTGGTATGGCCCCTCAGATTTGCTTTGTAATGGATTCTTTTCGGATAGGTCAGCTTTGAAAGGGAAATGTAGGTCTGTTGGTTTATGTTTTATTTTTCTCCTCTTGGCTGGAGCATCTGTGCTTACGGGAGGAACAGCCCCATCCTGCAGGCCATACAATGGTCACGCTCAGATTTCCCGTGACTGCTAAAGAAAGACCCAGGAGCTCTTAAGACCCGACATCCCAAGATCTTGCTTCATTTAATTATGATCTTATACTTCTACAACAGGTACATTTTCACATTTTATTTTATTTTTAAAAGCTATTTATTTTAGCTTATAGAAAATTTGGAAAGACATTTAAGAAGAAAGAAAAATTATACCACAGTCCCAGATAAATTGTTGGTTCTCATTTCGGTATATTTTCTTCTAATCATATGTCCGCTTATTCCATACTAATGAATATTTATCACTTGCTCTTTATAAGGCATTAAGGAACAATCTAAAGCTATTAACAGTCAGTCAAACAGATATCAATGGAGTTACTGGGAAACTCATTAAGTCCAAATGGAGAAAACAAAGTGCTAAGAAATTTGTCTCAGACAACTTTCAAGAGTCTACAAGTTTGGCACAGGTGTTGGGAGCAAGGAGAAAGGGGAATTGCAGAGAAAATGTTCGTTTTTCCTTTGAATCTGTAAAGTAGTGAAGAAAATGTATAGGTAAATGTAGAAAAAAGAGAAACTGGGCTATCCTAAATGACACAGTGACACTTTTGTTATCCTGGGGTTGGGGATGTGGACAGAAAACAAAAAGCATAAGAATAACCTTAGGTAGACATTTTTCTTCATCTTCTTACTTTTTTTTTTTTTAAGGATCTAAGAGCAAAGAATTAATGTTAAGCAGTCAGGTTTTATTCTATAATTGCACACGTTATTAACCCAAGAACACTCCATTTTCTTAAGGTAATTGGAGTAGATTAGCTGTCAAGAACGCAGGAGCACATGCCCAGTTTGAATTGATTTGCCCAAATGGTTCTACTCTCTTGACGAGTCCTTTACATGCATCACTGTGGTGCCATTTCCTCAACTGTTGGCCCCACGGAGACAGTCCTGCCTGACGCAGTCGGAACTAACGAGATCTCTCACCCTAATGAATGGTCGCAGGCCTGACCCGCAGAGCTAACCCATACCCAAGTCGGTCTGAGGGCAACTCCCTTCTTTCACCCAAATGGTTGCTGTGCCTGAAAGAGTTCATTAGAAAGTTTAATGATAGCCCAAGAGCCGGGACTGAGGCTGCTTCAGTGTTTTTGTGGGAGGGGTGTCTGTGAGTGTGTGTGTGTGTGTGTGTGTGTTACATGAGCAAACCCTTTAGTCTTTGGGAAACCGCCATGCCAAGTGCTAAGCTCCAGATCTCAGCGACCAGCCTCCCCCAGAGATGGGCAGAGATGGGCCACTCCTCCTGGCTTCCGTGTAGCCTCCTTGCTTCTTTTTTCTCTAAGCTCTGTAGCCACTGTGAGCATAGCAGCAGTGCTTAGCAAAAGCCCAGAACCCCAGACTCCTTCTGTGGCCGTGGCTGGCTGTTTCCACAGGCTTAGCTCTGTTGCCTGGAACTACGAGGCCCAAGTGAAATCGTGGGCATAGAAGTCCTTTAAGCCACAGAATGCTGGCAGCAGAGGGCTCTTCGGAGCTTTTACATGATTTAGGGGTGAACAGGCCTCTTAGTCTGTGGCTTGCCTCTGAGCCTCTCACTCCGCACTCTTCGCCGTGGTAATGCACCTGCTTCTTACTGCGTCGTTGCCTGTGCATGCCCAGCTCTGGTCCCTGAAGCTTCTTTCCTGGATGGGTTTGCAGAACA
>CM052898.1:59795027-59830353 GCA_028534135.1 Potos flavus | reverse complement strand
TTTTACAGTGAACATGGACTTCGGTTTTTTTTTTAGAATTCAGATTTCCTTTAAAATTAAATACCAGTGGAAAGAAAAAGATCGCTAGAGCCGCAAGATACTATAATTTCTTAAACCGGATTCACTGTTCCCCAGATAGAGCCAAGAAGTTTAGAACGTGTGAAAAAAACAGAGATTTCAAAGTAGCCGATGTAGCCAATTGAGGTCCTTCATTACCCTCTGTTTGAGAATTGGGACTGTTGATATACACAGCAACTTGGATGGATCTCAGAGGCATTGTGCTGAATCAGAGAAGCCAGTGCCAAGAAGTTATGTAGAGTGGGGTGCCTGGGTGGCTCAGTGGGTTACGTCTCTGCCTTTGGCTCAGGTCATGATCTCAGGGTCCTGGGATCGAGCCCCGCATCGGGCTTTCTGCTCAGCAGGGAGCCTGCTTCCCCCTCTCTCTCTGCTTGCCTCTCTGCCTACTTGTGATCTCTCTCTGTCAAATAAATAAATAAAATCTTTAAAAAAAAAAAAAGAAGTTACGTAGAGTATGATTCCATTTACCTGACACCCTCGAAACACCATCACTCTAGGGACAGAGAAGAGATCAGTGGTTACCAGGGTTTGGGAACGAGGGCCACAGAGGGGGATTGTTTCTGGCGATGGAACCATTCAGGATCGTGATTTTGGTGGAGGTGAACATGCAATTTTCATGCCAGAATTCATGGAACTATACACAGAAAGGTCCATTTTATTCCATGCTAATTAAAAAATATTTTCTTAAGCAATGAAATAAAGGAGCAGGGAACCGAAGGGGATCGTGTGTCTGACCCCACGTAAGAACTTGGCTGTGGTCTTGCAGTTGTCAGCACCGCATATTCTCTCCTCTACATGACTAGCTCTCCTCGGCTGAGTCTCAGAGGCAGCTTCCCCTCACCTCTGTGCCCAGCGCACCAGTTCCTCCACCCGACAACTATAAGGGATTGTCTAGTTTGTGTCTGAGCAAATCCCGTATCAGGAAGCTCAGGACCTTTCAAGACTTTAGGATTTGCATGTATGCCTCCTATGGGACTTCTTCCCTGCAACTTGCCCCGAGGGAATCTAATTTTGCTTTCTGATAATAAAATAAGGCCAACCCCTCTTACAATTCCAGAAACATCTGTTTACTGCAGTCATCTCTCTACTCTCTCAGAGTCCCACAACTCTGCTACGTTCAGGTTTTGAGACCCTCCAGCTTTCTGGTCTCTTTTGCCTGAAACCGCATTGGCCAGAAGTGAGTGTGCTCCTCTGCGTGTGGTCTGGTGGTAGAGCACGGAGCTGGCCAGTTCTCCTGCCGATCCTGACATGGGTTTTCGGTCAGTGGTACTGACGGTCGCATCGCCGTCTCTGGAAGCCGTATCGCTCTGTGCGCTTGAAGTGTGCGGGCACCGCCTTTTCACACCTGCTGCTGGGAAGCCTCATCTCCCCACCCGTAATCCCAAGTAGGTTCTTTGTCTTTCACTGTTGAATTGCACATTTATCCTGTTCGGTTACATCCTCCTAGGGTGACCATCCCAAACTATCCAGAATCCTGTGGGGCGCGAACATCTGGCACACCCACCATCCTTCCCAGCCTCAGGCTCAGACATGCCACGTCTTCATCTCTGTCATTGTTGGCCCTCTTTCTAGAAGACTTGAGCAGGGAAGATGCTTGAGCTTCATCTCTGCCCCGTCACCTGTGACTCACTGGGAGAGCCCGTTCCACGGGAAGAGAAAGGGCAACGTGCCCTTCAGGTTTCCTCTGGCCGTATTCCCTTCTGGAAAGATCTTCTGTGTTCCCAATATTGTCACCCTTTATATGTGACTGTTAATTGTATGTCTTGATGCTAGTTTAGGTTGGTGGGGCAGGATGGCGCCGCATAAATACAAGTTATCATCCTAATTGGCATCACTGCATACTTAAGCAGGTTTGAAACCTTGAGGCCTTCTCTGGCACTTCATGGGTGTGTAGTTATTACGAAACGACTACACATCTGGATGTCTTCTTTCCATAATTGCTGCACTTGAAAGGTGACTGCTGGCCCGTTCTAGAATGAAAAGGTGTTAATTATGTTAATAATGGGGCATTCTGAAGCAGCTTCTCTAAGTGAGTGCCGGAGGGGTGTGGGTTCCGCAGACCACAGAGAAGACAGGTGGCCGGTGACCTGGTGCCAGTGTCCAAGCAGATGGACATAAAAGGAAGTAGAGACACTGTAAAGAAATGTGAGGAAAACGTGTAAAGGAAAAGCAGATTATAAAAGGCCACTGAGGCAATTTTTTGGCGTGACTAAAAAGTGCACTTGGTAGAATGAGGTAAATTAAATAGACCGGGGAAGTGGTGCAGTTTGCTTCTGAACAAAGTGGCCTAGTGACTTGATCCGTCAAGATACCTTCATCCAAAACATGGCTTAAGATGTGAGGATAAGTGGAGAGAGTGTTAGATCGCTTTCCCCCACCCCAGAAGCCAGGGGTTTATTTCCAAACCTCTTTTTTTTCTTTTTCTCATTTCACCAAAAAATAAATTCACTAACTCACCCCAAAGCAGTGTGCTGAGCTACTTATCAAGAGCTTGGAAACACCAGGACAGAGATCATAATGTATAAATGCAATGTTATCCAACACTGACCTGTTTCATAGAACTACTCCTAAACTGTGCTTGGTCAAGAGACTGCATGCAATTCAGACCCTTACGTCTGCCGCCATATTCTAAAGACCTTGCTCTTGATGGGGTGAGAAGGGGATCTGGCTTCTGGGTCAGTGGTCCCCTAGGATTGCTGGGCTGGCAAATGGTACCGCTGTCCTCTGTGTGTCTCCCAAAGCCCCAGCCACTGTCGAAGAGGACCATTTCTAAAGGACCTTGAAATAGCTGAACGGTCCATTCTCACCAATCAGGGTCACGTGACTTAGCGAGAGAAAAAAGACACTTCATTAAAAACAGCTCAGAACATCTGTAAAATAGACTTTACACATGACCCCCAAAATACACATTGTGTGAGCTTTTTCTTTTATTCCCAAACCCCTGAACCTGTACCCTACTGACTACAAGCTTCATTTGCCTGAAGTCTGCCCTTGACCTAATATTTTTCTTTTTACCCTTTTTAAACAGAGGGGGTGGTATGTGATACGGTTCTACTCTGTGTATCATCTTGTATATATACAAGCATGTAAATGTAACTTTCTTTAACTTGCAGTTAATGCATTTTCCAACAAACGTAGGGTAATCTAGTTGAAGAGAAGAGGGGATTGTAGCAGGCAGGCGGTTCAATCACGGGTTCTAAATTGCACTTCAGTTAATAATGAAATTCTTGCAGGAATTAGCTGCAAACTTGTACTCAAGAATCGAATTTGAAGAGTTGTCCGTATCGATTTGTGAAGTGTAATGGTACTTCTCGTGATCAGAATGCTGCGGATTTGCTGCCTGCAGAGAGAGTGGGAAAGCAGATCAGAGCAGTCTGTCCTTGGGGAGCCCGAGCTGTGCTGAAGCAAATAGCCCCCACTAACAACCAGTGGGGGGTCCAGGAGCCCAGTCACCGTGTCCTTACTGTGTATCTTACTGGAGTATGATAAAGACCTGGCTTTATTTTATTACATATATAAATGCATTATTTTATGTTTATAGGGATATAGCCATGTACTCATATGTGTCTACATTTACATAGTTATGTATATACATATACAATATATAGCATCCATTTCTTATATACATGTATATTACAAAATCCATGCTTTCGTTAAAAACAGCTTTTACATTGCCAGGAGCTTCTCGCTTGCAGTCTCCGTGTGTCTGAAAACCATTTGCAACCAAGACAAGAACGTAAATTCTAGAATTTACTGAATGGATAAGTACTTGAACTGAACGTATCTGCTTTACATAATAACATGAAATCTGATTTCTTTTTATATTTAATTAGAGTTCAACTCTTATCTTTCTTCTAAGAAACCAGTGAATAGGGGTGCCTAGAGGGCTCAGTCGGTTTAAATGTGGCTCTTGGTTACAGCTCAGGTCATGCTCTCATGGGTCACGAGATCGCGCCCTGCATTGGGCTCTAGGCTCAGCAGGGAGTCTGCTGAGGGTTCTCCCTCCCTCTCTCTCTGTTCCTCCCCCCAAGCATGCAGATACATTCTCTCTAAGATAAAAAAAATCTTAAAAAAAAAAAAAAGAAACCAATGAATAATTTATATTTAAATGCAAATATTTTTTGACAAGTTGTCTCAGTCCCTACTAACTTGTACTTCATCTTAATTCTTCAAAGTCTCCAGGACACGCCCACCTCCTGGGCTTCATTTTTCTGAGCAACCAAACTGAAACTGTCGCTTTTTGAAAAGAGGGATTTACCTTGGGGATTCTTGGCATTAGATTGCCATTATACTCATCTAACAGTCAGCAGGGACCGAGTGAATAGTGTCAAGCTGGACTTAAATGAAAAGCATTATCACCTAAACTATCAGAAAATTGTAGGTTGCGCTGCAAAGAAATGCAAGGCCTTCTCCCACCATAACAAGCCCGACTCGTCCCTCCTAGTGCAGATGATCTCATTCGGCTGGGTAATTATCTCCTTCGGACAGGTGATCATTTGTTTTTACTCTTGTGTTGCTAATTGTTTTTCCAGCCTAATATTTTAGTACAAATACTTCCATCACGCAAGAGTGAAACATGCATAGTTTGTCACGAGATGCGAGTTGGAAAACATGAACAGCAAAGAAAAGGAAGAGAAAAATGCTGGCAGGTAGAGCTCCCGAGAGAGACAGTGCCCTTCACCGTTAGCCTTTGCTTTTGCTTATATCTTCCCCCATTGTTCTTTCCACTTGTCCAAACCCCATGTCCCCGCCTCTGTGTCAGCCCCCCGCCCGCTGCCTGCGCACGGAGCGGTCTCTCCCCTGACTGGCACTTCATCCTCTGTACCTGGTGGTTCCTGGGCCTCTTTTCCGTGATTCTTGAGTTCCTAGTAAACTTTTCCCATCTACTCCCTCTGCCACATCAAGGCAGGGGCGCCACCTCACGTGCCTTTATATAGCTCTTGCACAGAGTAGACAATAAATGCATGGAATTTCGTAAAGGATCTCATAAATGAAACAGATGTTCAGCAGTCCCCTCACTCAGTGTAGCTTTCTTATTCAGCAGAGAATTGGTCCATGACTGTGGACAGGAGCTTGATGTCTCCTCCCCAGGGGCCAGGCCTGCATCTTCCTGGGTCCCCCTGCATCCCTAACACAGGCTGGGCACACGCGAGATTCTCAGAACCTGCTCGCTGAAGGGAAAGGCAGAGAAAGGGCCGCCTTCTGGATGCTTCGGCCCGGCTGAAGTAGCGGGCAATCACAATCTCAGTACCTTGAGCCCTGGCTGGCCTGGCTTCCTGCTGGGCCAGACCTGCAGCGACAGTCAGAATTCCCCAAAGCAACATAACTGAAATGTCGCTGGATCATGAAACAGCGTGAGATAACCAAGCGTGGGCTCCGCTGTCCTCCCCATTTAGGAATGCTGGGAGGTAGCTAACCTCCGCCACCCACAAGAAAGAGAAAGCATTTCAAATCTACTTTTTTCCCTATTTTTCTTGTTTTTAATCCTCAGGAGTGTCTGTTCCTGGGGCTGTTGAAATGTACTTGTTTTGCTTGTTACTTTTTGTTGACTCAAAAAAAATACCCCTAATGTAACCTTCCTTCCCCCCGCCCCCTCCCCCCCCACCGCCAAGCCTTCCAGGGATCTGCCTCTTTCACCATCTGCAAGTGGGATTGGACTGGGGGAAGGGCACTCTCAGCAATCTTGCAGGCATCCTTGCAACCAGCCCTGCCCACTGGAGAGTAGGCAAAGTCACCTGCTTGGGTGCGGGATTCCTGGATGTGGGCTCCCGGCTCGCTGATGAATGAACTTCCTGTACTAGAGCTGTTTAGTCGACACTGTAAATCCTAGTTAAGAAAAATGTTCGTTTTTTTTGTCTCATAGCTGAATTTAAAGTTTCCTTCTCCCGATGTGCCGTGCCCACTGTTTTATGTTGCTGTAATTCAGCCGTAAGCTATTTTGTTTTTCTTCTCCCGCTCCAATGTCCACTCCCACGCAGAGAGCTCTCTTATGTTTGTATGCGTGTATGTTCAATTTGCACGAGTAATACTGTTCTTGTTCGTGTTCAAGTGATCATATTCTTTTTTTTTTTTTTTTACATTTTTTTACCTAACACTATACTCAAAAACCCCATTCATGTTACTTCGTGTACATGTAGTTCTTTGCATCTAGAATATAGAGCCAGGAATGGACTTGCTGGACCACATATGGGCGTCCTTTCTCTCAGTAAATCCTGGCAGATTGTTTGACAGTGTGGGGGCAGCGGCTTAATCCCCCACAGTGGTCCGTGAGGGTTCTTAGCTCCTGCGCATCCTTGCCAACATTCAATATTATCTACCTTTCTGTTTGCCGGGCACCTATATCCATTCCGGTGGGTGCAAGGTAATATTTCACTGTAAATTCATTTTGCATTTCTGGGCACATTAGTGCTTTTGTGAATATCCTGCTTATAATCTTTGCCCACTCTTCTGTTGGTATTCATGGCTGATTTGCAGATAGTGCTGATATATTCTAGATATTTATATGTGGATCTAAAGACAGCAAATATTATCTCCATGCCTGTCATGTTTGTTGACTTTGTCATGTCCTTCACCGACCAGAAAATTATCAACTGTTTGTCTTTGGTTTGTACTTTGAGAGCGTTGCTTAAGAAGCCTTTCCCTAATCCTGGTCATAAAGATAACCTCTTACAATGTGTCCTTTTCACTGCATTTTCCAAATGCCATCCTGTATAAGTCTTCAGCACACATTTATTTCGGTCTCTTTCATTTTAATTTCGTCTCCAGCACAAATCTTGACTATAGATTTAACATCTTTGCAATGGAGCCTAATGCTGAACGTTCAGCCTAATGCTGAACGTTGGATAATTTGGCCAGAAGTAACTCAGCATCCATCATTCCTTTTACCGGTGGTTCTCAAACTGAGTATCTGCGGGAATTACCTGGGAGCTGGGTAGAAATGTAGAGTCTCGATCCCTGCCAAAGATCCTAGCTCATTAGGTCAGGGGTGGGGCTCTGGAATCTGCTTTTTATCCAGTTTGAGATTCTGATGCAGGTGGTCTGTAGCCAGTACCTTGAGGGAAGCTACCTTGGAGTTCAGTTGGGACAGGTGCATCACTTTAAGAAATGCCAGCCACAACAATCCAAATAAGGGACTTTGAGGAAAGGGCATGGAAAGGGCAGGAAAATTTACCTGCAACCCCAGTCCAGCCTTCGGGCACTGCAGTCATTGGAGTGGGGGTGGCCCCGGGTAAGAGGAAGTAAGGCTTCTGTCCCCAAGAGATGTTGAATATTTTATACCCCTAGCTCTTTTCACCCTGACACTGACTTTCTAAAGGGCGCTGGAGACCAGGAACGGGTTTTTAGAGGCCATTACCACCCTAATTAGCACCTCTCCTCTTCTTTTAAAGGTGCCCGCTGAAGTAGTAATGGAAATGTGAGCTCTTGGGAGAAAGCTCCTTCCCAGGTTCCCACTTTGCTGCATTATAAAGGGAAAAAAGAAAGAACCAGAAAGACCTGGCAATTAAGATCCGTGGACAGCTTCCAGGCTTTCAAAAATGGCAGTAAGATATAATTGCCTTAAATTACTGAACTCAGAACTTGTTCCAGAGCGCAGCCGACGTGGCTTCTTTCAAGGCTGGGTCTCTCAGGATCGGTTTAGGAGCATATTCCCCTTTGACAAGGATCCTTGTCCAGGACAGGGGCATCCAGGACAGGGGCAGGCAGAAGTTGTACTCAATGCCCAGCCTGGCTCGTGCGACTGGGCCAGGTTTGTGCATGGCTCCCTCAGTCCCAGAGACACCGGAGGAATTTACGCTACGTGTATGAGGCTCCTGGGGACCCAGCCACTCTCCTGATCTTGGAGAATGTGCTGTGATTCCAACCAGTTGACTTGTATTAACACGTTCGTTATCGTTACCAGCGTGGTAATAGTGATACCCTGTGGATTCACACAGCACGGTTTACACAGGACTTTCCCCTAGATTATCGCAGAATGAGAATGGCTGCTTTTCATCAGGTGCTCAAAATGAAATGGATGCTTTACATACATAACCTTTAAACCCCCCCCCCCCAAGAAGTCTGTGCTTCTATAGTTGGGGAGACAGACTCAAAACCCCTCCCAATTTCCTTTAAGCCACGCAACCAGTAAGCAGCAGAGCTGGAATCAGAATTCAAGTAGCAGATTCTCCAGTCATGTGCCGTGTATCCAGTCATTTAAAGAAAATGCAAGTTTTATGTTCGTCTCAACCCATCAACATTTAAAATATAGCATATCTCTATCACTACTGAGTTGTAGTAAGTTATGAACAACTTTTGTGTCTATCTGGACACAGAAACCCCTGCGGAATCAATACCTAAAAGCTTGGGCTCTACGTTCATTATTCAATGACTCCAGCTCTTCCAGTTCTTCATTCAGTGATTTTAAGAGAGTTATTTAACCTCTCTGACTTCAGTTTCCAGATCTATTAATTGGACAAAATAGCAAAGCCTATTTTGCATCATTCTTAGGAGGCTTGCCTGACATAATACATGCAAAGGGTTTAGGAAAGTGTCAGGCACATGGAAAGCACCCAATAAATGTTAGATGTTTAAAAAACAAATGTGATATGATGACATTTGCCATGGCAGATTGGAGATGTCCTTGCTTGGACCGTGTACCAGGCTGTATTTAGTCTAATAAAACAATATGTGCAAAGATTTCTTCTTATTTACTAGAACCTAGATTTCTTATTTACTAGAACCTAGATTTCGAGATTTCGAGATTTTCTAGAACCTAGATTTCCACAGCCCTGCAGGTTCTCCCTTTTGGTCTGGCCTCTCCCAGAATTGACAACAGTTACACACCTTGCTCGTTCTCATGAGTTATGATGACCAATGCACATACAACACGAAAAGGGCTGTTAGGTCTTTTGAGCCATTGAGATCTCAGTGGAAATGAGGTGGCCTGCAGCTTTAATGATGGAATACCATCTGGTTGGAGGGATAAATTGCAGTCATGAGCATTTGCGTGCACCTTCCCCCCCAGACATGTGAGAGAGAAACACAGCCTGCACGTCCATTCCCAAGGCTGCCTCAGTGTCCATGCAGCCATTTTGAATTGTCTCCGGGGCCATCTTGTACTAACTTAACCATTGCATTTAAGTGAAAGAAGGACCCCAATTATAGAAAGGTTGTAAGACATATCTAAACTCATTTTCATAGACCTGTTAGAGCTAACAATCCCTTTTCAGACACAGTCCTTTTTTATTCCCTGGACTCCACCGTCCTATCATCAACAGTACGGACTCCTCCATAGTTCCGTTTAGAACAAAAATAACCTATGCTGGGAGTAAATTTTTTTAATGGATCCATCCTACCAGTTATGGTAGAAGATTAATCACTGATTAAGACCACTTCATTCCAAATGCCACCCATTTTCTTTGTAAGCCATGATTGGATCCATGGTGCGCAACTATAGTTCTAGATTTTCTCTCACGTCAAGAGTGCACTGCTGATTGGCTGACCCTGTGCAGCAGGATCTCCCTCAGGGCACACTCCCAGCCAGGACTTTTCTTTCTCCCAACACTCTGCATAGCACCCTTACTATATAGAAGATTCTGAATAAAATATTTTAGGATAGCGGTAGCTATAATCCAAAACAAAAGATTTGTTGGTAGCATTTCTTCCAGCTCTCGGTTTGGCCTTTCAGTACCATTATGTTTATATTTAAGAAATTTAAGCTTTGAACTAAAAACTAGCTATAGTAACTATGCCTACTTACTGAATTTAAAACCAAACCCAAATATCCATTTTTATTAAAATATGCAAACAACCATTTTTTAAAAACCAACCTAACAACCCAGTTCAAACCCATGTGGACTTCTTAAATTAGAATATCAAACTTGTTCTACAAAGTGAAATTTTGAGACCCAAATTTTAAAAAATATCTTCTCGATTTAAGCCAGAGAAAATTCTGGCTATTATTATTTACCATTTACCAGTCACAAAATGGAAGAACTGAAAGAAGGGGATTTTTTCCTGTCTTGTCTTCTTTCCCTGTATTTGCCCCCATTAGGATTTTCTCCAGAGGTACGATAAAGAGTTCAGAGCAATTTTTTCCTTTAAACTCATTAATATTTTACGTTAATCCCTGGGACAACAGTGTCAGATACACCCATTCATTAAAGGGTCAATAAAACTGCATCAACAGGAGGGGGGAGGTTGGGTGATTAATTCCCTGCAGCATCTGTGACTTAACAATAAACAGATATCAAGGGGAAGGAGTTGGCAGCAACTTTCCCAACCCGGGGCCCAGAAAGTAAATCTTTCCTGTCTCTAATCACAGGAAGTTATTCTAGAGGGTGCCAGAGCCCTGGTTTGTGGTTTAGGTAGCATTATGGAATAAGTCAGAACATTCTGGAGTATTCTGGTAAATTTCTTCATCAGGATTACAGTTCTCTTCAGCATCAGCCATTTATGATGAGGTTTCCATTATAATAAAATTGATGGGCTATGTATTTGACCAAGAAAAAAAAAATAGTTGTGATTTGGTGAATGTATGTGTGCGGGGAAGGGGCCAGCAGGATGGAGCTGGACTGGGTTATCTTCTCTTCTGTCATACAAGCTTCACAAATCAGTATGTTGGATATTTACCTTTATAAATAATCAGCTGTGCAGAGACTGAAAACTTAAAAAGTAAAATGGCGGTGTTTCCAAATCAGGAGAAATGAGATCAAGCCCTGAGTCAGTCTCCGTGCTCAGCGGGGAGTCTGCTTAAGAGTCTCTCCCTTTCCCTCTGCTCTTCCTCCCCATCCCCTACCTCCCCCCTCCCACCGCTCACATGGTCTCAAAAGAAAGAAAGAGAAAAGAAAATGGCATAGAGAAACATATGGGCTAAGTGCAAAAGATATTCCAAGGTATCGACTCATTCACTTAACAAAGATTTTAGTGCCTGTTAATTGCAAGATGCTGTTGTAGATGCTGACATACGTGGGAATGGAATAAAAAAGTTTCCTGCCTTCATGGAGCTTCATACCACTTGTGGGGAGGGGGCACGGCATACTAGTTTTTAGGTTTTTTTATAACAGCTTTGTTGAGATATAATTCATATACCATAGCCATCACCCATCTAAAGTGTACAATTCAATGTTGTTATTGTTTCCTACACCCATAGTTGGGCAGCCATCACTGTGGTTTCACAACAGTTTTATCACCCCCAAAAGCAACTTCATACCCATTAGCGATCACTTTCCATTTGCCCCTCTCTCTCTAGCCCCTGGCAACCACAAACTTTTCTCTCTATAGATTCATCTCTTCTGGACCTTTCATATAAATGGAGTCACACAATGTGTGGTGTGGCCTTTTGTGTCTGACTTTTTTCACCTAGTATAGTGCTTTCAGAATTCATCTGTGTTGTAACTTATGTCAGTACTTCATTCCTTTTTTCTGCCAAATAATTGTTATCTTATGTTGTGTTAAATCCATTGTATAGATACACCACGTTGTGTTTATCCATTCATCGGTTGACGATCATTTGGGTTTTCTCTACCTTTTGCTAATATGAATAATAGTGCTATGAACATCCATGTATAAGTTTTCATGTAGACCTATGTTTTTGTTTCTCTTGGGTACGGATGGAATCCTGGGTCATATGGCAAATCTGTGCTTAATCATTTGAGGAATTCCTAGAGTCTCTTCCAAAGTGGCTGCATCATTTTATATTCTCACCAGTGGTGAACGAGAGCTCTGATTTCTCCACATCTTTATCATTATCATCATTTGCTAATGTTTGTCTTTTTGGTTAAAGCCATCCTAGTGGGTACAAAGTGGTGTCTCATGGTGGTTTTGATTTGTATTTCCCTGATGGCTAACGCTATTGCACATCATTTCATGTGCTTATTGGCCATTTGCATGTCTTCTTTGAGGGATGTTTATTCAGTACTTGGCCCATTTATTAGTTGAGAGAAACTAGGGAAGTCATGGTCGGGGAAGCCTCTCTGGTAGCCATGACCAGAGTGCTGAGTAGGAGCCGGTCACATAGAGGAGAGTATTCGGACCTATAGCGCACCAGGTGAACCCACGGTGAGTGAATTTGACTTGTTGAAGGAGCAGATGGACCAGTGAGGCCAAAAACACAGTGGGTGAGAGGGGACAGTGGTAGGAGAGATGACTGGACACTAGAATAAGTGTTAGTTTGGTGCAAGTGCTGCTGTGGGAATAAAGGATTGGGGCGGGCAGGAGTTAACTAGTTAGGAGGTCACTGCATTAAATACAGATACAGGTGATGGTGATGCACTGCTGTAATGGGATTTGAGACGTACTTTCAAGGTAGTGCCTCAGGACTAGCTCTCGTGTTGGATGTAGGGTGGGAAGGAACGAGGTAATACGGAGGACCACTAGATTTTGCCTGGGTAGTTGGTGAGATGATGACCACCACCTGAGGTGAGAAGCAATTTCAGCTTCAATTTCAGAGAAGAATTCTACTTTGTCAGTGTTAAGTTGGAGAGCTTCTTGGATGTATAGATTGTTTCTCATCAGATTTGGGAAGTTTTCAGCCATTATTTCTTTGAATTTTTTTTTGCCCCGTGTCTCCTCTCCTGGTACTCCCATTATACATGTACTGGTACACTTCAGGATGTCTCACATTTCTCTAAGGCTCTCTTCATTTTTCTTCATCGTTGCTTTCTCTCTGTTCTTTGGATTGCATAATCTCTATTGCTATATCTTAAGTGTGCCGATTCTTTTTTTTCTGCCTATTCAAACCTACCGTTGGGAGTCTCTAGTGAACTTACCATTTCATTTATTGTCCTTTTCAATATCAGAATTGATTTTTTAAAAATTTTCTCCTTAAAAATTTTTTTCGCTTTATTGACATTCTCTATTTGATGAACATTGTTATCACACTTTACTTCTTTAAACATGATTTCCATTAGGTCTTTGAGCATATTTCTAATGCTGCTTTGAAGTTCATGTCTGTTAAATCCAACTCTGGGTCCTATCACAGTTGTTGCCAGATTTTTTTTTTTTTTCCTGTATGGGTCATATTTTTCTGTTTCTTTGTATAGTCATAATTTCTTGTTGGAAACTGGACATTTTAGATAACATAGCAATTCTGGTTACTGGTTTCCCTTCCCCCAGAGCTTGTTATTATTATTTGCTCATTTCTTTTTCTTTCTTTCTTTCTTTCTTTCTTTCTTTCTTTCTTTCTTTCTTTTTCTTTCTTTCGTCCTTCCTTCCTTCCTTCCTTCCTTCCTTCCTTCCTTCCTCCCTTCCCTTCCCTTCCCTTCCCTTCCCTTCCCTTCCCTTCCCTTCCCTTCCCTTCCCTTCCCTTTCCTTTCCTTTCCTTTCCTTTCCTTTCCTTTCCTTTCCTTTCCTTTCCTCTTTCTTTCTTTCTTTCTTTCTTTCTTTCTTTCTTTCTTTCTTTCTTTCTTTCTTTCTTTTCTTTCCTTCTCTCTTTCAAGATTTTATTTATGCATTTCACAGAGAGAGGGCACAAACAAGGGAGCAGCAGGGAGAGGGAGAGGCAGGCTCCCCACTGACCAGGGAGCCTGATGTGGGGCTTGTTTTCATGACCCTGGGATCATGTCCCGAGCCTAAGACAGATGCTTAACAGACTGAGCCAATAAGGTGTCCCTTTTCATTTATTTCTTCCATGATTAGTGATATTATTGTAGTGGAATCTATTTTTTTCCACCCTCCCCACAGTATAGAGCCTCTCTTGAAGCCTTCTCAAGATTGCAGCCTTGGGCATTTGCACAGTCACCCTGGGATGATCATTTGCCAGTCCGTCTGTCTCTTGCCTGGATCTCTCCATTAAGCCATCTGCCTCTTTGGTATCACATTTAGCTGTGAGCTTCTATTAATTACTAATTTCTGTGTATGTTTTCAGAAATGCTCTAGGGCAAAAATTGCTCTGCAGTCTGATCCAGATAAATTTGGCCCCCTTTGCAGGGGAATTTTTTGAGGTCAGTCTTTTAAGGTTTGTTATGACTCCAGGAGGGCTCTCTTTTGGACTATCTCTTTTCATGGTTCTCTTTGATAAAGAAACTGGCCTGCAGTTTAGCTTGCTACTACACTGAAACTACTAGGCTTCCCTTACTTGCTTACCACCAAAAGCTTCTTCGTTTCTGGAGCATCCTTAGGCTTGAACTTCCTCATACTCTGTTCCAAATAAAGTCAATTCCTTTGGGGACAGCTTTGGAGATCTTTGTTCTTAAGGCCTCTTTCCTGCACAAAATCTCTGAGCCACAACTCTGGAGCTGGGGGAGGAGACAGTGGCCAGTTTCTCTCAGAGTGATACCCCTGCTTGATGAGCAGGGTAGCCTCTGGCCTTCTCAGCTTACCTCTTCTAGCATGGAATCTCTGGCCTATGAACAAACTGGGGCAAGGGCAGTCAGGGCACCACTATTCTCACTATGCCACACCTGATGGGGAACATCTGCTCTCTGTATGGGAACTGGGTGAAGGAAGGGAGCCTCCAGTTTCTCAGCTGTACTTGCCTAGAACTTAGCCTCTGCAACACATAGTTGGGCAGGATGAGAAATGTCGGTGTCTTGCCCCTCCTGGGGGTGTATCATAGGCTCTACCTGGGAACTGGCAAGGATGGGAGCCCCGTATTCTTGGCTACACCAGTCTAGAGTGGAGTTTCCATCACACTGAGCTGGAAAGGGTGGAGGGGATTGTGGTTGACATGCCACAGACTTTCACTGTTCTCACTGAGTGTGCTAGTGGATTTTCTTAAATAAGTATTTCATCATTTGCTGTATGCCCTTAAGACAATTTTAGACACCACTTAAAAAAATAATTTCTACCAGTTATGCTTGTTTTGCTGGGGTGCGGGTCTGTGGGGCTCCTTGCATTGCCATTCCAGAAGTCTGTAGCACCACTTTTACTCAAAAGAACAACTACTAACAAACTATGGTTAGACTCCAGCATTTGGCAAGCATTTTCCCAAAAAATGAAGTCTATCACTTCAGGGAGAGCAATTGACAGCATTTATTGCCATAAAATTGAGTTTTCTTTTTTTTTTTTTCCAATTAATTTTATTTTTTCAGTGTAAAATTGAGTTTTCAAGCAAAAATTAGAATTTTAGGGATGTGTAGTCACCATGGAGAGTTTGACAGTGTTCTAATATGTAAGGGCTTTTCTGGTGAGATCAGTGGTGATATTAATGAATGTGATTTTTTTATATTATGTAACAAAGCACATCAACATTTTGGGCAGATCTTTACAACTCCAGTAGACTGGTATTTTTGAGATGACAAAACACATGAGATTACAAAATTTTGAATGGCAAGAGACCTATTCAAAGTGCAAGATAAACCAAGGGATTTTCATGTAATAAGGGCGTGGAAAGCTTATTGATATGGCTTCCATTCCATGTCACAGTTATCCTTAAGAAACTTCCACTTGTTGAATTTTGGCGTAGCATCAAAGAAGAATATCCACAGTCATCTGAAAAGAATATTATGATACTTCTCCACTTCCCAGTTACATGTATGTGTGAGGCTGAATCTTCTTTGTATATTTCAACCAGAACAATATATCCCAGCAGACAGCATGCAGAAACAAACTTGAGAATCCAGTTGTCTTTTAATACATTCGACATTAAAGAATTTGCAAAAATGTAAAACAATTACACTCTTGTTGCAAAATTTTTTGCTTAGGAAAAATGTATTTTTAAAGTAAAAACATTTGCTAATATGAATGGTTTTGTTGTTATTTTAAAATGAGTTTATATTTTTAAATGTCTCACTTTTGATTTCTAACCCAGTAAATATTGGTAAATAGTCCCCACATAAACAAACGATCATCAGGGTCTTCATTTTTCTTTAAATGTAAAGGGTTCTGAGAATAAAAAGTTTGAAAACCATTCATCTAAGGGAGACCCATATATAATGTCCATTAGATAAGTGTTTTCATATGTGCATTTCTGTATCTACATATGCGCACGCACATGCACACACACACACACACACACATAATATAAGCCCGCACTGAACAAAGATGTATTCTTTACAAAGACACATGGAACAATTACACTTATAGATGATCACAAAGTTTCTTAACCAATTTAAAATAAATTATATATTCAGACAACATCTCCAACCCAGTCAAATTAAATCAGAAACGAATAATAAGCCATCCCATCACCATTACCACCACTCCCATTATTTGTTTCAAAACTGTGGCATCTACATACTCTTAAATAATTCATGGCTTTAAAAGAATTTGATGATGTTCAAACTGAAAATATTTAAAACTGTTCTGGTTATCTATTGACATAAAACAAACCATGCTGAAACTTACTGGCCTAAAAAAATTTATTTGCTGACAGATCTGTAGTTTGTCTTGGACTCAGTAAAGCCAACTCGTCTTTGCTCCTCTGTACCATGGGACATCAGCTGGTTCATCTCAAAGGCTGGGGCTGGACTCATCTGAAGGCTTACTCTCATGTCCGGCAATTGATGTTATCTCTTTACATGGCTTCTTCACGTAGCCTGGGCTTCCCCAGAACATGGTGGCTAGTTCTAAGGATGACCATCTCCAGAGAGCCCTGCAGAAGCTGCATTGCCTTTTATGACCCAGCTTCAGAAGTCACTCCGTATCACTTCTCTCCGCTCCGGGTCAAGTCACTAGGCTGAGCAAAGCAGGAAATTAGACTCCATCTTTTGATAGGAGGATTGTCAGAGAACCCCTGGGCATGTGTTAAAACCACTATAGAATTGAAGTAATAAAATTAAATAGTTTTACTGAGGCAGCACGTTAGTACTTTAGCTGAAGGGAAACTTTTAGCATTAAAAACAAATTTTAAAAACAAGAAACATTGAAAATAAATGTGTTGATTATTCAACTAAAGAAGCTTATAAAAGAATAATAGATTAAACCCAAAGAAGGCGGAAGGAAGAACATGCTAGATATAAGAATAGAAATTAATGACATAGGAAATAATGCAATAAAGGAGAAGATCAGCAAAACCAAAAGACGATCTTATAAAATACTAATGAAATAGTCCAACTGGCTAAGGAGAAACAGAACAAAGAATTATGCACCAAAATAGGAGAAATAGCCAACATTTAGTGAGCACTAGATGTATTAGTTGTTGTCACTTTTATTGCCAAGGACTCATCTAGGTATATTACATCCATTAACCAGTTTAATTTTCCCAACAATTAGATGAGATTGGCACGTTAGATAACCCTAATTTACAGATGATGAAACCAAAGCATGTAGAGGTTAAATAATTTGCCCATGGGACACATAGCTGCTAAGTGCCCTATTACTTTTCATCTTTGCTGCATCTGTGTTGATGCCCGCCTTTTCATTCCTAATAGTGTTTTGTGTCCTCTCTCTTCTTGAGCAGCCTTTCTAGAGGTTCATCTACGCTCTTGGTCTTTAAGAACCATCTCTGGGCTTTGTTGATTTTTGTGCGTGCATTTGTTTCTCTTTCACTAATCTTTGTTCCTGTAGTTAGTTCTAGTTCCCTTAGATTTATTCTGCTTTTCTTTCTCTAATTTATTAATTTGCATGAAAAGCTCATTGCTTTTTAGCCTTTCTTCCTTTCTGATATAAGCATTTAGGGCTGTAAATATCCCTCCTAGGGCCACTTGCACTGCATTCCACAAGTTTTGATATATAGTGTTTTTTTTATTATTATCACTCAGACCTAACTTTTAAAAACAATTTCATTATCCCGTCTTTGAATCTTAAATTATTTATAAGCGTGGTTTTAGATTTCCAAACCTATGGGTTGTTTCATTGTGATTGACTTCTAATTGAATGGTATTATGGTCAGGGAATATGATCTTTATAGATTCTTGTTCTTAATGTTTTTTGAGACTTGCTTTATGGCCTAATATGTTATCTCTTTTTATAAATGTTCTATGTGTGCATTAGAAGAATATGCATTCTTCAGTTGTTGGGTGTAAAGCTCTGTCTGTCCGTTACATTGATTGTTAATTATTTTGTTGAAGTATTCGATGTCTATTTAAATTTTGTATCTGCCCAATTATCAGCGAGGTTGTAAATTTGTGCATTTCTCCCTATAGTTCTGTCAATTTTTGCTCCCTATATTTTGACACTATTTTACTAGGTGCATTGGAGTTTAGAATTGTATCATACTGGTGATTTGAAACTTTTAATATCATGCAGTAACTTTCTCGATCCCTAATTATGATTTTTATCTTCAGGTCTATTTTTCAGATTAATATAGTTCTGTCCATTTCTTTGAGTATTACTTTCATGGTTGGTCTTTTTCCATATTTTTACTTTCAACCTTTCCATATATCCTTTTGCTTTAGAAGTGGCTCGTATAGAGAGCCTGGAGCTGGATTTTGTTTTGTTTGCTATTCTCTGTGTAAGTTTCTCAGTTATACTTCTAACTCAGTCGTTTTCTCAATTGTTCTTTTATTGTAAAATATCTTTCACACAGAAGGGTATGGAAACATATTTGCATGATTTAGAAGATAATTATAATGCAGACAGATGGGCGACTGTGATACAGTTTAGGATACAGCATTGCCAGTCCCTTGGCGACTATTGTACGTCCCTCCCCTCCAACATTCTGCTCAGATTCCTCCTAAATGTAACCATTTCTCACTTGTGTGATGATCATTCTCTTCCTTTGTAACTTTAAAATGTGTTATTTTCTAATAAAAACACTTAAGACTTGGTCCTTGCAGTAGCCCTTTAATTAAAAAGTAGAAATTTCAATATGTAGCCCTTTTATTCTTTTTAGTTCTAAATAGGTTCTATGTTCCTTTAAACATATTCTGTGTTCCATTTGTTCTCTCTCGTGTCATTAGAGGTATGTTTTAAATATTCAAAATTTATGAGGTTTTTTTAAAAAAATTATTTTTGTCTATTTTAATTGCATCATAGGTCAGAAAATATCATCTCTGTGATATCAGTTCTTAGCTATTTATTGAGACTATTTGTAGCCTAATATGGGGTCAGTTTTTGCACTTTTTCATGTTTGGACAAAAATGTGTATTTTAGTTTTAGAATAGAGGATTCTATGTATAGCCATTACGTTCATCTTACTAGTTGTGTTACATTCCTATCTTTATGATCTTCCTGATGTTTTGGGCTGCTTGGTAGACCATTCAGTGGTGATGTTAACACATCTGTCACTATGATTATTGATTCCAATATTTCCTAATAATTTGTTCATTTCTACTTTGTATATTTTAGGGTTGTGGTATTTATGTGTATACAACATCAGAATTGTTATTAGTTTTCCGGCCAACTTCCTAGAGAATTCTTCTCTTATCACTGCGTTTGGGCCTTCACCTTCATTTCTAAATAATGCTTTTTGCCTTAAGATCTGTTAGATTTGTTTTACCTTTCTCTTGCTTGTTGTATTAATCAAGGTTCTCCAGAAAAATAGAACCAGTGGAGAGAGAGACAGAGAGAGACAGAGAGAGTGTGTGTGTGTATACGTAGAGAGAGAATTATGCCAGATTTCTGTATCTGTGTATATGGAGAAAAAGAGAGATTTTTTTTAAGGAATTGGCTCACATAATTGTGAAGGCTTAGTGAGCCCCCAAATCTGCAGAGTAGGCCTGGAGACCAGGGGCAGAATTGCAGTTCAAATCCAAATCCAAAGGCTGTCTGCTGGCAGAATTCCCTTCTTCTTTGGTCGAGGGGGTGGGGGGGTGGGAGGGGTTGTTAGGCTTTCGCTATTGAGGCCTTCAACTGATTGGATGAGGCCCACACACGTTATGGAGGTAACCTACTTTATTCAAAGTCTACCGATTTAAAGGTTAATCTCATCCAAAAAGTACTTTCACAGAAATATCTGGAATAAATCGTGTTTGGCAAAATATTTGGGTGCTGTGGCCTAGCGAAGTTGAAACATAAAATTAACTGTCACCCTTGTTATTTCATTTTCCATCTTTTTACTCTCCGCCTTTCTCTGCTTTTATGCCTTAAGGTTTATGTAAATAGCATCAAGTTAGATTTTGTTGTTGGTGTTATCCGATCTGACAGTCTCTGTCTTTTAACTGGTCCATTTATTCCATTTGCATTTATTGTGATCGTATATGGAGTTAGTTTTTTCCATCATTTTGTGTATTTCTGATTTGTTCCCCTTCTGTTTTCTCCTGGCTTCTAATAATAAATTGATTGAAATGTAAATAACTATATACCTTTTTCCTGTTCTACTGGCTTGAAAGGTATATGTTCTTTCTCTTTTATTTAGCAATTATCTTTGAAAAGTTAACAGGTATCACTGATTTAACAAAGTCTAAAAGCAGTGCTGCTAAAAAGTGTGAACCACAGATTGTTGCCAGTCCAAGAATTTTTTTTTAAGGTTAGTTTATAGATTAAGTTTCCACAGCACGTAAGGACAGAAAGTGAGACCTTGGATAAATATGAGAAAGGAACTCGAAATTCAAGTTTTTGGGCACCAAAATAGCATGTTCTGAGGCAGCCACACCAGCAAACAGCCTCAGGTTTTCATTTCTTCCTTGTGTTTTCTTGCCGGAGATTTCCCTTGTTTCCTTGCTAGCTCAGCTAGATAGTTAAGAAAATGTGGGTTGTATTTTATCAGCACATCTAGGCTTTTATAGTGTGAGAGTTTCTAGTCTATCCAGGCCTTAACGTTATATGGTCTGAAATGGAAGTCTCTCACAATGCATCTTTATCACCAGAAACAGTATTGATATATTTTCATTTAAAAGGGGAAAAAAAAGCACTCACCTTTACAAAGGTCTGAAGTTTCCTTTCCCAGGGTATAAATCTTCCCCCTCCAGGCCTGACCATCATTTTGGTGGCCCAGTGTGTGCACCTATCTCCATAAAAAGGGAATGTTTCCTACCTTACAACTCTTGGCAGGAAACAAAGACTGTCTCTAATGATAATACTATGTACTTGCTGTTCCAGGCTCCCTTGAAGCTGAGCCACAGGCAGGTGATTTCAGCTCTTGGTGTCAGATGCCCTCATTGCAAAGTCTGACATAGGAGCTAGTGACATAAGCAAGCAATGGTGAATTTGCTCTCTGGAGAAGTGACAGGATCTCCCTTTGCCAGATTGACTTCCTGGCAATTGGGAGCAGAAACAGGATGGCTCCGAGTCATGATTGTAGTATGATGGCATTCCCAGTTAGAAGCAGCCCTACTGCAAGCTGGAGTACCTTGTACCAAAGGCAGTGATTGGTGTGGACTTTGTCCCTGGAAGCTTAGACTCAACTATTTCAGCTCCCCCCAAGTTGTGAGCCCCCAGTATCTTTCTCTGCTTGGATCATCCAGGGTCGATCTCTGCAGCTTGCTACTAAAAACTAAGAACCCAAGTGTTACATTTATCTATGTTAGGTTTCTGATTCTACGGAGCCAACAGTTCTGTGTTCTCTTGAAGAAGGAAACGCCTGGCAGATTGTTCACCACCTTACACGTGATACTGAGTACCCTTCCTTCCACAACTTTCCATACCTTCTCATGTGTCCCTTCCTTCAGTATCCATGTACAAGTGGTAACAATCAGCATGAGTATAGGCTCTCTAATCCTTTCCCAGGAGATCTTCAAACACCTCTTGGTTGTCCTCTCTCACTGCACACTCTACCATGTGTCTCCCAGATTTAGTCCGGGGCTCTTCTACCGGCTGCTGCCCTTCCCAGCATGCCTTACCTCAGATCACAGGAATATCCACAGGGCTTGCTACCCAAGATGTCCCTGAGGTACAGACTTGAGCAGAAGACAGACTTACAGCTGGGTTCTTAAAGATCACATTGCCTGGCCCAGAGAACCCCTCATCTCAGAGAACACTGCTAGACATGGGGGTAGACTCACTTCCATTTGTTGAATCATCAGAAGTCAGTTGTCTGTATTTCACTGTGTGAACAAGTAAATTCAGGAGAAGTCGATCAAGCTGAGACCTCACTCACCTCACCGGCTCTGCAGAGACATTTGCATCGTTATTCTGAATGTGCTTGGGTAGAAGAGTGCTAGCACGTTCCTGCAGTCACAGGATCTCCATGTTAATGAATTCCACTTCTCTCCTGTTCTTGGGGAAGCGGAATTAACATTCCAGCGTGAACTACAAATGCTAAATTGTTAATAGCCTCCCTAGAGTTACTTCTTGCTATGACACCTTCAAAGATTTAATCTTGATTTAAGCAGAGTAAAATATCTGTGTAGGATCCTGAACTGGAAGCTCTTGAAATGCTCCTCAGGAAGAAGAAAATCTTTGCTCCCAAACCCCGGGAAAAAGACAATTCCAAGTAATTATTATTGGAGGCAGTGCTATAATTTTTCTTAAAAAATCATAATATCTAAATAAGAATTATGACGCGTTCATTTGTATTTGATGTTTTATGAATTTTGAATATGACGTTGATTTCGTTCTGACATAAATGCACAATTCTGTCTTCCGGTCTTTTGCTGCAGACCATTGTAATCTATTTCATTTTAAGAAATATTTCACGTATTCTTTACTAATTTAGATAAACAATTTTGATTTTTAAATATTTAATCAAACTTGTTTATCTAAATTTGACAGATATGGGGCCAAAGATAATCGCTCTGCTAGCACATATCACTTGAAATGTTTGCTATTCGCCATACTCCCCCCGACAGACATTCCTCGTGAATTTTTTATTTGAAATCAGAGCTTTTTATCATTTCCTTTCATTTTAAAGTGATCTGTTCGCTTTAAATAAGGACCGTTTTGCAACTTGAAATCTGATCTTCTTGGAGAGTAATTGGAAGTAAATAAACAGGGCTGCAACTGGGCAATACTCTAAATATTTCAAGTACTTTGAAAATAGTTAAAAGAAACGGCTTCTTACAGCATGCTGAGCTTTCACAAAACTACCTCTTTTGATCACAGACTTGACTATCCAAAGAATAATCTTTCACAGCTTTGTTCCCATCAGCTTGCCATCCTTTTGTATTCATCCTTCAAAAGGCCACCAGATGTGTAAGAGCCAGGACAGTGGCATCCACAGTCACCCACGTCCTCTCTCCTTCTGGACCCCAGACACGCAAAAAGCTCTCTTTACTGGCTTGCTTAAACAATTTCAGTAAGTCTTGATGCGGATCTTCTTTTGTTTCCACGCAATAATGAGTCGAAGAAAGCATCGTTAATCTCTGAGAGAAAAGTTAAACACATTTGAAACTGATAGCTGGGCTCTTTGACTATGTCTGTGCAAGTCTCCACTAGCCAGACATTCTTTCCGGTGCTTATACGTGTAAGAGCAGCTTCCTGTAAGGTATGAAATGCCCACTTTCTTCACCCGAGCGCTTCAAATGATTCTCCTTTTCCCACGTTCTTGCTCTGACTCTGACATCCTCGGCGTGACCATTCATCACCAGTAAAGACTGGGCTTCAGTGACCATCTTAAAGAGAAACTGCTCAATTTATTAATATCATTAAACTATTTTATTCATCAAGAGGCCAAGATGGCTTTAAAACCTTAAACTGAGTTTTACTGTAGATGATCAACATCAAATACCTCTTGGAAATAGAGTTCTTTTTCCCAAGAGCTGTTCCATTCGTCAGGGATTCAAACTAATTTTTCACAGACAAGTATTTTGATACTCTACGAGTATTTGGATTGGGAAATCTTTTAATGATGACATCTGGCAGTGTGCTTTCAGTGCCAACCAAATTCTTACCTTTGTGTTTATGTTCTTTCCTGTTTCTTCCTTTGTATTAACAGATCCTTAAAATAAAGATGGTTTCACTCAGATGCATTCCTTTGCAATGCCGTAAACATAGCCTGTTACTGTAGAAAATCACGATCAACCAACCATTCCACCCAGTGCTGAAGCTGTTAACTAATGGAAAGTTAAGTAAATGAAGGTTGGTTGAAATCTTTTTCAGCTGGCTCTACATACCATTAAGTAAGTTAGTGCTCACGCATTATATCCATTCCTGGCGTGTAACTTAGAGCCAATTAGAAGTTATCTTGAGGCCTGGGAAGACTCAGTCCATTGTATTCAACATTGTTATGTTGAAATGCACATTTCCCCTCATCTTAAAAGATTGAATAGCATTTCATTTAAACATGAAATAAAGTGCCAGCTGGTTAAAAGAGAAAAAAAATGTAGTTAGTATAATATTCTTCACATCAATGGTACCATCCCTGCAGAGTACTGATTTCTCCCTGTCTCACTCAGCCCTCAGTCTTGACTAACGAAGGCGGCTGGCAGTGTGGATGATCCCCGGTCATTAAATGATTCAGAAATCACACCTTTTCATTTTGGAGTGAAATACAACAGCGTCCTCTGACCCTTTCTGTTCCATCCATGTGGCTGCACAGTCTTGGACAAGTTCCTGAGCTCAAGGGATTCTGTCACACCAGACCCCATTTCACGACCCTCCTTCTCAATCTGAATGCAGCTACCTCCCTATCATGACTTTGGGTCCCGGTTATTCGAGATCAGAAAGAAGCCCCAAAATATCTGTGAAATGATCGAGATTTAATTATATTGGGTCCAGAAAGTGTCCAGTCTGTATTGTGGGATCTGAGCTCATGAACCTTCTTTGGGACTGATGTTTGTTTGTTTAAGTGTCCCGGTGCTTCTGGCTTATCTATAGTAGAACAGGGGCAGGAACGCCAGCTCTGGCAAAACACTGGTTTGCAGCAATATTAATAACATCTTGTCTTCTTTTTTACGGCTCCATATTAACATGACCTTTCTAGAAGTTGGGGTTTTCATAATTGTGCTCTTTCTTATCTCTGATCCCAGGATCTAAAGTTAAGAGGAGGAAAAAAGTCAATTCAACAAATACTTACCTACCAGACTTTTCTAGGATCTGGGGATGTGTCAGTGAAGCAAAACAGACCTAAATCCCTCTTGTGGATTTTACATTCATTGGCAGGGGGAGGTGGGAGGTAGACAGTAAATAAGGGAATTATATGGTATATCAGAAAGTAACAAGTGCTAGGGGGAAATTAACAAAGGAATGGGCAGATGAGGTATGAAGGGTTCTGGCTGCAATTGAGAGGTGTCATTTGTGTAAAGACTTGAAGGAGGTGGGGGAACGAGGCCTGTAGGTGTTTAGGACAAGAACGTTGCCGGCAGAGGAAACAGCAGGTGCAAAGGTCCTGAGGTAGGAATGTGCCTAACTTAGTCTAATGACAGCCGGGCATGGCAGGTTTAAGGAACAGCAGCAAGGCCAGTGTGGAGAGAGGGGAGGAGAACAGTGGAAGGCTGAGGGCAGGTCACGTACTGCAGTACCAAGGACAAAGATAACTGTGGCTTGGCCCAGGGTAGTGCCAGTGTGGGTAGTGAGAAGGGGTCACACTTTAGATCCACTGTGGAGACAGACCTGACAGATTTCCTGACAGATTGGCTATGGGGCATGAGAGAGAAAAGGGAATCCAGAATGACTGCTGGAGGAGCTCCTGGGTGGCTCAGTTGGTTAGGTGTCTGCCTTCGGTTCAGGTCATGATCTCAGGGTCCTGGGATCGAGCCCTGCATTGGGCTCCCTGCTCAGTGAGGAGTCTGTTTCTCCCTCTCCCTCTGAACCTCCCCCTGTTCATGCTCTTGTGCGCACTGTCTCTCTCTCTCAAATGAATTAATAAGAAACCTTAAAAATATTTATTAAAAGGAATGACTGCAGGAAGAGTCAATTTTGAGGACAAATTTTTGGTGTTCAGTTGTTTGTTCAATTTAGGACATGTTAAGTTTGAGATGCCTACTAGATATACAAGTAGATGTCCCACTGGTGTAATCTGGCTTTTCCTTCCAGTCTTGGGATTGACCTGGTCTTGGCTAGGCTTGTGTAAGGGTTCAGAAGCTTCTGGAATTTCCTTGCTGTTGCATGGGTATGATATGCTGAACATTAGGCCCAGTTTCTAGAGCATTAGCTATAACCCCACCCCTTCATTTGCTATGCAAACCTACCAGAATGCAAGAAAGGGGGCATAACATTTCCAGTTAGAACTTGTATCCTAGGAGGAGAAAATTAACTCTCTTTTATAAACAGCGATGGTTTAACTGCTATTAGCCACACGTCACTTGTATCGTGCATGGAAGAGTTCTCCTAGTTGGAACCCACGTGGTGCTTCTCATGGCCACCTGGGTGGGCCGCGCGAGTGCACGGGAGGCTCACCAGGCCGATGTGGGGCTGTGTGCGTACATTGTTAGGCCTTGATTAAGATAAAGCTTCTCCCAGGCCTGCTCGTATCATTCGGGAAGTGTTCCATGACCACAGAATAATTTTGATACAGAAACCAGTGAAAACTAACTGTGAAATCCCATAGGGTTTATTTACTTGCCAGTTTATTGTCATCCCCTCAATATGGTTGTGTTAAATAATGCCCATTATAGATGCACATTTAGAGGAAAGTTACACATAGTCAAACACCATATCTGTCATAATGAAGGTTCCTCCTCTGAAAACTCGGTTTTGGAAAAGCAGATAAATACCCACCAGTTTTCACGATTTAGAGCTGCTGTAAATGTTCCAGAAATAAATATCTGAGTCGCATTTCCCTCTCCCTGAGTTCTCTACATCTTCAAAATTCTATGCCAACCTCATTTATCCAGTGGTGTATAAATCAGACAGCTCTGCGGTTGCCCTGGGCTTTCATCCAGTCGAAGAAATGTAACCAAAGCTCTCATTTTTCAATTTTTCATCTACTAAGTTTGTACCTCCCCAAAATAAATCCAGTACTGGCGAATGTGTGATGAAACCGGTGGCTGTCCCCTGATGGTGTCAGTGAGCACTCAGCCCCCCTGCAAAGTATCTCTCGGCCTGTTTCCGGAGCCATATTATTTGTAATGACCTTGACTCAGTAATTCTGTGCCTAAGAGCTTACCCTAAAGAAATCATCAGAAACGTGGGACATGTTATATGTATTAAATTATTTATAGTTCAGAAATTGCAGTCAATCTAAAAACCCACAAACATGGGCATGATCAGGGAAATTATATTTTACTCCTTCAGCGGAATAATTTATGGTCATTAAAATTATTCTAATACAAATTAGCAATGTGGAAAAATATATGGGCTATTATGGTTGGAAGCAAAAGCAACACAAAAATAATATGTTCACTGGGGTTACGAATTACTCCTTTTATGCAAAGGATCACAGAACATAAGACTCTCCCCATCCAAATTTCTAGGAGACCTCCAGTTATATCAACTAAATATTGCTACATTAACCAATCACCCTGAAACTTACAGACTTAAAACAAGAGCCCCTTTAATGGCTCACGATTCTGCAGGTCAGCCATTTAGGCTGAAAGCTGCTGGCCATTCTTTTACTGGTCTTGACTGGGCTATCTCATGCATCCTTGGTCAGCTGCAGGTCGAGTAGATGGCGGTCTCACATATCTGAGGTCTTGACTGGGCCAGTTCTGCACCATATGGCCTCTCATTCTCCAGCAGGCGAGGCCAGGCTTCTTCTCATAGACAGAGGTCCACGAGGGAGAATGGAAGTGTACAGAGCCCTTGAGTCCTAGGCTTGGAACTCTTACATCACTTCCTGTTGGCCAAAGCAAGTCACAAGGCCAGCCCAGATTCAAAGGTGGGAAATAGAGTCCACCTTTTGATAGGAGGAGCTCTGAGGCCACATAGTCAAAGGTGCAGATACAGAGAGGAAAATGATAGCAGCCATTTTTGCAAATGTTCCGCCCTACTACCATCTCACTGGATTGTTGAGGTTCCTTACGGTTGGTGATTTTTCCAAAGAGTTTGGGTTTCCCATGGCCGCACCGCAGGCAGGACAGGCCCTCTTGACTCCCAGCCTCCACCGGGAAGCTCAGCACTGGTTTGGCAAGTCTGGGGCCTGTGGCCTCCAGCATGCAGCAGGCTGGTGCTACAGCCTGTCCCCGTGAGGGCCACCTTGGTCAAGGTCCCCAGAGGCTGGGGCGCCTGGGTGGCTCAGTCAACTAAGTGTCTGCCTTCGGCTCAAGTCATGATCCCGGGGTCCGAGGATCGAGCCCCGCATCGGGCTTCTCCCTCTCCTCCCAGCTTGTGGTCTCTCGCTATCTCTGTCTCTCTCTGTCTCTCTCTCAAATAAATAAATAAATAAAATTAGAAAAAAAGATCCCCAGAGGCTTTGGCTTCCTGCCCTGCTGTCCACTACTCTCTGGGGTCCCTTTCTTTCAGACTGAGTCAAGTGTTTCCTTGTCATTTGGGTTGTGTGCTGCCTGGCATTTCAACGTGTTTGCATGAAAGTGGGGGTACTTCTTACATCACTGTCCCTGTTCGTATTTGTCCTCAAGTCACATTATCATTATGAAACGAATCTGATCACTTCCTTTCCTATAAAAACTCTCATGATTTCCTCTGCTGACAGAATAACGTACAAGCTCATTAGCATGACCCAGAAAGCCTGTTACGGCTGGCCCCTACACTCTCTCCACCTGCCTCTCAGCGTCCTCCACGGCAAACCACAAAGGGGTCTGGGAATTGTAGTTTCCAGGGCTCCTGCCTAGAGGCAAGAGCTTAGAGGAGTAGTAGGGGTCCTGAGTATCAAGAGATGATGTTCAGCATACATGTGCCACAGCCCTTGTCCACAGGGAACTCATGACCTAAAGGAGTCCAGATCATTCTGGGCAGCACCTGGAACATGCTTTGTCATGCTGCCCTCCAGGCACTCAGCACCTTAGGGTCCCTGAACCCCTTCCCCGTGTAAGCCCACAGGTCACTGAGAGCGCCACACAGCAAGAAAGGGCTCACTGAGGAGGGGGAGCCAGCTGAAGGTGACAGAAGCCTAGAAGGGAAGCAGTATAACCTAAAGAGAAAGAGCAGAGCCTTTGAGGCCAGACGGGGAGGGTTCAAATCCCAGCTCCTCCACTCTCCGGCTGGGTGAAAGGCGCTTAACCTCTGTATCGATTTCTCCATCTGTTAAATGGAGGTAGCAATAATACCTTCCTCATCCAGTCGTTGTAGGATTGAATGGGTGAATCCGTGCAAAGCGATGGCACGTCGCAAATCCTCAGTGAACTTAGCTGTCTTCATCATCATTGGCGTTGCCATCATCACCATCCCTGTGATGTTGTAGGGCCGAGACCTGAGCAGATCTTACACCAAAATAAGGTTGCGCTAATGGAGAAGATGAGGGGCAAGTCAAGTCTCTGGTTAGACTGACTCGCTCCCTTCCATGGGCTTCCACCCTCTAGCCCCGAGCTGTCGGTTCCTCTGTACAAAGAGGAGAGGTGGAAGGATTCCTCCTGCTTTGTCAACCTGGGACCCCGCAGCCACCTGCAGCCCGAGATTCTGTGGGATCTCAGAGGATACTGCTCAGGCTTTCATCCTATGAAAGTTCCCCTCAACATAAAATGTATGGGTCCAGGAGCCAAAATCATATTCAACTCACCTTGTATATCGTGGGTGTTTTCGGTAATGCTAAATTTCTGAGGGAGTTTTGTGACAGTGTTTATGATTATCTTTAGTAAGTGTCGGGCCCCGGTGACTGTAAAATCTAATTAAGAATTCAGAGGATAGAGTGGCCCCAGGGGGATTTAATCATTTCTTTCAGTCGTTTTCGTGCACTGTGTCTTCTCCCTCTCCTACCTGGAACCGTAAACTCAGTAAGTAATAACCATGATTTTTAAAATGGTCCGTGCACTCAGATGTTGGCGTGATATTCCAAAATTAGGAACATCTTAAGTACGTGGTATGTAATTGCTGTAACAACAGCCATAATAGAGCAACTACAATAGGTGAACTAAAAAACATTAAATGTATGGGAGATGCAGCTACAATGGAAAAAACTAGAAGACCTCAGGAGTTGCCCAGTTGCTTTAGATGCTCCCCCAATGGCTCTCTCAATGGAGCTCCCTCCACACCCACACTGTGCTTGGTGCCATGCGTCCCTGACAGCCAGCTGGGAGGGTCTGCTCTGTTGCGAATGGGGACAAAGAGGGACCCAAACGTTTGCCATCTTTGACCGTCACACTTGAAGACTAGGTTGGAAACTGTGGCCATTCAGAAAATTACTTCCAGGAGTGTTTCTTCTCTGAGTAAACATGGCCACCGGGCACGTTCATGTTGGCTTTGGCAGGTCTCTGGCTGCTCATACATCGGGGTAGAATAAGGGTCTCTAAGCATGCTTAGGGTCACGTATTAGTTATCACTTATGTCATCAGCAAATCACAAAGTGAGTCAAACTGGTTTAAGCAGGGAGTCAGCATGCTACATCTCCTAGAAGGGAATCCAGCGGTACAGGAGATCCCAAGACTCTGCCTGCTCCTCGTTCTCGAATTGCCCTCCTCCTTACATGAGCTGCTTTCTCGGACTGTGGCAGGCCATTGGGGGCAGTCCCAGACATCACACCAAGACAGACCCTCCAAAGGTCCTCCAGGTCCTGCCCAGGTCTTGGAGAAGGAAGCCTTCTCAAGAAGCTTCCAGCAGACTTCCCCTAAAGTCTCCTTGACCAGCTTTGGGTCAATGCCTTGGCTGGGATTCTGTTTACCAGGATTGGCTCAGACTAGTTGGAAATGACCCCTGGGGCTTGGGTGGGCTCAGGTCTCCTGAGGCAAGCCATGTGGAGAAGTGCATACCTCAACAAAATGGGGATTCAGTTAAGAAGCAAAAAAGTGGGAGACGGAATTTCCATGGCCACAGAGATATCCACTACATGCTGTATTTCATTTTTTGTTTGTGAAATTACTTAAAGTTTAGTTTTCCCATAAAACTGTATACAAAGGAAAGTAGAAGCGAACTGAATTTTAGGATAATTCTCCTCATCGAAGAAATCACTTTGGATCTGCTCACACCCACCTCAGACTCAAAAAGATCTAGAAGCAACTCTGAAGACACTTAACCCAGTCACCTTGCATTTACACACAGGCTCACGGGATCAAGACCCGAAAGAAGTTTTAGCTCTAGTTTAAGAAAACCAGCTACGTAGACCCTGTCTTCAAATGTGCAGCCCTGGGCAATAATAAGATTCACTGGACTAAATGTTATGAACACACGTGATAGCAACCTCAGTGCAGTGCTTTCCAGAATGACTCTAGTTCCTATATTTGGACTCTGGTGAACGTTGTCATCAAAGGCAGGTTTGAGGCTCTTAACCGTGGGGGTTTGGTTGAGGGAAGAATGCTGCTTCCACAGACCCAAATCTCTAGCCAGACAGCATTTGAAGAGGGCTCAAACCCCCGGGGAGTTTCGGTGTCTCCGGGGTGAAAGAAGAAGCTAAACTGTGTCCTCCATCAGTCACAGCTCCGTGTCCTGTCCGTTGCAGAGCGAAATTACACAACCAGATTTCACCCCACAGAGCCCCCATTTGATCTTATTTCGTTTCTGAAATTTAGACCAAGAAAAATCAATATAAAGATAAGCATCATATTCCACTCACAGCCGAAGCCCATATCCCAGGGGCAGAAAGAGGAAGCTGCCTTGTTTTTCTCTTCACATCATCTCAGTTCTTGAGCCAGCAGGAAACTATATCCTACTCAGCTGCTCGGTCTTATTTTCCTTCCTTCCACCAAGTTAAATAGAAACAACTTTCTTTCCTTCTGCTTATTAGAAGAGCCAAGTCCCTGGCCCTTCGCTTAGCCTTCCTCAGCCCCCAGCTGCGCCTGCTTGGTGGCCTTCCTCATCTCTGCTCTTGGGCACCCTCCTTTGTGCCCCCACATTCAGCCCCCACCGTGATCTTGCCTGAAACTATGGAGATTTTGACCAGCTTCTGCCAAGAGCGCTTAGAGTCGCACCAGGCCCTCGGATGCGCAGGCAGCGCGAGCAAGGAGCTCTCGGGCCTTCCGCACGGCCTCGGCAGTCTTCGTGAGTGGTTCGCACAAAGAGCGGTTACGAGGTGGATTTGCAGTGTCCTGGCACCGAGAGAGGCATGGACCGGGCCTCTGGGCCCAGCAGTCATACGGGCCTGGAGAAGTGCAGTTGGCGGAGATGATGCGGAGCAGATTGACCTCTGTCTTGGGGATAACCATCACTTGCGGGCGGAAGGTCTCCAAGAGGGACTGAAGGCAAGAGGCAGGAAGGGATGGAATGGAGAGAGAAGGCCTGAGCATGGAAGAGAAAGAAGGCGCTCTACAGATTTGGTGAGAAGTTTGCCCCAAAGCTATATTCCTGTGCTACTTCTGAGTATACTCTTGGAGGCTTCTTGTTTTGCCTGGCCCCAGCGTCCCCTCCTCCCTACTACGCAGGGCTGTGGTGGTGGCCCGCGGTCTTGCCTGGTCTCTGGAGGAGATTCTCTCCCTACCTCTACCATGAGCCCTGCCTCCTCCTCCTGAAGGTCTGGCCGGGCCTCAGGACTGCACCCAGGTGGACCCGCTGCCAGTTAGCACAGCCTCAGCCTTCCAGCTGCCCTCACTCCCCCGTCTGCTTTCCCCCATGACTTCTGGCAGCTTCGTAGCCTCTGAGCTTTGGGTTGGGCAGATCCAAAAATGCAACCTCGGTGACCACCAGAACGACTTTGTGCCAGATCCGGGCTCTGGAACTCGACTGTTCGGCCCCAGAAAGCAGCCTCTCTGAGCCTCGCTCACCCCCTCTGAAAAACAGAGATGAAAACAATGCCTCCCTCAGAGGCTTATGCCACGACTCAAGAGCATGATATATGAAAGAGCTTCGTAAACCATCATGCCCCGATCTATTGTCTTTTTTAAAGGAAATTGTTGTCTATCAATGTCTGCAGGTGCGGAGCCTCTCGCTCGGTGTGGCACAGCGACGCACCCAGCAGAACACGGTCCCGGGAAAGATCTTCTTTCCCTTGATATCAACAAAACGAGTGCAGCTCTCAGGCAACCTCTGCTTCAAATTTCAATCAATAATGAGAATATAGAGGGAACGATCTCTTCTCCAGCCTCCAAATTCTCCTCTCCGAAGGCAGCCAGTACTCTCACTTTCTGAATATCCGTCTGCACATGCTTTACACATAGACAAAAAAGGGCTAGATTTCCACTCTCCTCCCCCGTTACACAAGCCGCGGCTTTCTCCACGGACACCTCTCCCACTTCTTCCTCACTTGCTTCGTCTTTCCCAATCAGTAGGTGGAAACAATGTTTTGCTCTGGTTGTAATTTGTATTTTACTTACTGTAAGTGGGATTAAGTGCGATTTGCTGTCCAAAAACCATGTGAGTTTCTTGTGAGCTGTATTTTCATGTTTTGCCCTTTAGGTTTTTGGTTGGTTTGTTGTTGCTATTGTTGTTGTTTTCCAGCTGATCTTATACTTCTTGATTTGTAGCTCTTTACGAGGGAAATGAGCCCTCTGTGATCCACGTCCCAACTGTTTTCCCAGTTTACGGTTTACCTCTTGATTCCGTTCATATTGGTTTCCACGCAGCCTGTGATTTTTATGTTGTCACATTTGCGTCCTATACTGTGGAAAGAAAGAAAGAAGACAAGGAACTCTTGAGCTCTGAGGGCTGCCTCTCAGTGGGTCTGTCTTGAGCCCTTATTCTTTTTCTGTCACCTGTTGTTATGCCTTGACCTCCCCTCCCAGCCAAGGGAAGGGGACAAGGGCTGGAGCTTTGACCGGAATGGTCCCGAGCAGCAAGGGACCACCCAAAATGTTGAGTCTCAGGGCAAATGAAGAACACAGCTGAGGTCTGAAGTGAAGGGCCTGGCCTGGAGTGTGGGCTCAAAGGTCCAGGTTAGCAGAACATGAATCCTCAGAGCTCTGGGAAAGGAGTGTTTTGTTAAGTTGGGGTCGGGTTGAGTGTGCCGAGGCTGTTTCGCACTTCCTGTCACCTGACAACCACAGGAGAATGAGAGAATTAACCTAGTCAGTGAGTTGGAACCTGCACAGTTCGAGGTCAGCCCCTGGGCAGGTGTCTGCCATTCATGGACATACCTTCTCTAGCTCATTTTCTCCCCTGAGACAATAAGCCAGGCCCTTATGAATCAACCGTCATCTCATCTGGCACATGTTCTGTCATTGTGGAATCCTAGAACGGGGTGGGAAAGGGGCTGGTTCTCGGTCCTTTCTGCATTGATGTCCCTTCCTTAATACACTATGGCAAAGCCCATGCACGGTGAGGACAGCTCACTACCACCTGCCCTGCCTGGGGCAGCGACGGCAGCGGCAGCTGGGTCAGTCTTGGCTAGAGCGACCGGAAGAGCCACACGCATTTCTTGGACATGCGGCATCACCCTAGACCCTTCAGATAGGAAAGGTTCTGAGCAAGTTCCCCAGCAGCTGGATCGTCCTCCCATGAGTGTTCACACAGCCGATGGATGCACCAGCTTGTCTGGACTCGTAGCTGAGAGGTTTGGTCTCTTACGGATTTTTCCCCACCCTTTGTCATCTCTCCACCCTTTGGCCATTCTCTTAAAGTTGGATTCTTATCCTTCTTTGAAAAGACTGTTTCTCAAAAGCAATGTTTTCTCCCTCTGCTAGACACTCCTGGAGCAAGAGAGGATGAACAGGAGGCTTTGATCTTGTAGGCATTCTTTTTAAGTTTGATCTTTTGATCTGATGTTTTATTTCTACGTACTTACTGGTTTGCTTCAAAATCACCTAAATATCAGGTCAAATAAGACAAATACTTTCGAAAGCAAAACCCATACCGATGCTTCATCGTAACCCCTAACAAAGTGCTGTTAAGTTGTCCTTTGCTACCAGCAAATTGTTTCTAACCAGGCAGGAGGTAAAGAGGAGAACTTCCCAGATCTCCTCAGTAACGGAATCACCAGCCTCATGATCCCCAAAGCCCAGAGAGCAAATCACATATCAGTAGTTCTGCTTTGTCTCATCACTGTCCTACGACTCTTTAGAGGAAGTAATCAACAAGTTGCATCTTCCGGGGCATTCCCAGAACACCACAGGCTGTACACCATCACCCACGTCTTTGTTGTGAGGGCCATGGGATGACCTGGCTCACTCTACTTTGGCCCTGGACTGTGGGCCTCTGAGCCAGTGTGGTGGGCAGAGCAGGGCACGGACGCCTCAGGTGTTCTCACGCACGTGACCAGGTACTGCATCCGGGTTGCCAGAGCTGGGGAGCTATCATGGCGCCATCTTTTCCCTTCACCCTTTACCTTCCCCGCCACCACGCAGATGGAAGTCCTAGGCACCTGAGGCCATGAGGTACGGGATGCAGAGGGACTCCAACAGATCGGAGCACAGCTCTTTGGGACATAATAGACCGCACTGCCTGTTCAGGTTTCAGAAACCTACGTGAACGACCGTGAATCAAGCCCGGCGGAATTTGTATTCTGGCTCAGTACAGTTGTAGTCCTGTATTCTAGACCAAGGCCTGTAATTAATTTGGCTATGTCTGTGCCCAAATATTCTTACACATAACAATTTGAGATTCTGGGGCGCCTGGGTGGCTCAGTGGGTTAAAGCCTCTGCCTTCGGCTCAGGTCGTGATCTCAGGGTCTTGGGATCGAGCCCCGCATCGGGCTCTCTGCTCAGCAGGGAGCCTG
>CM052898.1:59702104-59794927 GCA_028534135.1 Potos flavus | reverse complement strand
ACCTGAAAAAGGAAAAGCGAGAAACATCCCAGGTATCCAACAATAGAGAAATGGTTAGATAAATTTTGAACACGAAAGCATTACAAATTAGTACATGAGGACTTCTGCTTCAGGACAGAATGGAGTAAGAGGGCACAGATTTACCTCCCAGCCTGAAACAAACAAAACAAATAGGGAAAATATATGTATATATGTATATGTATATATACATATAAAACAATGGCTTTTAAGACACTGACCATAAAAGATAAAGATAGTGGTCCCTGAGGGACAGTTCACAGGGAGATGAGTCCTATCATTTCCCCAGCTCAAGAGTTTGCGGACCACAGTATGTGGAGGAGGGACCGAGCCGGAGCCAAGATCTCCTGAGTTGAGGACCCAGAGCTGAGAGTCCAGGGAGATCAGGGCAGAGAGTTCACAGGACACAGCATCAGAGCAGAGAGGTCTGCATAAACAGAGGAACCTCGGAGACCCGCAGCTGGTCCCCCTTGAATATTCCACAGAGTACTGATCAATGTCTGCGTGTGAGGCCAGCGAAAGAGCTATCCAAAGGGATTAAAGGGAACAGAGCCCGGTACTCATAGAGAGCCAGGAATAGTGTTCCCACCAGCTTAACTGGAAAACCTCAAGATTCATGAGGCATAAGGTAGAACACACAGTAAATGTCTTCCCCCAGTAGCAGAGGATACTTAGCCCCAAAATGAGCAGTGTTCTAGTCTTCTCAAATCAAAAAGGTAAGACCCAAAAGCATCAAAATATTTCCAGTAATTCAGCTGCATCCCAAAGCAAAAACCAAGAATATTTATGAGAATACGAAAATGTCAAGCACCAGGATAAATTGCATAATATCTGGCATCAAAGATTACAAGGTATACTAAGAAGCAGAAAAACACAATCCATCAAAACAAACCCAGAACTGACACAGATGTTAGACTTAGCAGAGAAGGATGTTAAAAGTTGTTATAACTGTATTCTGCATACTTAAAAGGTTTAGCAGAGACATAAATATATATATATATATATATATATATTTTTTTTTTTTTTTTAAGAAGACCTAAAATAGAACTCTTAGAGATGAAATATACATGGAAAGAAATCAACAGTAGATTAGATATTGCAGAAGAAAGGCTACTAAGTTTGAACACATAGTTATGGACACTATCCAAAATGGGACACAGAAAAAATAACAAAAAGAAAAAGATAAAGAACATCAGTGAGTTTTTGGATAACTTCAAGTAGCCTAACATAGGTGTCATTGGAGTCCCTGAAAAAAAGAGGGGGGGCAACAAAAATATTTGAAGAAAGAGTAGTTGGAATTTTTCTAAATTTGATGGAAGCAATAAACCCACAGATCCAATATGTTCAGTGAACCCCAAGCACAAGAAACATGAAGAAAAGTAAAGGCACATTACGATCAGATTGCTGAAAACCAGTGATAAATGGGGTACCTGGGTGGCTCAGTGGGTTAAGCCTCTGCCTTCGGCTCAGGTCATGATCTCAGGGTCCTGGGATCAAGCCCCGCCTCGGGCTCTCTGCTCAGCAGGGAGCCTGCTTCCCCCTCTCCCTCTGCCTGCCTCTCTGCCTACTTGTGATCTCTCTCTCTGTTAAATAAATAAATAAAATCTTAAAAAAAAAAAAAAGTGATAAATTCAGGTAGCCAGAGGAAAAAGAAACATACAGAGGAACAGAGATGCGAATGCCAGCCATTTCTCTTTAGAAACAGTGCACGAGAGAGGACAATGAGGCAACACCTTTGAAGTAGTGAATGGGAAACTGTCAACTTAGAATTCTATATCTAGCAAACAATATCTTTCAAAACTGAAGGCAAAAAAAAAAAAGACATTTTCAGATATACAAAAGCTGAAGGAATTCATTACCAGCAGACAGACCCGCACTGTAAGAAGCCCTGCAGTTGGAAGGAAGAGGATATCAGATTGAAATCTGTATCTACACAAAGGAATGAAGGTCATTAGAAGTGGTAATGATGTTCCCACGATCAGAATATGCGAATTCATAGCAGCTCCATTTGTAATAGCCCAAAGCTGGAAACAACCCAAATGTCCATCAGTAAGTGATCAGATAAACACACTAGTATCTCCATCCATACAATGGAGTACCACTCAGCTATAAAAAGGAATGAATTACTGATACACACTACAACATGGATGAGTCTCAACACAATTATATTGAAAGTAGCTAGACAATATATACTGTTTGATTCCATCTACATAAAATTTTATGAAATGCAAAATAGTATATATGACAGAAGGTAGATCAGTGATCGCCTGGAAGTGGAGGTGGGAGCAGAGAGGAGAAGGGAGAGATTACAAATAGGCATGAGGAGACTTTGGGGACAGTGAATATTTTCACCATCTGGATTATGGTGTTGGTTTCATGTATGTATACGATTGTATGCATACGTACAATGTAGCAGATCGTATAACTTCTGTTTGCGTAGTTTATCATGTGAATTAAGCCTCGATAAAGCTGTTAAAAATTATTAATACATGAAGACAGAATGAAAGAAGGAAATAGAAAAAGGACATAGAAAAACGTTTCAAAAACGCAATTTTAGAAGCCCTGTATCAACTAGGTAAAAACTATAAATGATATAGATGTCGTTAAAAAGAAATAATTTAGAAAGATGTGTTTAGAAAAGAGTTACTGTAATAATTTTTGCCACTTGTTTTAATACACAAAATGAATAAATAGACAACAATGCACTTTATTCTCAGATTTTGTCATTTTATGGATTTGAATTTCAGTGTTGCTTATTTAAGCTTTTTAATAGCTTCCTTAGGAATATAAGCTTTCTGTACCACAATCTCTTCATATATGAAATGGGAACATTAACAGGTTTTACCTCTTAGGAGCTCAGATTCATCTCTAAGTGCCTAGAACAGTACCTGGCCCACAGTAAGCGTTTAGTACACTAACGTTACAGGACCAGCTGCTAATATAATGTGGTCTCACAGCCACCTTGGATCCAAGCATGAAAGGCATAGGTTGAACTTTGGAGTGGTGTCAATTCCTCCCCATCTCAGAGAAAAACAAAAAAAGCAAAGAAAGAGATCTAGAAGAAGGGAAAGATCTTTGTACTTCCTAACTCTGATACGGAGACTCTAGGACGGTGCAGAGTGATTCTTTGAGCCTCCTGGGCAGAGGAGTGGACAAGTATGGATGTGGAGTCAGTCAAGGGCTTGCTTCAAGGTCATGGACCCTCAGCTGGGTGGAGTGAGTACCTAACCTGGATGTCTAGCCTTGGCCCCCAGACCCTCTCTTGGTTGGGTATTTATATCCTCCCCCATCTGAATGTGTCCATCCTCCCCTCTTGTCTCTGAACTCTGGGCCCCCTATTTGAGCAGGTGTTTTTTATTATATATTACAGGTCATTTTTTTCTCTGAGTGATGCTCTATCTCTTGGTCTCCAACCTGAGCTAACAACCTTGCCTGTCATTGTCCTGGGCTGCTTACATGATGTGTCTATGTGTGTTTTTTTCTAATATATACATATATATTCCAACTAATCCAGAAAACAGTCTGTAATTTTCACACATAACAGTTCATACTAATAAAAATAGTATTTTCATTGTACCTTCAAACCGAAGGTTGAGTCATACAAAGTATTGAGGATGGAAAAAAATGAGCCGCTGAAGAGTCAAGGACTTTCCCCAGCACCCTCTCAACTACAGTTATGGTCAAGTGCTTTAATGTACACTTCTCTTTTATTAAGTAATTTAATTTTATAGGAAACTGTAAAACCAAATGTTTTATCATTTGTGTCACTTTAAGCGACACGAAGAGTGGACCGCTTAAAGGAATCCTATGAAGGTCCACTAAGTAGATAATCTGCATAAGAATTTGTTTTTCATAAAGTTGATTTTCATTAAAATAGTCCCAGAATTCCTGTGATCTTAACTCATGTTTCAAAGTCATGAACCAAAGCATCTCATCAAGGTAGCAGCTGAGTCATGGTGCCATTTTGTTGTGGGGTAAAATGGATTGTACCCTTGTAATATCTCTAATTAAGGGAGCTTTTGGACCATGCTACGTTTTCTAAACCAACTCATCCATATGCTGGAAGAGTGTGCATTTGCATAGGACCATCCGTTCCTAGAACTCATTTATCTATCCTAGGCCCAATATCTGTTTCTAGGATTTCCTATAAAAGGACATGTTGGTGACATGTATAATTTCCAGTCTGTGACCTTTATTCTTTTCATGGATTTGCATTGGAATTATTAGTGAAGCTAATGGAGGAGGATGAAATTTTCCATTGCCAAGGGTTATCTTGGAATATTGATTGAGCAATTATACTCTAAATACAAAATAAGGATGTCGTGCTCATCACATTTTAATTCTTCCAGAATCCTGATCTGTTCTAAAACTCTTACAGAACAAATTTCAGATGAGTGTAATAAAGCTTGCTTTAAACTTTCACTCAAGTGGGTCACGTGGGAAAAAACTAGCCAGTGACAGTTGAGTGCCAGTTTGGCCTGGATAGAAAACATCTCCCCTAAGTTGGTTGAGTCCGTGGAACTGGTGAGCACTTTGGTCCACAGAGCAGCGGAGGGGCTGGCCCGAGAGCCGCATCGCAGGTGCTGCTCCTTCATTGGCTCTAAAGCATCTCTGTGCGAACCGTTTACTTTATAGAGCCACGTGCAGGGATGGTGGAACATGGGGGCCTTCCGGGATGCTCCTCCACCAGGACCTCTCGCCTTGGGAAGCTCAGAAGGCCTCTGCAGCACAAGTTCGTCCTGGGGTGGGAAACATCCCGTGGTGGTCACAGACCCACAGACCCCAGAAGGAAGGGCATCATGCGTCGGACAAAGGCTAGTCCAAGACTTAACCTCACGCAGAAAACAACAGGGCAGGGGGAGCTAGCCTTCCGAATTGCCCCAGACATCCTAGTATAGCACAAGAAGGCGACAACGTAACCTGCCCGAGCAAGGATCTGGTGGCTAACCTGGGGTTTGTCAACCTCAGTGCTGTCGGCATTGGAGTCAGGGAATCCTCTGTTGTGGGGCTGTCCTGTGCTTCTAGAATGCGGAGCAGCAGCTCCCCTCTACCCGCCAGATGCCAGGAGCACGGCCCCTTACCCCCAGCTGTGACAACCAGAAATGTCTCCAGACATGGCCAAATGTCCTCTGGGGGACAGAGCACCTCCCTTTTAAAAATTTTTTTTATTTTTTAAATTAATATATATTATTTGATTCACAGGTCTGTGAATCATCAGTCTTACCCAATTCACAGCACTCACCATAGCACATACCCTCCCCGATGTCCCTCACCCAGCCACCCCATCCCTTCCACCACCCCCCCAGCAACCCTCAGTTTGTTTCCTGAGACCAAGAGTCTCTTATGGTTTGTCTCCCTCTCTAGTTTCGTCTTGTTTCATTTTTCCCTCCCTTCCCCTATGATCCTCTGTCTTGTTTTTCAAATTCCTCATGTCAGTGAGATGATATGATACTTGTCTTTCTCTGATTAACTTATTTCGCTTAGTGTAACACCCTCTAGTTCCATCCACGTTGTTGCAAATGGCAAGATTTCTTTTTTGATGGCTGCATAGTATTCCATTGTATATATATACCACATCTTCTTTATCCATTCATCTGTTGATGGACATCTGGGCTCTTTCCATAGTTTGGCTATTGTGGACATCAGAGCACCCCTCTTTGAGAAACACAGAGGTGGAGCAGTAGACTGCGTCATGAAGCCAGCGGATCATCCGCAGTCACAGCTCGACGCCTGTTTGGCAGGCCATCTGGATCTTGTACACCTCACACTCCCAACTTGGCCCTTCATTTTCTCTCGGTGCCACTTGATGACTGAGACCTAGGGTCCTGAGTGGAGGAGACCTCGGTTACCCTTTGCCTCTCGAGATGGCAGTTCCCTCCTCAGGGAAATGAGAACAGCAGTAGGACCCTTGCTCATGCCGAGGTCGGTTGGGTAATGCACGTGAAGGCAGTCTCACTATGGCTCTTGTCACAATTCGACCTAAATGTCACGCAGAGGTTACCGTGTTGAAGTCCATAGGATTTCCGCCTTTTGCCATCCGCTGTGTTCCTCATTTCGAAATAAGTGAGTCTATCTGAGGATGAAAGTGTTTTAGAGCCTTAAAACACCCCCTCCTAGCACATTCTCTCTCTTTTTCTCTCTCTCTCTCTCTCTCTCTCTCTCTCTCACACACACACACACACACACACACACACACACACACAGGACCACATTCTCTACTTAAAAGCTGTCAGGTGGCCTCCCCCTCCTGCTAGCATCGCCTTCGCTCTGTGTCGGGCAGTCCTGAGCAGAGCGCTCTTGAGGGACCAAGGGAGTAAGAGGGAGCTGTCTGGGGGAAGGTGCGTGTAGCAATACTGCAGTTAGGAGGGGGAGAGCTCCCTGTCCCCTCTAGGGAAAGAAATCCTTTCCTCAGTCTATTCTCCTGCCTCTGTTCAGTGAAAACCTCCTAGGGACACTTCTGCCTTCGACCTGGGGCTCAGAGAGCACGTGGAAGTGACGTATGTGCCACCTCATCTGAAAGCCCTGGCAGGTTTTCCTCTTGGATAGTGTTCTGAGGCTTCCAAGAGGCTTGACATTAAGGACAGCCTGGAAAAACAATGATCGAGCCTGTTTGTGGCCAGACCACGTATTCCCGAGCGTTCCCCCGTGGTACCTGGTCTGGGTGGAGGGGGAGTCCCTGTTGGTTTAGAGCTCTGGGACCTCAACTCTGCCAGGCCCTCCTGGTGTCCCGTTCTGGTCTACAAAGATGCGTGAGCAGAGTCTGCAGCCAACCCGAGGCTTTTCTAGAAGCTCTGACTCACCCGTCAGAGACTCCTTTGGACCAAAGCTCTGGCATCCCTATTAAAGTGCCCCAGGTGGCCCAAGACGGGGCCCTGGGTGCTTGCCACGTGATAGCCACAACTCCCTTGACTCCAGGACCCTGAACCCTGTCCAGTCACCAGCAACAGCCGCACTTCCCCCTCCCCAGCCCCATGAGTTCCCCACAGAGATGAGGGATAGAGGCCTGTGGAGGTTGGGCAACTCAGCCTGCCAGAGCCTTTTACAGAGAAAGATCCAGGCTCTTTGATGTTGCCCTGGAAGCCTCTCAGACTTTGCTTCAGCTAATTTTATCCCAAGGCCAGTTTGACCCTTGTCCAGGAAGTTTTTTCCTGTGGATACCAATTCTGCTCAGCGCTGTGTAGGTCAGTCACCAGGTTCGCCCGGGGCTTCTCCTGGGGGTTTCCCAAGCCCACCCACCCCCACCACACACACGGCTCCTAGTTACCACCTAGCTGTGCATAATGGATGCTTCAGGGTCGACCGAGAGCTGACCTGCCTCTGAGGTGAAATCCCAGGACATCACGACTGCCCTCCCTCCTTCTGGAGCCCGGCTTTCTTGAGGCCTCACAAAGAATGTGCTCCTGCTGTGGTCTGCCCGAGGGAGGGTAGGACAAGATGCTCACCGGGGCTACTCATGTTCTCAGAATGGTCATTATTAAAATGCTTCCAAATGGAGTCTCTCAGTATTTGATTAAGTCTCTCAACAAATAGAACAGCCATCACGAGAATGTTCGGCCGCCCGGCAGTCAATATCTGGCCTGAATTTTGACTAATTGGTGCCTGATGGCTTTAATACTGTAAACCAGATGTGCTCTAATTTTCCTTTCCATGTCATTTTCTTCCCAATTTTACCAATTTGAGGAAATTTTAACAGCCCCCAATCATTCGAGAGTCCCAGAAGTATAAGGGTGAAGTTAGGAGGACAGTGTAAGGCAGAAGAAATGAGTTGACCCTTGGCTCTGCCTGCCTATGTCTGGCCTCGTCCCGACACATGCTGAGGTGACTGCTGAGGTGATAGCGAGCCTCCTGGAAGCCGCCTGTCTCTGAGGCCCAGGAAGGCTGGCAGGTCACTCCCAAAGCAGGCTGCTCCCTGCATCCACACCATTGCTGGCTGTGGAACCAGTGGCTGCGGTCTGCCCACCAACCCTGAAGTGTTTCCTCACTTGCCTTCCTGACTGGAGGCCCAGGCCCAGCCCAGACTGAGGATCCTGAGGTGTTGGCTCCGTCTCCAGACCCAGCCACCTCAACCTCTCATGTCCCTCAGTCCCTGAGGCCTTCTGTACTGAACTTAACAGACCCAACTTGATGCCTTTGGAGTCCTTTGTCGTGACTTCCCTGAGGGCCTGTGGGGGCAAGTTACTAGGCCCCAACCCCATGTCATCTCCCCCTTGTACTTGTGAATGCAGTGACTTCACAGCAGCAGAGGTGTTTCTGCTCATAGAGCATGTGATTACAAGCAGAATTCACGGCCGGCCATAACCAACTGACTTTTTCCTCTAGTCATGAGGTGTGTGTCAGGAGGAGGTTGAAGACTTCGCTTGTTTAGCTAATAGTTTTCACCATTTATTAACAAGTAGTCACCAAAAACCAAAACGCTCATCTAATAAGTCTGTTTAAAAGATGATAGTAATCGTAGATGAGTTTATCCCCTTCCACTCTGAGAATGAGTCTGTGATCACGTCACCCGTTTCAAATGAAAGGTCTCTATGTCCACCTTCTCCTCGTCTCTGGAGAGTCCTGATAGAAATCTCAAGGGTTCTGTTTCCACATCACAAAGTCTAGGATGTAGAATTTTATTGTATTCCCCCAAAAGGGACTGTGTAGACACTTGGCCTAAATAAAGGGTTGGCCCATTTGGCGCACTCACCCCCTAGTCACCTGTTGCCTCATGCCTTCCCCAGAGAAGGTACAGTCTCTGCCACTGAGGACAAAGGTCCAGGCAGCGTCTCATCTTTGCTTAACTGAAGACTCAGTAGGAGGAAAGACAGGAGGGGTCAAGTCAGCATGGTTGGGGACCCGGGGTTGGCAGGTGAGCTCTTGGATGGGGTCCCCATGGCCGTCCCCTGGACCATTTTTGCAGTCCCTCACAGCTGACTCCCTGTTTCTCCTGTCCCCCAGTCTGTGCAGCATCGTTCCCACCTGGGGACCTGCGTGGCTGCTACTCCTGTCCCTCTGAAGAATACAGGTCCCCAGCCTGTTCTCATGGCTGGCGCTCTCATCATTCTGTCCTCAGGGAGATTGTCCCGGCCACCCAACCACACACACTTTCTCCTCTCCTCCTGCTCTGGTTTCCTCGTGATACCTACTGCTATCTCAAATTATTCTGTTTACTTTTCCATTGCTTCTCACAGCCACAGCTCTGACTTGACCCCTCTCCACACATTAGGTCCACAGACTTCAAGTAGGGTCTGGCACTTAGTAGGTGTTCAGTACTCCCTGTCATCTGGAGTACAGAATCATACTAACTAATGTGTGTAGGACACTTTATAGTCACCGAAAGAGCTTTTCATGTGTCGTCTCGTGTCCTATTGTGGTTTCTTTTCTGCCCGCTTCTCACTGAACTGAGGGCCTTGGGAGTGAGGATGAGGTGTGTAATTCTAATACTAAAGGCCTCAAACTTGGCACGTACCCATACTCATCTTGGATGATTGTAGTCATGTTCCACATATGTGTAATTTATTTTTTACGTTTTTTACTTTATATCCTGAGGATTTTCCTGATTGTTCTTATTTATAATGGCTGAACCACAGCAGGGTGGTGTAATGGCTGACAGTGTCCTCGCTTGATGGAGGGAGGAACTGAGGAAAGAAGGAAGCTGTGGGGGCTTATTTAGCCTTGTTGACCTGACATCAATATCGCTCTACGTTGTCTCTCCATCCACTAGAAAGTTCAGAGAAAGAGCTGGAAATGGGTCCTATTCAGCCACTTCTCCTATCTGCTGCTTCCCCACCTCAAAGCCCCGCCCTTACACACACATAGCTCATACTGCAAATCAGGGATCCCACCGTCAGACACCTCAGTATGACCCTATAGTATTCCTAAGGATGAGCTGGAACTTTCTTGGGTCAAGTTCAAATTGTATCTACTCACACAGTTCCTCACTTCCTGTGAAGGAACTGGGTTTGTAAAGCATAACCCACGTTATGCTTTACGAATCACGTGATACTTGCTACCTCGAGTATTATCTCTTGTGAGGAAATGATTCCAGTCACATCCCATGCTTGACATCCTAGCAGCACTGCCGTGGAAATCCACTCTCTCATATTTGCCTAAGCACATGGATGGGGTCCTCTGGGGAAAATGGCATGGATCCTGTATTTTACCAGAACGTTCTCTGAGCCATCCTCTAGTTTATCCTTATATCCACATGAGGTCCACAATTGTAATTCTTTGCCAATTAAAACTGCTTTTTCCTCACATATTTTGGACCTGGCTGCTGTAGCTAGTCAGTTGGATCTGGCTGAAAAGATTTCCCAAACCAGCTATATTATATTCAACATTTTACTCTTACTAGATTTAATGGCCAGAAACTGATATAATTATGGACAGTTTTAAGCAATAAGGGCATTTTTACTGTCCCGCAGAGAGATGAGAGAACTGGCTGGCCTAAAATGAAGGAGGGAGAAGTGGATAATTTTCTTCTAGAAAATAATCATGTCTTATGGGATGAAAAGGGAAAACATTCAAACCCTCAGCATATTATTTCCATGGCCCCTGGATTTAGCAGGTCTCCACAGGTGCAGCAGTCTGGGCAGGAGAGGAGAATGGAAGTGTCAGGCTAGACTTGGGAGCATACAGACCCCAGGAGGAGGAAAGAAAGGTCAAGAGAAAGAAGAAAATCCTCCCACACTGGTGCGTTCTCCCTAAAGCCATACCATCTGAGAATTCAAATGTTTACCTACCATCCATCCTCCTCTGTTGGCTGCTTTTCTAAATCTGGAAGTATCAGTTGAGAGGAGAGTGCTCCCCACTTTGACCCTAGCTCTAGAGGCTGTGGCCTTAAATACCGCAGGCCCCGCCATTCCTCCTAGAAGCTGGGGCTGGCTCCCCTCGTGCCAGAATGCCTGCCTCTCATTACTCGTGGGACGTGTCAGCTCCCACCCGCCCCAGTCGCATGCCGGCTCTGTCTCTGTGTTGAGTGTTCCTACAGCCAGACACTGATGGGGGAGGCATAGGGCAGCATGGCGATTAGGGCAGGGGGAGCAATGGAGTCAGCGACCTGGTCTCTATCCCAGCTCCACTACGGACCAGCAACGTCACCCCGTCTCAAACGTGGGATCATAGACTTTCCTCATAGGGCCGTTGGGAGGAGAACAGGACATAATAGTCCACAGCGGCAGCCCAGAAAACTCATAACTCACTTCCCATCACCAGCAAGGACAGGCCTCGCTTGGTTGTGAATGTGGGAGGCAGGACCCTGGCAGCAGCTCAAGAAGTTTCTGGAGAGGCCCACACCGAGCACCACCACACCAGGCCGAAAGTAGGGAGGGAACTGCCACATCCCCTCACACCTTCCAGGGGTTCTTCCCCGGATTCCATCCTGGCGTCTCACAGCAGGGGGAGAGCCTGTCTCCATACGTGTTTGGTGAAATGGCTTTGAAGTCACCTAAAAACCTCCGCTGAGGGAAGACCAAGTATCTGTTAAGAGAACAAAATAAAGGGGCTCGGCAGATGGGTTTATTTTTGAAATTTAAACTCTCTGAAGTAGAGTCCTCCTAGTTACCTGCCTGTTTTTACTTGTGTTTGTGAGATCTGAAGGGCACGGAATTAAAACACACCTCCCCTGCGTGAAGCATGTGTCTGTCATAACAAGCATCAGGGAGCACCTGGGCTGGCTCGCCGTGGCCTGTTTCATCTCCTGGATTTTTCTAGTCTCTCAGCGTTGCCTGGGCCTGTCTGGAGGCCTCTCTGCTTAGAAAACCGAAGCTGCCGTGGCTTCATTTTGCCACACACGTTCAGGATCACTGAAGACACAGGCAGATGTTAGGACACACTCATAAACAAAGCCCACGGGCCGGCCAGGCCCGACTCGCTTGCAGCCACGTAGCTCCCCATTCCCCCAGAAACCATCTCTAAATAGAGAAGCTCACCCCGGAACATTTTATGAGCTTTACGAGGACAATGCTGTGAGTCATATTTATGAGCAGGAATTCATGATATACCACCGTGATAGAAAATTAAAGTACATTCTCATTCACACCTTTTTTATGGCCTTCGATCAGGAGTGTAGGCACCAGGCCTGGCTTTGTCGCTCTGTGGCCCCTGTGCCCTGGGCAAGCCACTGCCCTCCCTATTGTCACAGCCTCATCTGCCCACCGAAGGGGCTGGCCGACTTCAGTGTCCTGCCATGGGGAGGATGGGGGGACAGAAGAGGACTTTTTTGTGAGTTTGCCTTTGGGAAGGTAAAATCCAGGAAGGAGCCAAGCCCAGCTTTGTCCTATAGGGTGTGTGTAAAGCCACTATCTTACAATTCGTGAGCCTGGTAGGGTATTTGAAGGTTGATTCTGCGGGACACTTGCCTCTCCTTTCAATGTTGTGGTTATGCCCAGTGATGCATGAATGTTGATCGACAGGCATCACGTTCAAGTGATGGTAGCAGGTTGAATAAGTCATGTATTTGCCCAAAGCGCGTCATCGGTTTTTTAATATGTATCTTCAATTAAACAGCAGTGGAGGAATAGTCTTTCCAAGTTGCTCTTGATTCTAAGCTCCAATTCCCAACTTTTTTCTGATCTTTTTCTTAAACACCCCATGTTTGGAGCGATCCTGTCTACCAAGGGAACGGCGTGTCTTTAGTATAATTCGCGTTTCCATTTTGATTGATTTTAGCCACACAGCTGCGAGTCAGATGTCTCAGCGTGAGATAATGACTGGCACTCCATATCCAGTGGATACATTTTTATCATAACGAGGAGGAATGTGAGGCAAGCGTGACTTTTCGCAGGAAATGTACAGCGTTTGGAAATAAATCCACTCATGGACTCGTAGAGGTCCAGGAACCTTGGCGATAGTACATTATCGGAAAATAAAATTGAGTTTGTTTGTCTTGGCTTATGGGAATTAGCTGAGTGCTAGTAATGAAAATAGTAATTGCAGGAAGAAGTATTATGTTTACACTCTTTGCCAATCTCCTCTTACATTATTTATTTTCTTAAAAAGAGTCCCTGCAATGCTCTTTCTTGACAACTCTAATCAGAGTCATGAGAAGTTCTCCAACAGTGGCTGAGCCAGAAATTCAGGATCACGGTAGACAAGTGTCACTTCTACCTCATTGACATTTTTCTGTGGGTCTCAGTGTGCACAGAACATTCTCTGCTTCAATAGCACAAAAGAGAAAGGGTAGGATGGCTCTTGAACGGACCCACAATTTGGGTTTCAAAAAAGCTTAAGTACCGAGAAAATAGAAGGTTCAGGGCCACACTGTGTGGTAGGTACAGTGGAATGTTTCTAAAATAAGGTTGGTTCCCATCTTAATTATAACCTTCAGTGGCCCGAGAGGAGCCCAAACTCTGAGAGAAAGGAGTCATTCACTCCTAAGGATCATTTCAAAGCCACTGGGAATCCTAATATTGCCAGCTTGACTAATTATAGGAAATGGGTAATCACAGGACGAAATAGCTTAGCAGCATAAATTAAAACTCAAAAATCATCCAGACCTTACTGCTATGTCATTCTAAAGACCCAATCAGACCTAGACACCAAGTAATGCATGAATGCTTTCCCTACCGTTTTTTCATTTCCCTGTCGCAGGACATCTTGGTTGCTTTCACTTTTTAGTGACTATGAATAAAGCCGCTAAAGACTTTTGGAACAAAGGTTCTTGTGCGAACGTAAGTTTTCAGTGTACTTGGGTGGATACCTAAGAGTGCAATTGCTGGGCCATATGGTAAGACCATGTTTAATTTTATAAGAAAGTGCCAAACTGACTTCCAGAGTGCTGTACCATTTTGCATTCCAGCTAGCCATGAATGGGAGTTTCTGCTACTCTGCTTCCTGGCCAGCATTCGTTGTTGTTAGTTTTCTGAATGTTAGCCATTCTGATAGGGATGTAGTGGTATTGCTTTGCGGTTTTAATTTGTATTTCCCAATGACAAATGGCATTGAGTGCCTTTTCATGTGCCCCTTTGCCACCCATAAGACTTTCTTTGATGAAGTATCTATGCAGATTTTCTGCCCCCCCCTTTTTTTTTTTTTTTTAGAGATTTCATTTATTTCTTTGACAGAGAGAGAGATCACAAGCAGGCAGAGAGGCAGGCAGAGGGAGAGGGGGAAGCAGGCTCTCTGCTGAGCAGAGAGTCCGATGCGGGGCTCAATCTCAGGACCCTGAGATCATGACCTGAGCCGAAGGCAGAGGCTTTAATCCACTGAGCCACCCAGGCGCCCCTTTTCTGCCCATTTTTAATAATCTGGTGGGTTGTTCTCCTGCTGAATTTTAAGAGTTCTTTTTACATTGTGGATAAAAGTCCTTTATCAGATATGTGATTTGCCAATATTTTCTCCCAGTTTGTGCTGATCTTACTCTCTTACCAATATTTTACAAAGAGCAAAGTTTTTAATATTGGTAAAATCCAATTTGTCCATTTTTTTTTTCAGGGATTGTGCTTTTGTTTCCCGTCTAAAAACTCATCAGGGAAGCTAAGGTCACATAGATTCTCTCCTATATTTTCTTCTACAAGTTTTATAATTTTACATTTTATACATTCAGATTCATGATGTGTTTTGAATTGTGTTTTATTTAAGGTATAAGATAGGTGCCGAGGTTCATGTTTTTGCATATAGGCATCCTTTGTTGTAGCACCGTTTGTTCAAAAGACTATCTTTCCCCCATTCAGTTACCTTTGCCGTTTGTCAAAATGTCGATAGTATTTGTGTGGGCCTATTTCTAGGCTATCACTTCTGTTTGACTATATGTCTGTCCGTCTGCCAATACCATGCCATCATGGTTACTGTAGCTATATAGTAAATCTTAAAATTATGTAGTGTGGTTTCTCCAAATTTATTCTGCTTTTTTTTCAAAATTGTTTTAGTTACTCTAGTTCCTTTGCCTTTCCATACAAATTCAGAATCAGCTAGTCTATATCTACATAAAATCCTTCGGGGAGGGGTGCATGGGTGGCTCAATCAGTTAAGCGTCTGACTTCTGATTTTTGGTTCAGGTCATGATATCAAGGTCCTGGGATCAAGGCCCACATTGGGCTCTGTGCCGAGTGTGGAGTCTGCCTGGGATTCTCTCTCTCCCTCTCCCCCCACCCCTCATTCACATGCTCACTCTCTCTCTCAAAAAAAAAAAAAAAAAAAAAATTCTTCTGGGATTTTGAAAGGAAATGCATTAAACCTATATTTTTGGAGAATTAATATCTTTATTAAGTCTTCCAATTCATGAACATAGTATATCCATTTATTTAGTTTTTTTCTTCATCAGCATTTTGTAGTTTTTAGCATATAGATCCTGACCTCTTTTGTTGGATTAATACCTTTGAAATTTGTTAGAACTTGCTTTATAACACAGCATGTGGTATATTTTGAAAACTTCCCATGTACTCTTGAAAGAGTATATATTCTGAAGTTGTCAGATGAGTTTTTCTATATATGTCAATTAGGTCAGGTTTGTCAATTTTGTATAAAAAATTCTGTGTCCAGGGGCACCTGGGTGGCTCAGTTGATTAAACATCTGCCTTAGGCTCAGGTCATGATCCCGGGATGGAGCCCCACATCAGTCTCCCCACTGAGCCCCTGCTTCTCCCTCTCCTACTCCCCCTGCTTATGCGCTCTCTCCCTCTCTCTCTGTGTCAAATAAATAAATAAAATCTTAAAAACAAACAGACAAAAAAACAAAAAAAACTCTGCATTCCTTCTGATTTTTGTCTGCATGTTCCTGGGAGAGATTGAAAAATATCCCATGTAATTATGGTATCTAATGCTCATATTGGTTTTATCACTTTTTAAAATTTATTTTTTGATGGTTTTTAAGTACATTTAGAATTTAGACTTTGTGTACATATTCCTGGTCAATTGATCTTTTTATAAATATGAAATATCTCTCTTTACCTATAGTTATGATCATTGGCTTAAAGTCTACCTTATCTGATATTAGCTACACAGATTTTCTTTGGCTACTGTTTGTAGTATCTTTTTTCATTCTTTAATCTCCATTTGTTCTGTGCCCTTAGATCTAAAAAGTACGTTTCTTATAAGCAGCATGTAGTTCGTTGTGTTTTGTTTATATCCAGACTGAAAATCTTAGTCTTTTACTTGTAGTATTTGTTAAATTTATACTTAATGTAGATATTGATAATACTTGGACTTACGTGTACCACATTACTCTTGATTTCTGCTCCTTTTTCCTGCCCTCTTTGAGTTTCAGTTTTTCTTGCTCTTCTTTCTCTAGTATCTTAACAAAAAAGCTTAGATTATTAATTCGAACATTTTTTCATGTTTAATGTTAAGTATTTAGTCCTATAAATTTCTCCTTAAGCACTGCTTTAGCAGCAACCCATAGATTTAGATATACCATCATTTTTACTAAGTTAAAATATTTTATTAAGTTTTATTAAGTTAAAATATTTTCTACTTTTTAAATTTTCCTTGGGAAAATGGTCTTTGGGTTATAGGAATAAGTTTAATTTTCAAGGGATTTGAGATATCCCTATTATCTTTATTGATTTCTAGTTCATGATCAAAAATATAATTTATATGGTTTCAGTTCTTTTATATGAGTTAAGATTTATTTTATGATCCAGAATATCGTGTACACTGGTGAATGTTCCTGAGTTCTTGGGAAAAAATATATATTCTGTTATTGATGGGTTTAGTGCTCTACAAATGTCAACGAGATCCAGTTGCTGGTGTGGTTCAACTCTTCTATATCCTTGCTGATTTTTTTTTTCCTGCTCATTCTATCTATTACTATGAAAGTAGGTTTGAAGCATCCAACTGCAGTTGTAGACTTATCTGTTTTTCCTTTTAGTTGTTTCAGTTTTGCTTTGTGTATTTTTAATTTCTATTGAGAAATGAGTAAGAAAAAAAAAAGATACAGATTGTTATATCTTCTTGATGACAAAACCTTTTTATCAAAATGTTATGTCCCTTGATAATTTATCCTTGACAATTTTTTGTTCTGAAGTCTTCTTTGATATTAACGTAGTCACTCTAGCTTTCTTTTGCTTGTTTGCATGGTATACCTGTTTTCATCCTTTTACTTTTTACAACCCATCTCACTCTATTTGAATTAAGATTCTTGTAGACAGTATATAGTTGGATCATTTTTTTTGTCATGTAGAAAAATCTTTTATTTGCTGCGTTTGGATCATTTACATTTATTTAATGTAATTCTTGATTTGTTAGGATATAGTCTACCTTTTTATTTATCCCCTCAGTTTTCATTTTCTTGCTTTTTTCTTTCCTGACTTCTTTTAAGCTATTTAACATTTTGTCTATTGTATTTTTTAAGATTTCTGTAAGTTTTTTTTTTTATGATTGTATTTCTTACTATCTCTTTGTATAAGTTTTGTTAGTGATTGCTATTAGGATTATAAAAGACTTGACTTTTCACAATCTACTTATAATCAGTATTTTACAACTCAATTATAATATAGAAACCATACCACCTTATAGATTCCTCTGTTCTCCCCCCTTCATGTTCCCTTTCTCTTATATCCATATGTTGAAAACCCCACTGGACAATATTATATGTTCTGCTTTTCTACCATTAAATGTATTTTAAGGAAAAGGAACAGTCTGTAATGTTTACCCAGATAATTACCATTTCTGTTGCTCTTCCTTCATTCCTAATGTTCCAAGTTTCCTTCTGGTGTTATTTCCTTTCTCTCTGAAGAGTTTTTTTTGTTTGTTTGTTTGTTTTTTTTAAGTTTATTTATTTATTTTCAAGTAATCTCCACTCCCAAGATGGGACTCAGACTCACAACTCCAAAATCAGGAGTCACATGCTCTTCCGACTGAGCCAGACAGGTGCCCCTGAAGGGTTTCCTTAGCGATTCTTTTAGAGAAGTTCTGCTTCTATTAGTTTTCCTTCACCTGAGAATATCTTTATTTCACCTTATTTCCTGAATGATATTTTTGCTAGATATAGAATTCTAGTTTGATGCTTCTTTTAGCACTTTAAAAATATTGTGTCACTCTTTTCTGACCTCAGTGTGATGAGAAATCCACAGCAACTCAAATCAGTGTTCCCCTATAAGTAATGTATCTTTTTTTTTTTTTTTTTCCTGCCGGCTTTCACAATTCTTTCTTTGCCTTCAGCAAATTTGATTATGATGTGTTTGGAGGTGGATTCTCTGGGTTTATCTTTTTTGAGAACTTCTCACTTTTTTTTTTTTTTTTTTTTTTTGACTATGTAGAATTGTGTCTTTCATCACACTTGGAATAGTTTTAGCTGTGATTTCTTCAAACACTTTTCATCCATTCATGCTCTGCCCTCTCATTCTGGAACTCCAGTGGTGCAAACCTTTTGTTATTGCCCCACAGATCCCTGAGGCTCTGTTTGCGTTTTCAAACTTTTTTCTCCCCGTCTGGTTGCTCCGATTGGATTGTTTCTATTTATCTGTCTTCAAGTTCACTGCCTCTTTCCATTATGCAAATTTCATTGTACTAATGAATCTATTTGGCATGGTTTTTAAAAATGTAGGTTTATATTTTTAGCTCTAAATTTTCATTTGGTTCTCCTTTATATCTTTTAATTTTTTACATTCTATTCTAGTACTTTATTCTATTTTAATACTCTAATACTTGCTTTAAGAGTGTTACATTCTATTTTAATACTTGTTTCAAGAGCATTAGTGATTGCTTGTTTTAGCATTTTTACAAGACTTTAAAGTTTTTGTCAGATAATTCCAACATCTGTGTCATCTTGTTTTTTATTTTGTGTTGTCTTTTCTCATGTGAGTTGGGATTTTCATGGTTGTTTGGATGCTGAGCAATTTTGGATTTTATCTTGGGTATTTTAAATATTATGAGACACTGTGCCTACTTGGAACGCTACAGAGAATATTGATACTTTTATTTGAGCAAGCAATTATGTTGGTTATGATCAGGCTGCAGGTTAGAATAGTAATTTCAATGTTAGGTCAGTTTCTAAGCATTTGGGTCTGACTTGTGTGTCCAACCTCTAGGGGTCAGTCTGGGGTCTGGACAGAGGTTTATTAGCTCAGTTCCCTAAGTTTTTGGTATGCCATTTGAATCAGTTCCATGCACGCATGGGTTGAGGGTAAGCCTACGAGTTTATAAACAATGTTATGGGGTTTTTTTCTCAAGCTCTTCCTGATTTGTTATCTCCCCAATACTTCACTGGCTTCTTGCATCTCCCATTTTCTGTCTGGCCATAAATTGCTCACTTACTGCCATGTCTGGGCTAAACATTGGTGAGAATAGAGCAGATGGGAGGGGAGTGGTTTTGGCTGGGGCTCCTGTCACTGGCTGCTGTCACTGTTGTCACTGCCTCCGCAGAATTGCCTGGGGCCTGGGATAAAGGAACTGCAGGAAAGGAGAGGAGGAAAAATCTGGAGGATTTTATCTGTTCTCTGTGAGCTTTTGGGTGTTTCCTTTCCCATTCCTCAAGCCTGGTTCCCCCTGGAGCTCTCTCTTCTGCCCGGTAGTGCTGACTTCAAGCCAGGCTAACCTGGAGGGAAAGAAGTGGTGAGCTCACCACCAATGTAGTGGTGCTTTGAATTTGGTGCCTTTCCCCAGTCTACCTGCTGCTGTCACTTCTCAGGGTTCCTGGATAGCTGTGCTGTGCATTCCGTTCAGGTTTTATAACTGCATTCAGAGGGAGGAAAAGGGCGGCGTGTGTTTTCTCGATCTTACCCAGAACTAGAACCTCTGATTTATTTACAATATTTATCTTCTAATTAACTCATCTTTATATATGGGACAACTGATAACTGTTAATAAGAGTTCAGTTAAGGGGCACCAGGGTGGCTCAGTCGGTTGAGCATCTGACTCTTGGTTTTGGCGCAGGTGGCGATCTCAGGGTTATTGAGACTGAGCCCCACTTTGGGCTCCTCACTTAGCGGGGAGTCTGCTGGAGATTCTCTCCCTCTGCCCCTCCCCCCACTCCTGCACATTCTCTAAAATAAATAAATCTTTAAAAAAAAATAGAGTTCAGTTAAGTGGCCAAATCACATAGTTTTCAAGGACTTCTTTTGGCATCATTTATGGCTACATTTATGTCAGCTGCACATGATCCTGTTTTGATCTCTTCCTTCGATCACGTCATTCTCATGTAGTTTTCTATCTGCACCTTCTAACTTGCCTTGGGTCTTGTTATTTCTTTGCAACTTGTTGGGTAATGGCCTCGGAGCACAGCCTCTACACACAGTCCCACGGGAGGGCTGGTCAGGGCAGTGATTCTGGACATAGCTCAACTGAGTTGTGTGTGGCACAGTTTTGAGAAAAATCAGGTGGGAATCCTCCCCAAAGACCCTTGCAGTGTAAGTTTGTGCTTACTTCAGACCTAATTGAACTACAGCTGACGTTTTCAAATAGCAGCCTTTGAACTCATCAGTTTGGGTGTAATTTCAGAACAAATTTACATGCAGCCCTTTTAAGATGCAAATCTTTGCAGAAATCACACCTGATGCAGTCGAGCTAGGAGCTGGTCGCTGGCACACTCAGAAGGGGGGATAGGATCTCAGTGGAGGTGCAAACTCACTCATGTGTAATTTAGAGTCTGCATTAAGGCCTAATTACCCCTACAACCTTCCTATCACTATGAGTGATCATGAAATGTTCAGCCTCTTCTTGAGAACCTGGGAAATGATAATCCAGCCCTGGTCGCTATGATCAAGTGGAAAGACCACTTGAGCCCTGAGGGGCAGCCGAGGCCAGCCTGGCTCATGGTGGGCTTAGGATTGGGCTCCAGACGCATCTCTATTGTGGCCCCCTAATCTCACTAAGCCACCACGATCTCATCTGTAAAACATCCTACACGCTTACCTTCCAAGGTGAATAAATAAAAATACAGAAAATTGACAGGAGACTGCAGAGCCTTCCAAAAGGTTAAGTGCCATGCAAGCGTTTATTATAAAATTTTTTTTTAATAACAAAGACAAAAATAGGACACAGAAGTTGAATTAAGAGGAGCAAGTCTAATACTAGGATCAAGGTTCATTCCTAGAGCCTCCTCTTCTTGCCTCGCAGACATGGACTTTTATGGAGGGCTTTATGAGGAGGTCCCCGGAAGCCCAGGTTGGGTCCACGCCCCATCTAGGCCTTTCCAACCCTGCGAGTGTATGGTTCAGCTCATAGGTGCCACAGAGTCAGAGATTCCCATGCGTTTTTGCTGTTCCTCCCAGGACCGTGGCAATGAGCCAGGGCCCACTACCCGGGATACTGGGGAAGGGATATGTGCCCTGATTTGGTTATTAGTGCTTCTCCCCTCAGCCCCCCCCCCCCCACTCAGATCTCCAGGCACCTAGAACTGTGATTCTTCTGTCCATATGAAAGAGGTTGTGTTGGGTCCCAGGCCCCCAAGGAGTCCTGTCTCTAACAACTGGAAAAATTCATTTTTTTCTTTCACCATCATTTGCTCTAACTCAGAAGTTCAGACTTCCAGAACACAAACTCTCCTGAGGGACCCACGGGAGGCACCCCACCCTGAAGTGGCCTATCCGCAGCCCCAGCGGACTCCCTCCTGCTCACGAGCCCCGGGGGCCACCACTGTCTGCCTCCAGTGCTCCGGTCCGCAGTGCCCCGGGGGTAGGACTCGGGGCTGCTGCCTACCACCACCAGGAGCCTGAGATCCAGGGTGCCCATCCAGTGGGGCCTGAGTCAGGGACGGGCCGGCCAACCGCTTTCTTCTCCATCCTTCGCAGGTCACATCTAACGAGAAGCACCTGGAGAGCCTCAAGGACGCGGGCAGCCTTCTGCAGGCTCTGGAGTGGCTGGCCCCGGCTGGGGGGTACGTAGGCCCAGGAGGAGCAGTGCAGAGTCTACTGGGCTTCCCCACACCCCAGGGCCCGTACCTTCCAGCCTGTCATTGCCAGTGTGGGAGGGGCCGCTGTGCCCCTTCCCCCCGCCCCGGGAATCCCCACTGTGCTGGTGGGGGGGGGGTTGGGGAGGTCAGCAGGGGGAGGGAGAAAAGTAGAATGTCTTAGCCCTTCAGGGGAGGCATAGTCCCATCTATAGGGAAGAGAGAGGAGGGATGCCGGCGGGGGGATGAGATGAACCTCACAAGGCAGGCAGTGGCCAGCCCGTGCACACATGGTCCCATCGTCACCGCCTCGCAGGGGTTTGGGCAGGGCTGGGCCAGGACTGACAGCACAGGCTGTCTTCCTTGGACACGTCTTCAGGGACAGCTTGGAACGTGTGCACCAGACTGTGTGTCACCCAGAAGCTGACAGCGAGGTGAGCCTCCCAGTCCTTAGCTCTCCACTCCGTCTGTGCAGTATGTCCTAGAAGGGAGCTCCACGGCCTGGGGCCGCCCTGTCGCTGGGGAGCGCCTCACACGCTGTGAAAGCGGGAACCGGGATCTCGGTGACATAAGGATTGCAGGGAGGGTTCATACCACAGTGACACCCCCCCCCATGCACACCCCCTGAACTTGAGAGGTGGTGGGGAGGGGTAGGGCTTACAAGTTGTTACACTGGATCTGAACTGTTAATGCCAAGTGACCAAAGGAAAAATCATTGGAAGCAGCAGGAGCTGCCCCACGCATCCATCCTGCAATCAGACTGTTGATGGCGGCTCACTGTGCATGACAGTGACAGTGCCAGTGCCAGAGCCGGGCTTGCCGTCAGGCCACTGTCCCCGGAGCTGAGGGAAGTGGCGGGGGCCACATTACCCTGAGCTTCAGCTGCTCTCTGGGTCCCGGGAGAAGGAGCCACCTCCTAAGGGGTACTGGGCCGTCCCTGGGCACGCAAGACATGGAGTGGGTGCTAGCGTTTCCTGGTGTTTTGGGTTCAGTATTAACTGGAAGAAAAATACATGGCTGAGAAGCAGTCTGTGGAGAAGGGATGCCATCTCCTAGATTACCCCAGTCCCTCTCAAGTTTAAGCCAAAGAGGTAGGTTATCTGTGGTTTCTGGGAGGTGGCGGGGCGATGGGGGGGGAACAGGCTGGCTTTGAGGGGGGCCCTCCTCGCTCTGCTGGGTCCCTGTGGGGTAAGGCGTGGACAGCGACTCCCCAGGCTGGGCCACGGGCCTCCTGCTGGGCTGCTGTGTGAGGAGCATGTGGCATCTGTCCCCAGAGACCTGGCCTTGTGCCATGATGAAGCCACTCTGAGCAGATGTGTGCCGAGCAGGGCCCGGGAGAGTTGAGCGCCCTTGGTCTCCAGAGCTGCGTCTGTGGGGGCCTCCGTCTGCCTCGAGGCCAAAGCCCGCACCTCTCAGCGCTGGACCCGGATTTGGCCCCAGTGTGTCAGAACATAGCTCAGTGCCCCACCAAGCCGGGAGCCCCCCCTGCACCCCCGCCCAACACCGCAGCGACTGAAAGGTCTACACCCGGCAGATCTCGAGTTGGGTTGGGGAGGTTGCGGCTGCGAAGTTGTCTTGTTCGGGTTTCGTCCGGCTGGCCCAAGCGGAAGAGGTCTTCTGCTGCTGAAGGAGAACGAGCGGATGGCCGTGCTCTCAGTTCCAGTGTGGCGCTGCCAGAGGTCGGCGCACCCTCCTGGCCAGTCACTGGGGCCTCTGGGCTGCTCCGCTGGGCAGGGTGGGCGGCAGGGCTCCACCAGCCGAGCCTTGACTCAGCCGCGGTCGGGCGGAGTTCGAACAAGGCAGCCCCGCCCCCCGTGCCCCACCTCTTCGGCGGCACCCCCGCCCCTGGTTACTTGGCGCCAGCTCTCTATGTAGTCAGGAGTCTGTGAGCTAATTTTGTACTTCAAGGCAGTGCGGTCTGTCCTCCTTTTCCTTGCTACCAGTTGTGAAGGCATGGGTTTAAATGTGTCTCAGTTTGCTCCAGCGGCAAATTTTTCATGTTAAGCTCTTGATCGCGCATCCACACCTGTGAGAGTAAGGAACCCGGAGCCCCTGGCTGGCTGGCCGGGAAGCGGCCATGGGGGGCAGGGGGAGCCAGCGTCTGAGGCAGGTCTGGATCTTGGCCCTTGCGCCCAAGTCAGCTGCAGGCCGGCTCTGGGCAGGCCCGCTGCAGGACCCGGGCGAGGCGGGGCTGGCCGCTGCCTTGCCCTTACAGCTCAGTGGCAGGTAGGGGGGCCAGGAGCTCAGGCCTAGTTTAGGGGTGCCCGCATGGCCGGCTCTGAGCCATCTGGGACGGGGGGCTGAGGGCTTCTCACCTGGAGACCCTGAAGCCTGAGTGTCCCGTCCCTGCGCCTCAAGACGCTACACAGGGGGGGGTCCATCAGGGGCTCCGGTAGGAGGCCAGCCCCTTTGGGAGAGGGTGCATTCTGCCCTGGACGTGGCTAAGCGTTTCTGCTCTGGTTTGTCTCCCAGTTCGTCTGCTGACAGTGTGGTGGCTTCCTTGGCCCTGGAAATCCTCCAAGCCGTTGGACACTAGGCAAGAAGGCGCTCGGCTCAAACCTGCCCTGCAGCACCCACCCTTGGCTGTGCACATTCACAGCGCCTCTGTAGCTCTGGACCTAATAAAGGCTGAACCCAGAACCTTCCGGCTGAGGTGTTCTCACTAACCCTGGGCCCCAGGAAACCCACGGAGAACGGAGTGGTTCCTTCATTCCTGAGGGATGCACCTGGAAACCACGGGTTTGCTGGCCGTTCTGAGGATGCGCTCTCCCTCTGTGTGTGTGCTAGGTGGCCTCCACGAAAGCCTGTGCTAATCAAGGAGATGAGAAGCCACAGTCCTCAGCCTGCGGCATCTGTGGGCATTTTTCTCCAGAGCAGATTTAAAAGACAGGACTAGGTGTGAATGCTCCCCCAGCCGCAGCTCCAGAGCAAGGCTTTGGAAGCTAGTTTTAGCCTCTTGTTTTCCTCCCACTTTTACCTCTCTGGCTTCCTTTCATTTCAGGGACAAACTGAATCCAAGAATCCTGGGAAGGGCTGGGCAAGTGCAACAGGCAGGCGGTGCAAAGTTTACCTGAAGGATGCAAAATGCTTGAGAAACCCCGGCCTCCTTGAAGGTCTGCCCATCTAGGTGTTGTGATGGGGGAGGGAGGTGGGGGGGGTTCTACTTTGATGCCAACTCCTGCCAATTACCCCCTTATCCTTAGAACCTTCTCAGCTTCTTCCTATGTTCCCTCACACATACGCTGTTAAACCTGTGTATGTAAGAAGCCCGTGGAAATATTTGGTGGACGCTGCAGAAAGGTGCTGGGACTGTGGTACTGAGGCAGGCTTACCCTTGAGTCTGGCCTGGAAGGTGGGCGTGTTCTGGGCAGCTCGAACCACATGAGTGAGCTGAGGCCCTTCCTTAGCCTCTCTGTTGCCCGTATCCCCATCTGTAAAAGCAAAGGGCGAGGCTAGGCTAGGTCAATAGCGGCTGCCCGGCTGCCGGACACCGTCCCAAGCCCAGATGGGATCCTGCCCCAGACGGCAGCCACCACGCAGGGGCAGTGGGTGGGATAAGCACAAAGGGGCACATAGGTGGCCCCATCTATTGCATCACGGGAAGCTGGTCATGTTGTCACCAGCAGCCCTTTACCACAGTCCAGGAAACTACTGCATGGACGTCTGCCAGCTTCTCTGTGGCTTAGTAATGAGAACAGCAGCTCTGTGCCCAACTCCACCAAGAGCATATGTGTTACCTTACTTACTTGCCACCACAAGCTACAAAGCAGGCCACCTTAGCTTCATTTCCTGAAAGCAAACAGGCTCAGAGGAGCCAGTCCGATTGCCCAAGGCCCCAGAGTCTGGTTGATCTAGGGACCTGACTCCACAGCCCGTGTGTGGCCCTCAGCGGGGCACCCAGAGCTGGAGCTGCACTAGCTATGGCACAAGAGTGGCCTACCCGGGAGCAGGCGGTCTCCTTCCAGCTCTCCTAGCCGACTCACCGCCCATGCTGAGGCGGCTCCAGGCCCCACTGAGGCTGCCTGTGGTCCTGGGGTGGGGGAGCAGCCAGAGGCCTGGCCCTCCGCTCCAGCTGCCTTGCCTGCTGGGTCCAGGGATCAGGCACGGGTCTCCCTATTTTCCCAGGAAAATCGATCTGTTCTCTCTTCATTCAGTTCTTGGGAGAACTGCCCTGGAGTTCTGTGCCTAGAGTCTTCCCAGAAGGTATTTCAGAGCACTGGAAGATTCTGCCTTACCCTTTCTAGTTGAGCACGGAGGAGTCTTTGCTGTTTGAGGTAAAACAAAAGTTTTAACATTCCAGAATGATTTTGTTCAACGGACCCTTCTTGGCCTGGAGCCCCTCAGCATTGCCTTTTTCAGGAAAAGCTATCTGAAAAGGTTAAGGGACGAGCAGAGCTACTGCTTGGCCTAGGGTGCCGGGGCACTGAGGCTGGCCCATGCCAAACTTCACACCGATGTGCGGCTGTCACCCTGGAGGGGACCCTTTTTAGGATTCTCGTAAAGGTGCCAAGTGGACAGCAACAGCCCTGGTCCCACTGAGCTCAGGCATAGGGGATAAGAACAGGCTTGGCTGGGTGGGCAGGAGGCCTAACCCTTCCTTGCCCTCCCCATGGGAGGCCCATACCCTCATATTTGGCTTCCCAGGCTGGCTCCAGTTCTATGAGAAGAGCTGGCCCCTGGCTCCTGGCCCATCGGAGCTCTCAGGATTCTGGCAGTGGCAAGGGGCCCAGACCCAGGCACCTACGGCCCTCATTCCCCCACCTTCGTGCTTTAGCTATTTGCTCTTTAACTGGCGATGACCATCAGCTGAGCCTCTTCAGGGACAAATGGCGTCACAAGTTGCAGAGTAAATTAGGGAGCATGAGATGACCCAGTGAATGGCCGCACAGAACTACCTCTCCGCCCATTAAGAGCAGGCCACAGAGCAACAGACTGAGGGTTTTGGAGGGGAGGGAGGGAGGGGGTTGGGCGAGCCTGGTGGTAGGTATTGAGGAGGGCCCGTATTGCATGGAGCACTGGGTGTGGTACATAAACAATGAATCTTGGAACGCTGAAAAAATAAAAGTATTTGGGGGGAAAAAAAAAAGCAGGCCCAAAGCTTCAAGACCTTAACTTACAGCCTGAGAGCAGGGGACAGTCATCAGGGCAGCTGAGGCTGTGAGTCTATAGGATGCAGTGACAGAATTTACTCTTACAGTTCTCTGTACTCCTGTAGATCTTCATGGTCTCCCCCCATTACCCTGAGGCTTTTCAGATTATCTCATGAGGTTTCAAGTCAATTCTGTGACCACACGCAGACTTTATCCCTGTGACACAGCTCACAAAATGGGAACTCTGCGGGCTAAGGCTCTTGGCCAAGGTGAGAGAGGAACTGGGTCTCTCCTGTCTTGGCTTGAAGCAAGATTCCTTTTTTTCCCTGTCCTGGTGACAGAAAAATATGGTGGCAGAATCTATGGATATATGTAGGAGCTTCAGGAAGGAACTGGGAAGGAAGTGGGGTGTGCAGGGACAAGATCAAAGTTTAGGTGGTCCTGAAAGCCTCAAGCTTCAGTGGCACTGAGGAAGGAAGTATAGGGATGAGAAACAAGAAGTCATAGACCTGAATGAGGACCAGGAAGATGTGGAGTCCTGATGTGACCTGGAAGGAAGACTGGTCTTTTAAAGGCCCTTTTAGGGCCCTTACTGTTGAGGTGGTAGAGGCAGCCTGTCCCCTGCCTCTAGCTCCCTTGTGGGGCGGGGAGGGGCAGGGGACTCCCCCACCAGCACGCTGACGGAGGAAGAAAAGGAAGCACCATCTTCTCAGCCTTGCCCCTGGCTCTGCAATTGCATCTGGTAGGTGATTCACTCAAGGGAAGGGAAGGCCGTTTTAAATTCTCATCTATCAGAACAAAGAAACTGTAATCAACTGGGCACTCTCCACTTTATAAACCAAACAGTATGATTGAGACCTGTTTTTATTAATCAAAACAAACATTGAAAAGCATATTTAAGATCTTTCACTGTCAAGGACTCAATCAGATTGGAGCCTCATGTTTAGAACATCTGCTCCCACATGGAAAAGATCTGCATTCTTTAGCTTGGGTGGTGGTCACTGCAATGGGATCAAATGTCTTAGGTGCCCCTTATCCCCAGGTAACCACTATTCTGATTTCTGTAGTAATCCAATCTCCTCCTTGCTTTTTGTTTTTACCATCCATGGGCGATGTCCTCCCGATAGTTTGCCCTTTTATTCTATCAGTGAAGTCCTACAACACGCATCTGGGACTTGCTTTTGGTCAGTACTGTCGGCAGTGCCCATACACTGCCTGCCGTGAGAAGCTGTAGTTCTCTACTGCAGGACGGCGGTTATTGGACACGGGCTGTCGCTCAGTGTCCTCTCAAGCCATAGTAATGGAGTTTGAGGCAAAAGAAAAATCATTAATACTGACCCTACTTGTCTTTAAAATCTTGGTTTTTTTGGGTCATGGATTTTTTCTCCTGCGTTTTCAGTTTTTCCAAATGGCTACCAATTGTTCCATACCTTTACTAAATATCCCTCTTTTCACACTGACCTCCAGTGCTACCTCTAAAGTACTATGTCCACATCTTCCGTATCTGTCTCTGTGCCAGTAACTGTTAGCTACCTCTACCCTTCTAGTTAGACCCTGACCGCTGGTAGAACAAGACTTCCCCACTCATTCTTCCCAAGTATCTTGGCTATTCTCGTGGCCCTTTGTATTACTGAATACTTGCAGAACTACCTTATTGAATCAGATTAACTTTACATTTTTAAGTGGAACTTCAGAACTATAATGATTTTATGCAAAGCTCTGAAAACGTCTTTTGATTTTAAGAAGTTCTTCAAGTGAAACACCCTGCTGTGGGACCTTGCGTGAGGCTGCTTGTGAGACGGGCGCGGTTCTGTCCGCACTGGAAGGAACCTGAACCCAACCAGCTCCCCAGGTACAGGGTCTCCTCTCCCATCCCAGTGACACTTTAGACCACGGTGGCTTTCCTAAAACGCCAACCGAAAGGAAGTGAACGTGTTTATCTAATAGTCATGATCTTAAGTAAAAATACCCGGTAACTCAAACAGCCTCTCCCTAAGCACAGAACACTTGCACTCTTTCTAAAGACCAGAACACAAGTCTTAACAGGTCTACTGACTCTGCCCTGAGGGATGAACTAAGGCTTGTAGACCTACCACCAGGATAACAGGATTACCTGGCAGACAAGTGGAAGAAGGCTCATTTTGGTCTATGTTCAAGATAAGCATCATCACTTAAACCATCTTAATTTTCAGTTCAAAGTGGAGTTGAAGGAATTCCCCTCTCCCAATGAGTCACATTTATGTGAAGGTGCTTGAAATCCAAATCCGGGTAGTGAATTCTTCACTATTACCTTAATAGAAAGGAACCATCTGACAATGTCTGGAGTGGAGTAAGCCTAGCTGGCTTTCAGTTTGGTTCTATGGAGCCCAAAGACCCCATGACATGCCTCTGAACTGTTTCTGGTGCAACTTAACCCAGGGTCCACTGCTGAAGTCGGCAAACAATCCCATCTGGATGTAAGGCTTGCTCTCTCATTACAACTTAAATTACTTCACTATGTGTGTTCTCCTCAGGATGAAGCTGAATAAACTAAACTATCGTCACGAACTGCTTAATGACAAGGAGAAAAAGGTGACACAATCGAATGAATTAAAAGTTTAATTCTGAACCATTTTTATAACCGCATTTTTTCTTGAAGCATCGTATCACAGCAGGTTACAACTTTGGGATAAAAGGCAAATGGTAAACTGTCCAAAACAAGGTTCCAAATAACACCTCTTACTGATTTACCCTACCCATACATATCCCAAATAAAGTTTTTGATCAAAAAACATGAAATAGATCCACCTGCTTATTTTAAGCATATTAAAAAGGAAACTAATTGGACCATTTCTATTTATCTATTTTATACAAAAAGGCTACACAATGTTACACTTTATTCAGATTACAATTAGAGTGATTATGAATTAGTGTTCTACACCATTACTCAATTCTTAAAAATTAGAAATTGCTGTAGCAGTATTCACTATAACTTAACACTACGAGAGACTTAAAAAACTAACAGTTACTGCAAAAAAAAAAAAAATTAAAGAGCTACTTCAAAGCAAGCAAAGTCAGTACCATTACAGATATTTAAAAAAAAATTTAACAAGCAAGGCTAGAGTTTGATAAATTCCATATCTTGTGATCCATTCTTGTGCATTCTTCACTTCTTGAGTCACTCCCAAAATCCATTTGTATTGTTACTCCTCGACCAAAAAGGACCAGAACAAAAAGTTTACTTCAATTGTTCCCATAGGAAACTCAGCTTGGTTAGTGTGTCAGGCACTTTCTGAGATACCAGCCCACCCCTCGAGCCCTCTCAGCAACTCTACAGGCCAATCACAATGCAAGTTCACACAATACAGCTGTATAAAGAGAGAAAGGCTGCTATTAATGTTTAAAACAGCAAATGTTACTCATTTGAGAGTATTAAGTTGCAAAAGCTGTGGCAAAAAACATTAAAGTTAATAACTTCCACACATGACCACTTAACCAGAAATCTGAGAACAGTCAAATGTTCTAAGACATCTCCTTTCAAAGTATGTATCTGTTTTGGTGGCAGATTTACAAATAGGCCTAAATCACTCCCACCCTACCAACCAAGTCTCTCTGAAGTTCTGTAGGCAGAGTAAAAGTATTTTACCCAAACTGGCTTTTTTTAACTTCTTACCTAAAGGATGATTTACAGGTCAGTATCAAACCAGGCCAGCTGATTGCTATCGCCTGGAGGCAGCCCGTCCATGAGGTCCTGGGCATGCCCCAGATCTGGCAGCCCATCAACTGGATAGTCAGCACCAGGGTGGTGGCCACCCATCTCATGCTCCATCATGGGGTCCATCCCCAAGGCATCCTGGCCATATCCACCAGAGTGAAAAGAACGATAGCTGGGATCTAGAGGAGTCAGGGTGGCAACAAAAGGGGCAAGAGACAGAGGGAAAGAGGAGAAAGACATTAAAGTTAGTGCTAAGGTTAGGTTTAGGTTAACTAAACTAAAGTTAACACTAAGGCCTTCAATGGCATCGAACTTGTCTCAGAAAGCAGACCTTTCTAGGCTCTTCAACTTCTAGCTTTCCTCAATCAAGTAATTAGGCAGTGCCAGGCCACCCGCAAGGCTATACAAAGTCTGTTTTCATGAGAGGCAGACCAGCAGGTTCTAACCACACCATCCGTTTACCACTGAACATTTTGCGTTTGCTTCGGTAGAGACATAAAATCGCTGAGGAGGGGCAGCAGGCAGTCTACTGTGTATATGACCACCCAGGCATCAACAATCATGGGCAAGAGACGTAAAAAGCAAGGCGGTCTGGTGCATGTAATATATTTGTTGCAAAGTCCAGTGATACAAAGGTACTGAGAAAACTCAAGCTGCTGTTTCCAATGAAACCTTTACATTAAGGGTTGATGTTTATTTATCTGTCAGGTAATACACCTACGAGCTCAGTGGCCTAATACTTAGGAAAACCCAGATGAGATTATAAACATAAAGTGAATAGTTCTATTTGTTCACGGTCTACCCCATGCTCCATCTCCATTACCCAGATTTGAATGAGCTTTTCAGAAAACCCTGATAATAGAACTATGCAGACCCACCCCAGACCTGAGCTTGGAGTCAGAGTTCCCCACACTTCCACTTCCTGGGTGGGCTGCAGACACAGAGACAGGTTCTCCAACCAAAAAAGGGACTACAAAGGCAACTTGTCATGTTCTGCACTGCAGAGGCCCAGCAGCCGTGACACATATTTGTTGGTGTGATCCTGGCGCCTGCTCAGCGTGCGGCTCCAAATTCTCTAGGCTCCACAAGAGCTACTGCTGCGGAGTCTGGAATTTCAGAAGTGCCTTTAACTGCTGCCACCACTTTTCTGCCAACACTGGTTTCCCAGATGAGCAAACCAGCTCTTCTGATAAAAGCTTTGGAACCTTAGCTTGACTTGGAGTTAATCGAGAAATCTGAGACACATACCATCCTGGCGATATCCAAGGGGTTCTCCCTGGGCACCAATATCAAGTCCAAGATCAGCAGTCTAGATAAACAGTTGGTACAAGGCAAGGAAGCAAAATGAAAATGAAAATTCTCAAGTATACTAATATTCTGAAAACATACTTATTTTCAGATTATAGAAGGAAGAATTTACAGAAATACTTCAAACTCCACCCCTCAAAGATTAACTGCTGATACCTAGAACATGTTTTGTCACTGCACAGTACTAAAAATATTAATTTATTCTTTCAGTAAATATAACAGTCAACAAAATTGGCAAAGTGTCTGCCCCCAACAGGAGTTGCTGACAAACAGGATATGTCCTATGAAAGAAGATTTTTAGCCCGAGCACCTGAAAGGGGAAGACTAGGAGAGGAACAGGTTTGGGGAAGTTCACAGCCCAAGCTGGAACATGTTCAGACTGCCCACTAAAAACCCAACTAACATATTACTCACTATTTGGCAATCTACTTTTTTTTTTCACCTAACAATCCATAGCATCTCTTTCCATTCATATAATCCACTGTATGACTATGTAGCATAATTGAATGAACTTTCAAGGTGGTTCTAATGTTTCAAGAACAATTCTGTACTGAAGACAAATTCATAGAAATTCAAATAGAAGAGTGATGAAAAATTGAAAATTCAAACAAAGTATCAATAAATTGACCTCCAACTAACAGTGCTTAATAGAGTGCCTTTTTCCTTAAAAGGAAAAAAATTCTTTTTGGAAAAACATCCCTTTTGAAAAAGATGCTTTAACCTGATAACTTTTTCATCCATCTCCCTCACGAATTCTAATGTGAAGCACCAGGACTTGTTTGTTCTGAATAGGCTGTTTAAAGTAGTGGTTTTTCCTCATAGAGCTGCTAAGGTAGCAGAAAGGATGAATATTCACGCCAAGGACACAGTCAATGCAAATTGATGTGTACGAACATTCGAGGGAAACTGCACACTACCGCCTAAACATGTCCACATGGCCTACCTCATTCCACGCCATTGGCTCTGTTCTAAAGAGAGAACTGGTCAGTTCAACCGAAAGCCGTTTCTTGTAATCCTGTGGCTTGTCCTCAGACATTCGGAACAAAACAGCCGCTGCGTACGTTGCTGGAAGAGGAAAGGAAAAAGGCCCCTGAGGAAAAGCTGAGGCTTTCTTGTATACACCAGCTAAAGGTTCTGGTTCTTCTTCTACTTACCTACACCCTCGTTCCTAGAGTGAAGTAACTCTGTCAGAGGAGCCGTGGCTCCCTCCGCTTCGATGGCTTCTGCAGCCTCCTTGTCCTGAGCAAGTTCACAGAGGACCCCAGCAGCTACTCTTTGGATATTTTCAATGGGAGAATAAAGCAGCTAAAGAGAAAAACACAAACAAAACCCATTTAAATCTAAAGGAAAAACACGGCAAGCACCCCACTGTGGTGCAAATATTCCCAATGCAGAGAGAGCTGCACTACTTGTATTAAATCCTATTCTCTAACTGCTCAGGAATGTGATGCTCTGCAGCACTGGTTTTCTAGACCACTTTCAGCTACAAAACCTTTCTTCAGGGCCAGTTTTAGTTGAGCTCAGATGTGGCAAACCAGGTGGCTGGAGGCCTGTGCTCTGGCAACTGAGACCAGCTCTCCTACCTCCAAAGCTCAGCACCCCAAAAGTGGAGGATGAAGTATCCCTCTTCCTCAGGCTCTAGTCCCAATATTTCTCCTACTGCTCAGGGAAAATGAAGGGACTTTTCATAAAGTTAAATGTACTCAACTAAAAGGACACACTGAGATTCCATCTGTCATTTGTTGGCAGGGGGTGTGAGCAGAGTGCTGTCATTTTATAAATGGAGAGAGATGAAAAATTGCCCCGATTTGGTCCCTAATTTTCTGAAATTTTGCTTATCATTAGAATCCTGAAATTTTATTTATAGACTCATAAAATCTAGAACACCTCACATGACACCAACATACCTGCACAAACAATGGAATGGTATTTAGTCCTCTGATTACGATTCGATTGTGAACATCTCGAGCTAAGATATGAAGGGCTCCAGTACAACCTTCAACAATTTCTTCCATACGGACCCCCTCCTACCAAAAGAAACATGGTTAACAAATAGGGCGTTCTCCTCTCTAAACTTTATAAACAGAAAGGCTTTCTGTAGCAATTCTTTGACTAGTTATTCACATTATACATCCAAAGTTCCCCAGAATTTGAAACTGGTTTAGGAATGGAGGAGGATTCCATGAAGATGAACGTTACTGAGGTGGGGGGACCTCCTGATGGCACTTATTCCTAGAAATAGAGCTTTGACATACTCTGAATCCCAAAGGTAACTTTCTTACAGTCAAGACACCAACCACTTTCGGTAAAAGAAATATATATAAAGATACACAAAGATGGCAGAGTAATGCACAGACTGATAAGTGCTTTTCTTCCATATGCTCCCTCTATTTATTTTTGTATATCTATGTGTATCAGGTGAAACCCAAGCAAAGTTTTATCATCAACTGCTCAATTTCTATTGAGCTGTCAAGTGGAAGATCCACTCCTCATGGCCTCCAAGACTGTCTGACTGATGGCCTATATGGGAGAATGAAGTTGGCTTTTGTAAAATGTAGGTACTCACTGCTTTGTCCCTGTTCCTGAGTTTTAAAAAAGGTAATGATTCTGCTACTTTTAGTGGCTTTTATAAACAACTTGTTTTTTTATAAAGACACAAATACTCCTTTCTTCCTAGAGAGAAGACTTAAAAGGTGCCTCTTGCATTCTTTTAAGCCATATCATGGAGATAGGCCGATACCAAGAGTAACAAATGGAGAAAGGCCCCATCATGAGTGCGTACACATAACAACTAGCCAAGAAGAGATGTCCAAAATCTGTTCTGGTAGGCTCTTGTTTCTAAAGTAACCTAATTCAGCAAGAGAAAACTCTTTGAAGATCTGAATCTTCAAAAATAAATTCTGAGGAATAAATCCTAAAGTGTCTTTAGATACTTATAATGAAGCTAGTTTTTAAAGACTGCAAACCTGACATCAAAGCTCAAGGCTGAGATTATGGGTAAAGATTCCAGAAATGCTACTACTTATTCTTGAAATTTGTTAGTATTCTTAGGTCTGTAGAAATGGTTTAAACCATTCCTGGAAGAGACAGTAAACTAAGCGTGTTATATACTTACAAGCAAACTCATTTCTAATGGGGAATAAGGGCTCTGAAATCAGATGGACTTGGATTCAAATTACGGTTCTACTTCCTAAGAAGGTGAACTTCCCTATGGAGTAAATGAAAACACTGTATGAAGTGCCTCACCCCACAGCAGTACATCACACCTATGCTCTTTGTAAGACTGATGATGCAATGGAGAAGTCAAAGGCAACATCACTATGAGCCACGTTATTCCTTATTTTTTCTGCAGCCACAGAAACATGTCAGTTTTTTTTTTTTTTAAACCATTAACAAACAGCCCTGCAGGCAGGAAGATGGAGGGAACCATTAACCAAAGAAGTTGAGGATCCTATGAATTTATGCATTCCTTTTAAATAGCCAGGTGTCACTATTCAGATTTACCTACCACAAACTGCTGCTGTGTTCCGCCCATAGATGTACGGCGCTGGGTATCCTGATGGGCACGAACCAGCAACTGAACTAGTCGCGGAATGGCACCCTGCTCACGCAGAGGTGCATGATTTGCTGGACAAAGGGCAAGATTTCGAATCAATCCAACAGTAGCCTGTAGATAAGAAGGAAGAATAAAGAACAGGCATGTAACTCAACAAAATCATCTTCCTAGCCTAAAATTCCCACCACACTAAATCTATTAGTGTCACTTGAAAGTAGTACAGACTTCACATATACTTCGGAACCCCATCCTAGCCATACTTGCTATGCACTAAGGACCGGACTCGTACTTGTCAATCCATTATGCTTAGATAGCCATCCAGTAGCTAAAGGTGGTTCATTTTCAATTCTGCAACCTTCTATTTTGATTGACAGTTTACCTTTATCAGAGGCCAATGGGATGGTGGGTGCAGGAGTTTAACCACAACTGGTAGTCCATAGTGAAGACGAACAGCATTCTGGGCCATCTCTGCTTCCTGGTGTCGGCTGGTCAGATGACGAAGAGCACAGATGGCAGGCTCAGTAATGTCCTCTCTGTCACCAGCACGAAGGACGGTACGGACAAGCGCCTCTATACCACCCACTTGGCAGACCATCATCTTGTTCTTATAATTATTGCAGGTGAGATTAGAAAGAATTCCAGCTGCACAGGTGACCACATTTATATCATCTGAGCCCAGAAGCTGAACAAGGGTCCCAAGAAGACCTTCCATTCCTTCCTATGGACATAAAAACAAATGCTCAGTACATAATCATCTTACTTAATTCTGTCACCAAGGCACTGGCATACTCAAAATTTACCTGTTTAGTTGCAGCATCTGATAGATTCCTAAGAGTCCAAAGACAATTCTGAACAAGACGTTGACTTGGATCTGTCAGGTGAAGCCCTAAAGCTTGCATTCCACCTAGAATGTGAAAAAAGATCTAAGGCGATGACCATTAGCTGGTAATTCCTATCAGCACTGTCTTTTCTAGGCTTAGAGTGTGTCCTTCTTCATTGCCAAAGCTTATCTCCTCCATCTAAGTCCTTTGTTTCTTTTCATTTGCTAGGATGTTGCTCAGTTCCCCTTTCTTTTCCAATTCACCTCAACTAATGACAACTTCTGTTGAGTATTTATTGTTCCTTCCCTGTGTGGAAAAAGCCTTCATTATCTCTACTGTCCTTCTTATGTAATATTTATATTGTTTATTTCCTTTCATCCATTCAATCATCTCAAAAATATTCACCCAATATCAGGCCCTGTTTTGAGTTGGAGCTGTACCAGTGAGCAAAATAAGGTTCCTACTCACAGAGCTTATAGTCTAGTTGGGAGGCAGACAATGAACAAATACACAATTAGTAAACTGAAACTACACAGTATGTGAGATGCTATTAAGTGCTATGGGAAAAAAAAAAAAAAGATGGTGGGGGCTACAATTTCGGGTAGTCTAATTAGGTTACCTCAGTGTGAAACTGACATCTGAGCAAAGACCTGAAGGAGCTATGTGAGACCAATTCGAAAAGGCACTGGACTGCTTATTACCAGGGACTGTATGAAAGGTACTGACTCCAAAAACATGTGCCCGAAAGGTCTGCAACCTTTCACCACTTAGGAGCCTCAGGAAGGACATTTATAGTGGTGGAAAAGTCTAAATAGAAGCTCAGTTCCCCACATAATGGCCTAACTTCACCCATCTCTCTCCTATTGAAGTCACTTCTGAATGTAGTGAGATACTTTCCCTTGTCTCCTTGTTCATCTTTTCAGGTCTGTTTTATTTTTCATTTTATTATTTTTAAAATCATAAGTAGGCTCCACACCAAATATGGGGTTTGATTTCATGAACCTGGAGATCTAGAGTCACATGCTCTACCAACTGAGCCAGCCAGGTGCCCCTTTTCAGGTCTGTTTTAAAATTAAGTCTACCTCCTCTACAGGACAAGGATCATCCCTATCTGGGTCCTTCCTCATAGCAACTCCAGCTACTAACAGAGTCACCTGCAAAAGGCTGATGCCCAGTATCTGTTAAATGACTGCCTTCTTTCCCACACAGATTTCATTCCCTCCCTTTACTCTTCACTCTAACAGGGTGGCTCTCAACCCCCAAATGTCCCATCAGAACAGCCTGTAGACTTTAAAAACACACAAACTATATTCAGCAGGTCTAAGGGAAGAGTCCTATGCAGATGCCTCTGAGGCACACACCCACTTCCCTCGTATGCTGACAGGTCAACTCCCAAAACTCTAGCCCAGTCTTCCCCTGCATTTTAGTACCAGATGCTTCTACCTACCTACCTACCGCCGTTTATGTCAGCTTCTTCAATTATCTTGTTCCAAATCTTAACCAACCCATTCTGGTAGTTCCATTTATCTTAATGGTACCAATGTTCTCCCCACCACAAACCACATCTGGTTGCACCTTTAACCCCTAAGTTATTATATTCTATGGGTTCTTTCAGAAACCTCAAAACAGTCACCCTTTGAGGTGTATTTTTAATACCAAACTGTTTCGTTCCTAGAAGCCTGTAACACATCTCGGTGGCCTGGTCTGCTTGCCTTTGGTCAAACTGTCACACACTGTTACTATTAATATTCCAAACACCACATTGTGATGCTGTGCCACTGCTTAATAACCATCAGTAACTTCTCATAGAGACAAAGGCCAAATTCTTTAGCATAACCTTAAGGTACCCTTTAGAATTTGGATCCCATCTAACACTGCAAACTGAACTAAATATTCTATGTCTGTGGTTCTAAAGCTGGAAAAAAGCATAAATGAACATCTTACAAGTCTAGAAAGTCCTATAATATATGGGCCCTTACCTAGCCCCTCAATCTTGTTCTGGGCTACTCACCCATTTCTCATTAAATTCTAGTTACACACACTTCCTTTTCAGCACTTAGAGATCAACAATCTCTTTCTCACCTTCAGGACATAGCACATGTTTCTTTTCTCTGCCTGGAAGGCATCTAATCCCCACTTCTCATATAGCTAACAGGGGCCTTCTCATCCTGCAATCCGATTTTACGTCCCCTTCTCAGGGCAGTGCCTCCCTCCCCATTAATTCTGCATCAGTATTTGCTCTTCCTTTCTCGCCTAACACAGAATTCACTCTAAGTTGTAATGTCCCCGTCTTTTGCATATTTTTGTTACCCTCACCAGAATGGAAGAATAAATATAGGGACCGTATCTGCTTGGTTATCCCACGTACACCACATGCTTACTTTAGTGCTTGAGACACAGGTGCTGAATGTTTTCAGAACACACAAATGAACATCAGAATAACCTAACTTCTTAAAATGAAAGATGCCTAGGTCTTCAGTCCCATACACATTTCCAGCTACCTACTCGTCACTGCACTCCAAGAATTCTGATTAGTCCAAAAATCTGCAATTTTCACAAGCACTCCTCCTATTTCTGGAATAGCTGGCAGAATTTCATCCCCTTGCTGAATATGAACGCAGCCACACCTGTCCATCCCAGTGTCAGCTGCCATCCTGGGTAATCATAATGCCCCTCGTTCCCACAAATTCTCAAGTAAAATTACTTTCAACCAGTGAGAAAAATAGGTGTTACCAACCCTACACTTTACTCCTAGTATTTTCTTCTATTAAATGCTTTCATATTTTCCCTCTTCCAGTTGTGATATGAAGCTTGGTTTAAGAGTCTAGGTAGATAGATACTGTTAAGCGGGTTACAGAAAGGAGAACTGATGCTAGGTAGCTGAAGAGTAACTATAGCCTCATGATAAAAAGAAAAAAACCAAAAGGCTCTGGTTGGTCCACCTATTCCTTTCCTCTGCTAGCAACATGCACACAATATAAACTATCAAGTATCAACCATCATTTTTGATGGATAATAAGAACTCTGCCTAAACTAGGCTTAAACAGCACCAATGCAGGTGTCAATCAGCACATATACTTTGAAATGTAATCTTGGCTGCAAACTGGTTCTATTCAGTTTCAGCCCATTAAGGTCAAGTTGTATTACCTTTTTCCTAAGACAAGTAATCTAATTAGAACTGCAAGATGCTGTACACATGACACTCAGAATACTTACCTGCTTCTACAATAGCTGGTTTATTACTAGAGCAGACAGACAGCACCTTCAGTACCCTGCTTGTGGTCCATAGTAGTTTCTCGTAAGTGTAGGTCCTCATTATATTTACTAAAGCTTGAGGTCCACCACTCGCCAGAATGATCAGCTAGAAAGACATATATATGTTGTTAGTCATGGAATCTTCACCATATGCCCAAGAAAAGCCACATTACCAACCTATTTTATTATACAAGCATTTCAGCCGGCTTGCCACTGACCTAAATGTATTCCTGGACCCCATTACCCAGATCCCCAAACTGGAGCCCTATTTAGCCCCTCCTTCTACAGCATTCCACTCAAATTCAGGCATCCCAGTACTCTAAGAAATAGCAACTCTGTCCCTATTTTCTTCCTCCCACACTGGTCAGAGCAAAAGAAACAAAGAAAAACCATGTTGGTATGCAATAATAATTCCCAGATAGTGATGCTGTATCAAAGTGGATTTGTTGAAAATTTGAACCAGAACAGGCGTTAAGAACACCTAATGATTTGGCTCTTGACTTTCCTAATCGTTATTCACCTACTTAAAATGAGGTATCATAAAATAATCATTCATTCTTGTCCTTTACTTCCCTGCATACTCCCACCTCCAAACTATCCTGATTTTCCAAAAACAAATCTCATCACTCCATGCCTCTGCTGATACTGAACTGCTTTCCATTACTCTTTGAACATATTCTACAAGGCCTTGCAGGCCTGCCCTGCTATTACCTCAATAGTCTCATCTCAAACCTTTCCTCTTCTTTACTCTTCATAAACTCATCCCTCTCCATCATCAGTAGGACTTTCCAAGGTGTCATTTCCTCTCTCTGACCTTCACCTAATCAGTCTCTCCTCATCCTTAAGAGCTAAACTCAATTATCACTTCCTCCTACAGGTCTCCCCCTGAACCTTCCGAACAGGGTCTGGTTCACATATATGCTCTCATAGCCCCTCTACTTCCTTGGAATACATGACTTAAATAGTAATTAGATTATTATTTCAGTGCCTATCACACACCTAAGAATGAAAGCTCTAAGTTTCCCACTTTATCCCTATCATCACCTAGCTTCATACAAACAAATATTTAAAGAAAAAGAGATGTCCAACTTTTTTTTCTAATAGATAGACAAAGGGTGAAGCGTACAAAGAATGTGCAAGAGTCCACAGAAGGACATGACACTATATTCCCTGATGCTCCATGTACTATATTCAGAAAAATACTTTTACCTTGCTTTCTTGATTGCCGTAAGCTAAAATCTGAAGGCAGTCTGTTGTAATAGCCAAGAATTTAACATTTGTTTTGTTGAGCAAGGCAACCATTTTCTGCAGCCCACCAGCTAAACGCACTGCCATTTTAGCTCCTTCTTGATGCAATAAAAGGTTGTGGAGAGTTGTAATGGCATAAAATAATACAGAATCCACTGGTGAACTGGGAAGAAGAAAAAAGCCTCATCAGAAATTCTGTGATGGCACTCTTCTCCTTCTTAGCGTCAAGCACTGTGACCATGTTTTTCTTACCCAAGCATCTTCACCAGGGCAGGAATGCCCCCAGACTTAAAGATGGCCAGCAAGCCCTCCCGATGATGAGAAAGATTGTGCAAGGTCCCAGCAGTACAGCGAGCTGTTTCCACATCATTTGTATTCTGCATGGTGCGTACAATAGCAGACACCATCTGAGGAGAACGCATGATGGCGTGTCTGGAAGCTTCCTTTTTAGAAAGCTGATGGACCATAACTGCAGCCTTATTAACCACCACCTATAATGTACAGGAATCAAGAGATAGCATTAATTTTCAAATACTAATATTGGTAGACATTCAGAGGCCCCTTCCTTGAGAGTTTCCTTCAGAGCAGATTAAAAGCTAGCCATGTCATTACTTACCTGGTCCTCATCGTTTAGCAGTTTTGTCAGTTCAGGGATTGCGCGTGTGGCAAGTTCTGCATCATCTTGATAGTTAATCAAATTTACAACTGCATGTTTCAGCATCTGTGATGGTTCAGCCAAACGCTGGACATTAGTAGGATGAGCGGCATCGAACTGTGTAGATGGGATCTGCATGCCCTCATCTAACGTCTCAGGGAACATTGCAGCTCGCACCCTCTGAGCTCGAGTCATCGCATACTGACCATCAATATCTGGGAAAGATAAATTTAGCACTCGCTATCCATAATTCAGCATTCACCTGAATTCATGCTACCCTAAGTGGTAACAGTGCAATCACTCCCCTCTTTTACCACACCATTTTATTTAAGCGATTGCATGCTAACTTTTACTAAGGCAGTAACACTCTTACCAGCTACTTGTTCTTGAGTGAAGGACTGAGAAAAGCCCTGTTCCCACTCATACAGGACTTGGGTGGTATCCACATCCTCTTCCTCGGGATTGCCTTTACCGCTCAGAGAAGGAGCTGTGGTAGTGGCACCAGAATGGATTCCAGAGTCCAGGTAAGACTGTTGCTGCCAGTGACTAACAGCTGCTTTTCTGTCTGGCTCCATGGCCATGTCCAGCTCCATCAAATCAGCTATAAAAATCAAACAGCATTAGCATTACTACCACAGAAATGTTATCTTCATTTAAAAAATCTGTTGATAATAACCCACTGAAATATTGTTAGGAATAGTCAAATCTGAAAGACAGCCAAGAATAACAATGATAGCCAGGATTAGCTCAGTGATGAAATATCTACTCTTAGGGGACCACCTAACAGTTACTCACTGAATTAGTGGAAGAATGGTACTGCATCCAGGCTCCAGAAGCAGTCATCCAGACTAGATCCCTGCTGGTGGCTTGTTTGCTATTTCACCAAGCCATTAGGAGGAGTGAGCAGAAAATGGAGCAAAAGGTAGCCTGACAAGTAAGCAGGGAGAGAGTAAAGCAGGGGGATCTGAGCCAGACTGGGTTAATGGCAATGAAGCAGAGCCCCGATTCAGGAACTAAAGACTTATGATACAAACCTTGGGTAGCCATTGCCCACACGGGATTTTCAAAACCGTTGTATGGTGTGCTTCAGATACCCTAGAAGAGTTAATCATGTCATTAGGATTTAAAATTAGTTTGTTTTTAGTACTTTTCAGTCACTAGGATGGCCTGTTAAACATCATGGACTATATCCATGAAAAGCCCCAAATCCCCTTTTATCATAAATACGAGAATGAAACCCAGACTCCAGTCTCCTCTGTTACCTCAACCACAGCTCCAATACTGCCGAACCTCTAAGTAAAAATTCCTCTTTAACCTCTTTTTAAGTAGAAAAACAAATTACAGTTATTCAGGATGTCAGAAAGCATAATTATTTTTGCAGATAAAGAAAATTTATAGTGAAAGCCAAGGTGAGGGGAAAAAAACTATTCAAAATCAACTCCTCCGTGAGTTCTCAAAAGCCCTTTGTCCCTTTTTAACTTCATTCACTGAGAAATTAAGAGATCTTTCTGGACAGTGGAATTGGACATGGGATTTAAAAAAACACCAGATTTCCATTAAATGGTTTTTCTTTCCTGATACAATACAATGCCATCTAAAATACCTTCATATAGCAGGTTTTAGCAACTGGATCATAACACTCAATTTCGGATCTTCTACTAAGAAGTAAAATTACTTTTCAAATGCAAGTTTGCAACACAAAAAGCATCTTTTTAGTAAAATTTTTCTAGCTCAAATTTATAGGAATGATGTATTATAAATATTGACTAATGCTGTTTTGATCATTATAAAAAACTTAATCACTCATTACATATATAAAAAAATCTTAGCATCTGTGTTTGCATTTTGGCTTTATTGTGTAATAGTCAGAAGAATACTGAATCATACAGTAAACTACTTGCAAATGAGAACTGTAAAGGCTCATGGCCTACTAGATATTCCTAATAACAAAATTTCCTTTATCACGAAGTATTCCCCTAAACAAGTTTATCTTGCCCTACAAATTACATATTAGTTTACCAATATGTAGAGATATGGACTAAAATACTTAAGTGTGAAGTGTGTATTCTATCAATGTAAAAAGGAGTCTGAAGTTGGAAACTACACTCTAAAGTCCTATTTGCTCTATGTAAAGGAAGCATGTATTAATTATTCCTGAAATTGCTCTTCTAGTACTAGATTTTCATAACCACAAAGATCACCTGACACGTAAAGATGACAAGAGTTGTGGATACAATTGTTTTAGTGTCCACAGTAGAAACAATTGACAGTCTTTGTACACAGCAAAATGAAGAACAGAAAATAATAAAGGTGGTTCCTGTCAATAAGAATCTTTTAAGATACCAAGAGGGATTATATGTTTAATGTTTTGATTCAATAGGACTCGAGTGGGGCATAGAAACCTGAATTTTTATGAACATTCTAGCATGCACAAGTGATCCGCAGACCACACTTTAAGAAATTCCAAGTTCTCTATTCACCGATGCTGCATTTTAGCTTTTATTCTTCCGCCTCTCTGGAAACTGAGTTCCCCACTCCAGTTCCCAGTATATTTCCGGGAAAGGCGACGTAAAACATGTTCTACATTGAGCTCCCCCTTTGGCCAATGAATGCCACAGGGCTCAGAAACCAACCAATCACTATAATATACATACACAGTATGTGTTAATCAACTTTTCATGTTATTGGTAAGCCTTCTGGTCAACAACAGGCTATTAGTAGCTAAGTTTTTGGCAAGTCAAAAGTTATATGCTGTTGTTCTTCAAGGTTCTAATGTATATGGCTTCAAGGAAAAAAAACATTTATAGTATAGTGCTGTTTCCTTGTTGTTGATGTAAAGGCTAAACATTTAGCCATGTTACTGCGTAAAATCTGTTTATATGGGCTGATCTGTAATTTGACTGTAATCTATAATGATTTATGGCAAAAAGCAAGCTCCTATTCCAAACTTACAATATCAGTTTGTATGTTGAGGACTTGTAAATACCATTATTTTTATAGCACTTTAAATTTTATGCAGCATATGAAAAAATTATTCTTTTTCTTCACTACAATCCTATGTGTGAAGGAGGCCAAGTGTCAATCCAGCAGGCTGAGAAATAGAAAGTAGGAAGGAAAATGGGGATCTAGATAAGCAACAGTATAACCAATTCACTCCTACATTGCAGACAAATCCAAATTTTCCAAAAATATGGTAACTATTCACTTTAGAAATTTCTTTAGAAGTTGAATATACTGTCCAAAGACAACTAGGCCAGAATCTTGCCCAAAAGGAAAGCCTTCCTCATTCTTCCTCTGGACAGACCTTTCAGCCCAAGGGCTGACTCCCCTCCACCACACCCTGCCAATCATCAGGGGCCCAATTCTAGAGGTTCCAATTAACCAAGGCTTACCAGATGCATAAGAAAAACCTTCAATATCAAAGGAAAACGTTCAAGAAAAACCAACAGAAAAACTAACTCCAGAGTAACACAGAATTTTAAAAAAGGGTAAGGGTGGGGAAGGAAACAGAACGTTTCAATTTATTACCCTCAAAAAGATTGGATATAATAAAAAGTTCACTAGATAACCAAAGTTGAGAAAAAAAACTCTTAAAGCATAAGGGAGAAAGATGCTCAATATACAAAAGAGAAGAAACAAGATGATCAAAGCTCCAACTATGGACATTTCAGAAAGAATTAGGCAAAACAAAAATGGGGAAAAGCCTATTAAGTACCAACTCAAGATAAAGGGGGGATAATGCTAACGAATTATGAAGTACTAAATGTTCCCAGATGCAAGTGATCACTAACTACAGACTACATGTCTTGTCTCCTGCTAGCTTTATCACCACCAAGTGGTGCTTTAACAGAGAAAGAGGATTGCCAGAATCGCCAATTTATCCAGTTTAGTAAGGTAATAGATTCATGCATTCTTCCTTTTATTTTTTGTTGTTGTTGTTACTTAAACCTGTACTCTTTCCAGTTATCTCAAAATTTATCTATTTTTGATTTAAAAATCTATAAGGGTTTAATAAGATATGGAATAGAAAAAAATATATTCTTTATATAGTAATAATTTCTACCTAGGTGAAAAGTTCATTCTGATCTACACCTTATTCAAAGTATTACTATAATAATTTACCTTCAGCTTTTCTAATAGGCCTACTTAAGCATTCTAGGCTTTCCTTTTTTCTTATTAGGAAAAAATTCAGCTATTCAGGAAAGTAGACACAACTCTATAACGAACACCCACATCACCTATTCTTAATGACTGTTAATATTATGCAGTATTTGTGTCCTCCCACAGAATAATTTTAAAGTAAGTTACATACATTAGTTTATTATGTGGCTACAAAAAGTTTTTTGCATACCAGAAAATTTTTATAAAAGATTAGCCTTACTAGCTGCTACTCAATTTCACAAGGAGTGAATTGGAGCCTCAACTTCACCGTGTGTACTTTAAGTGGCCTTCTGTCAAAGTCTATGTGAGAATTATTCTTTTTTTTTTTAAGATTTTATTTATTTGACACGGAGAGAGAGATCACAAGTAGACAGAGAGGCAGGCAGAGGGAGGGGGAAGCAGGCTCCCTGCTGAGCAGAGAGCCCGATGCGGGACTCGATCCCAGAACCCTGAGATCATGACCTGAGCCGAAGGCAGAGGCCCTAATCCACTGAGCCACCCAGGCACCCCGAGAATTCTTGACATGATACAGGTTTCACACTGAAGTTTACTTCTCCAGTTCCCCTCAGGACAAATCATCTTAATTACCTCAGATTTCCCAAAATTTGAGTATTACTAACTAGGAGTAACTTTGCTATGTAAAAATAAAGCACATCTGTTATAAAGCCACAGTTTTATACTGGCAGTTCATGCAAACAACTGACTTTCCAATAACCCATAGTGGAAGAACCAAGGCCAACCACTTACTCTGTTTTTAAGTAAGAAAACACAACTCTATTTCAGGAGCATGAAAAACTTATGAAAAATCCTCAGGGATTAAAAATGGTTCTAAGTAAAATTTGCTTTGTAAATCTAAAAGCACATACATATGCGTTTTATTAACCATCCCTACTAATACCTTGCCAGTTAAAAAATTTATAGTCTCCTCAAATCTTCCTGTTTGGGCACTTTTTATTCATCAGTAACACTTCTAAATCACAACTCACTCTAGTTTCCTTCCTACTTTTACTCCTCAGCTATGTCTGAGTATTCTGAGAGGAGACTTTCTACACCAGCCGATAAAAAACAAGTATCTAATGACACTTTTGCTCCTCCAAAACTCCTAACATTAATGCCCTTTGTATTATCTTTAAATACATAGGTGTAAAAATGGCTACCAGAAGAAATACGAACTGTGACTAGGAAAAATTAGGACATTTCCCAAATGATCTCTTTTCTTCATTTTATTGTCTCCCCTATTCTCTACCTTACCTATGAATACATATATATGCTTAGTATAAAATATTTTTCCTTGTCATTCACATAATAATGATACACAGTTAATGACATTTTGGTATATTCAGTATTTTATTAAATTTACTATTAGGTATTCTTTTAATATAAACACACAAAAACCAATTCCTTGTATCGTAGACATTAACAAAATATTTTCGTCTATACTGTATCATACATTTGTAGTATAATGTAACCAAATCTCCCATTCTTATCTAGTCCTCCCCCATTTAGTGTGCTATTCAAACAATGCTGAACGAAAATGTTTGCATATGAATGATTCTCTTAGTTTCTTCCACTTTCCTTCCACAGGAGAACTGCTCTAACTACTGGGTTAAAAGGGTAAGAATTTATAAGGCCTTTGATATATAGCTCCATAATACCAGTGGAGCATAAGCAGACAATTTTCACAGAAGGCCCTGTACAAGTGGCCAGCCTACCAAGCAAGGTGAGCAGCATCAACTGTTACCTCAGGGTAACCTGTAGTAGCCATGTCCATCCATCTAATATACACCCCACCCAAGTCTTCAAGTTTTTCTAAATTCTGAAATAAAGTGCTTAATTTCTTGTTTGTTCGCCACATTTTGGCTTGCCAGATTCTTAATGCTGTCCTTTTATATTTTTATAAAGTACACGTATATGTTATATATAAGAAGCTCCTTGAATAATCATTGATATAGCATATTTAGGCCTCCTGTGTATATCTGAAAATATGATTTTACTACTTAAAATAATTTGCTATGGTAATATCCTTTACACTTCTGATATATCCTTAGTCTCACCGATGAGTAGCTTCGCACAGAATCTTTGATCAGTAACATAATCCTAAAAACAGTCTGGATCCTTCAGAAAAAAAGAGAATGTTTTATTCTTTTTTATCTTATTTATTTAAAGATTTGATTCATTTATTTGACAGAAAGAGACAGACAGCGAGAGAGGGAACACAAGCAGGGCGACTGGGAGAGGGAGAAGCAGGCTTCCAGCTGAGCAGGGAGCTGCATGTGGGGGCTCAATCCCAGGACTCTGGGATCATGACATGAGCGGAAGGCAGATGCTCAATGACTGAGCCACCCAGGCACCCCAAAGAAAATGTTTTAAAACACACTTTCACTTTATCCACTCTGAACAAATCACTACAAAAAGCAGATAGTTTTTCTTCAGCCTGTATTAATCTAAGCAACCAAAAAGACAGATATTTTAAAACACAGCTATTGCAAAGTACATAAGAAATAGCCACAGGCACATTTTTATAATTTCCAAATATAATTTTATGCCAGCTAAGTTAAAAAAACAAAATTTTAAGGTTGTTGATGCAGTAAAAGTACAATTACATACCAGCTTCTTAATACCTGGGTGCAAAGGGAATCAGGAATGAAGAGTATTAAAGATGCCTTCAACTTTTCAGCATTTTTTTAAGTCAAATAAATACAGCACAATTACATACATCTCTTAATCTGGGTCACCGGTGAGTACATGACTATTTGTTACATTATTCTCTATATCTTGCACAGCAAAAAATAACTGATTAAAAATAAAATAAGGATATAGCTCTACAATGGCATTTCAGGTAAACTCCAAATATGAGTTCAAAATATAAGAAAATCTTTGTACTTTAATATTTTCAAACAACTAAAATGGAACTATCCATAAAAGACACAAGTATTTCATGTACACTTTTGTCAAACCAACTAAACCTAACAAACTCAAGTTTCAAAGATGATAAAATAAATACTCCTGTTTCCTTAAAGAGGCAGCAGTCACAAAAGCTAATAAGCAGGCTACAAGTCTATTTTAGAAGGTTAAAGAGTATAAGCTATGGGAGGGTCTGTTTCCATTATATCCTGAAACTGAAAATCTTGTTTCTCTTGAGTTCACAAAATGATGATTAACTAAATACTTTTTAACTTGAGGACTTTCTTTGTTGACACTCCAGAGATACTTTTACACCCATTTTAAGGTACAATGTGATAAGGCTGCACAGAGAACAGTTCACAGTTAAACTAGATTTTTAATAAAAGGGACTATTATGTACAAACTACTTTCCTATATACAAAATAGGTTAGAAAATATAATCACAAAAATATCTCATTCATAAAAGCAACACTAAAAACAAAGTACATACAAGATTAAATGGAATTACGTTTTTAAAGGATGCCTGGGTGGCTCAATTGGTTAAGTGGCTGCCTTCAGCTCAGGTCATGATCCTAGGGTCCTGGGATCGAGTCCCATATGAGGCTCCTTGCTTGGCAGGGAGCCTGCTTCTCCCTCTGCCTCTGCCTGCCACTCTGCCTGCTTGTGCTCCCTCTCTGACAAATAAATAAAATCTTCAAAAAAAAAAAAAAAAATCACGTTTTTTAGACTGGAAAGCTTTTGATATTGTTGGTTTTCTCTTAGTTTATAAATTGAATGTATTCTCCCAAATTTCTCAGATTTCTTTAGCACTGAAAATGGTTCTTAAGTTCATTTGGAATGGAAGTATAAATAATAATAAAAAAAGACTGAAATAACTATGAGAAGGGACCAATTCTATCATACTAAAATACATTATAAATCAACAGCCACAGCAATTAAAGAATTGTATAATTGGGATATGAATGGATAAGAGACTACTGTAATCAGACACCACCAAGATATAATATGGCAATTTAATAAATAAGTCATACTTCAAGTAGTGGGAGGCAGGTGGATTATCCGATTAACAGTATTAGGAAACGGGCTTGTCATCTAAAAAACATTTCTTTTGTCCTTTTTCATCTATTTTCATTTCACTATATTAAAATTAAGCCTACGTTCATCAAATATTTACATGTAAGAAATAATACAAAACAATGAGATAAAACAAGGTATGTATAAGTAAGGGTGGAATACATAGAAATAAACGATGGTAAGAAGCCAAACAGAAGCATGACTTGAAACTCTGAAACTGGCAGAATCATTAGTGTGCGTACATAAAATTTCTAAATTCCAGACCAAAAAAACCCACATACATAATAATTTTAAAAATGACATGCTGGACACAAGACAGGTGAAATACGATTAAAGGCTAATATCCATAGTACACAAAGAACTAAGGACAAAATCAGTAAGAAAAAAACAGGGAAAGGGCAGGAACCATCATTTCAAAGGAAAAATAGAAAGCAAGCAATAAATATACACAAAAGAATAGAAACTCATTTATTTTTTGCTTAGCAGACCAGTAAAGATAACCATCAGTTTGTTCTCTATGGTTAAGTCTGTTTCTTGGTTTGTCCCTTTTTTTCCCCTTTGCTCATTTGTTTTGTTTTTTTAAATTCCACAAGAGTGAGATCATATGGTATTTGTCTTTCTCTGACTGACTTATTTTGCTTAGCATTACGTTCTCTAGCTCTCTCCATCTTGTTCCAAGTGGCAAGATTTCATTCTTTTTTATGGCTGAATAATATTTCATTAAATATATCGACCACATCTTCTTTGTCCATTCATCTGTCAATGGACACTTGGATTGCTTCCATAGTTTAGCTACTGTAAGTAATGCTGCTATAAACATAGGGGTGCATACATCTTCTCAAATTAGTGTGTTTGTATTCTTTGGGTAAATACCCAGTACTGGAATTCCTGGATCATATGGTTATCCTATTTTTAATTTTTTGAGGAAACTCCATACTGTTTTCCACAGTGGCTACGCCAGTTTGCGTTCCCACCAACAGTGCAAGAGGGTTCCTTTTCTCCACATCCTTGCCAACACTTGTTTCTTGTATACATGGATTTTTTTTTATAGTACAGTACTGTAATAAAAGTATTTTCTCTTATGGTTTTCTTCACATTTTCTTTTCTCTAGCTTACTTTATGGTAAGAATACAGTATATAATACACACGACATACAAAAATGTTTTAATCCTCTGTGTCATTAGTAAGACTTTTTTTTCTATCAACAGTAGGCTATTAGCAAATTAAGTTTTGGGGGAGTTGAAGTTATACACAGGACTTTGGACTGTGTGGGGTCTGGTGCCCCTAATCTCATTACTCAAGAGTTAACTGTAGTTAAACTGGCAGAAACTTTAAGTTGGCACTACCCATTAAACATAAGTGTAAATACCCTCTCACTTTAAAACTCCATTTTTAAAACAGAAATGTATCATGCAGCAATAGTCACAGAAGTATGCTAAAAGGTCCGCACAGTGAAGCATTCATACAAATTGCTGGAAATTATCCAAATGCTCGTCAGCAAGGGAATGAATAAAAAACAATTTATCTATTAAATGGGATATACTTTCATCCACTGAACAAATATGTAACACCTTTCATGTTAGTAGTTTAGTTGCAATAACAGTGAATAAGAGAGTCAGAGAGTCAAGCTCATACATCCAGTAAAGTTTGCACTCTCCGCTTAGAAAGTTAATAAAAACAAAACAATTTAAAGAGCAAGAACTGCTGTGAAGGAAATAAACAAGGTGAGAACAGAATAACTGGTTGAGGAGGAAGGCTATTCTAGGTAAGGAAAGTGAGGGATGATGGAGGAGGAGGAGCCAGTCAACTAAAGATGGAACAGAACGTTTCATGCTGAAAAAAAATACAAAAGAAGGTAAACTGTTTGGTAAAGGTACTAAAAGGTCACCAGTGTAATGGGAAGTCAGGGAACTATGAAAAGAGGAAAGGACCAGGTCAATAAGGATGTAGAATAAATTTCAAAGTGTACTAGGAAGCGACTAGAGGTGCATGTACTGTGATTTAGGCCTTTTAAAGTTCACTCTAGTATCTCTATGGATAAGAAAGATGGTGAGGGGCCAAAAGAAAAGCAGGGACACCAATCAGGAAGCTACTATAAACTGTAAATCATCCAAGTGAGAAGGGGTAGTGAATAACTATGTAGCCATTAAAAATAATGAACTTTTTTAAGGAAGAAAAATTAAACACATATCTGATATGCAAAGTATCTGCATATTTTAAGATTTTTTTGCATACCTCCCCAGAATTAAATTTATATAAGTAATACAACAGTATTAGAAATGATACATGTCCAAGAAAATATATCATTCAGCCCCATATGTGTTAGCCAGTGACACTGGACATTAAGAAAATGTTTTTTTTTTTAAAGATTTTATTTATTTATTTGACAGAGAAAGATCACAAGTAGGCAGAGGCAGGCAGAGAGAGAGGGGGAAGCAGGCTCCCCGCTGAGCAGAGAGCCCGATGCAGGGCTCCATCCCAAGACCCTGAGATCATGACCTGAGCCGAAGGCAGAGGCTTTAACCCACTGAGCCACCCAGGCGCCCCTAAGGAAATGTTTCTAAGTATGAAAGGTAAGTGGCCTATAAAACAGACTTTCTGCAAAAGAAATGTGGAACCTTCTCAGCCAACCATTAGTACGTCAAGGCAAAAAAAAAAAAAAAAAAAAAAGCTAAAAAATAAAAAAGACAAATTCTTTGGAAAAATGTTTTCTAAAAGCAAGAAAATCAACCGCTGCATTTTTTGATAATTAGACAAGTAACATTTTATTTAATTATATAAATAATTTTCCAATTTTTAGTAGTTTAATAGAGATTTTCATTCAGTTCTTTTTCTATTAAAATGTCACTATTCTAAGAATCAACTGCATCACGAAATAATGCCAGATTTGATTAACTGACTTATTTTAAATATTATTTTACAGCATAATTTTAGGATGTTGCCTTGTAATATCAGGTGAACATCTAATTTTGCCTTTGACATACTTAACAATGTTTAGTAACTTGAGTTCTGAGTCTAATGTTACCCCACTGAATCTTCCCAGAAAACTCATAAAGTAGACAACATTCCCCAAATTATGAGATTAAAGACTGATGAGCGGCAGTTAATATGAGTATAGCTCATAAACTGCTCAGTTAAAATTCCAATCCAGATCTTATGTTTAAGCTTAGAGTCATGTGCCCTTTTAATCAAATCATATATCCCACCCACACCCAAAAGCTAAAGACAATTCATATTTAACAATGTTGCAGATCAATGCAAGAGAAAAGTTAGCAAAAAGAACTACATTCTTTGAACAATGACTATAGGAAAAAACAAATAAAACAATCTAAGATTCAAATCACTACTACTTCATACTTTGACTCTGTGCCTAGCTAGATGGCACTACCGCTGATAAGAAAATGCAGAATTTTCAAACACAAGCTTATTATGCCAAGGAGATGTGAGAGTTTATTTCAAGAAAGTCTCCAGATGTTAACCTCTAAGTTCAGGCTATAGGCAGAATTAACGGCAAGGGACTCAATGACTTCTAGAAGTAATTAATGCATTATAATGCATTATACCCCTTAGCAATTATTGCATTATACCCCTTAGCAATAACCTTCCTCTTTTTCACTTGTTATAAGTTTCCCACCATACAGCACAGAGACCTTTAAAAAAAAAAAGTTCAACGTGTGAACTCTGTGAGAGCTGGGGCTGTATCTTTAGTTTCTCATTGTATCCAAAGTGCTTAGCACATACCAAGCTTTTAAATATTTGATGGACTAAACGTGCTAGTAAGAAAGATGTTCAAAAACTAGACAGTAAGACAAATGAGATATAATACAAAGGTTTAGATAACCAACAAACCTATGAGACTTCTTAAATGCCTTTAAGGAACATGAAGGATTCATTTATGAAGAACGTATCTCATCTGAAACAGAGGTCAGCAAACTTTTTCCGTAAAGGGCCAGATGTAATTATTTTAGGCTTTGTAGGCCATAGAAAGGACTATATCAAAATAAAAGGCTTTGCACAGCAAAGGAAACCATCAATAAAATGAAAAGGCAACCTACCAAATGGGAGAAAATATTTGCAAATGATATATCCAATAAAGATTAGTATCCAAAATATATAAAGAACTTATACAACTCAACACCAAAAAAACCCAAACATCTAATTAAAAACTGGACAAGAGGACCTGAATAAACATTTTTCCGAAGACCTACAAATAGCTAACAGACACATGAAAAGATGCTCAACATCATTAATTATCAGGGAAATGCAAATCAAAACCACAATGTGTTATCACCTGACATAAACCAGAATGGATGGCTAGTATCAAAAAGACAAGAAATAGTAAGTGTTGGCAAGAATGTGGTGAAAAGGGAACCCCTGTGCACTGCTGGTGGCAGTGGAAACTGGTGCACCACTGCGGAAAACAACATGGAGGTTCTTCTCAAAAAATTAACAGAAATACTATATGATCCAGTAACTCCAAAACAGTATGTATCCAAAGAAAGCAAAAACACTAACTGGAAAAGATATATGCACCGCATGTTTACTGCAGCATTATTTACAATAGCCAAGATATGGAAGCAACCTAAATGTCCCTCTATAGATGAATGGATAAAGATGTGGATAAAGATGTATAAAGGAGGTGTACATCCTTTGTATGTGGATGGATAAAGATGTATATACACACACACACACACACACGAGGATACTACTCAGCCATTAAAAAAAAAAAAGGAATCGGTGCCATTCAAAACAACATGGATGGACCTCTTAAAAGGGAATTATGCTGAGCGAACTTAGACAAAGAAAAACAAACACCATATGATTTCACTTGTATGTGGAATCTAAAAAGCAAATGAACAAAAAAGCAGAAAGACTCATAAATACAGAGAACTTGTGGTTGCCAGAGGGAACAAGCAAAGGATGGGTGAAATAGGTGAAGGGAGATTAAGAGGTACAAATTCCCAGTTATATATATATATATATTTTCCCAGTCATAAAATAAATACATCACAGAGATGAAAAGTACAGCATTGGAAACATAGACAGTAATAAAGTAATACTGTAAAACCGTTGTATGGTGACGAATGGTGACTATGCTTATCATGATGAGCAGTGACTAATGTACAGGAATATCAAATCACTATGTTGTACACATGAAACTAATACAACATTGTATGTCAGCTATACTTCCAACAATAAAAATGTTTTTTAAAAAAGATCTTTGTTGCAACTACTCAACTCTATTATAGCACCAAACCAGCCACAGACAATGGGCACACAAACAGGATGACTGTATTCCAATAAAACTTTACTCGTGGAAATTGCAAATTTGCAATTTCATGTAATTTCACATGTCATGAGATCTTATCCTTCTTTTGACTTTTTAATCAGCCATTAAAAAATATAAAAACTATTCTTAGTCCTCAGGCCATACAAAAGCAGGTGGAGGACAGTAGTTGCCCATCCCCTCACCTATTTATTACATACTTTCACTGAGAACAAACCAAACGCAACTGAGTTTACATTTTTTTTTAAAGATTTTATTTATTTATTTGACAGAGATAAAGAGAGAGAGCACACACAGCAACGGGAGCAGCAGGCAGAGGGAGAGCGAGAAGCAGGCTCGCAGAGCAGGGAGCCTGATATGTGGGGCTCGATCCCAGGACCGTGGAATCATGGCCTGAGCCGAAGGCAGATGCTTAATGACTGAGCCACCCAGGCGCCCCTGAGTTTACATTTTTAATTAAGTACATTAAATCTAAATGTGAAGACCAGTAACAGAAAGGGTTTTTACGTAAGTTAACAGGTTGCTGAGAGGTTACACACTGCTTTTGCTGTCCCTCCAGAAACAGGTTATGTGAAAAACAAAACTGGAACAAATGACATATGAAAGCCACATCAAAACCATTTATTTGGGAAAAACATTTCAGGCCATTAAGACCAGGTATGGACGAAACCAGAATCACACCTTAATATATGTATGCCTTGTAAAATCTTTTTTACTATAAAGATCTCCAAGTTTGCTTGAAGGACCCTTTAAACTGGCTATCAGATCCTTCCTATGATTGTAACCCGGAAATTTAAAAAACAGAGAGGACTCCACTCCATCCCCAGGGTTCTTTAACCCAGTAGGGCTGGGACAGGACACTGGCATTGCATTCTTAAATCTGTTTGGTGTCATACATGTTGCTGACACTGCCAGCAAGGGGCTACAGCAGTAGATGAACCATATGATCCAACTCTATGTAGTTGGGAGTTGGTCAGCAACTCAAGTTAAATAATAAACAGCAACTCAAGTTAAATAATAAAACAAATGGGACTCCACAGAATAACCACAGGGTCAGCTCTTTAAGAAACAACTTTCATAAGGACAACACAGATACTTACTGTAACCTTTTCTTTAAAGATTTTATTTATTGAGAGAGTGAGCACAAGCAGGGGAGGGGCAGGGAGCGTGGGAGGGAGAGAATCTCAAGTAGACTAAGCGCCAGAGCCCCAAGCAGGCCTTGATCTCAGGACCCTGAGATCATCATCTGAGCTGAAATTAAGAGTCAATGTTTAACCGACTGAGCCACCCAGGAGCCCCGATTCTTATTAATCTTTAGCAACCTTCTATACTACTCTCCCAAACAGAAGGACATTTTTGCTGCCTTTGGCAGCCTTACCTAGTAACAGGTTTCATAATCAGAAGGCTCTCTTATATTTAGGAAGAATAGCAGAGTATTACAGAAATTAGAGTGAGCTAGGAGGCTTTTATTTTCAAAATGTGACTACTTTCATTATCTCAATACAAAAAAACTTAATAGCTCTAAATTTCTGTTCTACTTTAAGCCCCAAAATACACCAACGAATGAGTCATAACCTGGAGATATATATGAATGTCTCACTGGTATATGGTATATTCTTTGTTTTCTCAATTTGCCAATTTGTGATGTTAATCAAGATTTTCTGTTCCACAAGAAAGTTTCCCCACAATCCCTTAATCATTTACTGAAAAGTTCAAGGACATAGCAATACCAATGGCATAAATAAAACATATGTGTAGATTTCATTTATTCAACAAATGTTTATGCAAATGCTACATGTGAGAAGGTATAACAGATTCTGGGTAGACGGTGGCAATTAAAGCAGACATGGTCCTTGCATCCTTGATAGGGAGATAGACAATAAATGAATAAACAATTACAAAGAGGGTTATGTGTATAACTAAGTAACAAATGGGAGAAGGGAGTGGAATGACATAAGGATAAGTGGAAGGTCCTACTTTTAGTGGCCAAAGGCTTCTTGAAGGTAACCTTCACAAACTGAGACCTGAAGAAGGATGCAAAAGAGACAGCAATGTGAGGAGCAAAGCAGGGTCATTCCAGAAATAGAAGTAACATGTGCAGAACCCAGAGTCATGAAGACCTGATCACTTTTAAAAACGAAACCTCGACACCAGTGTGAAAGTGAGTGGGAAAGTGAGTGCAATGAGATGAGGCTGAAAATAACCAGATCCTGTAGAGTTCTCTAGCCTTTGGTAAGGAATGCATTTTCTCTGTAAGTGCTACTAAAAGTCCATGAAAGGTTATAAGCTGGTGAATAACAAAATCCCACTGAGTTTTTAAAGATTTTATTTATTTATTTGACAGAGAGAGAGAGAGGGAGCACGCGCGCGTGCAAGCGGAAGTGTGCAGGGGGTGGGGAGTAAGGAGCAGTAAGGGAGAATGGGGAGATATTCTCGAGCAGACTCCCTGCTGAGCATGAAGCTCAAGGCAGGGCTCAATCCCAGGACTCTGAGATCATGACCTGAGCTGAAACCCAGAGTCTGGATGCCTAACCCACTGAGCCACCCAGGTGCCCCGAGATCCCACTGAGTTTTTAAAAGCTGGTTTTGGTTATAATGGGAAAAACAGAAAAGGGGACAAGAAATAATGAAGGGAAACCTGTAAAGAAATTATAGCAAATAGTCCAGGTGATGGTGGTGGCTTAAGCTAGGGCAGTAGCACTAAGCATAAAAAATAGCTACACTGGAGAAATACTTTGAAAATAGAAACAACAGACTGGTTGTAATAAATGAGAGAAATTAAAGTAGGGCAATAGAAATTCAAGAAGAATCTTAAGTACCTGGGTTGAGCAATTAGGTTGTGATACTGAGTTTAGTGCAACGAAGGGAAAACGGGGGGGGGGGGGGAGGGGGGAGGGGGGAGTATTTCTAGAACTGCACTGTCCAATTCAATAGCTACTTGTCACATGTGGTTATTTATATTTACATATAATTTTATTAAGAATGTAGTTCTTCAGATTGCCATATTTCAAATGCTCAATCGCCACATGTAGCTGATGGCTACCATACTGGACAACATAGATATAGAACATTCCCACCACCACAGAAAATTTTACTGGTGAGTGCTGTTATAGAAGGAAGAAAGAAAAAAATAAATAAAAATAAAATATCAAATGCTGGGTAGTCCAACAAGAATAAAGCTGAAAAGTATCCATATGGTTGGTCAACATGCAGGTCCAATTGAGCTCAAGGAGAGCATGAACTGGAATGGGAGATGGAAAGTGGAGACATGTCCATAGGATAGGGACACACCATGAAATGGAGCAGAAAAATAAATGGGGCATTAGCTGGAGGAAAACAAAGGGTGTCCAATTCTAGAATATTCACCCAGCCAACAAACCTTTACTCATCATTTACAACTTCCAGACACTCTTCTGGGTATCAGGGATACAAAATTAAGACAAGACCAGGAGAGGAAGAAAAAACAAACAAGTAAACAATGTTACTTCAGAGTATAAGTAAATGCCACAAACCAAGTAAGAGAATATGATAAAATGAAAATGAGTGAATAGGAAAGACTTCAATGTAGAAGTGATATCTGAACATGAGCCATAATTGACAAGAAGGAACCATCTCTGCAGAGGTCTAGAATATACGTATATGCTATTGGGAATGATCCAAATGAGGTGATAAGACTCACTCAACACATATTTACCAATCAACTACTATGCGGTATGACTGTAGGCATTGGGAAGAAAACAGCCAAGGACAGAGACAAAAATCCCTGTCTTTCTGGAGTTTACATTCTAGTAGGCTAAGAAAAAAGAAAATAACAAAACAAATAAAATATTAGGTTATCTATTATGTTACAGAGTGATAAGGGCTAAAGAAAAACATAAAGCAAGGAAGGATAGGAAGTTAGGGAAGGACTGTAATTTTAGACAGGATAGCAAGAAAAAGCCTGAAAAAAGGTGAGGAAGTGAGCCATGATAGGGGAGCATGCTTGACCAGTTGGGAGGAAAAACATAACAGTGTCACAGAAGAGAAGGAAAGTAGTAGGTGATAAAGAGAGTGTTGAACAGAGGGGTTTGTGCTTTTTACTGAATGAGTTGATAAGCACCTGGAAGTTTCTGAACAGAAAAGTTACATGATCTACTGCTTTAAAAGGATTACTCTGGCTACCGTGTTGAGAATACATTTTAGGGGAACAAAGATAAGCAGGGAGACCAGTTAGAAGGCCTGTGCAGTAATCTGGGCAAATGATTACAACGGCATGGCTATGATAAACAGTTAGGTTTTGGATATTTTTAAAGGGAGAGCAGACATGATTTGAAGATGGAGTATGGATACGCTGTGTGGGAGAAAATGAGTCAAGAACAATATTGTTAGAAGTCTGAGTAACTGGAAAGAATCAGTTGCATTTAGGAACAACTAAGAGAAGTAACCTTACAGGAAACTGGGAGCTCAGTTCTAGATGTATTAAGTTTGTGATGCTTCTTAGACACCCCAAATTTTTTTCAAAATAGTTGGATATTAGCATCTAGAGTTCAGGGGAGAAACTCAAGCTAGGAATATAAATTTGGAAGTTATCCACAAATAAGTGTTATCTGTTTAAAGCTCTAAGACTGGGGGGGTACCGAGACAACAAAAAAGGAGAGGTCCTAAAGCTAAACTCTCAGCCACATCAACAGAGGTCAGAGAGATAACAGAAAAAGCAAAAGAGACTAAGAAGGAACCACCAGTGAAGTATGAAGAAAACTGCTAGCAGACATGGTGGCCTAGAAGCCAAAGAAAAAGCATTTCAAGTCGACTGTGCCAAATGCTACTACTAGGTTAAATGAAATGAGGACTGGAAATTTCTAACGGTGGTTGCTGGTAGGGAGGGGTTCAAAAGAAAAGGGAGAGCAAATATAACATTTTTCAAGGTATGAAAAATGTAGGTGTAGGTGGTGGGTGAAAAGGGAGACAGGAAGAAAAATCTGTTTTAAAATGAGATAAACAATCATGTTTGTATGTTCATGGGAAGAACTTAGTAGAGAAGGAAAAACCAATGATGCAAAAGAAGAGAGTCTAATAAGAGTAATAATATTTTTTTTTAAAGATTTTATTTATTTATTTGACAGAGAGAGATCACAAGTAGGCAGAGAGGCAGGCAGAGAGAGGGGGAAGCAGGTTCCCCACCGAGCAGAGAGCCCGTTGCGGGGCTCGATCCCAGGACCCTGAGATCATGACCTGAGCCGGAGGCAGAGGCTTTAACCCACTGAGCCACCCAGGCGCCCCAAAAGTAACAATATTCTTGAGACCAAGAGGGAATGGGATCTAGTATACAAATGAACTGGTTTGTCCTTATTTTGGAACACTACAGTTCATCCACAGTGACAGAAAAAGAGCACAGTCACATATATGGGAGCATGCAGGAATTCTTTCAATTATTCAGTATGCTTAGTGAAATAGAAAGCAATGGTATTAGATGAGTGAGGACAGGTGAGGAGGTGCTAGGATGTCTGAGAAAAAGAAAAAAAAAAAAAAATACAGTCCTAAAAGAGGGTGAACTAATAGACCAGGGACCATTGCACACAAAGCCAGAGAAAGACAAAGTTGTTGAGAGTATATATAAGAAAGTGATTATGACTCAACATAAAATTTCAACTGGGTACAAGTGAGGGTGAGGGATACTGAAAAGCTTAGATGGATAGATTTTAGGTTCGGGTGGAGATGAAGGACTGCTGGAATTGGAAGTATCTACTAGAGAAATATGACAGTGGGATACTTGAAATGAGATTGGGGTGGGGATAGTTACTGGTAAAAGACAAGGTATTCTAGGATATGAAATGGGAACATGTGGATGAATTACACTGAAAAATAAGATCACTGGAAGAGAAATCAAGGAACTAATAGGTCAGAATATTGGAAGCATCTTTTATATCAATGTTTCTCAAAGAGCCAGACCATGAACCATAAGGAGCTTGTGCCAGATTGTAAATCAACACCCTGTGTCCTTTATCAAAAAAAGACTTGCTACAAAAAAAGTCAGCTGCACTAAACTAGTGAATTTAGTGACAGATTTACATTCCGGCACAAACCCCTTATCATAATCCATACTAGTAACGAACAGTTCAGATCAGACATTTTGAGTAGCATTTTTCTACATGGACACTGATTATCACCAAGAATTATGACAGAAATAAAGAAGAAAGTGAGCCAGGCTAATAAAGTGTTCAAGGAAGGAGGGAGATGACCTACCTTACTTTTTCTTTTTTTTCTCAGACATCACAATACCTTCCCAGGGAAGTTGGTAGATGACTAAAGAGTGGTAGTGGGTAGTATAATTTGACGGCATGAGAGTCAAAAGTTTGAAGTTCTGGAAACTAATGGTTAAGACGGGACAATGAGAAACAAAGACACTTTCTCTACCTCTTAGTTTAGTAGTAAAAGGTGTGCAAAACGATACTGAGAGAGCTGCAAGGGAAGTAGCATTATCAGGAGAGAGGCTACGTTACAGTGGGATTAAGAAAGAGAAGGAAACATTCCCAGAATACATTGAAAATAAAAGCGTATGCTGATGACTATGAGTTATAGAAGGCACAGTGAGTGAATTTCAGGAGGGTGATAAAAGGTGGGAGACGACCAAAATAGCAATGGGATTAGAATCTGGAGGGATAAGGCTTACACAGAAAAGTTAGGTATGACTAAAACAACAAAGTCCTTGAAAAGGCAAGAGCCAGGACTGGCCTCTGACCAGGATATATTATTTCCTCCATTTTAAAGATGGACATTTGATGCAGATTGATAGATAGGGTGGTGAAGGAGTTCCTGCTTAGCTTCTGAGAAGCGAGAGGGGACTCGTTTGAAGAACAGAGAAGGTTAAACAGTCTTCCTGTCTCAGAGCTTTCCTACAGAAATGTAATATGATCTGGGGTATAATGGCAAATTAGCATACAGTCAGGCTATTCTTCAAGCATGATTATTAAGTATTCTTACAAAAAACAAAATCCAATTTTAGTACTTCCCAGCTTCCACTTTTGAGCAATACCAATTAAACTATCATTTCTCTGCCTCATGAGTGACCCCCAATCTTGAGGTATTCCAGACTTTTAATCTCTTAAACTTTCTAGCCTCTTATTTCTTATTCTATGAGAAATAGAATGACTAGCACTCTGATTCAGGACCCAGGAAAAATGACAGCCGAATTAAGGCAGGAAATAGTGACCTAAAGGACAACTATCAGATAGAGAATAACAGTTTTACAACATGAATGGATCACACAAAATATTCATAATTAGAAGTTACAACAATATAAACCTAATTTCATAGTCTCACGTAGGTTTTCCAACAGAAGATAATAAAAAAAAAAATAATAATAAAATAGCTGGACTTAAAAACCAAACTGTAGAATTAAGCAAAATGCCAGAAAATAGACTAAACTTACTAATCTATCCAAAGAGTTCTATTCTATGTCCACACACACTAGGTTTCCTGTAACATTTAATGTCTGCTTTTGTGTCTAAATGAACTATTAGGTAGATAGAAGTAATGTGTGACATTGCTGCAATCTTTCGGTAGCTCAGAAAAAGAATTTAACTGTCTAGGCCAGCACTTTCTACACAGTAGAACGGAACACCACTTGGAAACCTCCACAGTTAGACTGGAAAATATTTCCAAGAAACCCTTGTTCCTGTTTTACACATAAGGCACTCATCTAGTATACAGAAAACTTCAAAGACAGACTCACTCCCTACATCCTTACCCCCAAACCACTCAATTATACTTAAAAAAAAGTTTACAACAATCACCTGTTAGTGCAGCAAATTACAATCATTTAAGATCATCTTCAAATTGCATTCCCAAGAAATTCTGCAGTAAATCTAACTTCTCACACTTTTATATGAAAAATGTACAAAACGTGTATATAACATACACATACATAATTATTTCAGCTATCCTAAAACCCTTTTAATAAAAGAAGCTTATTAAACTAACCCTTCAGCCTTTGCACATCTTTTACTTCCAAGTCAGATCAGCTACCAGCATTTAAGTAAGATTTATTAATCACAGATATGGTTTGTATGCCTTGAGAACTGATGAACTTGACAGAACTTAAACTGGTTAAAAATATCTCCCCCGGCCCAACTTTTTAGCTAATTGTTTAACCTGTTACAAATCAGTTAAAAGGAAACTATCTGTACAGCAACACGTGAATTACAAAATCACAAGTAAAACTGTGGGAACCTTAGTGAAGAAATTAAGAGACAAATAAATAGGGGAGAGAATGGGAAGTGCTATGAAGCATTTTCACCCCAGCATCGTCCAGCTGTTCATACTATTTAAACTGCTGGGGGCGGGGGGCAGCCTTTTCAACAAGTTCATAAGAAATCAGAGGCAGGAAATTTCTGGAATATTACATGAGAAACTTCACAGTGGTTTGGTAAAGTTAAATGGGGAATAGTGGGACAGGCCAAGGAGTAAGCACCTCTGCGATAAAACATTTTTGTGAAAAGTCCAATGATCAGTTTTGTTTGTATTCTATACCATATCATATAAATACAACTGTAGCACTATGCTCAGATACTGCGTTTTATAACCAGGGTTGCCATATGCACTGCATTTTCAGTCCAGACATAGCTTGTCACTTAAACACGTAGCCTGCAGACTAAACACTCAACTTTTCTAACTCTAGAAATGAAAAACTTTGCCCTAGCAACAAAAGATTTAACCAAAATCTATTTAACCGCCTGCATAAATTTATTCTAACCAAATAACAGCATGCCATTAATTTAAGTAAAACTTAAATTCAATCATTTTTTCATTATCTAAACTTTGTTTTTAAGTTTTGGATTTGGTCTGATAACAGTTAAAAGTGTAGACTTCAGATAAAAACCAGGACATGATCTAAAGACATCAATAAAATTTCAAGCTGACATGATTATGTACATGCAGCCAGAACATGTCCAGCATTTTCAGTATCTCCACAGATTAAGTTTTGAAATGTCTTTTAAAAATGCACTTTATTTTATTTTATTTTTTTAAAGATTTTATTTATTTGACAGAGAGAGATCACAAGTAGGCAAAGAGGCAGGCAGAGAAAGAGGAGGAAGCAGGTTCCCTGCTGAGCAGAGAGCCCTATGCGGGGCTCGATCCCAGGACCCTGAGATCATGACCTGAGCCGAAGGCAGAGGCTTAACCCACTGAGCCACTCAGGGGCCCCAAAAATGCACTTTAAATAACCAAGTTGTTATTTCTCCTTTTCCTTGACCAAAACTATCATAATTCCTAAACTCAAGTGTGTTTCCCAGATTTCACAAACAAGTTAATAATACAAAAGTGCTTTTAAGTTCCTATGTATAATCAAGTGATAGAAGGCATTTTCTAAGTGCCTAAAAATGACCCTAATAGTTTAACAATCTTATTTCCTATATTCTATGAACCCACAGATTCACATCATCCTCTCTTAGTAGAATCATTATCATAAAGAACTGTACTCTAAATGGGACTACCACAGATGTTACAAACTGGCAGTATCCTGTCAGTAGGTGTATTTAATTTGTGCTGAATACTGTCTTAAAACATGAATTTCATTCACTAACGTGCAAATCAAAGGATGCACATTAACCTGATTTCCTGCTTCTCTGGAGAAAAAAAAAAAAATCAGTTGATGTGGCAACTGGCAACATGAACTATATTCCCACACAATCGCTGGAACTGCTGAAGACTGGCTGCTTAGAAGGGATTTGTACACTCCAATTTGTTGTATTCCAGAGTCCCAGCTATCCTATACCACCTGGTCCTAGAAACACTGAGTAGCCATTGCCACTATAATAGAAGACCAATCCTGTATGGCTTATGAAAGCAATCTTTAGTCACTTATGTTGAATGTCAAAAGGTTGTATGTTATAGTAATGGAAGACAAGCAGCCAATTTCAGAGATAAATTAAGTCCCTAATAGAATTTTCCCAGTAAGGGGTATGCACATACTTTTTAAAAGAACTTTCAAATCCACTCTCATATCCCATAAAAATCTTGGAAAACTGGAACAGCAGCTATTTGACCTTAAGAGACAATAAACGATACAAATACTAAGAATCAACTTGAACATTACTAATTCCCAAAACGATCCATTATGAAAAAAACCATCATTCTGAAAAACCCTTTGTGTAAAACAAGGCATTCTTGCTGTGTTTAAAAAAAAAACAAACTCATGACAATATTTCTTAGTCAAAAATCATTATCAATGTTTTCAAAAAAATTACCTTGGATTCCAAGAGCAAAATGGAGCAGTAAGTGATACTGTCATTTTCCTTCCCTACTGTCCACCTTTCGATTTCATTTCAACCACCCATTATGTAAAACAGGCAACATTTTAAAGTTTGTCTAAACTGATTAATTTCCACAAAATAAACACTGACTTCCAAAAGTTCAGAATACACTTCACTCTTGTTACTAATCAGAATCCAAACTGAAACAAGTATATTCATAAAAAAAATTACTAATAGAAACATAAGTACTTTAATACAGGAGCAGGGAGAAAGGTTTTTATTGAAAAATTTAAAGGGCAAAATATTGGCATAGTGCATCACTACCCACAACCTTATACGACAAGAGTCTATAGTAACCAGGGCATTATAGTCTAGAGTTCACATACACTGACTGAGCTAGTTTTGTTTCTACCTAGTTCCTAACACAGACATATTCCTTGATAATATAACTCAGTTGAGCAGTTACTCATGTTTTACTGTGTCACTTATTTTAGACACACTGACAATCTGATTAACTTTTTCCTGATAATTTAACTTTCTGTAACTCATTAGGACAGCTAAATACATGATCTCTCACCCCCAAATTATTATATTGAGTTTTGGTTTTATCATCATGATATATTTAACCTACTTAAAATGGCTTACATTAAATATAATCCCTAATTTAACTTTGATCTTTCTCCTACTAATATTGGTTGAGATGACATTTTCTCAAGCCAATCTTTTAATGACCAGTATTGAGATTAATAAATTATTCTAGAATTCAAAAGGTTTCTTGATTGATGCTTTCTGATCAGAACTATTCAAAAATATATTCCACATAAACTTGCTGGGGGGAAAAAACATCACAAGCATTACATTATATCCACTGGAGGGCACTCAACATGACCAAAGCATGCAATGAAAACATGCCCTAACACTACTCTCACTCTGCTGCTGCATCGGATTTGAGAGACTCTGGGGGGTGGGGAATGTCTCTTAGAAGAGATGCCCACAATTAACAAATTCAAAAAGCCAGTTAAACACAAAAAGGGTTCCTAGTGTGACTGACTTTCTCTGTTAACAGCATCTTTCTTTAGGGAAAGTAGATTTTATACATACTTTTAAATATAGCAGGGTTCAGGCCTCAACAGATGGATCTAGGTTTCAAACTGAGTCAAGCCCTGTCTTGTATGAAACACAAAAACACAAGCAGCATTCTTAAGTAAACAGAGGAAATAAACTTTCCCCTGAGTTTAAATGATGAAAAACTACACAAATTAATTCCTACTCATTTTCAAGCAACACAAACCACATATTTTCTCTTCATGGAACCTGAGAAGTATATACTTATTTTAGCTTATTAGCCTAGTTACCTATCACACAATTAGAACGTATTACATAAACAATGGTCTGTTAAAGAATGAGAACTGACTCTGCAAATCAGTATCCTCTTTATGAGGGTACAGGAGACAACAGTTAAATGCTCTGGTATAATCACAAGCAGTTCCTAGTCTATGTTTACCATTTATTTTTATGGTATAAAAAGGTTTTTAGTCAAGCTATTTCAACACAAGATATCATACTCCCTACAAGGAGAGCTGCAAGAAAAAGTTAAAACAACTAATGTTTTCAAAAACAATGTCACAAGTCAATATGAAGCACTACACGAGAGTTGTAATACTTTTTATTAGAAGTTTGTGCTATACAAAAAGCATTCATCCCTTCCACCCTGTGTTAGCAATCAAGCATACTCCCAACCAAGCTCAAAGTACAAACTTAAAATTTACCACCTACTCATCTGCAATTATTGATTATCGACAACTAGTAAACCATGAAAGAGAAACAAAATCCTGTCATAACTGGACAGACGTATTCTTTCCTTTGAATAACACAAAAGTTTCATTTGGCTGAATATACTTAACATAGTCCATTTTGGGGGGCTGTAATTTCACTGCTACTTACAACTATAAAAAAGATATTCAAACTTTTGAATTATCCACGTCCCTAGTTTCAATCATATTTATACTACTCTTCCCACCCTCCCAACAATAAAAAAGAATATCTGCACATAGTTTTTGTAAGTGCTACATCTTAAAATACCCTTTGAGAAATTTGCCTACTTCATGTTTTCCCTCCCCAAATAGGGTATCTATGTATCTATGAAGTATCTATGAAAACAAGCACACAAAACTTTATTTATATGAACAATTTTCATTCTAGTCATGACTAATAATAGGAAGCTCAATTCAGTTTGATGAGTTTTAATATTGGAATATATGTTTATTCTACATAATAATCTTAGCAAAGGATAACTAACAACAATTAGTTCAAAAGAAAGAAAATTTGAATACTTGACACTTGGAACACTGGTAAAGGTCTTACTTTTTTATTAACCACCTTACTTTAAAAACTTAGCTTTCCCTGAAAGCTATTTAAAAAATGACTGTTCCAGCCTCTGGGGGAGTCTCAAGCTTAGGACTCCATAAGGACTCTAAGTTGCATGCTATACTAAACTTCCTAGTGTATTTTATTTCCCCCTGAAGGACTTCGGGCTTGAATAGTCTCAGCATTCCTTTAATCCTATAGAATAGTCTTCTGCAAGTTTTTCAAGTTAATGTTGCAATCACTTTAGGGCCTTGTCCTTGTACATGGCCTTCAGAACAAAGACTGGGTCAAAGTAATGAATATTGGGTGCAAATTAAGCAAATTCTGAAAAACGATATTCTCCAGTAAACCAGTAAACTCTTTTAACCTAGAGAATGTGTGAGTTTAAATGTGAAAGTAAAATAAATACTGCAGCAGCCTTTGTTTAGACCCAAAACAAAGCCTCCAAAGTAGAAGTTTATGTCGCTAATTTAAGCAGAGAGTTAACGGTAGGTGTTATGTAAAGACATTTGAAGCTATGTCTATTTTGTAGGATGAAGACAAGTTAACACGAACATATCTAAAGGTACTGAATGTTCACCAACTGACAATAGTGAAATGGCTTCCTAAATTCCACACAAAATACTGTATAACTTCAGCGATCTGAAAAACATTAGCCTAGACTTTATCAAAGGATAGCCGTCTCTTCAAGTTGATGTCTAGTCTAAACCACCACTATTCATGATACAAAGCTCTCATTTCACTAAAACCACTCCTCGATTTCCTTTTGCCGACCTCTGCATACCAGCAGGCCAGTCTCTCTTCATTCACCACTCACAAACTCAGGGGGGAGGGGAGACCACAGATGTCTGGAAGATAGAAAGTATGGAGACAATGCTCCCTCCAAAAGGGAACAGAAAACGAAGGAAACAACTACACCCAACTGTAACGCTTTTAAGTTTCGCAGATTCTGAAGCAGGCTTTGAGAACTTGCAGAGTCTCTGTTCAAAATCCTCTCCCGAGACAAAATACTGAAAAAAGTTGCGACACCTGAATTTTATTTGGTAAATTTCGTAGCGAGGGAAAAATTCACTCTGCTTAAAAGAAAACGTGCTCTAAAAATCAGGTTTAGCTGCCATAAAAGTATCTGAATAAATCATTTCTACCAACAAGATTCTCGAAGCACTCAGGAGCTGAATCCCGCGGTTCACTTGATAAGAAACAGTAAGCCAGTCGCCCTGGCCCCCGCCCCTATTTTTACTAGGGTCTCACACCCACCGCCATAAATTCGAAAGACTCCCAGTACATTGCATGCCACTTTCACTCACTCGCACGGTACAAGAATATATAGGTGCAGGACATGGATTTCTAGGTGCAAACCCTACTGACGCATCGCACCGCCTGCACTAGTAGTTTGGTTCCTCTAAGGTTTAAAGTTGCTTGGGTCTAAACAAGCTCCAGTGCCAAACTCACATACGCGGAGCAAAAAAAAAAAAAAAAAAAAAGCAATTCTCTTAAGAATTCTCTTAATTCGCCCTTAAGAACGAAAGAGGGAATCCGAACAGAAAAGTCTACTGGCCCTATCGACCCAGCAGATGGGACCTGGGTGGCGTCCGAGGCCCAGCGTCCGTACCCCAACTCCCCGCTGGGGCTGGGAAGGCGGAGCCCCCCACCCCCGTCCCCACCCCGCCCCCCACACCGGCCCGGAGCATCCCGAGGCGCAGGGTCCCTCCCCCAAACTCGGCCGCGGCCGGAGCCCGGGACGGAAACCACAGCCTCCCCCGCGCCCGCCCCCGCCGGCCATCAAGCTCCTGGACGCGCCCTCGCGTCGCCCCCTCCCCGCCGGCGGCGCCCCCGGGGCCCCAAGGAGCAGCGCGACCGGAACCCGGGCCCGGCCGCCGCCCTCCGCCCCCCGGGACGCAGCCCGCCCCCACCGCCTCCTCGGCGCCCCCAGCCCGCATCCCCCGCTCCCCACCGCGGGCCTCCGTGCCGCGCCGGGCCCGGTTCCCAGCCGTCGCCGGGACCGCGCGCCCGCGACGAAGTTTGGCTCTGAAGAGGGAGCGGGAGCAGCCCCGGAAGGGTAAGGAAAGGAGCGCCCAAGCACCTCAGGGGAACAGGCTCCTCCCGCCGCTGGAGTCTGACCGTCCTCGGCCTGCGGTGGCGGCTCGGCGGGGACTGGAGCTGCTTCTCGGACCTTCCTCCGTCTCCGCCTCCCCTCGCTCTCTGCTCCTAGGGCCCGGCTAGCGCAGCTGCCACAGACCGAGAGGCTTAAAATGGCGCCGCACAAGGACCTCTTATAAGTCGCGCAGTGCCCGCTGTATCCTGCCGCCACCGGCGCAGCGCGGAGCGTTCCGCCGCGCGAGGACAAGGGGCGGGGCGCGGACGAGTGGCAGAAAGTAGTCCTCGCACCGCCCTGCGCCCGCCGCGGTCCGACAGCCTCGGGTCGGGGCGGGGCGCCCGCGCGGTTCTCTGCGGCTCCCGGGGCGAGAGACTGGAGGCTGTCCTGCGGTGCGGCTCTGGGGGGCGACCCGTGAGGGCGCAGTGGTCCGAGGCGGGGACGCCCGGGCCTCCGCGGGCTAGGGCGTGAAGGGAGAGCGGCACCCGGAGCCTCCACTGTCCGGAGCCCAGCGCCCCCGCCCCGTGCGGGCCCCGACCGTGAGAGCGGACGTGGTTTTGCCGCGCGCTTCCCGCTGCCTGCGGGCGGCGGCCTCTCGCCCTCGGCCCTCGGAGGCGGGGGGAGGCGGGGGCGCTGAGGTCGCGGCCCGCCCGCCCCGCTGTCGGGTCGGAGAACTCCGGCGCGTTAGGGCTTCCGCGGTCGTTGCGGTCTGGGCCTCACACTCCCGGCAGGACCTGGCTCTCGGCACACCGCCCCAAAGCCCGCACACTGTCCGGGTCGTGGTTCGCGCATCCCTGACCGGTTGCTCAGCCTCAATCTGGAAGTGAACCGCCGGGCCGGACCGCCTGCGATCCCTCCTCCCCAAGGCTGTGAACTCTCGTTAGAATGGGCGCCTAGTCCGCAATTCAACAAGTCTTTTAGGAGTACGCACTGTGAACAAATGACTAATGGAAATGGATTAGCTCTAGAGCCCTGTCAGTTAGGTTAATTGTTACAGATTTCATTTTTATCTGGTTTCACAGTGTTACTATCAATAGATTTATTTGTGGGGGTGTTTCTTTGGAGGAAATGCATATCTAAGGTAATACTTTCTTGAGAAATCGATTATGTTGTTTACGGAAGGAGTTATCAATTAGGCAGCTTATGGTTTTTTTTAAAACTAATTTTCGATTCCTCAAAAACATTTTTAAATTCGTCTTAATAGGCTGAAGTTGGGTCTTCATTTCCCTTGGAAATGTTTCGATTGTCATCCAGCAAGATTGTCATTTATTTGTCAAAGCTGAAGCAATTACGATTGATTCAGTTTCTCTGGTCTGTTTTATGCTTGTTTTTCCTCCAAAACAATGGAGAGTGCAAAAGCAACAGTGAAAGTTGTCTTGAGGCTTTTATCCCTGTAATTAATGCATGCAAACAATAGATCTTTATACATAGGTAAGCAGGAAACCTACTTAGTCACTATTCACTCACTTTTAGGCAAGCTAATGCTTCAGGGCCAACATAGTCTTTAAATAATTGTGGTTTTTTTTCCCCCGTCTTAAAACTACATACAGTGGTAACGTTTAACTGCTATGACCATACCAAAGGAAAAAGTACACACACTAAGATGATGTTCGGTAAGATCCATTGTCTAGAATTACTTCCTCATTTGTTCCTTTGCTAATAATTCTGTAGAATTAAATAAGCCAATGGTGGTGATTAACTCTGCTAGTCAGAATTCAAACACATTATACAGAAAAAGTTATTTCATCAAACCAGTGTTTCCCATATAAACTCAGAAGTGTAAATAGCATTTCCAGGCACTGACCCCCAATTTTAACTCTCATATATAGTATTAAAGAATATACAGTTGATTTGATTAGAGTCACATTTAAAATCAGATGACTGATTAATCAATATTCGAGGAATTCGAGGAAAAAGGATGTCTCCTTTTTCTATATTCAGTTTTTGTGGTGTTTTTGTTTTTGTTTTTGTTTCTTTCCTTGATAAGACACTCTGTTAAAATTGGTTAAGACATATTTGCACCATTTGAACATCTAAAGGATAAAAACCCTTCTATGTTTGTATATCTTTATTCACATGCCGAAATAATTGAAGTGTTTTCTATCATTTAGATATCTTAATCTAAATTTGAAATTAAGATTTTTAAATCCCTGCTAATGCTTTAAGCAAACATAGTGTTATTAAAGGAAATGTAAAATTTGCAACAGTGCAGTAAGCTGTTTTTCCCATCAAATTGAAGTGTACTAAAGAATTACTGGGTCACTAGCATTTAAAAAAATTTTTGTTGAATTTAACATATTGCTCAGAATTTTTTTACTTACTTCTCTCAAACAACAGAAATTGTTCCAATTGTCTCACCAAAAATATGACATGAATAACTTCTGTGAAATGAAGACAAATGCTACAAAACCAAGGAGAAATACAAGCATCAAAATACCTGATGAGCTGGTGAAATAAGTGATTTTGTAAAAATGATTTTTCAAAACTGACCTTGGGCGATATGTTTCATAAAAAAACACTTGGTTATCTTTTTACACCTTTTTCTTCTACAGCCGGCCCTTTGTGTTTGACATAAACTAATCCATTTTAATGCGAAAGACTGCATTCAACAAACAAAAAAACTGCAAAAGACAAATGGTTCAAAATTTCAGGCTCTGTGCCTGGAAACCCAAAGTGTCTCCAGCTGGTTTAACAGAGGAAGTATTACTTGTCATGATATTAGACCATTGGCATATCAAGCAATGACTACATGGAACTTGAGTGTAAAGCGCCCCTTCACTAAAACACATGCTTTTGAATCACCTTTAGGCAAAGAAATAAATGCCCAGATTATTTGTGTACTTCCAAAAGAAGCATTAATCAAGTCAGCACTGTAAAGAAGGCCCATTCACTTTTTGGATAGTTAACTATCAAATCCCTTAATTAAACATTTATTGAGCACTAAGACAATGAGCTTTCTTTAGAGAGAGGAAAATGAGTGACTGGCTTCTTTTGATTAGGTCCCTTAAATTAATGTATAATTGTAGCTGTTAATCAATCGACTTAAAAATAAACAGAGACAGTAAAAATAAGAGCCATGAAGCAAGGGCGTGGTCTCGTCTGGACTCTATATCCGAATCTCCTTGGGAAGAAACCTCTCCCAGCAGAAAGGTAAGACTACATAATATTCCATGCACTTATAAACAATAAGTCCCAATTTCCCTAAGAAGGTCTGTTAAAAATATTTCTTTCTGACAACGTGAAAACATTGGACAAAAAATCAGATCAGCTTTTCATTTAGCAGCTCATCAAGTGGGCTATTTATGGATGGGGACTTTAGATTTGCAATACCTCATCTCAGGGTTCAGTGTTATCTTTTGATTTCTTTCCAGCTGAACAGGCTAAGTAGTTGTAAATACCTCTTGTCAGACTACATGGTTGGCTATTCTCGCTCACAGAAGTAATCTAGGAACCCACTGGGCAAATTCGGGCGGAGAGCCACTGTGGAAAGCTTGCATCTGGTGTGCACTGCAGAGCGAGGGAGGGGCGGTGAAGGTGGTGGGAGGCGATGGCCATGGTGGTGGCCATGGCAGCCGCAGTGGTAGCTATGATCATGGCGGCTTCAGTTTTGCCAGGAACAGGCTTCCTGCTTGGAGTTACGTGTTCTCGAGGCCTTCCTTGGTTTGATAGAACAGTCCTTGCCATACTAAGGAAGCACAATTAATGGCTACCATAGAAAGTGTGAAGGAAAAGCAATGGAGACATCATCCATGATATTCAAAGAACACAAAGGTATATGTTTCTCAATGTTTCTAAGAAGACAAATACCACTGCATTGCAAAGAAATCACGCTTTGGAGACATACTCCCCCCCAACACACACAGACACGCGCACACACACATACACACACACACACACACGCGCGCGCGCACACACACATACACACACACACACACATACCCCTCTATTAAAAATTTCAAAATGGTTGCAGATATCTCATTCACAAGAAGGTTAAAGGCGTTTCCCATCGCAAGAAGGATTAACTTACCGGAGGATTCTGGGACTGCAGATGTATACTGCGGCAAAATCCTAAATTCATCGAAAAAAATCATTTCTGGACTCCAGCTGCTAAAAATAATAGAATTATAGTAAATCATGGATAAGATTAAAACAAGCCATTTTCACATCCCAAAGTGTTCAGAAAAAAATTATTCTTTTCTTTTAACTCATTTCTTAAACAATGCAAATTTTAAAGTAGCTTTTCTTTCCAGAGCACGCAGCGCCATGAAATCGATAATTTTTGATCTTTCGGTTAGTAGGCAACATGGTGAGCTATTGCAGGGACTGCAGGCAGCAGACATGTTCTTGTCAGCTAAAAATTTTCATATTGTTTTTGAATCCATCGAGATTTGTAGATGTGATATCACCGGTTTTTTGTTTTAGCCTGCACTGGACTATGGGGACGCAAACTCTCAATTTATCGACATATACATGTCTATTGCTTTATATACATTAAAAACAGGGAGTCTTACTGGATCTTAAACAAAAAATTATGTAAAAGGAGTGGCTGGTGTGATTATAATCCCATCATGCAGGGTCCACGGTTCCCATTTAGTGAAATTTCGCAGAGGGCAACTTCTTAAGAACATCCCTGCTGTGCAGAGTGAAAAGCATGAACAAACCAAAGACAGAATTCATCTGTGTTTATATTTTACAAACAATGAAAAACCTACTCTTTGTATGCCTCTTTTCCCCCACCTTATTATTTCATGAAAACTGCAGCATTTTCCCCGCCCCCATCCAAACACTCACCACCCCAGCACCGCAGTGTTCCGTCCCTCTTTTGCTTCTCCTTCGTCTTCTTTTTCGCTTTCACAAATTCTGCACACGCCATCTTTGTGTGGGGTGATTCTTTGCTAATTTCAGTTACCCATTCTCTTACAAATCGGTTCAGAAATAGAAAATTATAGTGCGCTTTGGGGCTTAATTTGCCTAAATTTCTTTCAGTCTTCCCTTCTGACATAGAAAAATGGAAACGACAGGGGGGAAGCCAAAAAAAGAGATATTTCTATTATCTCCATAACCTGTTGTATACAGTGGTGGTAAAAAATATTATTAACATAATAGCAACAGCTGCAGCCTAAATAGAAGCTATGAGATAATTAATGTGCTACAACAAATTAATTTGCTGCAGGTGCCTCTGCTGTGAACTGAGTAACCCATGCCATATAAAGTCTAAATACAATTATGATCCCCCCCACCCACTAAAGCAAAATACAGAGCAAAATGTCTTGTTCGGTAAATATAATGCATGCCTATTGTAAAAAATAAAATAAAATCCTCCCCAGCCCCTTTCCCCGCTGGCCCCCATCGAGCCATCTCAAATGGTTTAGTCATCAGTGGGTAAGTGTGGAGTTGGATCGGGTGTGTATGTGTATGAGTGTGTATGTACAGAGGTGTAGGGGATGGCGTTTTTAAGCATGTGGAGGTTTAATGCTATGTCTTGGTTGGAAAATGTATGCACCAGCTATAGATTTCTTTTGAACAATTTAGAGATAGTTCATAATATTTTAGAGCTTAATTTGTTTTAAAACAAAAATTAGGTGGATTCATGTGTATGGCTGGAAGAAAAAATAACAGTGTTGATCAGTTGCCCATCTGAATTAATTAAAAAAAATCTATCTTATAAAAGAGAGAAATGTGTTTTTGTAATGTGGCACTCTTCATTGATGTAAAAGAGATTTTTTTTTTAACTCTCACTTGCTGTCAAGTTGAGCATTTATGGAGAATGGTTGCTGGTTATATCGCAAGTATGTGCCAGAAATATACTGCGTCAGGGCAGCTCGAACGGGGGCCTGGAGAAGGTCACAATGCCAGAAGCAAATGTCCATTTTCTGTTTTGCACCACTCAGCAAAAAAGAACTTTGGGCCTAGGAAAGTGGAGAAACATACAGATTGAATTTGGTTTAACTATGTGACTAAAAAATGCTCTTCAGTAAGGATCTAGTCATTTCTGACTTTTCTTCCAATAATGCCACTGAAAGAAGTGATATTTTTGTTGTCGTTGCAGCCTTGGTTTGTTGTCTGTTAAAAGCCAAAAAGTATACATTTTAGCATGGTCTAAGTTTTCAAGGCATTTGGTTATTAAAATCTATTTTATCGGATGATCTTCAATTTCAGCTCTAAATCTTACAATAAATGAGATTAGTTTCTTAAATAATGGATAGAGTGCTATGGCAGTTTGATTTGACTTTGCAGAAATTTTAGTTCTAGGAGATAATATAAGATTATTCAAACAGAACACCGTTCCAGCTATCCCCAGAAGGGAGACTGCATGTGCAAAGTTTTCTTTAAAATAGATTTTATTTCCCATATTTCTTTTGGGTGGACAAGCAGTACTTGTCACTATCCTTCTGACGCAGAAGTGCCGTACGTTTGTCCTGCCATTTCTCATGCAGTGATGGACGTGGATTTTACCCCATCTTTCTTTTGTTTATACCAAAGCTTCTTCATAAGCCATCTTCACATCTGCTCGTATTTTGAATTTACAGTTAGAGAATTTTAGTTGGTGGAGGGGGGAGAGAAAGAAACAAAGACTATTTGTTTTCTTTTAAAATGAGAAGAAAGAAATAGGCAATTCCTTGGTAAAAAGGAGAAAAGTTGACAAGTGTGTAATATATACGTCTCCTCTAGGATTTTCCAGTAATTTTGATGTCAGCTGAATGTGTCACTCCACATAAATATAACCCTCCGAAATCATATCGTACTATAAAATTGTGATTTTGAAATCAATTAGGGCAAAGAAAAAAAAATGCTTTAATTTCTGTGACTCCGACCGATCGTCCATTCAAAATATTTTTCCTCCTACCATAAATTGTACTCAAATCTAAGCTGTAAGAAATCAAGGTAGGAAATGTCTAACACATTTCTCTTTCCCATTCGTGTTCTCTTTTCACGGCATAACGATTGCTGGTCTCTCAGCCCTGCCTCATATGACTTAGTTTTCAGAACCTGTGTTCTTAGATTGTCAAGACAAGTGACACCGTGCAGGTTCTGAGCAATAAAAAAAAAAAAAAAAAAAAAAAAAAGGTTGTTGAAAACAAACTCATTTTGGGGTGGTTTCTTACACAGGAAAAAACTGACTAATATAGCTAAGATGATTCCATTTTGGGCTTGTTTTTACCAATCACTAACTGATCATTAGGATCAATTTACTAATGTTGATCCTGAGCTGGATCATCTTCTAAAACACAAATTTCTAATGATTTTGCATCATGCCATCTTCTTAGTAAAATAACTGTGAGTATGCACCCTCTAGATGTATATTTATTTAAAGGAAACACAGGTACTATTCAGTGCACACATGAAATATCAGTGAAGCTTGATTTTTTTTTTTAAGATAAAAAGTAAATATAAGAGTTGCAGTATTTTATATTTTTCTTCCAGTGAATCCTCGTGTGCACCTTCTGGGTTTTATTCACTCCACTCAGGACCGCATGTTAAAATTCTGAAATCTTTCACATAATCTGCTTTTAAAGCATTATTTCACCTAATGTGAATGGGTGCGATTTGTTTTTTAAAACTAAACTCGGAGCTTTATTTATCATAGTTGCTGATTATTGCAGAATCCTTTAGGGAATTACACATTGATCTTTTCTATTAACTGGCTTTAAATAAACCCTCTGGTAAAAACTGCCATTCACGTTTCTAGCCAATATACCTGAAATATATACTGGTTGATGGAGTCTCTTGCATCACCGTTTTCTCTTGGTATTTAACTCTTTTGTGTGGGTGTCTGCTGTGTCTTTCCCTTCTTTAACTCTGTTTCAACAAGGTGTTAACCTTTTCAACAAAGAGGATGAGGGTACCTTCGGATATCCCTCACGTGATAATAGTTGTCCTTTTAGTGGCTGTTGCTTGAAAATCCACATGGTGATAAAAAAAAAAAGCTCCTATAAAGTCAGTAATGCTTTTAAACAAATTTATGTTTTATTAATCCCAGTAGTAATCGACATGAATTTGAATACTAATCACAAACATATGGGGAAGATGCATTTTGCAGTGCACAGACAATTTGTAGTGGCCATATGGGGTTTTGGAGCCCTTGCTTAGTTGTGAGAAACCCACCGTGGTAAGGAAAACAGGAGAGGCAGATTCTACTCTGCGTGCACTAGCCACTGTGACCCAGGCGGGCTCTCTAATCTCTCTGAGTCTTGGCGTCCCCTCTGCAGTGGCAGTCACAGAAATCCAAATGGCAGCTTCCATTTGCTGAGCTTCTGCCAGATATGAAGCTTTGCCTTTCACAACCCAGGAAACTTCACCTTTTCACGTAGAAGACCTCTTTTAGCCATCTCAGACAGAGGGGTAGGGGAACGTTATTTTCTCCGTTTCGTGTTTGGAGAAATTGAGATTTAGGGAAATTAAAGAGTTTGCTCAGATTACAAGAACTGGAATTAGAACTCCACACCTGTGTTGTCCGGTCTAGTAGCCATCGGCTGCATGTGGCCATTTTAATTTAAAGGGAAATAGATTAAAATTACATAGAGTTAACATTCAGTTCCCCAGTCTCATTAGCACATTCCAAGCACTCAGTAACCACGTGTGGCTACCATATTGCACAGCACAGGTAAAGAACCATCCTCACGGTGATCCACTGGACAGGGCTGAGCTAGATTGACTAAGTGCAAAGCAAACCTGTACTTCCACTGTTGAACTTAATCCCTCCTTACCCATTCGTTCCTTTGCTCATTCACCGAACTAACATTTACTGAATACTTACTACCTGCCAGGCACCATGTTGGACCCTGGAGAGTTTTCTCATTGCGGTGTTGTCCAGAGCAAATGCAATACACATTAAAGAACTTCTTAAGCTGTAAGGTTCTAGATAAAAGTGAGATACTTTTGTTATAGTTGCTATAATGTAGTGGGATTCCACTTCACCGAGGGCAAGGTCTGTTACTCTTCTTAGAATCCTGTCCCTCTGGCACTCGGCAGGGTACAATACCCATCGAAAGTGAATGCAGAGCTTCCCATTAGAAGGCACATATATCCGTTTCACCCACCTTCTAAACCCTTTTCCCAAATTTGGCAAATTCGTCAGGTAGAGTATTGTGAGCAACATGGCGGCTGGAACACGGGCACGAGATCGAAGCTCCATCAGTCAGATGCTTCTGCTTGGGACTTTGAAACGGGAGCAAGTGAGATGAAGAAGCTGCAGCAATTTAATGTCCATTTTCTACACTACTGTCGCTTCGCTGGACTTGTGATGGGCACTCCTACAGGTGCCCTTATTTTTGTCACCCCCCCAATCTCTTCCCCCCTTAAGCCTCCTCCACTTGCCATTACCACCGGAAGTCACATGAAATGAATGCCTGTGACCTTTCTGGTCTTTTCCAGGTGACGAAGTCCTATGGTCATTAACTCGCAAAACACGGTCTCAGTTTATATTTCTATCTTCCGTTGAAGGTAAAAATTCTATCCCAGCTAGGACTATGAAGAGAGTGGGTTGACTCCTTCCTCTCTCCATCATATCCACCCCACTGCCTAGCTGCTGTTGTGGACCCTCTGGGCTTAGGGCTAAGAGGGATGAGGCATTTCCTCGCAGACTGGTTACTATCATAAACAGCTTTTGCTCTCTGGATCTGGCCAATGTTGAAAGGTGGCCCTGTTATGGGTATTTTTGTGGGTTCGTTGGCAGCTCCCCTGCTGGAATGCTCTATCACTCTCTTGGGCATAGTGGAACCCCACAACCTTAGGGTCTTCTTCAAGGGTCTGCCTCCAATCTCAGTCTCTAGTCCCTTTGATGTCCTCACTGTGCCCAATTCTGGGACATCTGCATCTCTGCCTGCTGACCTGCTGCACACCCTGATATCCAAAAGTCGCCATATCTCTGTGCCACAGTTGAAACTTCTGGTCTGACTTCCTGCTCCCCTAAAGAGGGCAGAGGGAACCAAATCAGGAATATATAACACAGAATGAAAAAGTGCTACATAATTCCATACCTCCCCCCCATGTCCACATCCATCGGCATTTCTAAGTTATATTTTTGAAATTAAATAATGTATTCACAATGTTATATATGTTTCATCCTACCCACCAGTTATACCACCACAACCCTCACCTTTGTGTTGTTAATTTCTTCTGTATCTTGCCAATTTCTCTATCCATATATAAGTCAATATGAGTTTGGGTTGCTTTCCCTTCACTACCCTTCTTATAGAAAAGACAGTATAAACTTCTCGCCCTTTACTCTCATCACTTACCAACATATCTTGGAAATCTCACCACATCGGTACCCCCAGAGTAGTGCCTCATTTGTTTTTATAGCTGTGTGGCGTTCCACCGCACCTTGCTTTATTTAGCTAGCCCCTTCGCACTGATGGACATTAGATTGTTCCAAGAGTTTGTCATTGCAAATAGTGCTTCATGAATAATCTCGCCCATGTGCCATTTGCTAAATGTGCAAATCTTAACTTTAGGATAAATTTCCAGAAGTGGGACTGCTGAGTCAAAGGGTATCTTCACCAGGAGAAAAGAGTCCTTATTACGTATTGCCAGATTGCCAATAACTCATTGGCAATCTTAATTGCCATAGGTGTCGTAACAATTTCCATTCTCACTAACAATGTATGAGAGCGCCTGTACCCTGGCAGCCTCATCGATGGAGAAGGAGGAAGATACCACACCCCATCCAGGCCTTCTGGACTGTCATCTCTATATTATAGCTGCAACTCTGCCCCAGGGCTTTTTTCTGGCTTCGGGAAGCTGAGTTGGTCCATGTGTGAGTGTAGGAGAAAGGGCAGAAATGCCTGAGAGTTAATTCCCCACAAGTAGCCATCAAAAGTTGAAGCAGTTCGTGGATAAACGCCCCCGCTTTCTCACTTGTGGAAGGGATAACTCTGATGTGTGTTTTGCACTGTCTCCCAGTTTCCCAGCCTAGCTCCAGATGCCCATCCTGGCCATTGGCCTGATAACACAGCCTGTCATAACTTCTTTCCCTTCTCCTCACTTCCCTACTGGCAATTCCAGTGACCACCTCCCAAAGAAACTACTTCCACTAAACTATTTGTCTCAAGGTCTGCTTCTGGGAAAACCCAATCTAATGGCTGGTCTCAAACATTTGCAGTTTTAGAAATATCTCAGTGTAATTTGAATTTGCATTTCTCTTACAAATGTTATTTTCATATATCTGAGCTATTTTTATTTCTCCTTCTATGAACTGATGGTCATATCTTTTGCCTATTGGCCTCTTCAGTTTCTATAAAATCTATAGGAAGAGTAGCTCTTTGTGATATGAATATTTATCCCAGTTTGTTCTTTGTCCTTATGGGGTTTGTAAAATGTTTTATTTTCTTCACTCCACCTTTTCTTCCTCCTCCTCTTCTTTCTTTTCCTTGCTGTTCAGAAGTTTTTATTTTTATGTAGACAAATTAATGAATCTTTTCTTTTGTCTCTTCTGAATTTGGAGTCATGGTAAAATGCTTTCCTCCATCTTAAGATATAGAGGAAGAAACTCATGTCTTCTGATAACACTTAAGAAGTTTTTTAATATTTAATTATATCTTTAATCCCTTTGGAATTTATCCTAGTAAATGTTCATCAACCTTTACCTTTGTTGTGCTTTTTCTGCTCTATGATCTCTCCCAGGATCACCCATTGCTCTAAAACTGCCCTTGGGTTACTTTGAAAAAGCGTCATATTTCACTGCCCTAACCTCTTTCCTCTTGCAGATGACTGTAGGTCGCTTGTCTTTCCTCTTAACTTGGCCTTTACTACTCTTATTAGCAGAAGAGTTTCCCACCGCAGTCTTTCCCTGTCTGGAATAGCCTCCCTGTATCTTTCACTTTACTGAGCCTGTGTTTTATCGCATCTAAAAGTACATATTTTTTTTGCCTTCCCCACATCTCTGCATTTTTTCTTTTGTTCTGTTCAAAATTGCAGAACAAGTCGTGTGCCATTTTCATATGGCATTGAATCCAATCTCTCCTAAGACTGCGGCGTGTTTTTAACTGTAAGCTCAAAAAAAAAAAAAAAAAAGAAAAAGAAAAAAAAAAAAGATCGAGGGGGCCACTAACAATTTTGTAAATCTTCAGGATCCTTCTGCAACTCAACACATTGTTGTGCACATTTAAAATTTACTTTTGTCTTGATAGTCCACTCTCAGGGAGAAAAATACAAAAAAAAAAAAAAAAAATAGATCAATGAATAGACCTGATCTGTATTCATCCGTAGAGTGCTAAACAAGTCATGCAAATCATATTTGCACATGAACTTGATTAAATTCTGTTGTTTTGGCCAAAGCAGACAAACTGGAAGAATTAAACCTTTTCAGATTTATTGCTGCCTATCTGTTTGGCCATTTCTTAGGTGTGCTTCTAAAAATATTGTTCCTGCACCTGTGATGCCTCTTTTTTTGATTGTACGAGCCAATTCTACCCTCCAAGTGTGGGTGAGTCGTACACACTGATCTTTGACTTTCTTTTAGTTGAGTAACCCCGATGGAGGCACAGTTTCTTCTTAGAAGGAAAGAGACTCATCATGCTCTATTGGTCTAGTTAACTGTCTTACCATTGCGTCAGAGGCCCTTCTGAACATGAGGAGAGGAAACCAGCTCTCATTCCTTTCTCCCATGGGTGTGTTAAGCTCCCTTGGCCCACACAGGATGCAAAAAGAATGCATCATCTCCACCTGTTTACTCAACCATGTACGATCCTGCTTGCTTTACCTGGGAAGAGGATAATGCAACTGGAATAATGCAAGATCCCCTTTCATGAATACTCTCCAGGGCCTTTCTGACTTTTCTTGCAGGAGACCAGGGGAGGGGAACTGGATGGTGAAATGCCCATCTCCCTACCTGTCCTCCATTCTCTCTGAGAGTTTTCAGTGTATCCTCTGTGGAAACTTCCATCACAGTCATCTCCCCCGGGCACCCCCACCCTCCTCATCAGAATACTCCTCCCCTGAGTGTCACTAGCTGTGGGATTGTAAGACTCCATTATAATAAAGGTGACAATGACAGATCTCAAGGAAGTAGAGCTCCAAAGTGAGGGAGGGAGGCACATCAGAGAGAACGGGCTCCGGGAGCCTGATAATGAGCATGGAGAGGACTTTTTCTGCTTATGGGTGAAAAAGACAGGGAAGTCTCTGTTTGAAGACAAAGCACATAATAATGTGATCACAGAGCCCTCCTAATGGGGCCGATGTGATGTTCAGAAAATGTATTCTGTTCACTGCCTTATTCTTACATTCCAGTGGGAAAGGTCTTCAAATGAGTGTTTACTTAATGTATCTAACTCGGTAACACCACACTCTAGCCAAGATTTTTATATGGCAAAGTTACGCACACACGTGTGTGTTTAATTGACTGAATGACCTTGGGTCTCGTAGATGATTTTTTCTAAACTCTTTGCCTCCATTGGAAGAATTAAAAAAAAATGTTTGGTCAGACAGAAATCTCTTAGTAGTGTTGTCAATTTATTTCTAAAGGATTTTCTAACATGCTTAGCTGGGTGTTCCCTTGCCTTTCCCTTCTCTTAAAAGGAAAGTGACTTTTTTTACAGAAGTGTGTAAGTTGATTCAACCAGCATCGCCAGCTTCCTGTGTAGGCAATGCTCTGTTTTCCCCAACCTTGAATTTGGAGAAGTGGGGCCTGTGGAGGGAGTGACCTGATATCACCTCGGTATTCAGGAAGGAAACAGGCCACACCTCTGCTTCGTGTGCCAGAGGCTACGGCTGCCCTCAGGATAGCTGCGTAGGCAAGCACTCACATTTCTCTTGGACTGTGACACTGGGCTAGATTCATTAGCTTGGCTCGATTGAATTGATAGGGCCTCTCCTTTACTTTCTTTCTGTTGATTTGCTAGTCACTGAGCCTGGGGATCAGAAAGGCACTCTAAACTCATGACTCTCAAGCACCTGTAGGTCACGGGCGACTTTCCAGAGGTATTCTTTCCCATAGGGCTTTCTGGATGGTTCCTGAGACCCAGAACAAGAGGGATGGCCCACCAGCCCTACCTACTTTTTTCCTTGGGGAGTTTGGGGGTGGGGATCAGAATGACCACTAATGGGCATGGGGTTTCTTTTTGGAGTGGTGAAAATCTCCTAAAATTGATTGCACTACTTTGTCTACTCTACTAAAAATGGCTGAAGTGTATACTCTAAATAGGGGAATTGTATGGTATGTGAATTATACTTCAACAAAACTAATGAAAATGTATTCATATATCCTATTGTTAATAATTAACTTACTCTTCTAGGGGCCCATCCTTATGAAGCGAATGATATGCATCTCTCAAGAGCAGTCTGTAGTCACCCATGACTAAGTGCAGGTGTCAAAAGATATGAGCAGACCTTGTACAAAGTTTGTTCCTGGGACAGACTCAGCAGCTCATACAGTTCTTGCAAACATTGTGAGGCAATATATTCATTTCAAAATCAAGAATATAAGTTTCGCATCATATGCTTAGATAGCCTGAGATTGATTTTTAAAATGTTAGGTAAATAAAAGCTCAGAAATAGATCGAATCTTCCAGTCACTACTTGCCCGGCATCCAGTACTTCCTGATTCATTGGCTGGAGAGATCACATGAGAACATGCTCAATGGAACCTCAGGGTCACGTCCTTCAGCATTTTATGAGAGCAGCTGCAGGTAGTCAGTCTGCTAGGATGTCACGGAACCAGGGCGTGTGCTCTGCCCACATCTTAGAAAGGCTGTACCACTTGGGGACCCTTCCTCCACACTTTGGTGTTCATCTGCAGGAGGTAGCATCTGCATTTCTTTTTAGAAGATTATCTCCAGTCTGTTGGGGTAGAGATTGTCTGTATGTACAGAGAGCCAGCAGTGCCTGGGAGTTTATGTGCCCACCCACACGGGGCGTGGCTTGAATCCATGACTGAGGGGTGCAGATGGGGACAGTTGAAAATGCCAGCTTCCTCGTCTCAGGCCTGGATAACTGCGAGATGTGCCCTATATGCCAGAGCTCTTCGCGGGATCAGGTGAGGCCACCCTCCGTGGGGTTCTGCCTGAGATCCCACTCTTTTTTAAATGACTTTTTTTTTAAGATTTTATTTATTTATTTGACAGAAAGAAAGAGATCACAAGTAGGCAGAGAGGCAGGCAGAGAGAGAGGGGGAAGCAGGTTCCCTGCTGAGCAGAGAGCCTGATGCGGGGCTCGATCCCAGGACCCTGAGATCATAACCTGAGCTAAAGAAGGCAGAGGCTTAACCCACTGAGCCACCCAGGCGCCCCTGGGACCCCACTCTTGCTTAGCTTCCTCTCCTTCCCTGTGTGGCTTCCTGAGGTCCTTACAGGTCTCCCTTGATAGCACTTTCTGTGCAAATCACCTGCACACCAATTCTTGTCTCAGAAGCTGCTTTGGGGGGCCTGACCTAAGCCTGCCAACATCTAGGCTAATCAGTGTGCTTGTGGTAAGCGTGCTTGGGCATACTGCGGATACAGCTGGTCTAAGAGTTTCAACTGGCTTTTTGTATGAATCCAGACAGGCTTTGCCCTCTAGAATGTCGGAGCGCAAGTGCAGGCATGGAATCAGTTGGGACTTGGCGGAACCAAGAGCTAGAGAAGAAAGACACTGGGGTCCTGGCAACATTGTTTGAGCCCCTGGCGGGACCCGCTTTAAGGGCATGCAATCTGTACAGTCACCTGGGGTTCTGGGCTTAGAAGAAGGACCCGTGCTAGTTTTAATGCTCTTACACTGTCATCTTGAAATTCTTAACATGTTTTGAAAAAGGTCCCTGTACTTTCATTTTGTGCCGAGTCCTGCAGATTACGTAGCTGGCCGTGGTGCCCAGATCTAACGATACCTGAAGCTATATTCTCCTGGGTTATTTTGATTTTGCAACCTAGCAAATTTCCCTTGGGCTTCTGTCATTTGTAGTTTATAGAGTTGTGAGCACCGTCTGGGCTCCCAGTTGCAAACATCAGAAACTCATCCCAGCCAGTTTAAGGAGGAGAAGAATTTGTTCAAGAGTATCGGGTAACTCATGGAATCTCTGGGAGGTCTAGAGGAACAAACCTGAAGGCCCACTGATAAAGAACTGTGGCCAGATTCTATCCCAAACAGAATATACCCCTGGGCACACATATCACGTCCACGCCCCTGACTCTGGTGCCTGAATGCTACTTGGGACCTCTGTCCCTGGGAGCAGAAGACTCCGCTGCTCCCCTCAGCAGCACATGTGCCACCCCATCCTTTAGGGCACTAGCTTCACACTCAGAGTCTCGTGTGGCTGTGGCAGATCAGTGAACCCCAGACTTGCTGCCTGCACCTTAGTGGCAAGAGGAATCCCAGCTTTTATTGTGGCGACATAAACCGGAAATTTCCCTCCAAATAAGAAAGGGATTGAAGGATGCTGGGAAGCCTCCGCTACCTTCTGCTTACTTATATATATATAGCTGACTTCTGCTGAGGGCTGGGCAATTGGAAGTGCTTCAGAAATAGGGTCGATGCACGTACTTTCTGCTGCTCTCAGTGATTCTGGGGTTCCCAGGGTGCCGACCCCAATGAATCCTTGGGACAGCCTATCCCTTTTTGCCCTTTTAGGGGCTGCCCTGGGCTCAGTTTTTGACTCCACCTCCCTGGTAATTTACTATTTTCTACCCACCTGGAATCATAACCAGGGCAAGATGGGTATGTTTCTGCAAAGCAAAACCTAACGCAGTCCTTAGGTTACAGGGTGTTTGTTTACCTGGAGGCAGATGGAAAGGTGCCTGCTGGATTTTGTTGGCTGCCACAAAGCAAGTCCCACACACTTACTGCAGCTGGCAGGCAATACACCTATTTCTATGCAAAAAGACCTCTTTATTGCTAATAATTTTTATGCCAGCTTCCAGCCTGTTCAGAAGGACTATTTCTCAGAATTGGGTATTAACAAAATAATGAATGAAATAAAATGTACAAAGTTAGTAATTATCAGTTTCCTTTGATGAATCAGTCCTGGAGTTTGTTATCACATGTAAAAATTAAATAGAAGAACAAAAAGAATGCCTTTGGGAGGGGCATGAAATCAGCATTTAAAAACAACTTTCATCCATTCTGTACCTTTGTCTTGAATACATTGATTTCAAAGGAGAGGCTGGAATACAGAAGGTGGGGATGGGCAGAGGGGCTGCTGCGGATGCCATGGTCCTCAAGGCAGGGCTCCCTGGCTGTTTTGCAAGAGGCTCTAGGTGGTCTGTTAGGAGAATGCCTTGGTGTCGGAGAGGTGAGGTTGGGCAGACATCAACAGGGCCAGATTCATGTCCGACGGGGTGTGACTGTGCCAGGGGCTGGAGGACGTGCAGGGTTTAGAACGGAGAAAGAACAAAGAGCAGTCACTTCTCCACACCTCTGCCCTGGGTCAGCTCATGGACTCAGTTTTTCTGAAGCGGTACTGCTAGACGGGGAGGGGCTGGCACGAACTGGGGTCCCTCTGAGATGCCGCTCTCTGTCCCCCGGCTGGAAGAATTGACAACGAGCCTTCATTCTCCTGGAGACGCATTGCTGGATTTTCCAAAGTATCCTTGAGGGTGATATGGCCTCGAACTCTGTTTATCTGGGAATCGGCCAGCGGTGTGTAATAGGTGCTCAGTAAACGTTTGCTACCTTGTTCACTTTAAGCTTTCATCACTGCTATTTCCACTACGTGGAGTATTCTTTCCTTTTCCTCGCTTCCCATCAGTCACTAGAACATCTTGAAATTTTGACAGAAAGCATTAAAACGTAAAATAAAGTCATAAGTCTTAAGGGAGCTGTATTCTCCTGCACGCCAGGAGTACACATGCACCCAGGAGACTGCCTTCCGGTCAAGTTCACCTCCAAATCTCAAGCGTCGCTCCTCTGTACTGCACACGGAGTGCGGATAACCCATGTCGAATTCCGCGTTACCTCTTCGAAGGAAGCAGCCATGTCCTCAGAGCCAGCGCCTGAATCACCTGTGCGGTATGTTTTCACTGATCTTGAAGCCAAAACAACATAGACGAAGAACAGTTCTAAGGATGAGAAAGGCAGGTCGAGGATTCAATTTTTAAGGAATCGGTCATATCTAGGAAGTCTTATCTCTGCTCCCAAGTGCAGATCTTCACTACTGATATAACTCTTTTTACACAACTTTGCCTGAAACCCTCCCTGTCCTGCATCTTTTGGCTGTGGTCTCACCTCCTGTCATCCGTGGGAGGTGACATGGGTTTCTCCACATTGGAGGGGAGACACAGAACCCACATAACTCAGCTACCATCTCTGAGATGCCAGAGCACATCCCTCCTGAACCTAGCAGAGCCTTGCAATGGCTTTAAATTCATAATCGAACTCATTTCTGGCCATTTCTGGGCGGGACGTCACCTTCTGAACTGAATTCTCTGCCTGCAGCCTCTCGTATCAGAGTGACCAAGTACAGCTTCCTCCTTTCCTCCCCAAATTTGGCCAAGACAAATTCTTCCATGATTGGTACGTGAAGCTGCAACTCAGCACCAAGGTGCTTCTGAATCCTTTCTAGTAAAAGGATGCGTAAATTCTCAAAGGTGCCCAAAACATCTTTTCAGAAGAGATGGCAACACATGTTGAAAGGACGCATGCAAAAATAGACAATATGCTGTAGAGTGCCCTCCCCATTCTGAACTTTTTTTTTTTAGATTTTATTTATTTATTTGACAGACAGAGTGCGAGCAAGAGGGAAGAAGCAGAAGGAGCAGCAGAGGGAGAGGGAGAAGCAGGCTCCCTGCTGAGGACCCTGAGATCATGACCTGAGCCGAAGGCAGATGCTTAACAGACTGAGCCACCCAGGCGCCCCAACCCATTCTGAACTTTGAAGCAACCCCGGCTTCTTGAACCCAGGAAATAGTATGCCCTACCTGTGGCTATAGACCCCAGCTCTGCCACTTTCCATCTGTGGGAATTTGGGCAAGCTACTTGACCTCTGGATCTCAAGTTGGTCATCTGCAAAATGGGGATAATAATTGTACTGTCTCATAGGGATGCTGCAAGGATTACTGAGGCAGGAAGGTGATGGGCTCAGCATGGGACCTGGAACATACAATAGGAGCCCAGTGAGCATCAGTGAGCATCAGTCATTACCCATTCCTCGGATATGCAGGAGAGCTGTGGCCTGATAGATGTCTGGACTACTGAGAGAGGCTCTCTTGAGGGGTGCAGGAGCATGATCAGGGACTTGGGGCCAGCAGTGAATGCTTGCTCTGTAAAGTCTGAGCCAGGAGCCTTCCACTCTGGCCTCCCTGGCTTGGAGAGCTGCCTCTGCCCGGATGACCTTGAAAATGGGCAAAGCATGAGACCAGAAAGTTTTGTCCTCTCTGTGATTGACTTGTCTATTTATCACTCCCTGGGGTTTGACTGGCCAGAGATGAGCTCAAGAGAAAAGAAGGGGCCAGATTCCAATAGGATTTCTTCCCAACACAAAGGAATGTGGAGTCTTCTGGAAACTAGAGCATAACTTCCAAGGATTTTAAGCAGGAGGTGGGTAGGGTCAGAATTATGTTTCTGAAAAAAATCACAAGGGAAGGTGTTGTATACCCACCAGTGTCCATAGAAGGCCATACCATCAGGTAGGAGGTTGGAGGCGAGGGACACCAGCTGGGGAACCCCCAGTCATTCAGGTAAGAGACGACCCATGTAGACAGAGACAGGGCAATGGGGATGGAGACAGGGGAGTGAGGACAGAATGGACATGAGAGAGACCAAAGAGTAGAATTAGCTGTGCTTGGTGAGTGGTTGAGTGCAGGAGGGCACAGGGTGGAGGGCGACTCTCAAGTTTCTAGCTTGAACATATTGCTCCAGGCAGGATGAAGGGCAGATTTGGGGGACATGCTGAGATTAGAGTCGCGTGGGAGGCTCCAGTGGTGGTTCCTCCCCACAGATGCAGGCCCGGAGAGTGGCGCGGTCTGCCCCAGGGTATTAGCTGCAGCTGTGGATGAGCTGCCCAAGGAGAGAAAACTGACCACAAACACAGCAATGGCTTCAGCGTCAACCCAGCCCCAGCCAAGGAACTAACCAGCATGATCTCAGCATAGCCATACACTGCCTGCCCCAAGGGTCCTTGGGGGTATGGGCTGCGCCTCCTGAGGCTGCTGCTTCTGGAGAACTTGGAGGAGAAGCAATAGGGAGATTCCAGGCAGGGACAGAGGCTGGGGACATGAGCAGTCTCCGAGGAGAGTTAGCCCTCCCCTGTGGTTCCCTGGCCTTCCACATGGCTGCCCCGCTCTCTCCTCACGTCTCGCACATGCCACCATCGAGTGGGAGGAAAGTCTGCCCCTAGGAGAAATCTTCACCTGCCCTGAATCCCTGGGGATGCCTGCCAGGGAGCACGGGGACTCTAGGGAGCTTTGCTTTCTTGCCTCTGAAGCTCTGCAGAGCCCTAGCTGTCAGCAGGAAACAGGAGGGCAGATTCCCTGAGGCCTGGCAGTACTGTGGAGGAAGCCCATTGGCTCCAGGAGCCTCCACTCTGGCAAAGGAGGAGGCGAGAGTGACGGCTGTGCCTGGTGGCAGTTCCCAGGTGAGTGCTGGAAAGCGCAATCCACAGGTGCCAAGGAAAGAAAGAAACACACCAGGCTATGCCCTGTAGAACCAAGTAAAGCAAAGGTGGGTAAAGCGACTCAATCTCCCTGAGAACCTGCTTGAAGCACAAATTTGACCACTGGGACCTCCGTAATTAGGGATGTTATTCATTATCGTAGATCTCGGGGATGCATCATAGCAAAACAGCATCTCTAACTGTATCACACAATGCTGTCTCTCTGAGGTTCGATGTTAAGAAGGGTCTTTACCTAATTTCCAGGGCTTTGGCTATGTGATACTAGAGCTTTCTCTGTGTTCTAGAATCAGTTACCAAAGTTTCTGAGAAGAGCCTCCTCGGCGTTAACGATGATCTGATTCGAGCCCGGGGAAGCGGGGCAGACATTTTTTCTTCTGGTCTGGAATTCAGGACTAAGCGCAATCCATGTTGCTAACTCCTTTCCTCTTGGCTTCGACTCAAGCCTCCAGTTTGGTGGTGATTAACTGTGCCCTAAAGCAGTGTTTCTCAACCTCGGCATTATTGACGTTCTGGGGCCTGATAATTCTTTGTTGGTCAGGGATGTCCTGTGCATTATAGGATTCGGCAACGTCCCTGGCCTCCAGATGCTAGTTGTGGTCTCTCCAGTTGTGACAACCAAAAATGTCTCTAGACATCGCCAAATACTCTTTGGTGAGCAAAATCACCTTTACTTGCAAATTGCTGTTCAGAAGGAGGGCCACTGGTTAGAAGTGGTGTCTGGTCTTTGATAACCAATATGGAAAGCCCAGTTCTGCTCTGATGTTTGTCCCTGAGGAAAATGAGGAGGATGTGGACACAGGACTCCAAACATCATTCCTAGTAATGGGATAGCCTCCTTGTCACATCCACTGGGTGGGCCAGATTTTGAACCCTGGGACCCACCTCACAGGGGATTTCAGATGGGTCATAGATGCAGCCTTAGAAAATGATGAATGAAAAGCACAAAGCTTGTTTTCTTGTGTTTCTTTTAGACAAACCGGAATCTCGGATTGGTGCTAGCCTCTTTTCTATCTCAGTAACATGCCTTTGCTATTTTCTTATTTTTCTTTTTTCTTCCATTTTCTCTCTTGTATTAGCTTTCCTGCTTGTTTCATAGAATCATTGCTTCAGTTGTTACTCTAGAAATTACAAAATGTGTCTTTAACTTAGTGTAGTCTGTCTTAAATTAGTACTTTTACTGCATCCTGAGTGACACAAGACCCTTACAATGGTTTAAACCCGTGTATCTCTCTTCCGTCTTTTTGCTCTCATTTTTATATATGTTACTTCTATATATGTCCTATGGTATTATTACCCTTGTCTAAACAGCCCATAGTTGTTTATATTTACCTTTTTAGGTTTGCTATCTTTCTTCCTGTACTTCCTTCCTTCTATCTGGGATCAGTTTCGTTCTGCACATAGAGGTTTCTTTAGTTATTTCTTCTCTTTTCATTGACGCAGGGAGAGCAGGCCTCGGACGAATTACATTTCTCAGACGTTAATATCCGAATTTAGTCAAAACTGATTCCGCTGTGTTTTTTGCAGTTCCCTTCTATTAAAAGTAAAAGCGATAGTTTTTTCCCCATTTAATTTATCAAAGTAAAACATCGGGTTGACTTAAAGACAAATATTAAGCAAATGACTGTCCAGATGATACAGATCAAAAACTGAGAAGGTGGTATGGAGGTTTCCAAAGGTTGATAGTGACAGCTTGTGAGTTTCAGGTGTTTCCATAGTTCTAGGTTGCTGACAGTTACCTTATCATTATTCTATGAAAACTGCCATTTAGAGCCTAAACACCTAGTCAGGTAATGTACTAAAGACCTTTACACTAACCAGAGGTCAGGTTTTTATTATTTTTATTATCAACCGATATCCCACTTTTCTTTAATTACCCAATTCCCCGTACTTGTCAGCCTTCTTCATGTGCTCACTCTGTGAATGGCTATCAGGCATTTTCTCTGTCCCCGTCCTGGTTCTAGTCCTCAGCATGCTACGGAGACCAAAAACTCTCTCCAGCTGTGCTTACAGCAGAAGGCAGACATCAATCTAAAAATCCCCAAAGTAAGTATGTAATTGCAAACTAGCTGAGGGCTAGAAGGAGGAACAGTGCTGTTCTGAGGTTCTGGCATGGTCTGGGATGTTTAGGGGGAGCTTTCTGAGGCCACTCAGCTGAGATGCTCTCCTCTTGCCCCCACTGTCCTCACCTGGCCCCTCTCCCAGACGTTTCAAGTCCCCACTTATTTCCCCAGAGCCCTTCTCTGATCCCTGTATCCAGTTAGATAGTTGCACCCACTGTTAGCCTGCACCCTAGTGAGCACCCTAGACTTTTCCTTTTATAGAATGTCCCATCGTTATAATTACTGTTGACCCTTGAATGTCATGGGTTTGAATTGCATGGGTCCATTTACATGTGGAGTTTTTGCAGCGTAGTACTGTGAATGTACTTTCTCTTTCTTACGATTTTCTTGATATTTTTTTCCTCTGCTTACTTTATTGTAAGAATCGAGGGTACACTACATGTAATACACAAAATATGTGTTAATCAGCTATTTATGTTATCAGTAAGGCTTTTTGTCAACAGTAAGCTCTGGGGGGTTGAAAATTAGATGTAGATTTTCCACTGTGCAGAGGTCAGTGCCTTTAGCCCCTGTGTTATTCAAGGGTCAACTGTACATAATTATTTGGGTAATCATTTGTTCAGTATCTGAGAGCTCACTGGACTCTAAGTTTCATGAAGGCTGGGAAAATGTCTGTCACGTTCACTGCTCTGTGCTGGTACACGATAGGCTCTCAGCAACGCAGATGAACCAAAG
>CM052898.1:59690912-59701604 GCA_028534135.1 Potos flavus | reverse complement strand
ATGATGGGTGGGGGCAGGCAGTCACAAGACTCTGATCTCTTCCTGGGGAGTCATATGACCCAAGTAAGGCCAATTAGGGTCCTTCTCAGATTTTTCAGTTGGTGTTGGAGAAGAGCCCTGTCCCTGGGGTTATGGATCAAGAAGGGACTGAAGTTGGAGAATGATGGCCTTGTTCCCAGCCACCCAGAGAGAGCTGTCTGCTAGGAGAAAATAAGCCAAGCAAATATAAGCAAAGAAGAGAGAAAGAGAGAGCTCTGGTCTTGTTTCTCACCCCTAAAAGGGCACATAAAAATGAGCTCTGAATGGCTCAACAGGATTAGGGAAAATAAGTCAATTAAGAGAATCCAAATGTAAGTGGTTCATTGAGAACACTCAGAATGGTAGAGATATAAACACAAGATTTTTTTTCCTACTCATTTCTATGCTCTGTAATTTCTGCTTTTTTGATCTTTAATTTATCTTGGCAGATTCCTTAACTTTCTGGCCACCTCCAATGATTAAACACAGCCAGGTCCCATTAAAAACAACAGTCTTCTATCCGATGCCATGATTTCTCCTCTGCCACTGCTGTCTAGACTTGTGGCTCAGAAAACTTACATAGAGGAAAAACATGGTCTTCCTTTTCCTTATTACCCTTCCCTCTTGCTTCTAGCTTGTCTATACTGAGACAGTGGGGGAGGGATGGGAAGAACGGGTCAACTTACATGACTCTTATGTGGTGAGGTGGTCTTGATTTCTCTCTGGTTCAACCTGGTTCTGTCTGCAGCTTGAGATCTTTTCAGATATGGGCATATCTTTATATACAGCATATGGTTTTCCTGGGGCAGTGCTCAGTTTCATTCCATCTCTTTCTATTGTTAAAGACTCTTCAGAGTTGACCATGTCTCCCCACAGGCAGTTCAGGTCCCAACACCCTTTCAGAGGGGCTGTCTCCTCTCTTGGCGGGGACACCTGGGCAGCCCCATAATTCTGGCCTCTCCGTCTATTTCTGTGTTCCTTCTGTTGCGGTGGAGGTGCCCTCTCCCTTTCTTCCTGGGCACCCTTATGGGTCTTTTCTCCAGGTAAGATGAGGATGTTTACATGTGCCCTTCACCTTCAGGAGACACTTACAAATTCCCCAAGCACTCCCCAAACACATTCCTTTCTGCCTATTGCCAGTACTAGAGAGAGGGAGGAGATGAAATCGTCCCTTCTTGTAGATATCTCAAATATTCATGAGTGGATTTTCCTGATCCTTTCTGCCCACTGGTGTGAAGAGGAGAAATTCCTCCTATCTCCCCATCATTAGTGGGGAGATATGGGGTTCAGTCTTGCTAGGAACGCTGAGCTCACCAAAAAGCCACACAGAACTCTCCACTGATCCTCACTTCCTTTCCTCTCCCCAGTGCTCTCTTTATAAGTACCACCCAGAGGCAGGGCTGGTGATTGATTATAGAATGGACACTGCTACTGCCTCTTAATAAGCCATGAAGGAGGTGACATCTTTTTAGAGTATGGGGATCATTAGCACTAAGGCTATCAGTTATTAATTCTATGTCGACAAGAAGGCCCAGTCAGAAGATGTTACAATCGTTTACAAAGGGTCTTCCCCCCACTAGCCCAAAAGACACAAAGGAAGAATCCATCACTCAATGGCTCAGGTCATTTTTCCTAATGTGTTTGAATTTCAGACAGGCTATGGATGTCTACACAGATTTCCATGGGTGGGTAGGAGGAAAAGCCTGCAAAGTACTGAATAAGATGTTCATCCCCAGGGTGGGTAGCTTACCTTCAGGCCAGTGTTCTTGGAGAGAGATTCCATAGGTTGGAAGATATATCCTCACCCAGAAAACTGCCACCAATATGAAAAGATGCCTACTTCCTCCAGTGACTACCTGTGTGACCCAAGGCAATCACTTTTGTGTCTCTCAACCTCATTTTCCTCATCTGCAAGATGGGATGCTACTATTGACCTTGCTGTGTGGATTAGAGATTCACCATGAGTCCAGTAAGCAGTAAGTATTAATCTTGTTTCTGTTCCTATTCTCTATAACAAATATGACATCGGAGCTTTACTTCTCAAAATGAATAGGTTTAGTAGATTTCTTCCCACCAAGAGGGATGGAAATTGGGATGGTGAGGGGGAAATATCTAGGATGGTTGTAGATACTACTGGTGTAGCTGCTCAGGTCCCAGCAGTTGTTGTGAGGCCTTGTCCTTGCTATACCCCTGTTCTCTTTAGGGAATTGTTCTTCCTCCAACTGATACCTAAAGCTGCATGCGGTTTTAGTAAAGGCTGCCATTCCTGGGAACCCACACTCTTGACCTGATGGGGCCAATCATAGTGCTTCATCTCCTGGCAACAGGGATCAGTCTTGAGATGGGGAAATAAGGGCCTTTTCTGGGATTTATCTAATTAGAGATTTCTTCTTGGATGATGAAGTTGACACGTATTCTAGAGTTCCAGGGAGCCATGATTTCATTTCATGAAAGGAACCGTAGCCTCCTAAAAGAGAGCAGAGGAAAGAGATGAGGAGAGAGAATGGACTGCCATTGGGTCCCCGGTTCCAAGTGGCCTTGCCTTCCTGTGCTGTGGTTCTAATATATAGTAATTTTTGCCTCTTTTGCTTCAGCTAATTTGAAATGAGTTTCTGTCACCGTGAACCAAGTGAATCCTGACCAATATAGGTCCCTTCCTCTTGAGGTTAGATATTGATATCAGGTTCATTGCTGATGGGCTTGGAAATACCCTGTCATGCTAGTTGCTCTGTGAAGATACTCAAACGATAGGTCAAAGGTGACTTCAAATTGGCAGTACTTCTAGGGGGAGCCTATTAGAATTGGCATGTAAATATTTTCTTCAAATGGGACCCTCTGGATTGTCCCCAGTGGCCTCCTAGATACAAAGCAAATCTCCATAGACTTGGTCTTAGTCTTGCTCTGGCTCCTGTTTTCCTGGGAAAGGAGAGTGCTTTCTCATCTTTCTCCAAATGTTTCTGACCTGACTGCAGACTCTCCCGCTCTATTGCTTTTATAGCTGGCACCTTGGCCCCCTAGGCTAGATCTTCTTTTTTTTTTTTTAATTTTTAATTTTGTATTAACATATAATGTGTTATTTGTTTCAGAGGTACAGGTCTGTAATTCATCAGTCTTACGCAATTCACAATGCTCCCAAGCTAAATTTTTTATGAGAAATTCTAACTCTTGAAAATCCATTTGGGTTCCTTGAAGCTTCTTTGGCTGGTTCTTAAGGCTGGTTCCACCCTGTGGAAATGCTTGGTTCCTTCATATCTTCTCTCTTGCCCGAGCTTATGGGGACCACGTAGCCTCAATGACAGTTTCTAGTGCCTGTCTGTGACACCCCTATTTTGCTGCTGATGTGTTCTCTGTCATTTCCAACGAAGGGCAAGGACCTTGGAATCACAAAGAACTGGGTCTGACCCCTGGCCCTATTATTTTTTAGCTGGGTGAATTCGGGCACAAACTTTATCTTGCTGAACCTTGGGTTATTCATTCTTAAATGGGAATATTAATAATACCTCCCTCATGGGGTCACTGACCCTGTAACCTAGTCCCCCTGCCTCCAATTGTATGTTTGAAATAGGAAATGTACAACTACCCAAAGGAAAGAGTGCTGGACAGAAAACGCACTGACGTCCTTGTGATCCCAAATGTCCTTACTAATGGGAAGGCTCATGGCACATTTTTCTGGAACATGCTGTCGTCTGTTACTACTTTAACAATCAATCACTCCGGCCCATATCTGAGTGAACGCCTGAGCCTCCACTGCCTCTGCTCTAGGATGAGACCCAGATCATTGGTTGTTTCTAGAGACTGAAGGCTGTGTTCATCCACGAAGGTTGTAATACATCATTGTATTTTAGGAACCAAAAATTCACTCTGGTCAGCCCGTAAAATATCTTCAACCATTTGCATCAATCCAATGCCTCTGAGAGAAAAGCTGTACATTTTAGGGCTCTAACTCCCGAAAGAGGGCCTAGTTTCACCCAAGAATGGCCACTCATATTAGTAATTCCAAATATTCTATCTATATGAGATGATGGATGTTAACTCAACCTATTGCTGTAATCATTTCATGACACATGCAAATCAAGCCATCATGCTATATACCTTAAAATTACATAGTTATAGATGTAATTATTTCCCAATTAAACTGAAAAAAAAAAAAAGAATCCAATAAGCTCAGGATGGGTAGAGGAAATTTTGCTGATGAACCTAAACAGAGTAAATGTTGAAGAACTAAGAAATTAAAACGTAAAAGAAAAATCTGAAGCTAGTCCCCGATATCCGTATGCATCTTAATTTGCAAGCAAGTATGCCCTTTGAATGAACCCTTTCTGTGATTTGATCTCTATTTTCCCAAGTTTGAATGGAGGATAATGATGACTTTTGTTTAAGGAATGTATTGAACACAGCAGATTGGGTACTGAGTGGCACTGGGGACACAAAAGTGATCAAAAGATACCATTGTTACCCTTGATGACTTTGCAGATAATTGCAGGAACCTATGGTAAATGTGGCCCTAGAAATGTGCACAGGATGAGGGCAGCTTGGCCAACTGAGAAGAGATTGCAGGTGGATCTTACAGTCATGCTTCATGAAATCAACCAAGAGCTGAGCAATTATTATGTGTTTCCTGCTATTCTCTGGACGCAGGTAGCATGCTTTTACTATAAGAATCTTTGCACATTTATTTATTTATTTATTTATTTGGCCCAGATTACTTTTCCCTCAAATATCCTTATGGATCTCTCCCTTACTTTATGCAACATCCAGATTCAAATGCTATTTTATCAGAGTAGGCCTTCCCCTGACCATCCCATATAGAAGAGTACCCTTAACACATTTAGTTTCTATTCCATACCTGGCTCTATTTTTTTTTCATTGTATTTATCACCACTGACATATTATATGTTTGTTTTTTTTATCTGTCGTATTTTCGCGCGCACACACACACACACACACACACGACTATTAAAATTAGGAAAGTAGGGACCTAGTATTTTTTTTTCTTACTTCCACGTCCCCAGTACCCGGAACAGTGTTCGCCACAGAGCGGACACTCAGTAAATACAAATTACAAATGTGTGAATGAGCTAAGATGCCTGGCTGGTTCAAACTTGACTCTTTCATTAGTATTGCGCAATTTGTTTGGGAAGCAAAACAGTCCAACACGATAGAAGAAGACGTGTTTGCGGGTTTAATTAAAACGTGTGTAAAGTGCTACTAGAACTTGGAAGAGAAAGCTGTTCATGTCTTCTCTGTGGAGAGACAGCGAGGAAGGAGGTGAGATCCCAAAGGAGGTCACATTTCACCTGGATCTTGAAAGATAAATAAGAGTTTGCCAGGCAAAACGAGGATGTCTGTGGCTGCAGTACCCATATCCCTGAACTCGCTCTCCACTACATGGGACCAGGTGCTTACCGGATGCCCATACAGCTCTGGGCCTGGGGGTTTCTCCCGGAAGTGTGCTGGGCAGGCTGTGGAAGCGCTGACGAGCTAGCGCCCAGAAGCAGCCCTCAGCCTATGGTGGGTGGCCATTGGAAGGGAGAGGCCCCAACATTGTTGCCCCTCCAATGGGACAACATAGAGGTGCACTTTATGCTGCTTGCCTGAAGTCTCTGAGGGGGCTGGGTCTCTCTCATCCGTGGTAATATGTTTGATAACACGTTCTTTGTTGACTTTCTTTCCTTCCCCACCTCACTTCCTACTTCCCTTCAGTGTTTCCTGAGGTCACTTCCCAAAAGTTTCCTTTGGAATTCTTGCCTCAAGGCTACTTCTGGGAGAAGCCCCGAAGGCTGTCATGGTCCCAGAAGGAGCAGGGACATGGATAAAGGGGGCTGGCCCACACCCCGCAAGCCTGGGAGATGGAGAGACCAGAGCAAGAGCTACAACTGTGGCCGGTCGGCAGCTTGACTGTGAGACGTGTCTATACATCAGATTGAACAGCAGCAAGATTACGCTGACAAGCACGTGGAACCTCAGCTTGGAGCCAACAGTATTGCCTTCCTCAGCCACAGCTTTTAGATACTGACGTAGACTTTCAGATTCTCATCATTCTGTTTGCTGCCCTTTCATTCCAGATTTTTCCTTCTCTCTGTCCCTGGAAGAGAAATGATAGCCCTGCTGTGGGAGCCAAATCTCTCCTGTGTAGAGCAGGCCTTGGGAAAATGCTCTCTGGCTAGAGAGTGCCCAACATTGAAATGCCGCCTGGTAACACATCACGGCCTCAGGGCGGATGCGCGCTGGCAGGCGGGTTCGATGAGTGGGTGGTCTAGGCAAAGGGAAGGAAGATAAGTACAGGAGATGGGGCACATAGATGTGGGACTATTTGTTCCTTTGGAGTTGCATGTTCACATCAGGCATTATTGTCATTTCACTGAAGTCTCCTTGTCAGAGTGGCCAATTGTTCCGAGAGATCGTTAAACAGTACCCAAAGCAGGGACAGTCATTAGAAGGGTTGCTTCTGGATGGGGATGACAAGAGTAGCAAGCATTTTGAGATATAACTCCATTCCCATGACGGCTGTAAATCTTGCAAAGAGGGGGATGCACAGACCGGGTGGTGCAGGTTCTCAGGGGTCCCAGTGTGCCTTCCCTAGATAAGTGACCGGTGGACCTTTGTCTCATCCAGTAGGCTGAGAGGAAATTGAGCTGCCAAGCCATATGAAGCTCCTGCTAGAGATTTGGAGGAAGATGAATGATACTTAAGTAACAAGAAGACCGTGAAATCAAACCATTAAAAAACAATTTCAAGTCCAGTCAACTTCCCTCACCTTCTTTTCACTGGGATAAAGCCCCCCAAAGTCTTTGGATGGCTCCTTTGATCTTGCTCAAGTCAGTGTATTGACTTTCTCACCACTTTCCACTGGGGCATAGAGGTGCTCCCTGCATTGGGGAAATGCTGCTTTTGGGAGAGGATGGGGAGAAGAGAGGCTGCTCCACCCACTCCCTCCCATTTCTCTTGTTATCCAGCCTGGGGACAAAGCTGGCTTTCTTGGGGTTAAAGTCACCAAGGTTGTCTGCAGGCATCCTTAGGAGAGAGTCTCCCTAGGTTTATTGTTCTCTCATTTAAAAAAAGTTCTTTCATGCCATCCCTGAGATCTCTGTCACTTTCTACCCCAGAGGGGTAGAAGTCCTGAATGGACTTGTGTGGGTTTTCGGCCCATGAACAGAGTGACTTTAAATCTGGTGGCAGTGACCGGGATGGTGGTGGGTGTCACCGCGGAGGGCACAGATCTCTCCATCTGCCCCAAAGGCCCAACTTCCATTTTGCAGTTTTTAATTTAAAAATTAATTATATAAATTACAGAGACGTGAATTCTCCTTTTGAAAAATTAAATCAAAACCCCTTGGGTAAGATTAAAGGCCACTTTGACCAATAGTACTCCCCACCCCAAAGAGGTAACAGCTATTATAGGAAGATGTATACCCCTCTTGTCCTTTTTCTATTCATTAACACACATGTTATGTCCCCACAGAAAATGTAAAGAATGTGTGCTTAAATATATTAAAGTTGTAATATCTTATATACTATACTGCAACTTATTTTTCCAGTTTGACCATTCCTCTAGGTTGGTAGGGCTGAACTCAGAAGCCACCTCTCTGATCACATAGCTGGGAGGGCATGAAGGAGGCTGAGACGCAGCCCATATTCCATAATGGGGATAGATTGCATTTTATGTATGCATCCCCATGGTTAGACACTTACGTCGTTTCTGATTTCTCATGATTGTAGGCAATGCTGCCATGAACAGTCTTGTATGTGTCTCTGTTTCCGCTCGTGTAGCTGTTTCTCTAGAGAGGTATTGGGATTGCTGAGTCATAGGGAGGCACGTTTTAAATTCTACTAGACAATGTTAGCTGGTCCTCTGAAGGGCTGTACCAATATGCAGTCCCACCAGCAGTACCCAGGAGTGCCCGTTTCCATCATCCTCACCAACATTTGATGCTGCCAGACTTGGATATTTCCTAATTTTCTTCCCCTTCTTTTTTTTATTTTTAAGATTTCATTTATTTATTTGAGAGAGACAGAGTGAGAGAGAGATAGAGTACGAGGGGAGTGAGGTGCGGAGGCAGAGGGAGAAGCAGACTCTCTGCTGAGCAGAGAGCCCGATGTGGGGCTCGATCTCAGGACCCTGAGATCATGACCTGAGCCGAAGGCAGATGCTTAACAGACTGAGCCACCCAAGCACCCCACTTCTTCCCCTTCTTAATGTGCATCTGGTCAACCTTGCTGTTCTGAGTTGTTCCAAGTCTACTGTCTTATTTTGCCTCTGGTTTCTTCATCAGCTGGATTTCAATTTTGGTTCTCCGGCCACCTGAGCTCCCAGATCCTTGGTCCATCTACTCTGGCAAGGAGCATCTGTCTCATTCTGGCCTGAATTCCAAGTAGCGAGTGGGCAAAACAGCTCTGCCTCAACCTAGCCATGATTTAGTGTGACCATGGGCCAGTTGCTTGTCTAGGCCTCAGTTTCCCCATTGGCACCATAAAGGAACTGGGTTACAGAAACTCCAGGATCCTTGCGCTCTAGTTCTGGCCTGAAGAGGACTAATAATTTCACCTTAAAAGGACACTCTTGCCCCCATCAGAGTTAGCCACTGTTTGGTTCAGTTGAAATGCTTTACTGTGAGTGCACACGGTCAGACATGAATCATTCGAAGGGGTAATGGGTAGGTACACATTTTATTGCTCCAATAATTTATATCACCATTCATTTCTGCGTTTTCACAGGTAGGGCCGGGTGATGGAGAAAGAACCTTTTGGTCTGTGCAAGCTGTCAACCCGGTAGTGAACATTTCTCAGATAAATCAGTCCTACTTTCACCTTTGTGGTCACTTCCGTCTTGGTCTTCAGGCCACGCCTTCCTCATTCATTCAACAGGTATCTACTGAGCACCTATAACGTCCCCTGCCCCGTGGCCATTTTCCGTAAGAGCGGAAAATGCGGGGTACTAGACAGTGTGGTTACGAGCTCTCCTGGTTCCATTCAGTGTTATTCAATAGAACTGTTTGAGATGATAGAAAAGTTCTGCCAAATCTGGGCTGTCCAATATGGACGAACTGCCAAGTGCCTTGGAGGAAGCAATACAATGCTGGGGACTTTGCAGCAAACACTCCAGAATTCAGTCCTCTCCCTCCTTTCTTTCAGGCCTCAGTCTCTTTATTTGTAGAGAATTGTTTTGAGGATCAAAGGATGTAGAATGTCCGTACCTGGCACAGGGCCTGGCCCACTGTAGATTCTAGTTCCCCTCTGTGTGTCATCTTGGCTCTCAGGGTTCCCAACATACTTCGGACAAGTAAAAGTTTCCACCCGGAGGAGGTGGGACTCAGGGAGCAGAGCCTATACTTCTGGGAGGGGCAGGCTGAAGAGGCCACCTCCCCCTTCAGAAGCATCCTCAAGCCAGGTGAGTCGCACAACTTTATAAGCACCACAAGTCAGATTACTGTCACTGTGGGGATTTTCAATGGTGGGAATTTACCTCCCCCACTACTGCCCACTTAGGTGCTGGAACATAATAGGTGCTCAGGAAACAATTGTGGGTGGATTAATCACCCCAAGTCATTACAGTTGAGCGGGAGCCAGGAGCTAGGAGTTTTAGAGAGCCTCCCTGCCATCCCGTGCCCAGCTCTGCCTCTCCAGGAAAATGCAAGGACTCCAGGGTGGCAAGCTATAGTCTGACTCTCAGCTTTGCTGCTGCCTGGTTCTGTGATCTTGGCAAGTGCTGACTCTGCTTGGTGTCTCAGTTTCCCTATTTGTCCCAGGGTGCCCTCAAATCCTGTGACCTGAATACATATGGGCTGCGTCTGCTGGGCAGGTCATTGGGGTTCCATACACATCTCTCCTCAGGTTGGGGTTTGCCCAGGCTAGTTACTCTCCTGCCCCCTCCCCCCCGCCCCTTCTCCATACAGCAGGAGCTAGCAGTTGGCTTCCTGCCATTCCAACAACAGGCGGGAGGTGTTCTCCTTCCCTTCCCTGACCTCACCCAGCAAGCACTCCAGAGGCGGTCAGAGCAAACAGGACTTGCTCGACCTGGCCAGGAAATCCAGAACAAAAGAGGGCTTCTTGAATCAGCTGTTTCCTTTTGTCAGAAGATAAATGGTGAGCAATAACCTTTAAAAGAAACTGGAGCAGAGGAGAAATAAAGTAAGTCGTATATACTTTGATGAAATTAAGGCATTCGTTTATTTTTCATTCGGTGAGCATGGGAATATTATGACAAGTGTGCAGAGCTGTGGTTGTGTAAGGTGCACTGGACATGGAGTGTGACCGAAGAGGGGAGTCACGCTTTAGTGGAGATCAGAAGTAGGGACCAGGGCAGAGTACGTCTAGGGGTCGCCAACTTCGCCTTTTTCATTACTGTGTCCCCACTGTTTAGATTTGGCTAGGTGGTGATATATATATATATATATAATATACATATTATATATAACATATAAGTAAATGTAAATAAATATTTATTATATATTATGTGTATAAATTTAATTAAAATTTAATTTAAATTTAATATATAAATTTATATAATTTAATAAAATTTAATTTAATGTAATTTAATATAATTTGATTTAATAATTTAATTTAAATTTAGTATATAATATATATAATATATGATATATATTTATTTATATATATTTATATTTATATTATATATATTTATATGATTTTAATATATAAATATAATATATTTAATAT
>CM052898.1:59643979-59690812 GCA_028534135.1 Potos flavus | reverse complement strand
ATATATTATTATATTATAATTATATTATATATTATTATATATTGTGTATTATTATATATTATATATTATTTATTATATATTTATATATAATATATATATTTATATATTGTGCTCACAAGCATGTATATGTATATAGTGATAAATCAAATTGCGGTTAATGGTCAGCAAATATTCACTCTTCAGTATTAACCTAAGTGTGTACCTATGTACACCGTTGGTGCTTAATAATGATTTGTTGAGTAAATGAATGAGTAAATAAGGATGGGATGTTTGGGGAGCCCCTAGAAGGGGCCCTAATTCTGTATCCAAGAAATGACAGAGAGGCCAAAAGTCTTGAAAAAAAGGGTAGACGTGAGTAAGGGAGGGGAAGTGAGGTGGGATAGGTAGGGGAAAGACGGGATGTTGAGAAGGGGTTGGGGCTCGCGGGCCCAGGGAGCAGCACACAGTTGAGGATGAAGGCCTTGGGTAGGTTCAACCGTATAAAGTTGCCAATAACTGACCATTTTTGACGAAGAAAAACAACAACCAAATAGAGTTGAACCAGATGCTTCAAACATCGCCTAACAGGGACAAGATCATGCGGGGCCTTATGAGTTACATAAAGAGACTGAATTTTCTCCTTGAAGGCGTGGAGAGGCAATGTGGTTTTACTTTTTCTTTTCCTTAAAATAAGAGCATGGGGGTGGGGGTAATGGCTATGTAACTTACATATGTCATTATTTTTAAAAATTCATATTATAACAATAGTATAAAGAAAGGATAATAATCATCTTTGCTCTCACTACCCAGATAACCATAGTTATCAGTTGGTGCTGGCATGTCAGTCGTAACAATTTGGAATGCCTTTTCTGGACTGTTGGTTTTTTTTTCTCAAGTTGTATATATGAACAGGAGTAGGGCATGAAGCTGCTATTTAAAAGTTGCCAGTGGCCTTTGTGTCTAACGGAGGAGGCTGTAGGTTACCATGGAAAAATTCGTTTTTGTTTTGTGAGCAGTCAGAGTGGGAGAAAGGGATAGCTGGACTTTTTTGGGGCCTAGCTGCTGTATTCTTTCATATATGCCTCTTGTGAGGTTGCTAGGGACAAGCTGGGCACATTTCTACGAGGCTCAAGGAGTTCCCCGGGATGCAGGGCATGGAGATCTGACTCTCTAAGAAACCAAGCCCAAACCAAAAACAATGGCCCTTTGAAAAATAGAGAAAAATCCAAAAATGAAAATGATCACCTGTAGTCCTACCAGGCAGAATCTCATTATTGACATTTTTGACATATTTGCTCCCTCTTTTTTCTTTATATATTGTTTTCACATATATAGTGATTAGATTAACGGTCAGCAAATATTTACTTTTTGGTATTTGCATGTGTCTACATATATAAATATAGATACACATGAAACATGTATATATAAATATATATATGTACATATCTACATATGAATTTTCATTTTGTATATACATATGCAAATGCACACACACAAAATAAGCAGTATTGTTTTGTATTTCTTTCCCTCTCACCACTTTATTTTAGAATTCTAGCTTGGAAATTCCCGAAGGGATCTTATTATCCTGAAATAATCCTTCACAACTCTTTGATGATACGCCCTTGACTCCAAAGAAGTCTTTCTTTCCCTAAAATTGGTGGGCTGAAGCTACTTTTGGTATTGCTTCAGAATCATAGTCTCCTCCTTTTTGTGGTGTTAGGTTTCTTACCTAATTTACCAGAGGTAGGCATGCCTGACATTTGTCAACCAACAAGTGAAGTCCTACAGCTTTTTGAAATGGTAAGTGGGACACACACAGCTTCTCTCTGTCTCTGTGGCTGGCTTTCGTGGAATGTCGATGCACGGCCAGGATGTCCACGTAGAGCCCAGCCCTGCTGCCTAGAGTAGAGTGTGAACACCCGAAATTAATCAAGTGGGTCTTTGTTGCTTTGACAGCCCCTGCGTCCCTCCTACCACCGCCTCTCTCTTCCCTGAGCCCCTTCCCCTCTGTTCCAGCCTGACCACCTCTCCATCTTGGTTTTTTTGGGGGGGGGGGCGGGGCGGGAAGCTTCTGCCACAGGCTCCACCCTCCAAACCCAAATCCTGGGTGGATCTCTGGGTTGGCCAGGAAAGCCACATTGAATGCAGACTTCTGACATTCCACTGATGCACTGAGCACTGAATCCATTTTATCTTGGCTTCCATGTTTCTCTTGGAGACATGGAAGAGAAACTTCAGCCACTAGAGATGATTTCGGTGCAAGATGGTGAAGCCCTTCTTTAAATCTCCTTCGGTTTTCTGACTTTCTCTAAGTGCCTTTAAGTTTTGCAATTCTAGAGAGGAATTCTCTTTCGGATCCTACTCATTCTGCATATGCTCTTCCCTTCCTTAGTGGTTTGTCCCGAATCCCCAGCATTGTCCCTTTCCCTACCTGTCCCCAGAAGTGCAGCGGTGACACCTGCAGTTTCAGGCCTTCCTGCCCAGCCACCAGGGTTCTATGGGTTTCCTTGAAGTCCTCTCAGTTGCTGTGTGTTTCTTTCTATTGTCTTGGGCTTCAACCTCTTGCTCTGTCTTCTCACATTTATTTTATTAACTGGAAGAAATTCAGGATTCCCTGATGTCTGGCAATCAGAACTAGAGTCTTGATAATGCCACCTTCTTTGTTTATTGTTTCTTTTTTTCTCTACTACTTTCCATAACAAACCTTCCAGGCTCATGACAAAGACCTTTTCCTCTTCTTATATAATATTAATAACCACTCAAAATCATAATAAAACAGTGACAATACTAGCTTACGTTTATTGGGTGCTTACCATGTACCAGGGACAATTTGATGTGCTTTACGGAGATGATCTCTTTTGACCCTAATGACTATCCCCACTCTACAGATGCTAAAAATTAGGCACAGAAAATTTAAATAATTTACAGAGTGCTAGAACCAATGTATGAACCCAGTTAGTATCCTAGATTAAGAGCCATGGGAATATACCGTGTTTAGAAATATTTGCAGATCCCATCGACTCCCTTCCCTAAGCCTGCTCAAGTGGTCCTGGACATTCAGACACTGTTACTGAAACACTGTTTGTCTGGAGGACATGGATTGTCTCATATGTCCTTTTGAAGGCTTTGTGTCTGGATCCTTTTTTTGGTTGTTACTGTCTACGCTGGCTACAACTCTTCCTGTAATGTCTCAGGGTCATTGGGCCTCAATGTCCCCTCCTTAGGTTCCCCCTTGACTGCAGCCCCTCCTGACACCTTCGCCCAGCCTTTACATGATTCTATGACATGTCAGGGCCCGGGCTGAAGGGGGGAACCTGCATGCATCGGCCAGGGGCTGACCCTCCGCTTCAAAGGCACATCTGTTGAACAGATAAAGAAGACGTGGTATATATATACAATGGAATACTATGCAGGCACCAAAAAACCAAAATCTTGCCATTTGCAACGACGTGGATGGAACTAGAGGCTATTATGCTAAGCAAAATAAGTCAATCAGAGAAAGACAATTATCATATGATCTCTCTGATAGGAGGAATTTGAGAAACAAGGCAGAGGATCATAGGGGAAGGGAGGGAAAAATGAAACAAGATGAAAACAGGGAGGCAGACAAACCATAAGAGACTCTTAATCTCAGGAAACAAACTGAGGGTTGCTGGAGGGGAGGGGGGTGGGAGGGATGGGGTGGCTGGGGGATGGACGTCGGGGAGGGTATGTGCTATGGTGAGTGCTATGAATTGTGTAAGACTAATGACTCACAGGCCTGTACCCCTGAAACAAATAATACATTATATGTTAATAAAAAATATATATATACCAACCTCCCCCCCCAAAATAAACCAAAAAACAAAAAAAAACAAAGGCGCATCTCTGAGACAGGCATAGTCGTCAACTTGCAGATTGCTGGGGCCCCTATGACGGTCCCTAGTCCTGGATGTGAGTGTCACATTCCTGCTGGCATACCTTGCCCCCGGGTACCTCCCCCAAGGAGCTCCCTTGAGTCAGTGTGCCCGGGTTTCCTACAGCCTTTTCGACCCTAGTGATGGCAGGGGGTGCCCTGGGGCCAGACTGCTGGGATCGGTCTGCCTGAATAGCCATATCTATAATTTCATTTCACTTTGACTGATGTAAATGACAATGGTGGAAAAAATTCTCCTCCGTGCAGGATGGCTCTGGCGGGGTGGGCTGGCCTCAGTGGCAGAGGTATGGGTTGTGTTCAGTGTGATGCTTCTCTTCACTATTTACACGGACCCAGCAGCCCGTATCAGAGTCCCAGGCCTCCAGGAAACAAGAGAATTTCCTGAACTAACAGTATTACCAGGGGTCCCGTGTCTGCTGTGGGACCAGTCCTCCTTCCCGCTTTCCAGTAACTGGATGGGTTAGAAGAGAATGGTGTCCCACCTGCTGGAATTGGGAACCAGAGATGAGGAAGCAGAGGGTGAGAAACTCCGACTGATGGTGGCGGAAGCGCTGATATGAGGGTTTGGGCCAGTGGTCCCTGAAGGGGATGTGAAGACATTCTCTGCAGCGCGGAAGTGGCAGGACCCAGAAGCCCCGGCCTCACTAAGGGGGAGCTGGGGCCGAGGTGCTCAGACGGCCGCTGACAGGCTACGCCAGAAGGCCTTCTAATGGCCAGATTACTCCGGCAAAGTGCCTCACCTCACTGAGGACATTCATTCATTCGTTCATTCATTCATTCATTCATTCATTTATAGATTCTATTTATTTATTTTGAGAGAGAGAGAGAGAGAAAGGACGAGATCTGGGAGGGTCAGAGGGAGCAGCAGACTCCCTGGGCACCCCTCTCACTTAGGATTTTTGAAGATCAGATGAGCAAAGATGAAATCAACTTAATGAAAATGGAACCCTCGTACTCCGCCGGGGGGAAGCATGCATGAATACTGGTCCTCAGTCCTTTACCAGAAACCCATGGGGCCAGAAGCACACTGGAATTTAGAATTTTTTTGGATTTTTGAAAAACGATATGGTGTATAAGTTGGATATTATAGAACACTCCCCGCAGGAACCAGGGCGATACACACATTTATGTGTCTGCCTGAAATGTACAAACATTCATACTTAGTGGGATGAATAAAGACCGTAAATAGCCTTATGTCCATTCAGGTCAGGGTCTGACACCGAATGAGTTCAGATATTCAACTTGTGAAAGCATTCTCAGTTTTCGAAGTTTTGTGAATAAGGGATTAGAGACCTTGTAACCTTTCTGCAGGGCACTTTGACAATATGTATTAAGAGTCTTAAAATATACACGCCCTTTCACCCAGCAACTTTACTTCTAGGACTTAGTTCTAAGGAAATAACCATGATTGCAAGCAACAATCTAGCAATAAGGATGTTCATTACTGCATTGTTTTTGTTTGAAAAAGAATGAGAGAAAAGGAGAAATAATCTAAAGGTCTACCCATAGGGGATTTTTTTTAAAGATTTATTTATTTCTTCGTAGAGAGAGAGAGTATGCAGGACTGGGGTGGGGGGAGAGACAGTGGAGAGAGATTCTTAAGCAGATTCAGCGCAGAGTAGGGAGCCCGAGGCAGGGCTCCATCTCATCACCCTGAGATAGCAATCTGAGCTGAAACTGAGAGTTGGACGCTTAACTGACTGCACCCCCCGGGAGCCTCAGGGGAACTGTTTAAGTAAATACAGCACATCCATGAGATGGAAGATGAGGTGGTCTTTAAAACTGTAATGTTGGGGCGCCTGGGTGGCTCAGTGGATTAAAACCTCTGCCTTCAGCTCAGGTCATGATCCCAGGGTTCTGGAATCGAGCCCCGCATCGGGCTCTCTGCTCCGCAGGGAGCCTGCTTCCCTCTCTCTCTGCCGGACTCTCTGCCTACTTGTGATCTCTCTCTCTGTCAAATAAATAAATAAAATCTTTAAAAAAAAATAAAAACAATAAAACTGTAATGTTTGCTTGTTGATTTAGAAGGATGTGCATGATTTATTATTTAGCGATACATTTTAGCTATGAGTACAGTCTTATTTGTGTAACGAAACCTCAAAGAGCAAGCACACACCAGCAGGATTATCTCCTTGGCTTTGCAGGGTTTTTATTTCTTTACTGGTATTGTGGATTTTCTCATCTCTCTCTTCTAAGTTCGAAAAGCAGTACTTCCAAACTTTCAAAGAATTCAGCTGTATCTAAGCTAAAACAAGACTTTTTGCTCCTTTCACCCTTTCCTGTCCCCTTGAAGGTAACCCATATCCACGGGTGGGTATCTTTCCAGACCCTCTTCTCTGTAAATGCATAAGAACTTTTAAAGTAATTCTTCATCCATGGAGTCATACCATGGATACTCTTCTCTGCCTTCCTCTTTCACTTGACTCTATCATTAACCTCTTTCCATAATGCAAGGGTGTAGTTTTTTCTTTTATTGAAGCGTGGTTGGCACACAATGTTACATCAGCTTCCGGTGTACAACACAGCGACTCAAGAACTCTGAATGTTATGCTGTGCTCATCACAAGTGTAGCTCCCATCGGTCACCATACAGCACGATTGCAATACCATTGACTAGTTTTCCTGAGCTGTGCCTTTCATCCTGCAAGGTTGAGCTTTAACCCAACCCTTTCCACCTCCTTGGACACTTAAGTACTTTCTATTTATTTACTATCTCTAACAAAGTTGCAAAGAACATTCTTGTGTGCGTGCTCGTGGGCAACGGTTCTTAGTTTTCGTTTTTCTGCAACGAAGATGCGTTATTTCGATTATTAAAAATATTCAACTTATTAAAAGATTCTATTAGACCGTTTCTAATAGCCTGAAGGCACTCAGTTGGCCCATCTTTCCCCTCAGGATAAATGAGCTATTCACTAGCACCACCTTGTAAATAAATACCACATATTTGGGGGCCGCATATGTGTGTGTGTGTGTGTGTGTGTGTGTGTGTGTGTGTGTGTGTGTGTGTATATATATATGTATATATATGTATATATATATACATATATATATATATATATATATTTTTTTTTTTTTTTTTAACAGATTCCTCCTCCCCCAGGGGTGTCTGGCCCAGGGTAGCAGGCAGGAGTCTGGAAAGGTGGCGCAGTTTGCCAAGCCTTGAGGGGGAGTGCAGGGTGGATTGTCCTTGGACAGCTCTGGGTATTCACTTTTCTCTCTTTCTTTCTTTCTTTCTTTCTTTCTTTCTTTCTTTCTTTCTTTCTTTCTTTCTTTCTTTTTCTCTCTTTTTTAAAGATTTTATTCATTTATTTGAGAGAGAGAGGGAGAGCAGAGAGGCAGAGGGAGAGGGAGAAGCAGGCTCCCTGCTGAGCAGAGAGTCTGACTCGGGGCTCGATCCCAGGACCCTGAGATCATGACCTGAGCCAAAGGCAGACGCTTAAGGGCTGAGCCACCCAGGTGCCCCGGGTATTCACTTTTCATAGACTGGTGACCTGAAGGCCTTTCCTTGGCAGTCGGTGGTCTCTGACCATTCCTGGGAAGGCTTCAGTCACTGATCCCACGGGCTGTGGCATCCCGGGGTGGGGGGTGGGCTGGCTTCTCTGGAGCTTGGGTCTGATGCATTTTCTCGAGATACAAAGGGATGATGGCTGATGGTGTTTTGGGGGTGGGTAGGCAGAATAGGTCCTCGTCCTGGACCCAAACCCTCCAGCATTTCTCTTCCTCTTGCACCGCAAAATAGACACCGCGTTTCCTCAATGTGCAGATACCCACTCTTCTTTTCCATTGCAGTGCTCCCGCAACGGGAGGTGGACCTCGAATGTGGGAGTGTCCCTCCCCCTCGCTCTTTCTGAAGCCTGTTATTAAATAGGGAGTGTGTCGTCCTATAGTTGGTGGGGTCCTGGAGTCAGGGAACATAGGTGCTCCCCTCTATTCCCCTTCACATCCAGCCCCATCACCCGTGTAGTTCTGTTGGCCTGCCAGATCGGGGCTGCAAAATCCCACCCCTTGTATGTAGAGAATGAAGGAAAGAGCCGTCAAAATCTTTTCTTGAATTCAGACTGGACGCAAGTGCAAAGCAAAAAAGCCAAGCTTGTCATCTCTCTCCTGGGCTGCTCGGTGCCCGTCCCTTCCCATAATGCTGCCTGAACCCTTCTGTGTAATTAGTGGGGGCATAATTAATACATGAGAGGAGGCTTTCTAACAGATCTGAGCCAGTGTGTCCTCTTAAAATGGGATGGGAGGCAGAACCTTACAGGCTTCTACATGTCCACCTGAAATGTCCAGTCAGACAATCCCATCATTGTCTCCAGCCGCGTGCATTTATGTGCTTCTGGGATGGACCAGCCCGTGGAGCAGATCATGGGGTGAGGATGGGTTCTGGGTGCCTGGGGGGGAGTGGTGCTTCAGTAACAAGCTGGGAAAACTCTGATAGTGTTACTGTTTCAATATGAGCATCTTTGCCAGGTGGATAATGGACAGTGAGACTGACTGGAGAAGACATGGAGTATTTTTTTTTAATTTTTTAAAAGATTTTATTTGTTTATTTGACAGAGAGAGAGAGAGATCACAAGTAGGCAGAGAGGCAGGCAGAGAGAGAGGGAAGCAGTCTCCCCGCTGAGCAGAGAGCCCGATGCGGGGCTCGATCCCAGGACCCTGAGATCATGACTGGAGCCGAAGGCAGAGGCTTTAACCCACTGAGCCACCCAGGCGGCCTGACACAGAGTATTAAACAAGTATTTATGAAGCACCTACTATGTACCAGGCACTGAGCCGCTGTTTCGTTTAATTCCTGAGATAAGGGTCAAGAGCTTCTCTGCATCCTCATTGCCTGTAGATGGAAATGTGCTCCCCTTTCAAGGCTTTGCTCAGGGAACATGAAGGTATTGGTGTCCACGTTCTCTAAAGTGGCTTCCAGGCCTACTGGCCATGGTCTTATGGTTGGAAGGGCCGACTCTTTCATAAATATTTTCCCAATTAATTTGATAAGCTCCTGACCGCCAGTAGGCACAAAGCAGCACCCTGGTCCCCAACCAAATTTGCTTTTCTTCTCTTTTGCTTATCTCAGTGACCATCCTCCCCTCACTTGACCAAGCAGGACCTGAATCTCAACCTGGATACTTCTTTTTTTCTCCTACTCTGATACCCCAGTCAGTGATGCCCAAATAGTTCCTAACCCACCCTCAGCTCTCCAATCCCACGGTCACAACCCTAGTTCATCACTTGCTTGGAATTGCTTCCCATCTGTCCTGCATACCCTCATTTTTACCTTCCACCCTTTCCAACATCCCATTCTTCACATTGCAGCCAAATGATCTTTCTAGAATATAAAGCTGATCATGTCACTCTGCTATTTTACTTTATTTTTTTTTAAAGATTTTATTTATTTATTTGACAGAGAGAGAGATCACAAGTAGGCAGAGGCAGGCAGAGAGAGAGGGGGGAAGCAGGCTCCCTGCTGAGCAGAGAGCCCGATGCAGGGCTCGATTCCAGGACCCTGAGACCATGACCTGAGCCGAAGGCAGAGGCTTTAACCCGCTGAGCCACCCGGGCGCCCCTCACTCTGCTATTTTAAACCCTTCGATGGCTCCCTCATGCCCTCAAACTCCTTAACATATCTTATGAGGACTTCATCATCTGGCCACTGATACCTCTCCAGCTTGGTCTCCTTTGTCCCTCTTCCCGCCTCTCCCATGCCACTATACGCCCCAGTCGTGTGGACCACTTAGAGTTTCACAAAAATACGTGTGGGGGGGGTGGGGGGGGCAGCAATCTTTACATAATTGCTGAGCTCAGCTGTGAAAGCAATGAAACTTAATTTTTCCATAACTAAACTCAAATTATTACATGTCCTCTTTCTGCTCAGCAGTAGAAAAAAGTAATCTTGCCAATTCAAGGTAACTTGATTAATGCTGCTTTTTTGAAAAATACTTTTTTTTATTGTGATAAAATACACATGACATAAAATGTACCATTTTAGGAGCACATGGGGGGGCTCAGTGGATTAAGTGTCTGCCTTTGGCTCAGGTCATGATCTCAGGGTCCTGGGATCGAGCCCCGCATAGGGCTCCCTGCTCAGCAGGGAATCTGCTTCTCCTCTCCCTCTGCTCTGTTTGTGCTCTCTCTCTCTCTCAAATAAATAAATAAAATCTTAAAAAATAAAGTGTGCTATTTTAACCAATTTTTTAAAAATATTTATTTATTTATTTGAGAGAGAGAGAGAGCATGAGTGGGAAGGACGGGCAGAGGGAGAAGCAGATTCTCTGATGAGCAGGGAGCCGGATTCAGGCCTCGATCCCAAGACCCTGAGATCATGACCTCAGTCGAAGGCAGATGCTTAACCAACTGAGCCACCCGGGCACCCCCCATTTTAACTAGTTTTAAGTGTACAGTTCAGTGGCATTAAATCGTTCACATGGTTGTGCAACCATCAATATTACCCATCTCTAGAACTATTTCATTATCCCAAACAGAAACTCCATACTCATCAAATAACTCTCCCTGCCCCCAGTACCTGACAACCCCCATTTCACTGCCCGCCTCTATGAATTGCACTGGTCAATACTCAGTGTTTTGGTGGCTACTAGGCAACTTAGGGTTCCCTCTTATTCCTTCTTTTCTCTCTCTGGGGGGATTTAAGTTTCTAGGTGTCAAGGGAGATTCACAGCCTTGCTACTCAGTTGGCATGAACCTTGTCTGTGGTCTTGCTGTGGCTACTGGTTGACCGGTCCACATACCATTTATGTGTCCACACAGACCTCGCCAGTCCACTGGCCCCCTCGGCCCTTCTGCACACTGCCCCACCTCCAGGAGTTCCAGATACACCCCCACTCCTCAGGCCAGGCCCCACTTCCAGGGCTAGGCCCTCAGCGCCTGAATCACCATTGCCTGTCTCAGAGTACTCAGATCTTCTCTGGGACTCTTTCATCCACCCCGGGTTATACCTGGAAGGCCAAAGGTCAGTCCCACCTGCCCCTCGAGTGCCCTCTTCCTAACTGAGGAATCCATCACCTGCCCCCACGCCACCATTCTCAGAATTTCAACTGGGGGTCAGGTAGCAGCTGAGCTATGATTTTGACCCCTCTCTTTCTCCTACCGCTAGCTATGAATCCTCTCCATTCGAGCAGGAGAAAGTTATTTTCTTCCAACCTATGGCATAAATTTTCTCCCTCTGTTTCAGGGCTTATACCTTTTAGGAACTCAGAATTTTTTTTCACTAGTTCACACCATGGAAAATTTGGGTTCTCTAGACTACATCCCTGCTAAGGATTTCTATATTTATTCATTTTTAGAACAACTATTTGTTGAGCATTTACTATGTTCCAGGAAACTTTCTAGTCCTAGTGAACAAAAGAGACAGAGACATCTGTCCTCCCCATATAATCCAGTGGGGAAAGGGCGAGAATAAACAAGTTAAATAAAATAAATGTCAGATTCTGGTAAATTCCAAGGAGAAAAATAAAGCTGAGGAGAGGGACAGGGAGTATTTTTGTGGAGTTGCAATTTGGAAGGAGGTTGTCAGAGAAGATCTCACTGAGAAGCAATATCTGAGTAAAGGCAAGGCAGAGGCAAGGTAGACAATCCTGCCGAGAGCTGGGGGAAGAGCTTTCCAGGCTGAGATCATGGGAAGTGCAAGGGTCCTGAGCATTTAGTGGGGTTAATGTGTTTGGGATCCAACAGTAAGGTCAGTGTGGTTGCTTCGGTGTGAGCAAACAGAAGGTGAAATCTAAGAGGCAGTGGATGTTGTAGGAAGGGGAGCAGATGATGCAGAACTTTCTACGTCATTGTAAGGCTTGGGATTTGACTCAGAGTGAGAGGGAAAGCCTTTGGACGGTATGAGTACGGGAGAGATGTGGGCGAACAAGTCTTAGATGGAGGATTACCCACCATACACAGCCACACTTTCTCTTACGAGCAGACTTGGCTTTCCTCTTGGCCTTGAACCCTCTTCTTCCCGTCCTGGTTGGTGGATTCCTACTCATCTTTCAGGGATCTCACCTTAGAGGCACTTCTTTCAAGATGCCTTGGAGCCATATGACCCCCAGGTTGGGTTTGGAACCCCCTTGTACGCCTTCTGTGCAGAATGACTTAGCCCACAGCATTATTCTGTCCCATTCATGAGCTAATGTATGTAAAGTACCATTCAAGCAGATCTCCTGCTTTTCCCCTTTTCTGTTCTTCTTGCTGTTCTTTCTTATGTTCGGTCTTCTTCCTCCTCCTTATTTAGAAGAGGTCCTTCCTCTGAGGGCCAGTGGAAGGGTAGGCAGCATTTCCTGGGTTTGGGTGTATGTATATGTTCCGGGAGGCAAGCTCCAGAGCGTTCAGCAGGGTCTCGGGAGTACTTGACCCAAAAAAGGTTAAGGATCACTATAAATTTTCTTGACATAGAAAAGGAGTGAGATGGAGAAGCCTTTTTTCTTTAGCCCTTCATCATTCTGTCTGCCCTGCTTTGTCTTTCTAGAACACAGACGCAACCTTAAAATGTGAAACCAAACTCTTAAATCTAGATTGAGGCAATATTTGAAATCTAAAGTTCAAGCTCAAAGCAATCTCTTCTCGCAGAGTTGTTTGTCCCCAGGAAGGCAGCTCCGACACACAGGGCTGCCTTTAAATGTTGGGTAGAGTGGGAGGCCAGGTTCCCTGTGGGGCTCTACTTTCCATGGGGGGAGCAACCGAGGCAAGAAGGTGCTGAGCAGGATTTGCACCCAGGATCGGAAGCACTGTCCCTACGGTCCCTGGAGAGCTGCCTTCCTGTCTCGTGGGCCACCCTGCCCAGCATCGCCAACTGCTCTGTCCCCATGAGGGCTGAGCCTCCTGCTAGACATGATCACTATCGCTCAGTGTAATTCACATTTAATATAGCGTCAAGATAAAGACTGAGGATTCATGAATCCAGCCTGTGAAGGTACAGAGCAAATGTGTGAAAATGAAACATCTCCTGACCTTGCCGTCAGAGTCCGAGATTTTATTTATTTTCTTAGGAGTGGAGTGTCTGCTGGGGTTTCCTACCCACCCCCCTTTCTTTGGTTGTTGCTGTCGTAGCTCAGTGGGGCATTAAATTTAGGGAGCCGTCCGATCTGTCATTGCTGGAGCTGGCAGGAGTGTGGATGATGTGGTCCGGAGATGCAGGCCTACAAGCTTGTTATAAATTCCTCAGTCTGCGGCTGGGGCCCTGAGGGAGGGCTCCAGCCCTCACCTGCTCTGAACAAGTGTGGGGTCCTAAAAACCGCATCATCATAACACTCGCTGAGTGCATTTTGAGGCCTTGACTGAGTTTTGGGTACCCCCCAAAGCAGGTCCCAGGAAGCATTATTGGTTTAGGGAAGTGAGACAGGGAAGGAAAGGAAGGAGATCCAGTGTGAGTTAATGAGCAGGTTTCCTCCGTGGGCAAGTTGGGGTTCGGTCCACAGGGGTCCTTGAGAGACTGTCCCTGGGCCAGGGGTGGGGGAGGAAGATGGGATATTTATTCATAAACTCTTGTGTCTCGCTAGTGGGGGGTTGTTCCCTGGGTCATTTTTTTTTAGTTTCTGTAACACACTGCTCTGCTACATCTCCATTGGTTTTCAGGCTACTTTTGGGCCCCTCTTACAGCATCCATCATTAAATGTAGAAGCGCCTTAGGCTTGGTCTCCCTGTTTCCTTAGTTATCTACACCATCATCTTATACTATCTTATCTGCTCCTTGGCTTTAGTTCTGCCGGTACACTCATGACTGTAATTGCTGGCTTGGGGAGACCCTTAGCTGCATCCCTAATCTGTTCCCCTTTCTTCCATATTAATTCGGTTGCAGCCAGACCCTGGGCTTCCAAACTAGATGCAACATTTTCTGCCTTTCTTGTGGCTAGCTGTGGCCAGCTTTGAGGTTTGGCCAAATTTGAGTCAACTGGTTGCGAGCAAAAGTGATGTGGGCAATTTTTGGTTAAGACCAACTTAACAACAAGTCACTTGCCTTGGACCTCCCCTCTTCCCTCCTTCCCAGGGGCCGGGATACAGAACGAGTGGTAAACTAACTTTGTCAATCCCAGTGAGGACGCACTCTTAGGATGGTGGAGGGAATACGTGGAAAAGCCTGGGCCCCTGAATTACCTCATGGAGCAGAGTCATACCATACTAAAATTTTATTTTATTAAGCATCTATATTTGGAGTTTTGTTACATTAGAGCAGGTTAGCCTGTTAATGAACTAAGAAACTAGACCAGACTCCTCTTCTGAGCTCCTGACCCATTTATCCAAATTCAACTCCACATTTCTACATGGATGACCCTTGGTCCCTCAATTAAAACTGAACTCTTGGGGTGACTGGGGTGCAATCAGTTAAGCATCTGACTCCTGGTTTCGGCTCAGGTCATGCTCCCAAGGTTGTGAGATCCAACTCTGCTTCGGGCTCGATGCTCAGCATGGAGTCTGCTTGAGTTTCTCTCCTTCCCCCATTTCCCTGCCTGCTCGTGCTCTCTCTCCCTCAAATAAATAAATAATCATTAAAAAAAAACCCTGAACTCTTAGTTTTCACTCCCTTCCTCCTGTAATGTCCCTCTCTGATATTGTCCTTTTCTATCAGCATCATTGTAAGCTGAATTTCTCTATTACCAGGATGTTAGTATTTATTTTTAATCCCTCCTTTTTTTTAACTCCACTTCTGATCCATCACACAATTTCCATTGATTCTATTTTCAAGATCCATCACACATTCATTCACTCATCCCATATCCTTTCTCCCTATAGGCAGGCATCTTGATATGTTTGCTATGTATCTTAGAAAAATACATAGTATTTGTGTGTGCATCTGTTTTTGGTTTATAATTGAAATCTCATTCTTACTTTCGTAACCAACATTATGCTTTCTAAGATTTATCTACGTTACAGTACGAACCTCTAGTTCATTATGCCTATTGCTTCTGTGTGTTCCATAATGAGCTGACACCATATTTTGCTTATCCATTCCCCTAATTACGTATGCTTCAGTTATCACAAAAACCCTGCTAGAAAAAAAAAATTTGTTACCCCCCCCCCAAAAATCCTCAGGCATATTCCTTCATGGACCTGGGTGCGAACTCTTCTTGGATGTGTATCTGAGTGGGATTTCTGGGTCACAGGTTATAAACATACTTAAGCAGTGCTAGATTGCTTTCCAGGATGGCTGTACCTGGTCTTCTTTCTTACCTTTAGCCAATAAATGTTCCTTCTCCCCAGATATTTGCCTCTTATGCTTCAGATATTGGTACTGCCTGACTTTTTAATTTTGCCGATTTCATGGATATATAGTAAGTAGTATCTCGTAATTATTTTAATTCAGTTAATTGGATGGTTAGACAGTTAAGGAAACTGAATCAGTGATTCAGTTCATTGTTTCAGTGTGAACATCAGTTCTCATGCGTGTTGGCCATTCAAACTTCACTTCTTTGAATTGACTGTTCATATTTTTGCACATTTTTTTCCTATTGGGTTTCCTGTCTTGTTCTTGTGGATTTGAAGGGAGGCGTTTCCTTTTGTCATGGGAACTATCCTAACCAAGTACTGTCCCTGTTTATATGCATGTTTATGAGCATGTCGGTAAAGCTCAAACAAACCATAGGAACGAAGGACTTACAGTAGTTCCCATAGAGAAAGGAGGTGGGAGGAATGAGTTGTTTCTCCATCCTGGGTAGTACAGCAGTGTACCACCCCCCCCCAGAGCCTGGGCCGTGGCCATTAGAACCACACTCGCAGCACAGGGCTACGCTACACGGGCCACGTCATTGTACAAACCAACCTTCAACAGTTCATTAACAATAAGGGTATTAGTAATTGTGCACTGAAGAAGTTTTCATTAAATGGTGCTTTAAATTTTTCAGCACTCTATTTGGGAATGCACCATTAAATTGATTGGGCCGTTAAAAATCAGTGGTTAAAAATGAGTTCATTGTTAAAATGGAAAAATAATGATAATGATACTGACAGTGACTGAAACAATGGACCATCCTGCTCAAAATCAAAAGAATCAAGCCATTAACAAGTGAAATGTAAGATGTGCAAATGAATTTTCCCACTGTTAGGTCCAGTGTTGGTGATTTACTTTGAACAAAACAACATCATTAATCATGCTAAAGAAATGTGGTTAGTTTCCATTTCATTTGTTTTAGAGTTTGGCTTGTGTTTAATTTGCAAATTGGTTTTTATAGGGTTTTTTTTTTTTAGATTTTGTAACCATGAGAATTTTATAACTATTTTTATGTTTCTACATTTTAAATAACATTGTAATAAAAGTAATTTTGACAAACAGTGGGGGTCTGTAATTATTTTCCCATTAAAGTTTGAGAAATGCTGTGTACATTTAGTGTACTGAAATGTTCATGTGCAGATTAGAGACTATTTTTTTTTTTTAAGATTTTATTTATTTATTTGTCAGAGAGAGAGCACAAGCAGGCAGAGAGGCAGGCAGAGGCAGAGGGAGAAGCAGGCTCCCTGCCAAGCAAGGAGCCCGATGAGGGACTCGATCCCAGGACCCTGGGATCATGACCTGAGCCGAAGGCAGTCGCTTAACCAACTGAGCCACCCAGGCGTCCCCAGATTAGAGACTATTAACAGTTTGACAGAGTTGGCGGAATGGTGGTTGCCAAAATGAATTAAAAAATATCAGGCACCACAGGCAATTCAATTACGTGTGAATCTGAGGGGCAGATCAGAGGCAAGGTTAACATACCTTTAGATTTGTGGCAGCCATTACACTCTTTTTCTAGGGTCTTCTCTTCTTGTCGAGGCTGGAATGCCAAGAACTACATTACCCAGACTCCCTTGCAGGTCAAATTCTAGATAGGATCTAGACTTAGCCTATCGGGTGCATTCACACTTATGAAGTGAGCAGATGACGGGCTTCTACTCTTTCTGTTGTCAGGCATGCTTATGGAGCCATATGTATTGGTCTCGGGGTCCAGTCATTGTCTTTAAGGGTATCAAAAGGCAGGGTGCAGGTGAGGCATGCTTCCAATGGTGTGGATCATGGGATATGTGGTGGTCTCTTGGCTGTGGGACTGGTGATGTCCCCAGTGGTTTCCTGACTGTAAGAGACACAGTAGCTTTTTTGGTGACCTGGTTATTCCTGTGGCTTTGAGAGTCATTTGGAAAAGCTCACCTGTTTGTTGAGTACTTCCAGTGATCCATTAAGCTGTGCATATCCTATAATAATTCATTCTTGCATAACCTGGCTAGAAAAGCTTCTATTCTTTGCATATAAGACTGAGTAATGTAAAGTCAGATCCTTGTAGAGTGAGATTTTGTGGCTATTAAAACCAATTTCTGCACAGGATGTGATCACCTTTTGTAGGGGTATGGTTTTCATCTTTGACACCAGGTAGCCAGAGACAAGACTGTGTGTACTCAGTGGCACAAAAATAGCACAAACCGTGGTCCCTGGGTTCAGGATGGGTGAGGTGTATTAGCACTATCTGTGGATAGCCAAGGAAGCCTCATGGAAAAATTGGAATATGAACTGAACTTAATTAATGAGTTGAGTCTAGAGAGGACACAGGAAGGAAGAGATAGGACATGGGGGGAGGGGAGAACAACAGATATAGCATCCAGATGTGCAACGACAAGTTTCAGCTAGATATTGTAAAACCGCGAATATTAGGAGAAGGATGTAGTAATGCTTCATTGCCTCAATACTGGAGAGCCATTTCAGGTTTTGAGTAGAAGTGATGTGATTGAAGCTGTGCTTCTCCCCACAATTCCTCCCCCCAACCTTCTCTTGGAGATAAAGGAAGTGCTTACACTATAAGCTTTTGGAGTGAATGGTGATATTTTATGGGGTAAGATTGGGACTGAGATATTCTTATGTGGTCCACTAGTTTGGAATTTCAGAAAGTGGGACCCATGGGAGACTTAGCATTGGATAAATTTTACCTGGAAGACAATTCCCAGTGAGCAGCCAGCCTACGTGGTAGCTACTAAAAGAGAAACCAAGATTCCACCCAGGTTCCAAAGAGCCATCTCTTAGCTTAGGGCTATGTAAAATGGAAAAAAAAAAAAAAAAAAAAAACAAACTCTGCAAAGGATGTTGTGCAACTTTGATTTCTTTAAGTGGCAAAGTGGGGGATATTTGATTGCAGGACTATGCTTTCTCTGGGCAACAATGGAGGGGTGATGACATTGTTGGAAATTATATATTTTCTAAGAACTTTAATTTTTGTGTGGAAAATTTGTAATGGTCTGGGGAGTCTTAATTTCATTTTCATCTCGCTGGTTTGGGGTTGAGCTCTTTGCATAACCTTCTCTGATGAGCTAGATTGGATGATGTAGCTGGACTATAGAATGGGGACAAATTCTTGGGCAGTGGACCTGGGAGTTAAATGAGTGGCCTTTCTTGACCCACTTCAGAGATTTCTGGGGGCAATGCAAATAAGGCGCTGCTTATGGAGTGAAAGTATAGACAAGGGACCACAATAATGGAAGAAGAGGTATCCCTGATACTCTGTGGATTTTTCTCCCCTGAGTCAGATAGTTCAGATTTGACCGACAAAAGACCTGACTATTAAGCCCGATGGTTAGCAAAAGCAAAAAAACTTGGGTAGGCTTCTAAAGGGAGAAACGTACTCATGGCCTGTTCTCTCAACCATTTTCATTCCTTCTCAGAGGAGGAAACACCAGCCTAACTGGTTAGTTGAGGGCGAGCAGTGTGGATGGGTGGACACTGATTTCCTTGCTCCCTCTTGACTCCATCACGTATCTGTGCCACCGTGGATGGTCCCACTTCCAGGTTTCATCTAGACCTGTGTGTTCTCCTCCTGGAATCACTGTGTTGTGATAATACAGGGAGGAGTTTGACTTCCCAGAGTCCCTTACTTAGTGTCTATGTAGTCCTTTCTTGGCGACGACTTGATAGATGATTCTCTTTCAGGGCACGTACAAACAACATTAAGCCTCTGTGACCCAAACTGCATGGACTAGACTTACACCTTCCATTTTTCCTCATAGATGCCACTAATGTGAAACTAAACTACCTATCTTTTCACTGTCCTTGTAATTTTGGTTGTCTTTTTGGTGCCAGCCCATTTTGCCTCAGATTATTGTCTACTCGTTTCACAAGTATCTCTTTAACCTGAGCCTACAGATGCATTTTAAGATCATCTTCTTCTTCTTCATTATCCTTTCCAACATCTTATTTGGAAGGAGGCCCCCTTGCCTTATTTCCCTCAGTGCTCTGCTTTCTTCCTCTTGTTTCCTGGCAGCCAGAAGAGTAAGAGCACACATTTCTCTATTCTGCAGTCATGTGCACATGGATATTGTCCTCTCCTCAGCCTTGGGTGCTGGGCCACGGAGAGTTTTGTCTTGAGCCAAGGGGGAGAAGGACATCTTTTTTGTCCTTGGCTCAGACATACTCTCTGGTCTTTTTATCTAATAAGTGCTATATTAGGATTTTAAGTCTGTGAATGTCAACACTACCTTGTTTCTCATTTGCCCCTTGTGAACAATGGTAAACTCATCTCAGAAGCTCACTGGGACAAGGGTAAGATTTGGCATTTCTGGGTTCCCTATCCAGGTGTCAGTTAAATCCCATCATGCATCTGGCAGACGGTATTCCTGGAGCTAAGCTGGGGATGGACTATGGTGTCAAGGAGCAGGAGACCACTGGCACTCATTGAGGCATGTAGCGATGAAGTCTCCACTAAAGGTTGTAGTGCAAGTGGAAGAGCAGATACAGGTGTGAGAGATGGGGGAAGAATTCAAAAGGCTTCAAACTGGTGATAAAAATTGGTCCTAAGTATGAGCAAGCAAAAATATCAGGAATAGGGGGCAAAGGGATAACTGAAAAGCTGAATGATATGGATAACAAAGAAAGGAAAAGATGGAATAAGAAATATGGTTGTAGGACAAAAAGAATTTACGAAAATATATCAAAAGATGTCAAAAACAGTTTTGTGGATAAGATTTTAGAACTCTACTTGCTCACACAATTTTCCTTCAATTGGCACCGCCCATGTCTACCTGGAGGCTGACGTAGGTTTAGAGAAAGTCAACGCTAGTTAGTCCAAAAAGGGGGAGGCTTTTGAAAGGAGCTGAGCCTTGTGTTTCCAAAAGCTATCACCACAGAGCACAGTCGGTTGCTCTGAGATTACTATGGTTTCTGAGGTCTCTGTGCCCTAATCTATTCCGAAGTAACGCGCAGCATGAATCCTGTCTTCTTGGTGGTGCCTTCCCTGATTCCTCCTGTCTTGTGTTCTCCGGAAAGCAGAGCCCGAGATAAGGGCTCAGGGAGTGACTCCTGCAAGCAGGAGTGAGGGCAGGGGAGAGGAGAAGCTGGTATACAGATGCCTTATGGAGATTTTGCTCCTGGGATTGTGGGGAAGGACTGTTCACTAAAGGAGAGGAGGCAAGTGTCTCTCTAACGTATCTCCTCCCCTCTCTATGGATGGCTGAGGTTGCCTCGGGGAATGTTGGTGCCCTTCAATTCTGGGTTGAGCTGAAGCATGTTGACAGCTCTGGGGCAGAAAATGGAAAGACAGTGGTACTTGGCGTAGGACACTGTCAGCTTGTGGAACTGTCCACCGCAGCCGTGCTTGAACGCATAGGCAGGATGAAGGGACGTGGCAGGGTATCCAAGCAGTTGCCCAGCTAATAACCTCCTCTGGGCCCACCCCTGGCTTGCACCAACCACACCACATTGTACCAGTGCTGCTATTCAGCTGACGTGCACCAGGTGTCCAAACACAGAACTGAGAACCCCATGTCCCAACACCGTGCCAGCCCTCGGCCTCTCCCTGAAACCTGTGGATGGCAAATAAAGAATTAATTCCTGGCTCGGCAGGCAGATCCCTGCTCTATTCTGATTGGTCAGGGACCTGTGCCCCATTGGTTGTAAAATATTTTGAATATCCCCGCTGATTGTAATCATCTGCCCACATATCTGTGTCTTCCACTAGATTGTGTGCATTCCAGCAAGGAATGTTTTATTTATTTTTATTCTCATCACCCAGTAAAGGGCATGCTACATTTGGCAACTCAATACTAGAAACAGGAATGGGTATCAAAATAAAAATAGCCATTTAATACCAAGGTTACCCAAACCTTGGCTTACGTCAGATAATGACTATTGTGCTTGTGGCTTATGACTATATTGAACGGTGAATATTTCAAGTCTTACTTTAACCTTGGGGATAATCTTATTCTAAACTGTAACCTAAATCCATTATAAAGCTGGGTTTTGAAGATAATATCTTGTAAACTTTGGTTCTTTGAGACTGGATTTGATGTTTAGAAACGACTCAGATTCGTTCAGAGAGAAGTCGGGCAAATTCCAGTAGTTTTTCAAAGTGAGAAAGACCGTTTAGATTATAAATAAGGTATATGACTTTGAAGTAATGAGTTTTGTTTCTTTTGTTGCTTTAAGCCTCACTGGACTGCATTTCCAAAGGATGATATCCAAAAATGTTTTCAGTGATGGCAGATTTGTTAAAAGTAAGTGCATAGCTACAATGAGATGCCACCTTCAACCCATTAGGATGGTTAATATATTTAAAAAACAACAACAACAGAAAATGAAAAGTGTTGGCGAGGATGTTGAGAAGTTGGAATCCTTGTACACTGTTGGTGAGAATACAAATGGTGCAGCCACTGTGGAAAACAGTAGAGGGGCTCCTCAAAAAATTAAATAACAGAATTACCCTATGATCCCGTGATCCCACTTCTCAGTATAGACTCATAGGAATTGAAAGCAGGAACTCAAAGAGATAGTTGTACACCATGTTCCTAGCAGCATTAGTCACGATAGCCAAAAGATGGAAAATAAACCCAACTGTCCATTGACAGATGAATGGGTAAATTCAATGGAATATTATTTCGCCTTAAAAATGAAAGGAATTCTGACACATGCCACAACTTAGATGAACAGCGTGGACACCATTCTAAGTGAAATAATCACGAAAGGACAAAGACTGCATGATTCCGCTTACATGAGATATCTAAAGTAGCCAACTTCACAGAGACAGAAGGTAGAATGTGGTTGCCAGAAGCAATGATGGGCGGGCAGGGGACGGGGGATGCTGGGAATGAGTTATTCTTTCGTGTGTCCAGAGTATCGGTTTTGCAAGATGAAATGAGGTCTGTGGATGGATGGTGGTGATGGTTGCACAACAATGTGAATGACTTAATGCCACTGACTGCACATTTAAAAATGGCTAAGATAATAAATTTTATATAATATGTATTTTTCCACGACTTAAAGGAAAGACTTGAAAAAATATAAGTGTACAGCTTCCCAAGGTGACTGCTTTGAAAGGAAACACTTGTTTGGATGTTTAAGTATGTTTAATATGATCAATCATAGGAAATTATGGCCACAATTCATCTATAGGTGAACACACACCACATTCCCAAATGCTGAGACCCATCATTATCTTCTCTCTCTTGTGTGAAATGGAGTCTATGTTTGAGAAGCTATAGACTAGCAAGTCGGGAAAGCGGAGCTTGATGGCAGCATATCCTACTACCCATTTTCTCGCTTTTAAAGTTGCTCAATATCACTACTGTCCATTTCTTCTCTTGAGAAGGCAGGTAGGTATCTTTTCTGGTGCAAGAATGTCATACGTCAGTGGGTCGCTATCATTCCAGAATGTAGAATGACTCCGTAAATCCAACCAGTACATGCTGCTCAAATAGAAAGAAAGAGCCAGCCGTACTTCCTGAAGATAAAAACCAGCCACCTAAAATTCAGTTTTCACTCTTAATTTGCATTTGGGTCACGTGACAGTGGGCAGAATCCCTGGTCCTTCACCCTCTGTTCGCTTAGACATTCAGCTTGGTTGGAGACTCTTATTCCTTTAAATCAAGATTTCTCAAGGGGCGCCTGGGCGGCTCAGTGGGTTAAGCCTCTGCCTTCGGCTCAGGTCATGATCTCAGAGTCCTGGGATCGAGCCCTGCTTCGGGCTCTCTGCTCAGCGAGGAGTCTGCTTTCCCCCCTCTCTCTGCCTGCTTGTGATCTCTCTCGCTCTCTGTCAAATAAATAAATAAAATCTTAAAAAAAAAAAAAAGACTTCTCAGGCTCAGCACTTCTGACATTTTGGGTTGGATAATTGTTAGAGTGGGCTGTCCTGTGTGCATTGTAGGACATTTAGCAGCACTTCGGCTTCTACTTGCTAGACACCAGTAGCAATGTCCTCATCCCCCATCCTGTGACAAAAACGTGCTAAATGTCCCCAAGGAGCAACCCAACTCCCACCCAAGCTGAGAACCGCTGCTTTAAACGGAGGACAAACCACTCAGCGCTTCTTTGAGAATAACAGGACTTGAGTGGCAGAGAACTGCCACGTCGACCACGGCAGTGCGGAGCATTCTGCAAATGGTGTGGTTTTGTCAGATGCTGGAGGGAAACCCAGGCTTTTTACCCGGAGGCCACCCATGCCTCTTGTGGCGAGATGCAGCTGTTAGCTGAAGTTTCCTACCCTTCTGTGACTTTAGCGTGGATTAAGAATGGAGCACAGACTTCAGGGCCATATGGTTCTGGGCTCGGATCCTGCTCTGTGGGTAAGTTACCCAATCCGTCCGAGTGTGGGTTTTCTCTGTATACATGAGGATTTCAGGCCCCACCTCGTGGAAGAGCTGGGGGCAAAATGACGCCCGAGGATACGCTAATGACAAATCCTTACTTCCCCATCTTCTCCTCAAACCACCTGAGTCAGTTGTAGCAGACAGACCTGGTCCTTTTGAGACCCTTTTACGTGTCCGCGCACCCCTTCCGTAACATCTGTGTCCTTTGCTTTACGGGGCAGCTCAGGTGACTCTTTAGAGGATTGCCCTTGGGCTACTGGAGCCACTTAGTGCCACGTAGAGAGAGAGGGAGGAGTGTTTGGGTGCTCATGGCCCCTACGTCTCCTGTGGGCACCAGCCAACTACTCACAGGTGTAGAAATAGGAAGGCTCCATTCCTTCTCTCAAGTTGGGTCAAACTCTCAGGCATAAACTCTAGCACTCATCTCTGGATTCAGGGTGAGGCTAGAACTTTGCCCCGAATCACCCCTGCTGGGCATCTTCCTGTTCCCTGATGTGCTCCCCTATTCTCTTACTCCGTTTCTCCTGGGAGCACTTCTTCCATCAGTTGCCCGCCCATGAATCATCGACCCCAGGCCTGCTCTGGGCAACTATGTAGTCTCCAAAAATGGTCTCCATCAATTTCTTCCTTCCCTATGCCTGTCACCCCTTGCATGAAGAGGTAAATTCTAATTTCTCGCCCCCGACTCTGTGCAGGACTTAGTGACCCGCTCCTCTAGCGGAAAGCAGCTGAATGATGTTCCGAGCCTGCTGAGACTAGGTCATAAGAAGCCCAGCGGCTGCCACTTGGGTCTCTTGCTTCCTCTTTGAGCCCTGTCTCCAGGCTGTGAAAACCCAAGCCACGTGGGGAGGACACTTGTAAGTACCCCAGTCAATAGCTCCAGTTGAACTTCTGGCCTAGAGCCACCATTGACCACCAGCCATGAGGGAGACATCTTGGATGTCCAGCCCAACTGAGCCTTCAGACAACTCCCGATGCGCCTGATGGCCACTACCTGATGGACACCAAGTAAGAGCCACCCAGCTGAGCCCAGCTAACCCACAGACTCATAAGAGATCATAATAAGTTGCTTTAAGCCATTAAGTTTTCAGATGTTTGTTTCACAGCATAGATACCTATAACAGGAACTGGACTGAAGACTCCAGTTAGAAGGAGATTCTCCCGGAGGACATAAGGTTGAACACAGATGTGCACCCCTGCCCTGCTGGGCTAAGAAGAACATTCTCAGGGCAGCTGTGCATGGGTGACAGACAGGGGGAAGGTTGCCAATTACTTTAGGGATGTGCGGGTGGGATGGACCATGGTCTACTGCGTCTCCCTGCTGCAGGAAGGACTGGGGAGTGAGACGTTGTGTTCCTTGTGTGTTTTGCTCCGCTGAATCTCCCAGCAAAATGCTCCTTCCACAGCTCAGCTAATTAGCTGCTATGCCTGATTAACTGCTTGCCTTCTAAAAATGGGTCTGTGAAAATAATACTTCAAGAGTTTTATTGGCTTTCTGTGAGATGCTAGCACTTCATGACCATCTCAGGCCCAAACCCCAATGATGCAAAGATAAATATCCCCCCGAAATGAGGTATTGTTAGCTGTGCTGGACAATCAGTCTGCAGAATCTGCTCAAGCTGTCGTCCCTCTGCCTGTGTCCCAGGTCGATGTAAAGTGAGCTAAGTTTTAAGCTGCTTTTTACAATGTAGTCAGAGATCTGAACAGAAAGCAGGCACAGGAGGTAGAAGGACTGGGTATGAGAGGGGTCCAAGGTGAGGTTTTGAGGACCAGGGAAAATGACTCGCTTGACCTCGACTAATCTCGTGTGGTGGGGGGTGGTGGCAGGGGTTGGGTGGATGTGTGGGTGTGTAACCAAAACAATAAGAAGTAATGGGAAGAAACTGCAACGAAAAGAATCTTTCTTTACTCTTTCACACCTGTTAATGGCAAGACATATGCTAGAGGCTCAGATGTGAGGGGAGGAGGATTGGAGGCTCATTGTTTCTCTGCCCGGTCCAAAGAGCCTAGCAGTTTCGATTTGTCATTGGTAGAGGTGGTGCTACCTCATGCCATTGTCCTCTGGCTTCTGAAATCGTGGGTCATGGGAAGGAGATGAGTGAGGAGATTTGGAGATCAGATCGAACTTCTCCCTCACCTCAGATTCTCCATCAAAGTGCAGCTCACCCCCCAGACCAACCTTGTCACAACCTAGAAAAAAAAGTGAGGGCTTGAGCTAGAAGTGCTTAGCTTTGTTCACACATACCAGGATGAAATTAGGCCTAACGGACCCTCCAGGGATAGGAGGTAATGTAGTCACTACACTTCACAACTCAAGGAGTGTTATAATAGTCTATGTGAACTGTAGTTAGGCAGTGCACAACCTGTGCAGCTGTGCTTAGTGGCCCTGGTGGAAAAGGAGGCAGTATGTACTTCTGTAACTAGCACTGAGCTGGGGCCTAGAAGATGGTTCCTAATATTCCTCAAAGGTGCTTGATCTTGCCACTATTCTACTCAATAGCTTCTTAGCAAAAGTCCTTAATAGTACTCCATGTTCTGGCTCCTTACTACTTCTGTTTTCACCCCCAAAGTCTTCTCATCCTCTCACTTACTCTTCATCAGCCACACTGGTCTTGCTGCTTTTCAAATATACCAAGTGTCTTTCTCCTTGGGTCTTTTTTTCCCTTCTACCTAGAATGCTCTTCCCACAGGTGTCTGCACGGCACACTTTATTCTGGTCCTGTGTTCAAATATCAGCTCTTTAGAGATGCCCTTTCTTCACTACCCTGTCCAAAAGACTGTCCCTAGCACTATCCACCTCCACTCCAGCTTGGGTTTATATCATAGCGCTTATCACCATCAGAGAGTATCTTGCATTCTCTTTGTTGGTCTTTGCTCTGTCCTTATCTTTAATCCCTAGAACAGTGCCTCGAATATAGTAGAGGTCCTCAAAACATATTAGATGAATAAATGAGAGAATGTTCTTCAGGTCTGCCGATTATGTGCTGCATGAGCTCGGATAAGTCAGTTGGTCCTTTTGAGTGGCCCATCTGTTCCATGAGGAGATGTCAGGACCCCCTGTCTCTGTAGTGATGGCTGGGTACTTTGCTTCTCCCCTTTTTGGGGCAAGGACAATATGAAGATACTGGATCCTGCGTAAGTTGTGTGGAAGGATCTAGAAGTGGAGGAAGGAAGCAGCAGGAATAAAGAAATGGAGAGTGAGGGATGATGTAGAAAATGCTGGCTCGGGGCACCTGGGTGGCTCAGTGGGTTAAGCCTCTGCCTTCAGCTCAGGTCATGATCCCAGGGTCCTGGGATCGAGCCCCGCATCGGGCTCTCTGTTCAGCGGGGAGCCTGCTTCCCCCTCTCTCTCTGCCTGCCTCTCTGCCTGCTTGTGATCTCTCTCTCTGTGTCAAATAAATAAATAAAATCTTTAAAAAAAATTAAAAAAAAAAAGAAAATGCTGCCTTAAGATGAGTTCCAGGCCAGATGGCCTCCACATTGGCTGTGTCAGAAGCAGGCAGAAAAGTCTCACCAGGGAGAGTGGAATCCAGCTTGGGTACGAAGGGAGGTTCAAAGGCTCCACAGTGGCCAGGGTGGTGGACAGTTGCACATGGAGTACGCAGATCCAGTACTGAATAACACTGAGTCATATTATGGTAAACAAGTCCTTATCAGTGCTCGCATTGATATGTGAAGGAGAAAGTCTCCACCGGATACTGGTAAGGTTTACTCTGTCTTTTTAATCTCCCTTTGTAGTAAAGAGGCCACAGGCCTTAGGCTCAGAGCCTGAAGCAGGCAACATTTCCAGCAAGAATTTAGTAATTTTCTTTACTTGTAGTTATTTTTTGTGATTACTGTTCATTTATGGCAAATGATACCGAATTCCAACTTCTCTTGGGAAAAGCCAAAAGGTCTGGCAAGCCCAGATCTTCTTTCCCTCATGGCCACAATATCCTGGGATGAGGAGCAGCCCCTCATTTTAGGTGGGCACTTTTCCAGGATCGCCCCCACTCACAGTTTGGCTCACGGCTACCAACTCATTCACTTTATAGAGAAACAAAGGCTGAGAAATTAAGGGCTAGCCCCAGGCACATAGAATATGTCCAGGATTAGAGCTCAGGTTTGTTTGGAGGAGGGATTATTATTCATGCGTGGGCATCGGCATCACCAAGGCAGTTTTTAAAAAATGCATACCTGAATTGTTTAGAAGCCCTTCAGGTGTTTCTGATAAGCTCTGCTAACTTGGTTCATATTGTATTGACCTGTCATCAGAGATGTCAAAAAAGGTTAGCCTACTCACCTATACCCTTTCCCTATGGATATGTTTAGTTTCTTTGATGGTAAGCAACAGAGTGTAACATTTGTTAGTTTAATTTAAAAAATAACTTACTGGAAGGATGTTGGATAGTTGATAGACTCACTATCAGGTGGGCTATGAGAATCAGAGCCATGAAAATCTTAGTCAAAAAGTAGTGAGCTATCTTGTTTGGGGTCTTTCCATCAGATGTCTCAGTTCTGTCTCTCCCCTCAAAATTCTAATTTCCAGAAGAATCTCAACAGTCTCAGTTGAGTCATGTTCCTATCTCTTGGCCGAATGGGGTGGTGGGACATTTTGAGCCACCAGGACCCCATAAGAAAAATACCCGAGTTCTGTTAGCCAGGAAAGGGGGAGAGAAGCTGGGAAGGTGTAAACAGTAAGTGTCTACCACATTTTGTGAGGATCTCCTCAGATACAACGGAAACTATATAGCAGTTTCCATTTGGCTTGTTTTAGGAGCCCTGGATGGAGGGGTAATTTCCTATCTGCAGATGGAAGCCTGAGTCTTTGAGATAATGAAATATAATTAGATCTTCAAGGGAAATCCTCGATTGACATTTTAATGGGAACTAAGTTTCTTGACTTTTCTCCAAGACTTTGGAACCGATTTGCTTATAGGTTGAGGAGAAAGCACCCATCACTCCATTTAGAAGATCCATCTTAGTTTTTTGAGATTCGGATAAGGAGATTTTTATTTTGATCCCTGCTATGGTTCTCATAACCCGTACTAAGCCAGTAACAGGATCGTATATTTCAAGGGATGAGCCTCTAGTTGATTGGCCCAGGTGCTTCCTGAGTGAGGCTGATTTGAATAAAATACTTCTTGGGATGAGAAATGAACCTAAGCCTTTTCAAGGAGAGTTTTGTCTGTAATGCTGGCTCTTGATTTTAACACGTCATTTACAACTAAAACCATGTGACTAATCTTGTTTCCTTTTTTGCTTAGGCTGCCAGGATATCTTGAATTATACCAACTGTGCAGGACTTTGTTGAGATCTTTTTCTTCTCAGCCCTTATATCCTGTTCTAATTCCCACGTTTTCCTGTTTCCGTTGCTTATTGCACTATTTTATTATATGCATTTACTATTGCCATCTTCAAACTCTTTGTGGAGAAAAGCTGGGTAGAAATAACATGACTCTCCTCTGATGGTTATTAGCCAGGGGAGGGGGGGCTATTTCCAAAATCGGGGGAGAGGGGCCTTCGGCTCTGGGGCTTTCTGAATTCATCTCACCCTTGGTTGGCTCTTGCTGCAGCTGCTGCAAAGTTCCTCTGGATCAGCCTTTTCCTCTGCGAGTGCTGGTCTCATGGTACAACATGTGGGGTTCCTGAGCTGAGGAATTTCAGTTTTCCTAGCAACACCTCCGCTCCTGCCCTGAGAACGCGGGAGGCCCATGAGATGGATTGCAGGCTTCTCTGCACAGGAGTCCAAGCTGGGGGAGGCTGAGTCGTGGATCTGGGAGTCGGCCCACTCAGTGCTCCTTTGTCCCCCTGCTGTCCTGTTGGTAACCCAAACAAATGCCTGGGAATAGAAAGCAGCCATTTTAAGGGCCTCTTTGCTTCCGTAGAATCTGTCCCATTCCATCAAAAAACACATCCCATCTTTACCATGTATGAAAATATTGGAGAGAGACATCCCTTGACCTGTAACAATTATTTGCATTTTCCTGGGGATAGGAATATCATGTTTGCCTTTTAGATAACTCTTGGGGGGGAGATTTTAAATTGGGTTTGACAGAAGCATCAACACCTTTGAAATAATCTCTTCCTCCTGGCCAGGGTTGATTTGGGAGATGTACTCCCATCAGTATGGACGCTGGCCAAGCCTGCTCTCGGTCACTGTCAGCCACAGCACATCTAAGGGGAGGAGGGCACTGGTGAGTTTGGGGAAGTGCCAGTGGTGAGCTGGTAGGGGGCGGTAGCTTACCCGCAAACATGAGCCACAGTTCTTCAATTTCAGGATTCCTAATTCTGCCTTCTCTCTCTTCAATTAAAACTGGCCTTTCCAGGGCGGCTGGGTGGCTCAGTGGGTTAAAGCCTCTGCCTTCGGCTCAGGTCATGATCTCAGGGTCCTGGGATCGAGCCCCACATCGGGCTCTCTGCTCAGCGGAGAGCCTGCTTCCCCCTCTCTCTCTGCCTGCCTCTCTGCCTACTTGTGATCTCTCTCTATCAAATAAATAAATTAAATCTTAAAAAAACAACAACTGGCCTTTGATGGCAGAAGTGGAACATGGCTGTGGGCACTTGGGCCTGACTCTCCAATTAGCTGCTTTTTAAACTAGTTTTCTTAAGGATCTGCTCAATGTTTATGTAGCAGGGGTAGGGAGGTATTGATTTCCTAATAATAAAAGGCCTACATGATGAAAGATGGCAAGCATTTCCATTGGATCAAGAGTCTGAAGAAATTCAGCAAAAATATTTCCCACTTTTTCGTGGCTCTTCTTTGTAAAGGAATGAATTTAAATTTCTTGCAAGTAAATTCTGCATATTGAAAAAATCAATAGGTTGGAAAAAATCAAGTAGGACTCTAAGGCTTAAAATATAAAATGAGAATTCCTTTCTTGGCCCCCCTGCCCTTCCATGTCCTCAAATACCCAAAGGTTTCCACCTCTTGTTTGCCCTCCTAAATAATATATATATTATTCTATGTATTAAGTTATTGTACTATTTCTTTTAAAAAATATGGTTCTTCCTTTTTAAAATGGAGATGTAATCGACATACAACACCGTTTTAGTTTTAGGTGAACAACATACCAACTTCATATATTGAGGACATGATATACCAACTTCATGTATTGAGGACATGATCACCACGATAAGTTTATTTTATGTATTTATTTTTAAGATTTTTTTTATTTATTTGACACAGAGAGAGAGATCACAAGTAGGCAGAGAGGCAGGCAGAGAGAGAGGGGGAAGCAGGCTCCCAGCTGAGCAGAGAGCCCGATTCGGGGCTCGATCCCGGGACCCTGAGATCATGACCTGAGCTGAAGGCAGAGGCTTAACCCACTGAGCCACCCAGGCGCCCCATCACAATAAGTTTAGTTAACATCCATCATCACACATAGTTACAAATTTTTTTCTCGTGATGAGAACTTTTAAGATCTACTTTCTTAGCAACTTTCAAATATACAATACAGTGTCATTAACTATAGGCACCATGCTATATATTACGTCCCTAGGACTTATTTATCTTATAACCGAAGTCTGTACCTTTAGACTTCCTTTTGTACATTTGACCAAATCTTGTACTATATCTTGATATGCCAGTTTGTATGCTGTTTATTGAATTCTCTTATGATGGTTGAGAATTAAACATCCTACCATCACTTGCACTGATCCTTCCCCTCAATCTTAATACCACAACTTTTGGTTAATCAAATCCTGTTTCCATTAAAACTATGAAACTATAGTTCACCAATGGATCAAGTACTGTAAAATAATCATGTTTCAATGCTTGGAAAAGTGTTCTACTTTTTCCCTTTGCTTAATTGTCTGTATATCTGAGGCAATTTCTCCACCCCCAGCCCATGCCCAGGATGTCTGCAGATCTGTCAATCTCATCAACATTTTCTCAAATCCATCAAATAACCTGTCATTTCCCTCCCAACCCCACACTGTTGCTGTCTTCCCTGTGTGGTTCCACCCCCCACCCTAACTGCTTTCTAAGATGGTACAGATCCTTTATCTTGGCATGTCCTATCACTCTCCACTCTGATTTACTGCTGTTCCTTCTCTCTCTCTCTCTCTCTCTTTCTTTCTTTTAAGGATTTATTTATTTATTTGAGAGAGAGGGAGCATGAGTGGCAGAGGAAAAGAGAATCTCAAGCAGACTCTGAGCTCAGCACGGAGCCAATGTAGGGCTCGATCTCACGACCCTGAGATGATGACCTGAGCCTAAATCAAAAGTCGGATGCTTAACCAGCTGAGCCACCCAGGCGCCCCTCGCAGTTCCTTCTCTTTATGGGTTTATGTTTTTTTCTTGCCAAAACACATTCTCCAGGAGCTTCCTAAGAAAGGATACATGGCAGGTCATTTTTTTTTTTTTTTTTTTTTGAGTCACTGTAAGTGTCCGTGTCTTCATTCTACCCTCGTACTTGATGATTGACTATTTGTCTGCATATGGAATCAGTTGGGTGTTCTCACTATTCTCACCTTTGTGACCCTGGAGCCTAGAACAGTGTCTGGCAAATGGCTGCCCCTCAAATCCTGCTGAGATGCCTGAATGGAGAGCTTGGAATTCCAGTCCGCCATTGTAGACCCCGGAGCGAATCTGCCTACGTGCCTTGCTACCCCTGCCAAGATGGACAGCTAGATGGTTTAGGAGTTCCTGGCTCCTTCTTCACCTGGCCGTGGCCTCTTTGCTGATGTCAAAACATTCTAGGAAGTGTAATTAAGCTGAGGAGAGCTCACTAGCCTTCAAGCAGGCATGGCTGTGAGCAAACTTGTTGAGAATGTAGAGACCGAGTGAGGTAGTCTTACTAACAGACGTAGACCCTAGAGCTGGATTGTCTAGGCTAGCACCCCAGGTCTGTCCCATCCTAGTTGCATGGTGTTGGCAAATTTCTTGAACTTTCTGTGCCTCGATTTCCTCATCTGTAAGTGGGGAAAATAGTCGTCTCAACCTCATGAGGTTACCATGGAGATGAAATGAGGAAATTCGTGAAAAACACACAGAACAAGGCCAAGCAGATGATAACTGCTCGATAAATGGTAGTTGATATCCGCCCTCAAATGTCCTGTCCCTGTCCCTGTCCATCTGATGTCCCATCCTTTGCTTCCTGGTTTCTTCATTCTGCCCAACTGGTCAAGTAGCAAACATTTGGAATTTGGGATCAAAGAGTTTGAGCAGCTCACCAATGGTGTGGGTGGAGACAAGTCACAGGACCTCCCCGAGCCTCTGTTTCCTTACCGGGAAATAGTGGACTCCCTCCTCAGCTGCCCGCACAGGCTCTGGCTCCTGGGGAAGATACCACCGTTCTTTAGAATCATCGCCGTTGCCTCGTTCACCTCGAGGGGCCTGTGCGGCCACTGGAAATCCCTGCTGTACTCCTAGCCCGCCCTACTCCGGGGCCTGCTGGCCTGATTGCCAATGGCCAGAGGCACTGTTTCTTTTCCAGAAGGCTTCGTCTATCCACTGAGGTCCACATGACAGATCCACGTGAAAGGCTGGACATGCTAGGAATTAACCCCCCCGCTTTCTCCTCCCTTCCTCCCCAACTGGCTCCTCTTCAAATCAAGACTGCAGGAGTCGGTGTAAAAAGGCTCCAGCTAATGGGCGAATAATCTAAAGCTCCCGGTTTTCCCAGGGGGTTAAGCTCTAATGACCTGTAGCCAACTTGTGACCATGGCAGTATTTATTCCCTAACTTCCCCAGTCTCTTTTATTCCAAATAAACTGCTTGCACTTGAATCCTTGTCTCAGGATCTGCTTCGTGGGGAACCCATGTCTGATACAATTTACTAGGTGATTCTTCTCAGCTTCTTGGGGGGACTTACATTATGAACGGTGGCTTGAGGAAATTCTGTCTCCCTGGGAAGAGTTTGCTCTGGCCCTATAGGAGGGAATGCGTTGCAGCTTTGGGCCCACCGCACGGGTATTTCTGATCAAAGACAGGATGTGCCCCCCCCCCCACGTGGGCAGGTACAGATGATAGCTTCTTCCGCAGACATGTGAGGCCTGGACCACGTGAAGAAGGGCCTTATGCCAAGGGATGATGAAGCTTGGTGCAAATTGGAGCCATCCCAGAGCATTTTTGGCCTTCTGCCAGGGATCAGCCTTGGCACCCCTCATCCCACCTGCCCATTGGCAAGCCCCTGAAAGCAGATGGGCCTCCCAGGAGCTGCAGCCCTCGACCTTCCAGCTCATGCTTGGCCCTTCATCGTGGCCTTAAGGAGCAGGAGAGCTCAGGCTCAGCAATAGGAGGTCATCATTGCACAATTGATCACGGCGGGGAGGGGTTATTTTTTATTGGCTCCTTCAGGGTTAATCATGGGAGTTAACAAGAGGGGGTATGGCTGAGAGCCCTGCTGTTTATTTTAATAACTGTCTTACATCTTGAGGGGGGGAAACAGAGACCGGGTTGAACTGGGCTGGACTTTATCCAAGCTTAGCTTTGAGCCAAGTGTAGCCTGTGGCATCCAGGGGAGCTTGGTGGGCAGCGTGGAGGAGGCGTGGGCTGGTGCAGGAAGCAGTCCCAGGTAAGGGGCATGGGCGAGTGACTCCTGCCTCCCCAAGATGACCTGTGTCAGGAAAAGCCTCCCCTGTGTAGCATATTGCCAGCCTAATAAGAAATCCTGGCTATTATATGTCTTTTGACTATTTTGCTCCTTCTTTCTTCCCTCTACTCCTGCACCTTCCTACCGGCATCACAAGTTGTTCCTCAATTCAAACTTCAGGACAGTCAGACATTCACGAGTATTGTTTTCTTATGATCTATGCTGCTGGGCTGGGCTGTCCTCAGCTCTGACTGTCAGTTCTTGGAAAAAGCAGGGTCCTCGCGTTATGAGGCACAGAGCTGGGGAAGGGACATGGGAGGCCGTGTCCTTTGCGCCGAGGGCAAGAAGGCCCTTCCTAAAAACAAGGAAAGTGTGCCTGTGTCCCCAGCAGGTAAAGGCAGGATGCTCCATTCAGTGACCAGTGCTGAATCCTAAATAGCCAACTTTTCTCCCATAGTGTCCAGGAGTCGGCGGGGGGAATCTTAGAAGTGTTAAAAAATGATGAAAGAAGACAATTTAGGAGATACGAACTTTACTTAACACTTCCTGAAGTGGACAGTCACCTTTCAGAGAATTGCAAAATGGGGTGGAGGGCAGGACACTCCTATAGGATGAAGAATAAAGAATGAGGACAAGAAAATAGAAAATAGTTGATGGGCTGGGGCCAGAGCATCAACCTTGTTTGGGGTGAGAAGGCCCAGAGTTGGCTTGGTGTTAGTGGATGGGCTGGCTGGACAGACTGCATTTCTGCTCAAGCATAACAATGACAAGGACATTAGTCCTCTGAGTCTTGGTTTGCTAACATGGCATCTCAGGCAAGAAAGGCTCTACATTGGGTCTAGGAAGTTATTTCAATGGAAATGATGACCAAGCTTCTCCTTTGAGTGGACAGCTACGGAGCACAACACTCACCATTTCTGTGAACATATGCTCCCTGACTCTCTCTAGGACCCCAAATATCCCCTTGCACCCTGTTTACCGACTACCCCTACCCCCCCCCCCCTGCCTTGTCCTCACACTCTGCCATGCTGGGTCCCCAGCCCATATGAGTGCCAACCAAAGCCTTCCCGATGTGGGTTAAATAGCAATTTTAACTAGTGATCCCATCTCCTAGGAGTCTTGCCCACCTGTTCTCAGCTTCTGGGAGACACTTTCAGCTCTGGAGATCCCATGGCTGCTGCCTGCTGAGCTTCCCAGGCCTACTTGCAGCAGCTCCGACATACCCTTCCGTCTCTCCCTTGCTAGCCCTACTGCTGCCCATGTCCTCCCTCCTCTTCTGTCTGAAAGCCCTTTCGGATGCACTTCTCCAGTGTGCTGACCTCAGCCCAGCCTGCTGACTCCTCTGGGCCTCACACAACCCATGGAGGCTTTTAGCCTGCAACCCGAGCCTCCAGAGACCATGCTGGCTGTCCCTCAGGAAGAGTGTGGACGGTTCCTGTTGAAAGGTTACTCTAACGCCTCCCTCCACCACCACTCCCTCTGCTTCCCTTGCCCTGGCAGCCCCCGGCGTACTGACAACTTCTTGCTGAAGAATTGCCTAGCTGACCTTCCCTATGCTTTGCTTCTTCATCCAGTGAAACTCCTTTGCAAGGATTCCTTTTCTTTTTGGGAAGAGGCGTCCAAATTATCTTACTTAGGAGAGGAGATCTCTCTGGTATTATTTCAGTCGGGGCTTGCCTTTGTTTAAAGCAGGGATCTATGTCTTTGCATTTGTCTGTCTGAGGCAAAGAAGGGATAATACTACTAGTCCCTGAGCTTAGAGCTATGGGAGATATAGAAAATGGAGATATATCAGCTATATATTGCTACCGGTATCAGTTAACCAATGCTGTGTAAAAAGCAATGTCAAGACTTAGTGGTTTAAAACAACCACCATTTGTCTAGCTCATGGTGCTATGAATCAGGAATTTGGGCTAGGCTCAGTTGGGTGGTTCTTCTGGTTTAGTTGGGATCACTCATGAGTCTGTGGTCAGCTGGCAAGCCTACCGATCAAGTATGGTTTCATGCACACATCTGGTGTTGACTGGCCATTGGCTTATTTCTGCACCGCAGGACCTGTCATCTTCCAGCAGCTAGCTTGGGTTTCTTCACCTGGTGAGCGGGCAGGATTCCAGGACGATAAGCAGAAACATGCAAGGCCTCTTTTGGCTCGGCTCGAAAGTGCCTCGGTGCCTCTTCTGCTGCCTGTTGGTCAGAGCAAGTACAAGGCCAGCACCAATTCAAGGTGGGGAATAAGATCTGGAAAGTTTCAGTACAAAGGGACATGGATAAGGGAAGAGTGGAAACAATCTACGTATCACATTACCTACGCATTGCCTTTTCTCTTCGTGAAAGGCATGGTGATATTTAAGTAGCACCATTAATAAGTCCAGAATATTTTCTATAGCTCCCTTTGTACCTCCAAGCAATGGTCCCCATAATGCACGGAGTGGGTGTCGGAGGAGGGAGTGACATGAAACCTCAGAGCACTGGCACCACAGGGATCCTAGAATGAATTAGACAGTCCTTGGAGAGGCTTACAGGCTTACAGGGATGGAAATAAATAAAACAAATATTCCAAAACAATCCCTTAGGTGCTGTGATAACGGGAGGGTAAGAAATAGAGCAGGATTTTTTCCCTATATGTTTTTGACATTTTTTTGAAGTAATTTCAGACTTAGAAAAAAGTTGCCAAATAGTACACAGAGATTCCGTCTACTCTCCGCTTAGCTTCCCTTAATGCTAACATCTTACGTCACCTAGTACAATGATCAAAGCCAAGAAATTAACATTGATATAGCTCTATTAACCAATCTACAGGCTTTATTCATATTTTACCAATTGTCCCACTAATAGCTTTTTTCAATCCAGGAGCCCACATTGTCTGCCCGCATTTAGCTGTCCTGTAAGCCTCCTCTAATCTGAGATACTTCCTTAGTCTTTCTTTGCCTTTTATGACTGTTGCTCTTTTGAAGAATGCTAGCCAGTTATTTTGTAGAACGTCTCTTAATACAGGGTTTGTATGATAACTTCTCATGATTAAATTGAAGTTATGCATTTTTGGCAGCAATAGCACAAAAGCGATATTGTGTCCTTCTTAGTGCATCATATCAGGAGGTGCACGATGTCACCTTGTCTTGTCATTGGTGATATTAACTTTGATCACCTGGTGACGGTGATGTCTGCTGGGTGTCTCCACCACAAAGTTGCTATCCTTCCCTTTGTAACTGATGTATTCTTTCTCAGGATGAGACTTTGCAAAGTCTTTGAGACTATGCAAATATCCTGTTTCTTAGCACACAGTAGTCCACTAATTTTAGTAATAGCATTTAATTCTTGCCTACAGCATTATAATAATATATATATATATGTATATATATATAATAAGAATTATTAAAGTGGTTGTGGCCAAATGGTGACTTCCTATTCCCATCACGCCTCGTGCATTTATTAATTAGAATTCAAGTGTAAGAATGAGCTGTCCCTTCTCTTCCATTTAATTATTTATTCACATGTTTATTTATATGAATGCAAACTCTTGAATATTTAGTTTATGTTATAATCTACTACTGTCATTTTTTCACCAGGGCAGACCCTTTCAAATGGTCAGGAACTTCACAGTGTCCTAATGATCTGTAATGTGTTACTTCCTCTAGAGCGTGTGACCTACATGTCCCAGGCCACAGGGCTTTCAAAGTGTGCTGAATGAGTGAATGCATGAATGAATGAATGATTTTAATGCCGGTAGGTAGAAGCAATAATAAGGTCTCTAGAGGCCCCAAGCTCCAAAATGTTGATAGTGACTTTCGCCAAGCTTGATTAGTCAAAACCAAACAAAAACAGAAACAAAATGTATAAGGAAGGCCAAACCAGATCAGAACACTTTGCCTACTGGCTACTTGACTGTCTTTGTTTTTTAAAAATATCAAAATTGTTTAAAAAGAGCTATTGGTTGCCCCAACACATGGTAGGTCTGCCTAGTTGATCGTCTTGCACCTCTTAGAAAGAGTTCGGGATGACTTCCTGGAGGAGGGGACACTGGAGGTAGGTCTGAAAGGGTTATGAGTAGCCCCTTAACAGACAGAAGAAAGGGGAAGAGGTTTTTTTTTTTTTTAACTAAGATTTTATTTATTTGCCAGAGAGAGAGCAAGAGTACAAGCAGTGGGAACAGTCGAGTCAGAGGGAGAATCAGGCTCCTTGCTGAGCAAGGAACCCGATGTGGGACTCGATCCCTGGACCCTGGGATCATGACCCGAGCCGAAGGCAGACACTTAACCGACTGAGCCACGCAGGCATCCCAAGGGGAAGAGTATTCCAGGCAGAGGAAGTAGCACATGCAAAGCGCATCAGAGTGAAGAATGGTGACATTTTGGCGAAATGGTCAGTAGCCCATGGAGAGGAATGGCAGGGCATGAAAGTTGGGTGGGAAATTGGGGTAGAAAATTGCAAAGGGCCTTGAGTGTACGAGGGGGTGTAGATTTGATTGTGTAGTTAATGGAGGAGCCAAAGAATTTCTCAATTAGGCATTGAGGACATTCATTCAGTCATTCATTGAAGAAAAGCTTACTGACTATCGGCCTTAGTCCGAGGGCTGCAGTTCTGGAAGAGGCTCAGGCCTGGTCCACATGGAACCAGGAGTGGGGGAGGATGTCGGCAGACATATCATATAACAGTAAGTGTTCCTACAAGAGCTGCGTGTTTTGGGAAGAGACTCTGATGAGAGGGGAGCCCTGGTGGGGAGGCAGGGAGGGAGTGACTCATCCCCTTCTCCTTAATGCTCTGTTTTGCTTGGACACGACTCTAGGTCCACAGGTGCCAGAGGAAAGGAGAACGAATTCCTCGGCTTCAGAAAGCCCTGCAGGCAATCTAGGGTAAGGACAGGACTTCATGTCCAGGCAACTCTTTCTGCAAAATGAGGAGAAAACTTTCCTCTAGGAAAAACATTGATGACTTTGGTGTCGGGGCAAAGATTTCCAAACCCGATGTGACTTGTTGCTTAGAAACCCAGGAGGCACCCAATGAAGGGAGGTGTGGCATGCTAAAGGCAATGTTTATCTGCTGAATTTCAATTCCCACTCTTTATTTTGAAGCTGTAGCCCCAAACATGAGTGATAGGGTTCACTGATATTTGCCATGGGGGCTTACTCTCTAGCTTACCAGTGCAATGCACTTCCGACAGTTAGCACCTGCATCTCTTCGCTGAAGGTGTCCCCTGCAGCAGCCAGTGTGCAGGAGCTCAGAGTGCCGGAGAATTATCATCCTCCCTCCCGCAGCCCTCAGCGAAGGGCTGGCAGGAGCCGGGAGGCAAATACTCCAGATCCCTCACCTCCAGGAGCAGTAACTCTGAAATGTATGTTCCACAGTCTCCCCGGCTTGTCCAGGCAGAGTAAGTCCCAGGTGCCCACAGTGGTCACTTGCTTGATGTCACGGTCTCTATTGGCTCCCCGCCCTCCCGTCTCCCCTCCCGCCTCCCTCCAGGTGTTTCCCGGGATCCCTTCCCAGATAAATTGCCCTCCGTGGAATCCTGGGCTCAGGCTCTGCTGGAGGAACCTACGTGGAGCTAGCAGGCCATACATGTGGTTTAGAGGAAGAGTCTTGACATTTGCATTTATGTCCTGGCTCACCTCCTCTGGGGTGGGAAGGGGCTGCTGTCAGGAGGGTACAGGCGACGCGGGCGGGGACGTCCAACCTCTCTCGGCCTCAGCTTCCTGATGCCGCCTGCAGCCCCTGAGATCTGTCACACAGCCGTCCCTGACTCTGGAGATGGAGGAAGGTAGAGATCACATCGCAGGATGAGCTCAGGCAGGGTCTGTTTAAAACAGGCAAGACTGACGGCAAAGGAATTCATGGCTCATCCTTTTCAGTCATTTCCCTGTAAATAGCAACGAGCACCTTCACTTTCTTTTTCTTTTTCTTTTTTTGCAGTCTAATCACTAAGAACTCCCCTCTGGTGGGTACTTTTTTTAGAGCATAATAGAAGGTGTGATATCTTGTGAGAGGCGCCAGAGTCACCTGGAGAATAGCAGCTCGGGGATTGAAGTTCCTGAGAATATTAAAGATTAACACCGAATACTTTGTTGCTATTTAACTCTCTGCCGATTCATGTTCCTGGAGCAGAAACAGAACATTTCTTTCCCTCCCTTCTGTTTATTCCTTCCCTTCTTTGTTCTGGGGATTCAGAAGCTGTAGATGTCATATGCCAACTCCTTAAGGGCTGAAATGGTTTTATATAATAACAGAGAGGGGGAGCCTACGAAATGAAGAAAGAATCTAATTCAGTGCTTGGGCTGAAATGGGAACTGGAAATGCGGGGGGAGACTTCTTAAAAATAGCTCACTCGGAGGGAAGAATGCAGCTTGTCTCAGGCAGGCAGGCAGGCGAAACCCTTGGGTGAATTATAGGAACCCACTGTAGGCCTCCTGCGTTTGCTTTTGAAATGTTGATCGTGGCTAAGAGGAGGCGGGCGAATGGAGGGCTGCTGGTGGCTGAGGCTGGGAGCGGTCCTTGGCAATGGACAAGGCCGTCAGGCATCCGTCTGCCCAGGCAGCATGCCCTTGGGATCTGTATGCCCTGTGCCTGTCCCTGGTGATTTATGCAGCCCCCATCACTGAAACTCCAAACCTGCCTGGAAGGGCACACAAGTCTCTAAGGAGGAGGGGGAAGGAGCCCAGGGGAGCCCAAGGAGAGGAGGGAGAGGTGCATAGAGAATGAAGAGAGAGGTCTGACAGGAGATGATGAGCACCTTAGAGACCCAGTGGCTCAGAGAGAGAGAGAGAGAGAAGCCAAACGGGGACAGAAGCCCACAGGGGAAAGCAGAAAGAAGCCAGACACACACAAAGACAGAAGGAAGGAGGGAGATCAGCCATGGGAAGGAGAGGAAGCAATGGGTACCTTCCTGGATGATGAGAAGGAAGGGGGCAGCACAGCACCCTTCCCCAGGTTGCAAATGATCCATCGTTCCTATGGCCCAGCCCCTCTCTGTGTTTACGGGAGGAGCCATGATTGATTTTCCTTGGTGGTCACCTCCGCTTCTAAGGGACGGCTACCAGGAAGAGCATGCAAATTCTACAATCATTGCAAGCTCTCCCTGCAGTCCTCCAGCTTGGCAAGTGGTCACCGAGGGCTTACCTTCTGTGCCTGGTGCATTAAGGGATCTCTGGGTCGGCCCTCTTTCCTCTCTGGAAGGTTGGCCTTTGGCTGATGACAAGTTCAAGTGCCTCATCTGCATCCCCTCAGATACCCTCAAACTGGGAAGTGACCCCCAATTCCTTCTTCCCTACCTGAGATGCCTGAGAAGGTGCGCATGCAAAGTGACCTAGAGCCCTTGCCGTAGCATCTTCCAAATCACAGCCCGTAAGGAGGAAGAGGGAAAAGAAGGCAAGAGCTCTGTCCTGAAATCGTGGTACCCGGCGCGGCCCCATTGTGAGGGGTACCCTGCCCATATCCCCCTGGTAGTCACTATTCCCATGCCTGCCATCAGGCTCAGATCCAGGCATATGTGTCTCTCTCTGCCTGAGGACTTTGGTCACAAGTGTTTGGCTTGTCTGGGGCACATCTTTTGCACAAAGTCTAGGGCATGTCCTACCGTCTCCTAGAGAGCCCCAGGTGCCCCCAGAAGTGACCTGCTGCTCGGGATCACACCCTGTCTTATCTTCCTCTCCTTCCCCACCTCACGTGCACTGCTATTGTTCTGGATCTTTCATTGTGGGCTTCCCAGGTACACTGCATGCCTGCTCCTCAGCTCTCATCTCCCCGAAGGAACTTAGCCCAAGACAGGGGCTATGTGGTTCTGGCAACATCTCCCCAGCTCCTGGGAGCTGCGGGAATGTAAAGGACTCTTGTCATCACGGTACAAAGCAGCACGTGATTCTTGCCTGGGTTTCCAGGAGACCACCCAGGGAACTTGCTGGAGCCCAAGCGTGTCTCTGCAAGGACTGTCAGGCAGAAGCTGCCTTAATTAGTAAACAACAGAAAAATCAAGAATATCGTGGAAAAACAATAAGCACAGTAACTTCTGAGCTTCGACAGACATACTTTGAGAGTTAACTATCCAAATCAAATAGAATGTTCTTGAAGCAAACCGGGAGCGTGGAGTGAGCATGACCTGGCCTCTCTTGGGCTTCTCGAACTCTGGTTGCCCCTGGTCATCAGCGAGGTGGGTGTGGGCAGTAGGAATGTGGGCTGTGGCCTCTGTTGCCCTGTCTTTAAGGAATGATCCTGGAGAGAACGATCCTCCTAAGAGAGGGGCCCAGGTGTCTGGGAATAGTCTGAAACCTGGAGGTGACGGGCTGGAGTTGAGCCTCCACTCCACCATGTTCTCGCTGTGCTACCCTCCGCAAAAGATTTAACCTTTCTGAGCCTCAGTTTCCCCATCTGCAAACCTGGGGCCCTGACACCTCAGGGAAGAGATCATAATGCCAGCCCAGCAGCTGGTATTAAGTATAGGTCCCATTTGTCCTCTCTTCCTCCCCCTCCAAGGGAGCCGCACATCCTTGGCCTGACAGAGGGCGGGTTGAGGGTAAAAGGAAGTCTGACCTGAGAGAGCCCCGGCCACCCGGCCCGGCCCTGAGACGGCTGGCCACCACAGTCCCCACATGCAGCTGGTCTGCATCCGTGGGCGTGGGAAAGAGACGTAAACGCTGACGGGCATTAAACACGAGTTAGACATGCCATTCCCCGCCACCAACACATTTCAAAAGTGCACATCACAAGGCTCTTGTTGAAGCCCTGGCGGCCGGCCAGGGTCAGACCACAAAGGGAAGCTGTTTCCCCGCTGGAGCTGCCGGGTGGCCGGGCGTGGCCAGGGCCTCACGTCACTGCAGAGTGTGGGGGCTCTGCTGGGATTTCCTGCCCTGGCATCCGCTCTTTCACAGCGGGCCCTGCTGTGACCATCCCAGGTGACGATGCTCCGCCAGCGAGGGAAGTCCGCTTTCCCCGGACCCCTCCCCGTGTCTCCAGAAAGGCCCCGACCGTGATGTTTACGCGGGGCCCCTCCATGTGGCCCTGCGGCCTTCTGGAGACCCCGCCGCGCGTTTTCTCCCCGCAGAGTGCCACGGAAAAGTGTCTCTGGTCCGCATTTGGGAGAGGTCACATCCCATCGGTGGCGTCAAAGTGGAACAGCGGCCACAGGCCCAGGGGTGACAGAAGACGTGTGACGCGGCTGGCTGAAGCCAGACCTCCCTCCTGGTAGACTATCCGCAAATATTTATTGAGGGTCGGCCCTGGACCAGCTCTGGGGCCAGGTCTGCGGGGCACACAGAGGCGCCCTGTGTGACACAAGGATCTTATGTTCAGACTGAGAAGCCAGGAGGGCACACGGGAAACCGGGGATCCTACTGACCCCCGGAGCTGCGCTTTCAGGCTTGGATGTGTGGGAAGGTGCAGACCTAATGTGCAGGCGCGGATCTCGCTCCGGGTGAGGCGTCCCACCGTGGAATCCCGAGGAGGCTGTGCAGCCATTGCCGCGGAGTTGGGGGGGGAGGGGGGTCGGGGGTCGGGGGATAGGGGTAGCGGTGGGACTCTCCTCCAAGAAGCACTAACTGCATTTAGCTCTCAGGAACTCGGGCCTCCCTCCTTACTCCCAGCGGTCTTTTGGTCCCACACAGTGTTATCCCTCCAAACCAAGCATGCAAACATCCACAAAATGTTTGCTTTTATCAATTAGCCCTTGCAAATACTTGGTGAGTGGTGGGAGGGGGTCCTGCGATTTCCCCTTTGCAGAGGAGGGAGCTGAGGCTGGGCGATGGGTATACCCAGAGAGTTAAGCTTCTGTCCTGGGTGGTCCCTGACCCTTAGGTCCCCACAAAGGGGTAGGACTGGTGTAGTGTGTAAAAGATGACGCAAGCAGACCCAGCTCTGTTCTTAATGTTGGAGAAATGTTGGTCCTTGGGAGCAGGTTCCTTTAAATGTCACATAAACAGACCCTACATCCTACCCACCTGCCAGTGGTTCCTATTTGAATAAATACTGACTCACACTTTCCTATGCATAGAGACGGCTCGAATGATGGATGAGTAGGATGTGTTTGTTAATTTTGCCCTGAGTCATTTAACCGTCATTGGCCAGACAGCGTGATTGACATTTGTTGAGCGCCTATGACTGGCCTAACTCTTTGAGGTCCACCCTTGGCTGGACTCCGCCCATTCTCCATTCCTGCCCTGCGTGAAACAGTGTCTTTTGTTGAGATTGGAAAAGAGCCGGTAAACCGGGTGTCTCTTCTCACCTGAACACTGAGCCACTGAGGCAGACTGAGGAAGCTCTGGATTAGGAATGAAATATCAACTGCACTAGCCAAGCTGATGGCGGGGAGCATGACTTAGTTGTGGGCCCCTGTGGATCTCAAAATAATGAATGCCGTATAGGACAGACTGACCTCCCAACACATTCCAGTTGTCCCCATGTTGGGGCCTGACCTCGCATTGGGGAGCAAGGAAGAATGTGGGTTTCCTGCGGGCAACCAAAGCTCCAAGAGGAAAGGACTTCTAGTAGCTTCTTTCAACCAGTCAGATTTGGGGAGAGTGCAGGGTGGGGAGAGGTCAGGGTTATGGAGTGGGTGAAGTTCCTCCTGCTCAGCAGTGTAGACCATACTATAGCTACACATGGTGGGGTCCCCTCTGTAAGGACACTCTTTCTAGCCCCATATCACTCAACTCCAGCTGACTTGGAGATACATCATGAGTTCAGGGGTTGAAGGCCAACTTACTGGTAGCTGCCTGGGGTTGTTTTTTGGACAGGGATAAGAGGGTGGAGAGAGGGACCTTGAGAGTCTGTTACAATATTTTCCTGCACTGAGTGGCTTAGTAATATGGCGATTAAGGGCATGGCTTCTTGGAGTCAGCCCTGGCTGACTCTTCCTAATTTCCTTATTTGTAAAATAGAGATAATGTTTATACTTACTGTTTTTATGGATTAAATAAAATTACAACACAAGGTTTAGCACTGTCTCTGGCACATAGTACTGCTTAATGGATATTTACTTTTATTACAGCAAACGGGATCCCTTACGCTGACATTACCGTGCTTTTGTCGAACACCGTCAGCTCGATTTCCTTATTTGTCCAATGATGACTTGGTACACATCTAGCCTTCCCCAGTCAAGAGGCTCGGGCAAGGTGCTGGGCACGTAGTAGCTGTCGTGGGGGTTCATTCCTCCAGCAAGTTCCCTCTCGACTTGGAGCTGAGCTCCCTGAGCTAAGGGAATGAGTATTTGGATTAGGGTCAGCAGAAGGAGGCGATTGTGGAGTTGAGTCTCAGTCATGGGGGCGGGGAGAACTTGGGGCCCTGAAAGAAGGGAAAGGTGGTCCTAGCCAGTCAGAGATGAACATGAAAAGGGAGGTGGGGGTAGACCAAAGATCAGGGTCTCCTGCATTTGCACTCTTTTCCACGCAGAGGAAATTCCTGGGATCCAGCGGTTTCATGGACAGCCCCATTGTGGTCATTGCATTGGATGGCTCATGAGAATCCCCTCCTCTTTTTCTTTCTCAATCTCTCTCTCTCTCCCTCCACCTCACTCTCCCCCCCTTCTTCTCTCCCCCCTGCTTTCCAGCCTTCCTTCTCTCTCTCTGCTTCTCAAACTCCCAAACCTCCTGCCCTCTCTAATTATATTACGCTTCAGCCTTGAATCTGGCACCTGCATTTTTCAGGCAATGAGAGCAGACCCTGCCTATGTTGTGATGTTCTTTTCGACAAAACTGCCTTTTAGGTAAATACTTTTTGGGCCAATCTCGCTGAATTAACTATCTGGGTCATTTGAATTTCTTCTCCAGGAAATAATTATGGCCTTTGGGAAATGTAAAGTATACTGCAGTCCTGTGAGCAAAGAGAAAATACCGGCCTCCCTGTTCCCGTGCCACCTCCTTCCATTTCTCTGCGACCCAGGGAACCAAATAGGCAGTGACTACCATCTCTGGGGTCCGGTGTGGCTTTGGATCTCTCTGGGGAAGTCCCTTAGGCATTCATTCACGTGAGGGAGATTATATTCATGTTACTCTCGCTTGTGTGAGAGTAATGACTTCCTCCCAGGCAGCAAAAATTTTTTGAAAAATAACATTCTGTAGATTCCCTCTCCAATTCTGGAGGGTGAGATAGAGAAGTAAGTGGTGTAGCCATGCTCCAGCCTTGGGAGGACCAAGGCTTGCTTCGCCAAGCCAGGCAAGAGCAGAAGCTCTTAGACCCAAGCTGGGGAGCGGGTTGCCGGTGGGGGTAGCTGAGTAGCTTTGACTATGGCGATGGGATGTTGTCATGAAAGAAGCTGCCAGCCCCTTCTCTGCCTGGGAGACGTAGGAAGCCCCCTTCAGCTTGAGAAGGGTTCCTCTTCATCATGAAAATGTGAGATAAGGAGGTCTCCACTGTCCCAGTGGAGGGACAATGGCTCTTCCCCTGTCTGGCTGGGAAGACAGGCTGGCTCTTCCCTCTACCCCTGGTCTAAGATCAAGGTTTTGGCAGGGTTGTCGTCCTCTGAGGCCCTCTCCTTGGCTTGTAGGTGGCTGCCTTCCCCCATGTCCTCACGTTGTCTTTCCTCTGCACCAGCCTATGTTCTAATCTTCCCAGAAAGACACCCGTCCTACTGGGGCAGGGCCCACTCAATGACCTCATTTTACCCTGGAGATCCCATCTCCATCTAAGGTCACATTCTGAGGTCCTGAGAGTTAGGATGACAGCACGTGAATTTTGAGGAGGACACAGTTCAGCCCCTAACAGGCCTCCTGGAAGGCCGGGTAAGAAGGTGGGTGCCGAGTGAGTCAGGAAGAGAGGGGAGATGTGTGTACCCAAAAGCCACTAACGTTCAGAGACATTAGCACCTCCCTGGTCATCCTGAATGAGGCACCCTGGCCAGAGGACATCAAGAGACCCAATGGTGAGGCCACCAAGGAGGAAGGGAGGTCTGGGCTGGTGACCCAGGCTCACCAGCAGGATCTAGAGCTGGCGC
>CM052898.1:59627697-59643479 GCA_028534135.1 Potos flavus | reverse complement strand
CATGCCTTGTCTTAGCTCCCTCCCCCGGGAACTGTTTGAAGACCTGATTCCGTGAAGGCGTGTGAAACTGGGACCAGCACCACTACCGAGGCTGAAGGCAACTCCTTAACTCACCAGCTTCGTGACCTTGAGCGAATGGCTCTGACCTTCATGCTCCTCATTGGTGTGATGGGAATGGTAATTCCTTTCTCACGGGCGGTTGTAGAGATAAAAGGAGCCGTGCCCGCTCAGCGCCTAGCTCCCTGCTTGGCTCGCAGCAGGAATGTGTGCAACGCCAACTCCCTTCCTTGACTGCTTTTCCTCCCCCTTCTTGGGGAAGAACGTTACCCATGAGCACAGGGCTGCCGAAAAGTCCCTGCGACCGACCTGCTCATTTTGTTTATGTACCGTCCAGCGGAAGGTAACAATTTAGATGGCAAATTGCTCTGCCAGAGTCGGGGAGTTGGTGTATTAATTCCTGACTATTTACTGTGACAGGTTTAAAGCCCAGTATCTCAGGGAGTGCTGGGGCTCCCGCTCCGCAGCGTACAGAATTGCATGGACGCACCTTGCTGCTTCCTGGTGCTACCGAGCATCTCCTCTGTGTGTGTTGGGGGGAGAGGGTGGGGTGCCAGGGTTCTGGGAGATCCCAGAGCGCTGACTTCATCCTGTCTCCTCTCCCCCTCTCCTAGCAGCCCCGGTGAGCTGCCAGCTCCAGCCTCATGGTTTGTGGGGGAAGCCACTCTTTCTTTCTCGGAAGAGCACAGACAAACCTCTTCTCAATGCTGCGGAGCTCTTCCGCTGTTGTCCCGGGAGTGCGTATGCCGTCCCCGGTGGCTCTGTTGGTGCCCATCTCAGTCGGGCCACAAAGGCATGCAGCCCCGGGGGTGACCTGGGACCTTTATCAATCAACGCACCTGTGTCTCTTCCGCGCGGGCCCTAAGCACATGTCTGTGTTAGGTGGCGCTGTCTCTAATCTGCAGACCCGCCTACTGAGGCTTGAGCAAACTCTCACAGCCAGCAAGAGGTCAACTCCAGCAGGCAGCCGATGTCTTCTTTCTGGGAGACACCGGACCACCCTGCCTCTCCTTTCTCCTTGCGCTGCTGTCCCCAGGCCTGTGTGCGAGGATCCTTCCCACATCCCAGGAGGCTTTTCCAGGAGACTGAGGAGCTTCCCGAGTGCTTCGTGCTCACATCTTCCCGGTGCTACCCTTTTCTAGCCTCTGCTGCCTTCCCCGCAGAGAAACAAATGATCACAGAGTGATTTGATTAGCACCTTGTATCCCTTGGGCACAATCTTGGAGACTCACCCTCTACCCTGAGCAGCATAGTAAAGCGTTTCTTCCCAACAGATTACTTTTAATGAATGGAAGAACATTTCCCCCCACCACCGGAATTTCTCATTTAAAAGCATTTAAAATAGGGGCGCCTGGATGGCTCAGTGGGTTAAAGCCTCTGCCTTCGGCTCAGGTCAGGATCTCAGGGTCCTGGGATTGAGCCCCGCATCAAGCTCTCTGCTCAGCAGGGAGCCTGCTTCCCCCCCGCCCCCCCCCCCCCCCCGCCCTGCCTGCCTCTCTGCCTACTTGTGATCTCTCTCTCTCTGTCAAATAAATAAATAAAATCTTAAATAAAAAAAAAGCATTTAAAATTGCACCCACACCTTGGGGTTAGGGGGAGGTGGCTGTGTGGAGTGGAGTGCCCGGCACCTAGTAAATCCTCGGTTGCTGTTCACGATTATTATTACTGCTGGCCTCTTTTGGTGGGGTGCCCCTTTGTGCCTTCAGTAAGTAGGAAGATAAACTTCATTTTAAATCCAAATGGATTTCCAGAAAGGTAATACCAAACAGAGGTCCTCTGTGACAGCGGAGTGCCAAGAGGAATTGCTTAGCCAGCAGGATCCAAAAGAACTTTCTGTGACTGTGGAAAATTTCTGTAATACACACTGTTCAACAGAGTAGCCAGTGACCACATGGAGCTATGGCGCACCTGAAGTGTGGTGAGTGCAAATGAGAACTTGAATTTTTTGTTGTTGTTCGATTTTTAATTTTAACTAATTTAAATTTAGGGGACCACGCATGGCAGATGGCTACTGACTCAAACCGTACATGTTTAGCCCTATCGTAGCGACTGATGGCTGCTATAAAAACTTTACTCATAGCACACGCAAATGCTCTAAAACAATTTATGGCTAAAATATACATCGTAATGAAGCTAATAATTATGATAGTGGGTAATAAGGATTTGTTGATCATTCTTCGGAGGTGACGTACCTAAGACACAAACGCTCATAAGTGACTCCTGACTTGCGGGTTGATGAAGGAGTCCTGCAGGGAGGACCGTGATGGTCACATCAGCTTAAGTTAAGCCAATGATCTTCTCAGCCTCTCGCTGAAATGGGAGTGAACACATTTGGGTCCTTTTGAATCCAAATCCTGCAGGCAATGTTTGCAGATGTTTCTTATAAACGCATTTCGAACTTGCTTGAAAAAAATACCCTACATACAGTATTCTCTTTTAGCTCAGGAACCTCATTTCTAGGAATTTATCCTGAAAAAAGTAACCCCCAAATAAAGAAATAATATCGTATGCACAAGGATGTTAATTACAGTGGTACTTACGCTAGTAGGCCCTTGTCATGTTCATTAGAGAAGAGCTAAAGGAACCACACAATAAAACATCAGAAGCAATGCAAATGGTTAAGAGGAAAATGGTTCAGAAAATGCCTGTTATCAATGTGATGGAATAATCTATACCCATTAAAATCATATGTGCAGTGTAATGCTGAGTTTTGAAAAGCAGAATCGTATGTACAAAAAATTCTCATGTTTTAAGTGCATAGAAAAAGATTGAAGGAAATGAATGGAAAGTGTTCCATTAGAATTCTGTTTCTGGGAAGGTGGAGTGGACATAGTTCTACTCCACCTACCTCTAAGCACAACTAAAAACTCTGCATATTATATGTGAAACAAACATAAGGACTCTCAAAAGTGGAGAGAAGCAGCTGGGAATTTCAGACCAAAGGAACGATGTGCTGGCAAGTTTTCTGGGTTTTCTTTTTGTCTTACGGACACCAAACTTGGATCTGAAGAACCAGCAGCCCCCAAATACCAATAGGTACAGATTTCAAAAGCTCTGACAAAAGCCTATTCTTTCAGGCCAAAGGATCAGGAAAGAGGCAGGCCAACAAGACAGAAAACTTTTAGACAATGACTGCTCTACTCCAGCCAAACATCACAGAAAAGTGTGGCTCACATCTACTCATGCCAGTAAAGGCCAGCTGGGGTCCTAGACCTCCACCCTCCCAAGGCTGTAGCAAGGCATCCCAACACCTCCATACGGGTCATGTCAGAGAAGGCCATTTAGGGAGCCAGGACTTTCATCCCCCCAAGTCAGTGATGAGGTCCCCTCTCCCCTAAGCCAACTGTAACAGAAGGCTTAAATAAGAATCAGACTGATAAAATGAGTAGGATGGGGCACCTGGGTGGCTCAGTGGGTTAAAGCCTCTGCCTTCAGCTCAGGTCATGAACTCAGGGTCCTGGGATCGAGCCCCACATCGGGCTCTCTGCTCAGCTGGGAGCCTGCTTCCCCCTCTCTCTCTGCCTGCCTCTCTGCCCACTTGTGATCTCTTCCTCTCTGTCAAATAAATAAATAAAATCTTTATATAAAAAAATAAAAAAATAAAATGAGTAGGTCCCGGTGTCAATAGAAAATCACTTGCAATACCAAGAACCAGGAAAATCTCAACCAAATGAAAAAAGATAATCGAGTGATACTAACACAGTTAACCAACGGGATCTCATAGACATTTGTGGAACACTTCACCCAAACAAGAGAATACACATTCTTTTCAAGTGACTGTGGAACACATACCAAGATAGACTATGTTCTGGACCAGTAAAACAAACCTCAACAAATTGAAAATAATTGAAGTTCTACATAGTGTATTCTTTCAGCACAATGAAATCAAATTAGAAATCAATAACAGAAAGATAACTGAAAAATCTCCAAATACTTGAAAATTAATATACTTTTAAATAATTGATGGGTTAAAGAGGAAGTATCAGGGAACTAAAATCATACATTAGGTTGAATGAAAATGAAAATGCAACATTTCAAAACTGTGGGACACAGCTGCTGCAGTGCTAACAGGAAATTTGTAGCATTAAATACATACACTAGAAAAGTGGAAAAGTCTCAAGTCGGTAATAGAGCACCCAGTATAAGGGTCTTGAAAAGGAAGAGCAAAATAAGCCCAAAGCCAAGAGCAGGAAAGAAATAATAAAGAGCAGAAATCAATGAAATTGAAAATAGAAACAATAGAGAAAATCAATGAAACAAAGAGATAGTCCTTTGAAAAAAATCAATAAAATTGATAGACCTCTAGCAAGACTGACAAAAGGAAAAAGAGAAGAGACACCAATTACCAATATCAAGGATGAAATGGGAGCTATCTACAGATGCTAAAGGCATCAAAAATATAATAAGGTATACTGTAAGCAACTCTCCACACGTAAATTTGACAATTTGGAGGAAACGGATCACCTTGTTGAAAACACAAACAATCACATCTCTTTCAACATAAAATAGATAATTTTGAACAACTTTTAACTGCTAAGAAAATTGAATTTCTAATTTTAAAGCTCCCCAAAATGAAATCTCCAGGCTCAGATGCTTTCACTGGAGAATTCTAGCAAGAATTTAAATCAATTCTACACAAATTTCTTCCAGAAAATAGAAAAGGAGGGAACAGTTCCCAATTCATTCTATGAAGCTAGTATTATCCTGATACCAAATGAAAACATTACAAAAAAGAAAATTATAGACCAATATATCTCATGAATACAAATGCAAAAATCTGTAACACAATATTAGCAAATGGAATTTGGCAGCATATAAATTATATACCACGATGGAGTGGAGTTTATTCTAAAAATGCAACGATGATTCAATATTCAAAAATCAATCTGTATAATCCATCACATTAACAGGCTAAAGAAAAAATTACATGATCATATCAATTAATGCAGAAAAGAACTTGACAAATTTCAACAACTCATTTATGATTAAAAAAAAACTGAGAAAACTAGGAAGAGAGGGAACCTTCTCAATTCGATGAAGAACATCTACAAAACCCCTACAACTAACCTTATACTTATTGGTGAAAGCCTGAGTGCTTTATCCCTAAGATCAGAAAAAAGGCAAAGATGTCTGCTTTACCGCTCTCAGACAACACTGTGTTGGAATTCTAGCCAGCATAACAAACAAGTAAAGGAAATAAAAGGCATACATATCAAGAAGGAAGAAATAAAGCTCTTCCTATGTGCAGATGACATGATTGTCTAGGTAGAAAATCCCAAGGAATCTACCAAAAAAAGAAAGAAAAAAAGGAAATCTCCTAAAATGAACCAGTGAATTGAGTAGCAGGGTACAAGATGAGCATATGGAAAAACAGCTATATTTTTATATATAAGCAATAACAATGTGACTCTTGAAATTAAAAATACAATATCATTTACGACCACTCAGTAAAAAAATGAAATACTTAAGTGTACATCTAACAAAATGTGTACAGGACTTGTGTGCTGAAAACTATAAAACACTAATGAAATAAGTCAAAGAGAACCTAAATAAGTGAAGAGACATACCAGGTTCATGGATTGGAAGACTGAACACAATAAATACATTAATTCTTTACAAATTGATCTATGGCTTTAACATATTTCCAATCAAAATCCCAGGATAATTTTAGTGTTTTAGGTATAGAAGGTTATTCTCAAATTTTTATGGAAATGCAAATAGGTTAGAATAGCCAAAACAATTTTCAAAAAGAAGACTAAAGTGTCATGAATAAGTCTACCCAATGTCAAGACTTATCAAGTAACTATAATAATCAAGCCTGTCTGGGAATGGTGGAGGGACAGACATAAAGATCAACGGGACAGAGCAAAGAATCCAGAAATAGACCCACACAAACATGCCTAACTGACTTTTGACAGAAGTGCCAAAATGATCCCATGGAGGATAGAGAGCCTTTACAACAAATTGTGTTGGAGCAACTGGACAGCTCTAAGCAACAAAACAAAACAAAAACAAAACTTAACATAAGTCTCATACCTTATACAAAAATTAACTTAAGAATGGATCACAAACTTAACTATAAAATGTAAAACTGTAAAACTTACAAAACTAGGAAAAACAAAGGGAAAACTAGTTGGGGTTAGATTTCTGATCCTAGTAATTTAAAGGTGTGGACTAATATACTAGGGAATACCATTCTTGGACAAAAACAAGGCGTGGTTTTACAGCGATGATACTGCTTCTCTTTGATGCCTTGTAAATGGTCTCAGAAGGTCGCCACAGGAGGGTTCTCAAAAACATCTCCAGCAATGGCATCGGCCGGGCATAAGATGGGTGTGGTTTTCCAGAGTGATGCTTTGGGGGGACAGAGTTCATTTGGATGTAGAAGTTCTATACCTCGAAAATAAGAGAGCCTTTCTCCTTTATGATCCAGTCTGCATAATTTCATATTTGGGGTGGTGTTCGTCTTGCAACCCTGAGGGTCTCAGATACTGTGCCCCTTAAAAAATCAGGAGGGAAAGAGCATCTCTGGGGTGCTGTCCTTCTTCCTGAGGATGAGAGGAAGGCTCTCTGGAGAACTCAAAGCACCTCATGGCTGGTCTGGGCTCAGGGGACTCGTGTGGGCACAGGAAGGAATGTCACTCTGTCCCATGCAGAAGCTGACTTTCCTCTCGGTTGGTTGGTATTACGAGAAACCTTTCTCTCTCTCTCTCTCTCTCCCTCTCTCTCTCTCTTTTTTGGCAGAGGCCCCTTGTCAAACCTCTGCAGGCCCGGGAGGTTTCCAGGCCAATTCTGTCCTCAGGCTAGAGGGAATTAAGCAGCTCCTGCCCCAACCCGGCCTCTGTTCCCGTCACTCATGGAAGCAGGGGACCCCGCCTATGCCCCGGCCTTCCAGAGGGGCTCAGCATCACCTTTGTTCTTGCTTGTGCCTCTCCCTACCCCAGATAAAGCTATCTGTTCTCAGGAGCCCGGGGCTCAGCTCCTGACTCCAAGCCCACTTAGGGCTGTCTTGCTTTCCTCATCCCTTGGCTGTCTCCCTATTTATTGCCTTACCCAATAGTTTCTCGTTGCCCCTGACTGACGCCTGCTGCCAGGCACCCCACTTTCCCCAGCCATACATAGTTCAGTTAGATGGTTCTGGAGTGCTCCCGGAAGATGCTCCGTGCCTAGCTGGGTTATGGGGTACAACAGAGAGCTAACTCCCTTCCTACACCAAGGTACTAGATTACAGCCAAGTTTGGTTCCAGAGAATTCCTTGGAGGAACAATCGACCCTTTAGAAATTAGAAATTCGAAATTAGAGTCAGGCATAGAAATGGACATGGCTGTGGGTAATGGTAGGGAAGTCTCCCTGGGCTCTGCACTCCACTCCAGGGACCAGACCAGATCTTGGAGGGTTTATTCAAACGACGGGTGCCCACAGTAGCCCAGGTGATTACAGGAACCCTGGGAAGATAGGATAGTCTGGGGTCAGTATCAGTGCATTGGAGGACCATGGTCAAAGGCCCACAGCCCTGGGAGTGCTCTGATGACCTGGGCCAGGCCCACCTGTGGCCTGGCATGCCGCTGCTTCCCCAGGTGAGTGATGTCCTGCTGCCAGACCAGGTAAGGCGGAAAGCTCCATATCGGCCCCTACTTTTTCCCTCTCCCAGGTGGCACTTGTTCAGAAAGCAAGGTGCACCTTGAGCTGTGCCTGAGTCTGAATTGTAGCGCTGGAGTTTCCTGTGCCTGATGGTGTAGACCCGAGCTCCGTCTCCCCACAGGAGGGACCCCCAGACCTCATTCTCGGGCGATCCTGCTACAAGGCCAAGGAGGCAGACCTTCTGAGGAATGCCAGCCGAGGGCTTCCTGGCCGATTGCCAGGGATGAATTCACTTGGGAGTGGCAAATCTCTGGGGGTAGACTGGAAAAGCCAATTCCTATCTCTAGTTTTGAGGCTTCTGTGTCAAACCCTGTTAAAATAGGGAGAGGATTCTTCAGCCAGAAGGCTGGGTAATCTTGTCTCTACCCTACAGTCAATCCACAAGAGGATCCTGTTAGAAATCTGAATAGCCAGAGACATTTTTGGGAGCAAGCGCTCAGACAGCGGTGTGTTTGATGACACAGTGACAGGTGACTCAGTAAAGTGACATGCATCATGGAGACTGCTGGTGCTGTGCACGCTGTCCTTTATCCTGTGGCCAGGGAGCCAGCCTAGTAAATGATCTTGGTAGCAGGCAGGGGGGAAGAGCGGGGGAGAGGTGCTCTGCCAACCAGGGAGGGAGGGGCAGCGGAAGAGTGGCAGTGATCCAGGCCAGGACCGGGGCATGGCGACAGGAGACAACCGGCCAGTTCATAGGTTCCAATTCGCCCAGTCTCTTGAATGAGAAACTGGTCTTTACGTTCGAAAGAGTTTTCCTGTGCACAGTTTAGGGAAATTCTGACAGTCACAGTCTTGTTGGGAAGGCATTGCAGGTGCAAACCCAGTCGTGTATGCAGGGACACAAGACGCCAGGGCTGAGCGAGAGCCTGGCTTCGACCAACAATCACAGAGTGTGCGCTGCAGCCAGCATCAGCAGGTAGGCGAATTTCCCTGCTTACCTGTCTTGAGTCACTTAGCACATAACGTTCCAGGCCTTTCCAGCAAGCATCTCTTGCCATCTGGATTTCCAAAAGGCTTCTCTTGTTGATAGAGCCATGGGATCACTTTGCCTACTGACTTAATCCTGTCCATTTGTTAGCAGGGTTTGACTCAAGAGCCTCAGGGAAGCAGATAGGAATGGGGCGCAGGGCGGAGGGGGGGGTGGGGGGAGATAAAGGGGAGAGGGGCGTAGCTGCCTTCTGGCGGCTCGTGGCAGAGCGAGGAGGACAGGTACGGCGACCAACAATTATAACATCAAGCGGTGAGTGTTTAAATCAAGCTGAACCCTGTGTGTTTGGCACCCAAAGTTAAGGATGACTAGCTGAGGAGCAGGAGGCAGAAGGGCGGGGGCCGGTAAGAAGAGGCGAGTTGTAGATTTGCAGCAGCTTGGCTGGTCTTATAAAATAAGTACTAGGGATAGGGAAAGACAAGGTGGGCTTTCTGGAGAGGGCGCAGAAGGGCACAGGTGCAGAGGTCAGCGAGCCATGGTGTATCTGTGGGAGAATGGATCACTGTGGCCCTGGAGAGAGGGGGTATTGTAATCCTGGGAGCTGATGCTGCAGAAGGAGGTGGTGGTGGGATCACAAGGGCTCTTGTGTGCCAAGTGAGGGAGTCCGAGCTCTATCCTGTAGGTTATTGGGAAAAAGCAGAGGGCTTTGAAGAGCAAGTTTTGTGATTAGCTTTGCTTTTTAGGACTAGAACTGGGCATTCTTCCTTTCTTACCAGCCCATGGGTATACATGCAGTTATAGCAATAGGGAGATCATGTTTTACGCCCATAATTGCATATTCTCCTTCCACCTGCTGAAGAGATCTTCCAGCTGTGAGATCTCAGGACACCCTGAGAGGGAGGCTCCTGCTGGGTTTAATTCCGGGGTCCGTTGAGGCCAGGCCACTGCCCAGCTCCCAGCCCCGGGTTGAAGTTGGCGTGCCCAGCTCCCAGCCCCGGGTTGAAGTTGGCGTCCCCACCTCCTACTGGTTCTCCCGCCCCCATCCAGACCATCTGTGCTCACCTCTCCTGCAGGTGGGGATGTTACTTCTTCTCTGTGATCTGTCCTGTTGCAGTGTCCCACACCAGGTTACTTAGGCCCAGAAGTATCACACGACTTTTGTCAACCTTCTTCCTTTTTTATTAAGACTTTATTATTTATAACTACAAATATAAAATATCTTATACATGTAAATAAATAAAATATCATATATATGTTTAATACAGATGAAGATTAAGGCTTACAACCAAACTCCTTTTTGGGGGGGGGACCTTGAGACCCACCACTTTCCTCCCAGAACATGCGGCTGGATTTGAGGCTCCCTCTTAAAGAAACCTTTGCTCTAGTGGCCTTTCGCTGGATGCTTTTCAACCTTCCCGGAGGGAGGTCCTTGGTGTGAGTTTATGGTTGTGTTTAAGTGAATTCCCAGCAACTCAGAAATATTTTAGAAGACGGATTGCATTTTGGAAGTTTCTCTGTCGCGAATGCTGCGCCTCTGTCCTTCAGGGTAGAAGTTGCATAGAGGAAAGTGGGGAACACCGTGGAGGTGGGCAGGGCCTGGAACCAAGGCAAAGGAACTCCGAGCCCGGGTCTGCCACTTAGTGTGTGACTTTGGACACGTCACTTAGGTTTGCTCCGTCTCAGTTTTGTCATCTATAAAATGGGGATGATAACAGTACCTACGACGTAAAATTGTTGTGATGCTTAAGTGAATGAAGGATACGGCTGTGCCTTTAGTACTTCTGATGTGCAGCCGCTTTCTGCTTCAGGTGACAAGGACGGAGGGATGTGACTGGTGAAGTTGCAGCGGTGCAGGAGCGATTACGTTCGTGGCACTTTCAGATGGTAGAGCTGCGGGACACTGCTTTGCCTTTCAAATGAGCACGGTCGCCGGAGGTTGGAGACTATTTTTCTCTGGAGCAGATTCGGGCTAAGGCTGCCAACTGTTTTTATGGGGGATTTAAAAATGTAGCTTTGGGGGCGCCTGGGTGGCTCAGTGGGTTAAAGCCTCTGTCTTCGGCTCAGGTCATGATCTCGGGGTCCTGGGATCGAGCCCCCCATCGGGCTCTCTGCTCAGCAGGGAGCCTGCTTCCCCCTCTCTCTCTGCCTGCCTCTCTGCCTACCTGTGATCTCTCTCTCTCTCTGTCAAATAAATAAATAAATCTTTTAAAAAAATAATAAAATAAAATGTAACTTTGCCCAGAGCCAGGGGAATAGATAATCTGACCTGGGCGGGTATTGTCTCTGTGACAATCTATGGCTCCCATCGGGCAGCGTAGAGGTGTTTGGAAAAGTGAGGTGTTAAAAAAGACAAGTTGCAAAAGAAAAAAAATTGTGCCTCTTTGACGCTTGCACTCGAATGGATCTAAGAGCAAGGTACTGGTGGCTCAGAGATTAATTGAATAATTACTGGAAGCCCCCAGCTCCTCTCGGGCAGAAGAGGCTCCAGGAGCAGAAGGTTCATGAGCTGCTAAGGGAGGCTGGGTCTTCCCACCCTGGCTGCGGAGCCTCTGGCTGCTGCACACGGCTGAGCCTGGAAGACAGGAAGTGTCCTCATGAAGTTCATTGTCTCAAGCTTCTCTCCTTGTTGATAGGCAGGAAATGCGGTATGACTGCTACAAGTCCAAGAGGCCGTCCAAACCCAGTGTCACAGCAGTTTTCTGCCCCAGACCCAGTAGGTGGGACCGATGGCTCACTGTGGCCAGGCTGAGTGGTAGTCTATTCAGAGGGCTTGCGTCCCCATGTCCTTCGGTGATTCCCAGTGCTGGTGGATTTCATGGGACTGACCAGCCACCAAGAGAAGGTGTGTCTTTTCTCCACACGTCAACCCTCCATTTTTGTGTAAAAATAATGATCTGTTTTCAAAAGCTTATTAATATTAAAACTTTAGTAATTAAATAAAGTCAATTTTAGAAAAGAAAAAAAATTCCCCTTTCCACCAGCATCATCATTTTGGCACATTTCCTTCAGACTTAGCCACGTTGCAAATGTAGTTTTAAAGATTTGCAACCACTAATCAACCACGTGTAGTCTGGTCTTCACTCAACATCATGTTGTAAGCATCATCAGTGTTGCTATATGATTTCATAACTATTCTTTAGAGCTTTATGACAAATATCCCACTGAGTTACTAGACCATCATTTATTCAGTCATTTCTTATTAATGAACATTTAGATCATTTTTGACTTTGGCTATGATGGGGACTGCTGTGAGAAAATCTTTGTATTAATAGTTGGTTTCTTCTATTAAAGTCTTCCTCTGGGTAAAATAAAGGTAATGGGGTTACTGGGCTGAAAGGTACAAACATTTTCTTCTTCTCCTTAATACATATTATTTTCCGAAAGGGTAGAACCAATTTGCAAGGTTACCAGCTATGAATGATGCTACCATTTCCTGTTCAACTTTACTCACATTGCCTGTTACCATCAAAATTTGTATTACTAATTTTTATAGCTAAGACTTAGTACCCCACATCTGCTTTAACTGCATTTCTTGAATTATTAATGTTTTCCCTTTATCTGACCCTTTTGTCCAGGAAGACTTACCAAACCATCCTACCCTGCTGGCCTTAAGTTTCTAGGACATCCCTACAGCCCCCATGTTAATCTTGAATCTGTTTTCAATGATTCTTAAAATTCGGCGAGGATCTCCCTGCCTGCCCCTGGCTCCCGCCAGTTTTGATTCTCTTCCAGGCTCTCCTAGTGTGCACGTTCTCTGTCTAGCCAACTCCTCCAGTTGTTTCAATTAAGGAATTACTGTTCCATGCGCTCTGGACAGCATTCCTCCCTCTCCCGACAGTAGGTACTGTTTAGACAGTACAAGTGGGAAAGAGTATTTCCCTGTACATTTGATGAGAATGTGTTTTCTCTTGTGGGAGTTGTCCATGTCCTCTGCTATATCCTTCCTTCATTTATTCATTCATTGCAAAAAATATTGCTAAGTGCCTAAGATGTTCTGGATGGTAGAGCTATGACAGCAAAGGCATAGTCTCTGCCTTCATCCAGCTCAAATTTTACTGGGGCACCCACACACTATTAATAAGCAAGTGAGCAAATGAATAATATATCATGCTACAGGGACAAAAAACCAAATAGGGTAAAGGGACAGAGAAGGCTGGGGAAATGTGGGCAATGGTGTCCCGCTGCTACCTTGCACCAGCTTTTGAAAATTGTGTGCATCCCTCCCAGCTCCTGTTCAGTGACCTCACGTTTGCAGCTGGAAATTGGTGGTGGTGGAAGTATTTATATCACACACGTAAAATGCTACAATTCAGGGGCAGCAGTTGTTAAACTTTTATCAGTACACAACTGGTTATGGGGTGCCACTTTGTGTGGGTGAGTCAGGGAAGATCTCACTGAGAAAGTGGCATTTGACAAGGAGGAGATGAGGGAAGGAGCCATATGGGTTTTTTGGGGAAGAGCACTCCAGGCAGAGGAACAGCCAATGCAAAGTCCCGAGGCAAGGTTGGTTGCATGTTTCAGAAACAGCAAGGAGGCCAGTGCAGCTGGAGCATATTTGGAGGAAATGGGGAGCAGAACAAGGGTGGTAAGTGATGGGAAACAAGGGGGAGACTGGTTAGAGACAAGATCAGATGTAGGCCTTGTAGGTTATTGTAAATATTTTGGCTTTTACTCCTGATTTGAGATGGAAGTCATTGGAGGATACTGAGCTGAGTAATGACAAGTTCTGATTTATCTTTTAAAGGATTGCTCTGGCTTCTGTGTTGAGTATAGAACTGTAGGAGGGCTGAATTCCAACCATTAGCAGGCTATTGAAATAATCCAGGAGAGAGTTCATGGTTGTTTTGATTGTTACTGGAGGTGAAGAAATGGTTAGAGTCTGAATACACAGTTGAGGAAGGACCCACGGTATTTGTGATGCATCAGATATGCTGCTTGTGGGAAAGAAGCCAAGGATGACCCCTTTCTATTAAGGCCCTTTCTTGTGTTGACATTAAAGAAAATGTTTTAGTTTGGGAAGATCTCAGGTATGGTGGCAGAGTCTACCACTTAAGCTCTTTGGTTTTTCTTTCTTTCTTCTACACAAATTTTATTCTGAGGAAAGATTTCCTATGTTTGATTTTGAGCAGTCCAGTCCTAAGTAAGTGAACCAAGCAAACTGGGAGGAGAGTACAAGAGGTCCACAAAAATTCGTTCTCCTCCTTTCTCATATACAGTCGCAGAACTGACGTTGGCCATGAAGCACCTAGATGCAGCTCTGGGACCAAGTGTGGACTAAGGAAAGGGGAGTGGAAGTATCAATTCCAGGTGATCCCCCCCACACAAGAGAAGACATTTTTCTTCTTTTGAGCTCCTCAGCTGAAACACCGATGTCTACGTGCTGATGACTTAGCTTTGACCACGGAACCAAGAACCGTCGAGTAATAGGATGGAGAAAACTGAGGTTTTGAGGGGACCACAAAAAGCAGAACTTCTGCCCTCCAACTTCCCTCAGGACTCTTATGTGAGAGAGAAAACACCATCTTTTTTTTTATTATTATTAACATATAATGTATTATTTGCCCCAGGGGTACAGGTCCGTGAATCATCAGGCTTACACAGTTCACAGCACTCACCATAGCACATACCCTCCCCAATGTCCATAACCCAGCCACCCTATCCCTACCCCCCTACCCCCCAGCGACCCTCAGTTTGTTTCCTGAGATTAAGAGTCTCTTATGGGAAAACACAATCTCTTTAAAGTCATAGTTTCTTAGAGGTGTTTTCAGTACAGCAGTTTAAACTTTACCCTAATATAAGAGCCCATTCCAAAACAAACCAATCAACCAGCAGAAAGTCAAAAAGTTGGAAGCAGCATCGGTCAGTTGAGGAATGAAGTCTGCAGGATCAGAACCTTTAGATGAGTATAAAATGGAGGAAGACCAAAGGCGGAGGGCCATCCAGGAGCCCGGAGCAGCTATGGATGGTTGGCCATGATTTTGGTGGGAATAGTGTGAACAGATTTACACTGGAAACAGTGAGGAGAAAGACATTGGGTGAAGGAGAGGAAAGAATGCTGGCATATTTTTTTTTAAGTTTTTATTTATTTGAGAGAGAGTGAAAGTGAGAGAGGTCACAGAGCTCTGGAGAGGGAGAAGCAGACTCGCTGCTGAACGAAGAGCCCGATGTGGGGCTCGATCCCAAGACCCTGGGACCATGACCTGAGCCAGAGGCAGTCGCTTAGCCGAGTGAGCCATCCAGGTGCCCCATATGCTGGCATTTTAAGGCAGGAAGATTTTCCCAGCATGAGACCAATGTATACTGGGAAGTGGGGGCTGAAGTCAAAAGCCTTTAGGGGAAGTTGTTCTGTTGTGAAGAAGGCAAAACAATGAGAAATCACCCTGGGAGAAGGCTCCCTTGCAGTCACAGAGGAGGTGGGTAGGAATAATCTAGTAGGTCTTTTGAAAAATATGTCTTTTATTGGCCATGCACTAACCTTGATCTATGCTAAGGGAGGGGGAAATAGACATGTAACAACCTTCCACATTAAAGTTAATGGGGAATCTCCTATAAAGTCTAAGGGCAGAATATGGCATGATGAATCTGTATGATTATTTCATGAAGCTTCCCAAAGATAAATAAGGCGCTTAAGAGACGTGTTTATTGGTGAACAATTTATATCAGTGTACGTAGCATCAGCTGGAATGTAATACACAATTGCTGAGGATAAGGCAGGAAACGATCACCAAGTTTGGCTCCAGCTGGCGCTGGCCTCTTGGGAATGCAGTAAATAACTGCCGAATCACAATGAAGATAAATTGGTGCACTGGGTGAACACTTCCAGAGAGCCCATACGTACCTCTTTACTCTCTTTAAAGAGCTGGTATTGCCTGGCCCTTGGGGGAAGCAGCAAGATTTCCCTTGAAGACCACTCTGGAGGCCAGGTCAACATCTTTGGCAGAAGGAAAGGTGTGGTGTCCCAGTACTCCAGGGTCCTGTCCAGGCAGCTTTGTGAGCCTAAGTTTTGCTGGAAAGATTGAGCTTCCATCTTTTCCATAGCCCTGTGGGTGCCTACAGCTGGAAGAGCTCTGCCCACTTCCCTTTTCTCTGCATCTTCCACACTTTGCTGCTCCGAGGGGACGTTCCTATGGTTGCATTCCTCGCCCCCCCCCCCCCC
>CM052898.1:59566233-59627597 GCA_028534135.1 Potos flavus | reverse complement strand
TTAACAATGGCAAACAGTTATCCAATGCTTCTGCATTCTAGACATCAAGCTAAGCCTTGTATTTATATTTTTCAGGTAATCCTTAGAATACCTCTTCAGTTAATAATACCTAACATTTATTGAGTGATTACCATGTGTCATGGATCAGCTAACTCAATCCCCAGCTCTTCGTTTGTGTCTGTTTATCCCACTATGAACTCCATGACTGCAGGAATTGACTCTAGCCTTTTCCTTATATTCCTAGATGCCAGAACACTATAGGCATATTTCGGGTACCTGACACATGCTTTTTTAAAAGAATGGATGCTTGGAGAAATGGATTGGAGCCCAGCTGAGATTAGGTCCCCCACTTAAGAAGAGCATCCTCATTAGTTGGGTGCATGTGCAAGGATCTGTCTCCCTAGGTGAAAGTTTCTAGAAGAACTGAAGAAGCCTATTAGATACGAAGTACAGAAAATGGGGTGAAAATGGGTGTCGGCATCTACCTGGTTACGGTTCTCCAAGGTAACCTGAATTGAATAGGGTGGGGCAGGAGTGAGGACCATTTTGGGGAGCATGAAGTAGATACTAATAGGACTTCTGGTAAGCCAGTGTGGATATTATTTATCACAACAATTTTTGCTCTCTCTATAACCATACTTCTTTTCAATATGACTTTGCAAGTCTCCCCATCAGGAAGTGAAGTCTATTGCTCTATTTCTTAAATCTGTATTGGCCTTATGACTTACTTTAGTCAAGAGAAAGTGGCAGAAGTGACACCACTCCAGTTCTGAGCCTAGGACTCAAAAGGCTTTTGGGTTTTTCTCTCTTAAAAACCTGTATGGCCATGTGAACAAGCCCGGGCCAGCCTGCTGGATGACGACAGACCAAGTGGACCAGAGGAGCTGAGTCAACCCAGTTGTCTGGCCCCAGAAATGTGACAGCATGGGGATTGTCAGCAAAGCCAACCAACAGCTGACCCATGTCTGATTGGAGGTGCATGAGGGAGCCAAGCCGAGTCTTCAGCAGACTTCCCACTGAGTGCGGAGCCCCATGAGGGGCTCAATCCCACAACCCATGAGATCATGACCTGAGCCAAAATCCAGAGTCAGATGCCCAACAGACTGAGCCACTCAGGTGCCCCAGAGAGGAAGATATCTGACTGAGATCTAGGTCAGTGGCCCAGCCGATGAATCAGTCCATCTACATCCTGTCTGCAAAGGCATAGCTCCAAAGCCCTCTGCATCTTTGGACATTATCCCCAAGGCAAGCCAGCAGCTGTGGCTACGCCACCCACAAAGGACCCATGTCACCTCCTGCTGCTGCACTCCTTGGAGGTGTGCGGTGATGCGTGGGCACGAGAAGGTAAAGACTGTGACACTGACTAGCTGTGGGACTTAAACTCCTGGGGCCTAGGTTTCTTCATCAGTAAAATGAGGACAGTACTGCTTGCCTGCTAGGGTCACTGGTAGGATGAAATGAAATAGTACATGTGTGGGACCTATCTCATTGTAGGATTGGGTGAGGTGTGAGGGAAATCCTGCAGGGCTGGGCCCTAGCATAACTGACCCTGGGAAAGATGTCTTCCCCCCCATGAATGAAGAGACAGTCCCGGTGTTCCCTTGCCGGCTATAGGCCTACTTTACCATGATCTTAGAGCCGCCAGAGGAGGCCTGGGGCAGGTGGGGCTTCCCCTTTGCCTGAGAACTCACGCACCCGACCGCGGGTCCTGCCTTTAACGACTTAGCTGACGCCCAGGTCAGGACAGGGCCGTCCTTTTGGCAAAACTTCCCTGCTCTTTGTGCTAGCGATGTAGTGTTTAGTGAATTTCTTCCTGTTTTGGAGCCCAGAAATGATTGTGTTGGTGGCCAGGGCACGTGTTTTCCTCACAGGAGAACAGGAGTGGTAATGGTTTGCTCGTTTTCGGCCGAGTTGCCTCCTGCTCCCCCCAGGCCGCACCTCCACCCATCAGCGCTGCCCCAATTCCTGTGGGTCAGCAGACTGGGCCCACGGGTGTGGATTTATGTGCATCAGAAGTTTGATTGAGGGTCAGCAAGAGTCATTTGAGATGTGATGACAATCACAGGCTCAGACCCTACAGTTGTAGCTGCTTTTCCTTTTCACAGACTTTTCCCCGGGGCCTTCTGTCTTAAGCAGTTGCCAATGTCTGCTAAAAAGCTTAATCTTTCCCCACAGTCCCAGAAAACATGCAAGCTTTGGGTCATCTACTCTTTTTTGTCACCCCATCGCATTGCATATTCTTCCAGAATTTTTGTACACACACACGCACACACACGCACTCACTGATACACATGCGTACATTCATATATGTATGTATCTCTCCAAATACGTGTGTGTATACATATGAGGAGACAATACCTGTATGCTCGTATGCACATGCATACATACACGTATGCATGTAAAATGGGATCATACTGATTAGTGACCTCTTGTTTTCACGTAATGTATCATAAATATCTTTTCTGATCAGTAAACCTTTAGTAAAAGATGACAACCTGGTGCCATGGGGGGTCTTGTTTGACAGTGTCTTTTAAATAGCTGAATTTGACTGTCTTAGGGAGGGGCGTGTATCCTTCGGGGGTGTTTGAGATTGCCATCCCAAGTTTTATACCATTATTTATGATTATTAGTATCCCACCATAGCAATCATTATTTCTCAGCAGTAACTGGCATTGGGGGTCAGACAATTCCCTGTTTTCTGAGACTGTTTTGTACAGACACACTTAGTGTCTCTGACTTCCACTGACTCAAGGCCAGGGGTGCCCCCAGGTCAGTGTGACCTGAACTGACCCTGGGCGTGGCCAAACTGAGCCATCTGTCATGATGGATTCTCCTTCCTAGTATAGAGATCAACATCCTCGTGTACCTGGGGACAGTCCCAAGTACTCTTGCGGTCTTCCAATAAGATGTACTTATTTGTAGCCTCCTTTCCTCTCAGAAAGTCCTTGTTTGGATGATAAACCATTTGGTCACTCCAAGTATAAGGCTGTACTTCAGAAATGGTTGGAGTGTCAGAATTCTGGGCAGGAGACACTAGATGTGCTGAATGTGCTCAATGTGCCTTCCCAGACTTAACCCATGTGCCTGATGGTAGATGGTTTCCACTGGGCGGTGCCATGGACAGATCCTACTCCCTGCTCCAGGCCTGAGCATCGGGGCATTCAGTGACAAGGGCACATTAAAAAAAAAAAAAAAAAAATGAGTAAAGAATTGGCTTAAGGCCAAAGCTAGGCTGGAGAAACAGGATGTCTGGTGACCCCTTGGATTCAAGAAGACCTGGAACTTTACAAGAAGGGACAACCTCTTTTATCCACCCACTGTGGAACCCCAAACAGTGAGACAGTCTGTGAGTGTGGTATTAACACTTATATTATGTACTGGATGGATATTTGTGCTTTATATGTAAAGATTAAGCATTTTTCACTGAACCAGTATTTGCCCCCTTGGGGACAAAACCACTCGTGTTGAGAAGGCATGGCCTAGAGAGGCCAGTTCAGGCTCCACGTTTTATAGACTAAACCCTCAGTGCGTCAAGGGCTTTAGGGTCCTCTCTCTCTCTCCACCTTGGAAGCTGGCATTTCCCCTGAGCCCATCTTCAGGTGGAGGGTCAGCTTTGCTTGAAACCCCCAGCCACAGTTTCCAGAGATCACTCGGGCCAGAGCCAGAACTCAGGGCTCCCAAGTCTTTGGCTAGAGCTCATCGCTTGAGTCCGTTCTGTCTCTCCCTGGATTTCTTCCTAAAATGCTCAAACCTCCACTCCCATTTACACCGAAAAGATGGAATAGGTCTGCCTCAGATGCCTCAGAGAGAAGGCTCCCAGAAGCTTCAGGATGTTTGTTCAAGAGTCATACACAAGGCAAACATGGTGGAATGAGGCTTTTTCTGTGGGCTGGCTGGAGAGGTGGAATCTATTGTATCTGACTTTAGAAACTTTGTAGTTGACCCCCTCATGAGAGGACACATGCTTCACTCACTCAAGGCCCCAGAAAGGTTTTCCCCAGGAGTCCTGCCTAGGAGCAGCTGGTTATCTGGGATGTGGAAGAGGATTAGGCCCCAAACCTCCTGACTGCAAAGGAGATGGGCTCTCAGCCTGGAAGGTAGGTGGGACGGACCTGGCTGCGGACCCTGCTTCTCCCTGATGCTGTTTCCAGCTGGATCCTTCAGCATTTAGAGCCAGCTCCGTGCAGGAAATGTGTCTTGTGTTGAAAGCTGAGGTTCTTGCTATTGTTCATTCTTATTTATGGCCTTTTATGGGATTGGTGCTCCTTTAAAGAGACCTGTTAGCTAATCCTTGTGGGCAGCTCTGTTTATCGACACATGATTTGCTCTGCGTTAGTTATGCTTGAATCATGGGCATTACTACAATCTGGAAGACCACAGCATTTTACAAGAGGTGGTGCCTTTCCTTCCATCAGTTTTCTCAAATGTCCTCTTGGAACTTGCTCATCTAACCTCACTTCAGATTCCTGCTTTTCACTAGGAATGGTGTATTGCTACTGGATTTTAAAAATTAAAACTATTCGGAACATATATGGTAAGGAACATTTGGGGGATCATTTACATGTTAATATCAATATTAATCTAAATAATAATAATATTATTTATTGGTTTCCATGGGCCAGATCTATGCTAAGCACTTCCATGGACAAACTCATTTAATCCCTGTAGCTATATTATGATATATGAATTCCCTCCGGGGTAAAACTGAGGGTCAGAGAAGTTAAGTAATTCGATCAAGAGTACTCAGCCACTGAATGCCAGAGTATTATGCCTGCTCAGAGAACTCGGGGGAAGAGTGTCCCGTTTGCCTGTTCTTTCTGAGACACGTACAGTCTCAGCATGCTTACTGGGAATGCAGTGTGGAGTCACAAAGATGGCATTGCTCCAAAGTCAGAAGGTCTGGATGTGAGTAGCAACACCTACCCTGTCTATATTAAATTTATTATAAGGATTGAGTGCTACAATCTGCATGACTAAGGTCTTTATAATTGTAGGTTATGCTAGCTTTTATAAAAGATGACTGTTACATATATATACATACTTGTCTCTACATGTCTATACACCACACACACAAACACACACACATACACACACAATGTCGATGGGCTTATATCAGGTTGCTCACAGTTGCACAAGCTCTTCCTGGGATTAGGATTTCTGGACTGGAAGAGGCCTAAGAGATCCCCACACTTTACAAATGAGGACAGCAAGGTTTGGTGAGAGATTTCTTTGTTACTTTCCCCAGGATCAGCAAAATGACAGTGAGGCTTACAGACTAATGACTCGAGGGTAGGCAGGGACCAAAAGAGTTGTAACATGTAAATGTAATGTTAGAAAGCTTGGATCATCTGCGGGAAGAACCCAGACCAGATTAGGAGAGGAGTAGACTGGAGCCAGAGGGACAATCACGATGGTGGGGGGAGCAGGAAGGGACAATTTCAGGGGGCTGGACGGTGCTATCTATAAGGCAGGACATTCAGAAAGCTTTACACCTGAGCTGACCCGATGCTGTTTCTTCTTCACATGTCCTCACTTTTCTTTCCATAGGCAATGGGCAGTGCTCCGTGGCTGCATATCTATGGGTAATTGGGTTTTGCCGTGTTCAGGGAGGCTGGCTTAAGACCAAGGCTGGGGCAAATAATACATTATGTGTTAATTAAAAAAAAAAAAAAAAAAAAAAGACCATACATTTGACATCTTACCAAGAGGCTGGATTTTTGGAGTGTACTAAAGGTATCCCCAAGGGCAAGTCAACTTTCGAGACCAGAAGTGGCCAGGTAAAGGGCCTGTACTGAGTCCACTGAGCCTCTGGTGAGATGAGGGTGAAGGGTTTGATTCCCAAAGGAGGTCAGGACCAGCTGGTCTTCATAGAAGTGACTCCAGGAGCCAAACTTCGTGCTAATCTCAGCCACGATGCTCCCACACTCCACATCAACTACCCATTCTCCCCTCCGAGGCTGAGATGACCCCACACTCCTCTTTCCCCATCTTCCTGCAAATGCCTGGTCCCAGTCCAAACTAGATGAAAGGGTACCAACAAATTATCCAAGTCCACAGCTGACAAAACAACCCACAGCACACGTCCTGTGCCCAGATGGGGACCGGGGTCAACTGTGTCATCTGTCTTTACGGAAGAGAGTATGTTATTATACTAATTACAGTGTACTGGGCTTTACTGGGAACCAAAAATAGAGCTATGTGGCTTCTAGGGACAGGCACCAACATTCCTTTGGCTTCCTTGGCTATTGTGATTTTTTTTTTTTTTTTGAGAAATCTTTGCCATGATTAGGGAAGAAATGGACTGCCCGAAGCTGTGCTGCCTTAGGCATTTTGGGAAGGGCAGGTGCATTTGACCTATGCCACACTCACATTTGCCCTCTGCAGGATGCCATTCCCTATGGTCATGTGTGATTGCAAGAGAAACAAAACGGGCAATCCCACTCTGTCTTCTATTCCAGTGTTTCGATTTCCAGGCTCTTCACGTCTCTTAATGAGGAGTTGCACGCCACAGCCCAGCTTGGGTGGGCCCAAGAGACCTTTTCCCTGGAGAAGAAATTGGAGAGAGTTTCATGCTGACTCTGCAACAGGATGAGAGAAGGAATTAGCATTTATTGAGCTCCCGCTGTGTGCTCTTCTGCGCCAGATGCTTTTGCTGAACACCGCGAAATCTCTGGAAGGTAAATGTAGAATTGAAAGCTCTGGGTAAAGAAGCCAAGGGTGGAGCTGGAATCTGGGCCCAAGTCTGTTCATTCCAAGCCCAAGTTCTCCCTGTGTGTATCAGGATGCAATTAGTCCACAGCAGAAAGGACAGACTTCTTAGTGGCCTAGCTGCCCATGTGATATCTCATGGGAGATAGGGTGGAGGTGAAATGGGACAGGACAGGAAACACTCTTATTGTTTCTGTTCTCAGGTAGGCATAATCAACTGATGTTCACAAACTCAAATGCCTTTGGTGGCCTGGTGGGATATGTAAATATGAGTGAAGTGTGGTGAATAGGGAGTTGGGGGGACAAAGCTATAATGGAACCAGGACACGCATGTCCCATTGGAAGACATCAGCGTTCACGTTTTTAAAAACATTACTGGCCAAACCAAACATGTCTGTGAACCAACCAGGACCAAGGACTGCCATTTCAGGACTGCCAATTCGAATGTCCCTCTAAGCATCAAAGGCATTGTATAATGTTTGATCTCTTCATTTTTTTTTTTTTTAAAAGGAGAATAAATAGATTACATATGTAAATTAAAAACTAAACATGCACACATGCAGCCATGGGCATATGCATGTATGTGTATATATATATTTATATTTTGAGTGGAAGGAATTTGATGAGTGTTACATTATTATTTGTACTTTCCCTTCAAATTCCTTTTGCATATTAAAAGAAAGTACAGCATGTGAGAACTGAAAGCATCCTTCGTGCTTTAATCGAACTCACCCATTTTATAGATTTAAAAACTAAGGTCCAGAGAGAAAGAGTCTTCTCAGTTTCGCGTAACTGTTGGGAGAGCCAAGTCTGGGCCCCTGACTTCTTGTCCGGCATCCCTTTCACTACAGACTCATCCATGCACAAGTGTGTGTGCTAGATAGGAGTCAAAGCATCACGAATGGAAATGCTTGCAGCAGTGGTTTACACTGATTTAAGGTCAAGACTAGGCAGTGTCACTGTGTCCGGCTGGCAAAGGGGGACCAGACAGAATTTGCTTGTGAGGCCTCCTGGCTAAGTGCTACGGTATGAGGGAGTGACGATGTGAGCCTGGTGCTCTAACACAACCCCCACTTGGCTCGGGTTATTTAACTGCTGTGAGAGTCCAGGTGGGAGATATCCTAAGGACGATGTCTTTGCTCTGAGAATGGAGCGGTGGAGTCTTCTTTCTGAATGCAGCAAGAGGTTCCAAGCGGACAAGTGAAGGGAGAATTTTCTTTAAGCCAAATTTAAAACCCCACCCCCACTGGGCTAAGACTTTTATTTTATTTTTAAAGATTTTATTTATTTATTTGACAGAGAGAAAGAGATCACAAGTAGGCAGAGAGGCAGGCAGAGAGAGAGGGGGAAGCAGGCTCCCTGCTGAGCAGAGAGCCCGACGCAGGGCTCGATCCCAGGACCCTGAGATCATGACCTGAGCGGAAGGCAGAGGCTTTAACCCACTGAGCCACCCAGGCGCCCCCCCATTGGGCTAAGATTTGTCCTAACTCTAGATGAAAGGTGCTTTGAATTCCTTGGGAAAAAAATCATAATATTAGAGCTGGGAGGAACTCTGGAGAATAACCACTCAAATTCCTCATTACCAATGGGGAAACAGGTGAAGAAGTGGAAGGCGTGATCACCCTTACAACATGTGAGTTCTGGGAAAACAGTTTTTTGAGAGTCCCTGTCTATATAAATAATTCGAAACACTAATAAGAAATTATAATTTTAAATTAATATAATAAAAGTTAAACAATAAAATTATAAGTAGAAAATACAATAATTTTCTACTAAGTATATTATAAAATTCACAGGCCCATGTAAGGCATAGTAATTTATCGATGAAGATTTAGAATAATGAGTAGAGAAGAGGCACATATGTATTTGCTGTCCTGTCATGTGAATATTCTTCGTGGACTCTAGGCATTGTGTCTTCCTTTTCTGGGCCATGAAACATCCTTTCATGTTCTCTATTGTGAAATACACCTGGGTAATTTAATATCTCCCGCTATGAGAAAAATATAGCAACACTCGCAGTGTCATGGCTCCCTGGAACCTCTTTGTGTTGAAACCAAATAGATCTTCTTGCCTCTGTGGTTCCCTAGTGCATCTTTTTAATGCTGGCCTTATCATTACTCATGGCGCTCCATCGTGTTCTGTACCACTTAGGAATAATGGCTTCCAGGGACTCTCGCAAAGATTGTGACTGTGCTTCACTAATGATGACCACTGTATCCGTCAGACTCAACCAGGGAAACAGAATCAGTAGGATAAGTATATATTAAGAAATTTATTGTCAGGAGTTGGTGATGCAATTGTGAGAGCTCGATGGGTACATCCAAACTCCATAGGGCAGGCTGTTGGGAAGGTGGGCTGGAACTCTCAGGCATGAGCTGACACTGCTGTTCACAGGCAAAATTTCCTCTTGAAACTCTTGGAGGAGAAGGCTGCCGCCAACTCTAGAGTGAGCGGAGTCTGCAGCGGGCATGGGGTAACTGTCCCGCATGCCCACGGCAGGGGATTCACAGAGGAAAATATCCCTGCTGCCCTCGGGAACTATAGACTGGATGTGGTGCTGTGGTCAGAACACAGTTGAGTGAGAGCCGACCCAGGGGCACAGGCACAGGGCTCAGGACCAAGATGGTGGACTATTTTAAGTCCAGAGCCCTGACCTCATCCTGTGTCTGATGTGAGAGTCACCAAATCAGCATATCGGCACCATTTTGGCAGCCCGGTCTCATGCAATCCCTTAAGAGAAATACCACACCAGCCAGTGGGGGCAGTCTGCTTGTCAGGACGACCTCATAAGCATGAGTCCTGAAGCCCCTCAGGGCATTAAGTTGACACTATCCATTGGGATAGAAGCTCAGAGAGCATTCTGGGAAAGGGAGAAATGGGGATGGAGCTCACATGGATCCCAGTCTGGGCTCAGGATACCCCACTGAAATAGTAGTATCGGCTTTCAAGTACCTAAGTGTTCTTAGGAATGCCTTGAGGAAGATATTCCAAAACGAGGGGAGCAGACTGTGGGTGCCAAGGCTAGGGGATTGGAGTAGGGGCTCCACTTACTTGCCCAGATCTGAGTGTGGTGCTAGGGAAAGGAAATTGTTTAGGCTCACACAGCTGGTTGTTGGCAAACCTGTGGTGTCAGTCAGGTTTGACCAAGAAAGTTGCTACCAGTAATTATTAAGGGACCGAAGCTTATAAAAGCTTCACTAAAAAAGTAGGACAGATGGAATTCCTATGAAAACCCCACAGTTACTTGCGCTGGTATGCTTCCTTGAGAGACAGAGAATTAGAACGAGCCCAATGGGAATGTAATTTGGCCACATCTATAAGTGTTTCTAGAGCTGGGTAAGGAAGGGATAGTTCATTGGGCACGTTAGACCAGAATGCCAGTCTGCAAAGGATGCTAAGACACTAAGCCGTCACTAAAGTGTAACATAATGGAGAAAGCTGCAGTTCCCAGAGTTCCTACAGGGCTGATAGTCCCTATGTGCTCCAGAGATGGATGTGTAGAAGTGATGAGGGGTTCAAGGGGCAAGCAAAACACACACACACGCAATCCAGAAAGCATCAAGAGTTGGCGAGGATATAGAGCACCGGATGCTCTCAAACATTGCCGATGGAGTGTGGCTTGGCACTATCTCCTTTACTCTGCCTCTCAAGAAGGTGCCCAGCTCCCACCTGAGAAGATAAGAACTGGGGGGACATGAGTTACCTGGATATCTGTCTTCATAGACTAACAAGAGAAACTTGCGGAAACCTCCATTTCATCTTTTTTCTGTGTTGAGCAATCTCCCAGTTAAACTCTGGACATATGGAGCAACTGGTCATTCTGGGCTTCCAAGGCTTAGTGCTTTGGCCTTCCTTGGTTACACCAAAACTCCACCTCTAGTCCCAAGAAATGTCCTCAAAACTGATGCAAGCTCATCAGCGGTCAGCCAGGGAGTGGGCTAACTGACAGGAAGAGACTTAGAATTTGCCCTAATACTGACACTGGAAAGGGATTTCCCAAGGAGGTGAGAATGGAAGGCATTGCAGGCAGAGAAAATAGCACAGGCAAAAGTGTGGTGTCTGGAATAGGCATTAGCTTCCCAGGAATTGTAAGCAGCTTGAAATATACAAGTTCAAAACAGGAAGCAGAGTAGGTAAGGCTGGAAGGGATGGGGAAGTGATTATTCACAGATGGTCTTGAATCCTAGGTTAGAGAATTCTGGGTCTAGCCTCCTCTCCCCTGTGCAAGCTCCTCTACAAGAATGCGGTTTCCTCAGTGAAAACTCTCTCCTGTTTAAGGTATTGTCATATTGTAAAACAGTGAAGGGAGACCCCTTCCTGCAGTGTTCCACACAGACCCACACCCATTCTGTTATGCAAATCTGATTATGCTACAGCCCCATCTAAGACCTTCTGCATCTCCAGTCTAGGATTACATGTAGTTTCCTGTGCCTGGCGTTCAAGGACATGTATGGTCTCTTCTGACTCACTCTCTAGCCTCATTTACCATTGCTTCTAGGTGATGGAGTTCGTGTGGAAGGCAGTATACTAGACACCCGGCGCTATAAAGATGAGCTAGATGAGGTGTGGTCTAGGTGGTGGGACTGATAAGTAAACTGAGAACTCTATGTGCAGGATATCAGAGAAGCAGGACCATTTAAGTGTTCAAGGGGTGAGAGAGACCTGGTGGTGGAAATTTAAATCATTGCCTATGAGCAGAGAGAACGGAGAGACCTGATCTTAGAGTCTTAAGAGCCTGGGGCTTAGGGTTACAAGCTGAATACCACTTGCTCTTTCTGAGGCTTGTTTTCTCCTTTTTCAAATGAGGAAAAGCATTCTCGTTCTCCCCACTTTACAGAATGCTTTTGTAAGATTTAGATGACACACAGTAAGTATTTTAGAATTGGAAAGCATTATTGAGGGTATGGACACGTCCAGGGAGCCGGAAGGCTCTGCCTCTGGGGAATCTGACCTCAGAAGGTAGAAATCCAGTTTCACGTGTACCTAGACTCCCATGACTCTAGTTAGGCTCTGCTACCCTCTTACGCAAAATCAGCCTAACGATGGAGATATTGCTAGTGGGTGCATAGTTTTGGCCTTTGACACCCAGAATGCAACTGGATGTCTCAACAAGTGAACAGCATGGCCCATCTGCAGGAGTTGGCTGGCAACCTCTTTTGTTTGTGGTCCCTCAGTAAGCTCAGGATGAAGGGCTGCTGCAACACCCAGAGCCCAGTTATTGATTGTGTTCATGATTTAAACATCTAGAGACAATGGAATTGACTGCTGGATGCTTCCTGATGCTTTATGACAGGGGTGGCCCAGGGACCACTCCTTCAAGCCTGGGAGCATCATCCACTGCTATAAAACAACTTAATCGTTTCTCATCCCTGGCATCCTCACCACTCTACTGGCTCCTCTCTCCCTCCTCTCTTACAAACTAGTGCTGCCTCTTCCTGGGCTACAACCAGAAATGGCTCTCAGTACTGTGAGCCTTAGGCTGCCAGGGTCAGAGTCAAGAATAGGACTGACATTTAGGGAATATCTTTTAGAGTACTAGCATGATTATCTCATTACCAACTTTTCAAAATAGATATTATTGGTCCCATTTCACTGATGAATGTGCTGAAGTTGAGGGTAACGATGTGGGGGACCCAAGTCTGTCTCACTTCGCTGCCTACAGAAGAGGCTAGAAGGAGAAGGGGAAGGGGATGGAAACTAGAACTGCTCTTGGGGTGGAATAAATTGGAAGCTGGGAACAATTATTTCTGGGGCCCACCAGGCTGTACTCGAGGTGACACAAGATGCAATAGGTAGGGAGGAAGGGTAAGAAGAGGAGTAGGTAGATAGTTTTGTCCTAGGCTTCTTTGAAACAAAGGTCCTAGAGAACAGATAAATGAGTCTACACACATCTATAGTTCTTCTAAACACATATCACTTGTAGGTTGCTATGTGAAGTTCTTTGATTTCCTTGGGGATGGCAGAGATGGATATGTCTCTAAAAAGGCCCTGGACGCATTCAGGAAACTTCAGAAAAAGAAGTAGCCTGGATCCCACTACATCAGGAAGAGGGTCCAGAGCTCTGGGTCTCTGGCCCAGGGCCACCTATACTTGTCCCTTCCAGTCCTGTCATATACTGGCCCCTCTTGGGCATCCCGGCAATTTGATCCCACTCTCTCTAAGTCTACGGATGGTCAGAATATCCCAGACTCATGTGCTAAGGAGTCTTTGTGGGCAGGGACTGGAGGGCCCACTTACCTGGGGAAGAAAAAGAGTGGGAGAATCCCCAAAGGGGTTTGGACAGGCTTTCAACAATTCTGCTGTGTGGTAACTTCCACAGGATTCTGCCTCGCTTTGTTGGCTCGGATTAAACCAAGTTCACAAGCACTACATACATGATCCTAGGCTGTAATGCCCAAGATGGACAAGACATGCTCACCAGTAACCATTGGGCACTGGAGAACAGCACAAAGACTCAGAAAGAGGTCTTAACAAAAGATTAAGGCGCTCTGAGGCAGGAAGGGGATCAGCATAACATTGCTCCTTCGGTAATGCAGCAGACATTGACCCAACTCTTACCCTTCTCTAGCTGCTGGGGTAATATATATAAAAGACACATCCTTGTCATCAGAGAATCACAGTATAGGCTTGCAAAGACACAGACCATTGTCAAGGAGTTAGAAAAAAATCTGACAATAGATGCACGCTCAGGGGATTCTAATACCCAATCCATATGAGAAAGAGGAGGGTCCCTGGAGGCTGTGACCTCCGAACTAAGTCTTGATGGAGAAAGGATGATTAGATCCTAGTACTTGGCATGTCCCGTGAGCTACAAACGATGGGACATGGTGTATCTGTACAGTGGGTGTTTATGTGTTGGAAACAGAGGCTGGGTGGGGAAAGGAGATGCAGCTGAGAAGCAGTCAGTGCATAGCATAGATGTATCACAAGCCCCTAGTGCTTTGAAGACTCGGAGGAGCCAGTGAAGGAGGTGGCGGATCCAACACGTGTTCTACGTGTGTTGCTCTCACTACGATGGGCTGGGCGGAAGGCATCACAGTAAAGCAGGCAAGAAACTATGAGGACCTCATGAGTCATGGCTTGCAAGTGGCCTCAGACTTAGAAATACAGGACTGCAGGTGACTCTAGGAGGCACTCATAGGGAGAGACCTCGTGAGCTCCAAGCCATGGTTTGGTTCCATAGGCCATGTGGTCGTATCAGTCATGGTTCCTAGTTAGAGGCTTTGGAAGCCAATTTTGCTGATTGAGGCAGAAGAGAGTCTGATGAAAAGGAAACTGGGTGCCTAGAAAATCAACGGACAGATGACAGAGCTGGAGGATGGCAGTCTGGAGCAATACTCAAAGTCATGTGGCAAAAGGGGTCTGGTGAAGCTTCCACTCCTGTGGCCACTGAACCCTCAGTGGCATTGCTACCACTTCCATGCTACAGACTTGAACTTGCAGCACAGGGAGAGAAAGAAGTCCACCATTCCTGCTTCTAGCTTCTGGGTCAAAGCCCAGCATGGGCACAGGGTTGGTGGGTCCTGGAGAGGGCCTGTGCTCTGGCTGCAGAGGCCGCTGGGAATGCCAGTTTCTGTCATTGTCAGCATCTGCAATGGCAAGTTGACGCTGAAGACCACGAAGGCTCATAAAGCGGGGAGCTTTCCAAATACAACAGGGGTTCAGGTAATGGGACAGCCAAATAAAATGATCCATATTCACAGCTGTTGCCTTAGTCGAGAATTTAGAAGCTCTGGGCAGGGGCAGGGTGCTGATGGTAATAATGTTCTCTAATGGGTTTTGAGCAATTACTCTGTGCGCTAAGTGGTGTAAATGCAGAATCTCATTTAATCCTCCTGGCAATTACTAATATTGTACCAATTTTACAAAAAAGGCAAAGGCGTTATAGACATGTCCTAGGTACACAGCTAGTAGGTGGCCAAGCGGAGATTCTAGCTCAGGCAGCCTGTGTTCAGAAACTGCGGTCACACGTCCTTGAGTGAGGCTGGGTGAGGAACTCTAGGTATATTTCTGTAAGTTACAGCATTGTAACCAGCTGCCTCCAAGCCTCACCATCCACAGGGACAAATTATGTCACATTAATTGTTCGTAGGAACTCCAGTATTTTGCAAGCCCCATCTCGAGGTACTCTGGGAGTCTCCAAGGACAGCTTTTGTAGGCTTCTGAGTCAGAGCAGGTTACTGGTGGCCACTGTGCCGTCGCCATCCCTTGCCTAGCCCAGCTTGCTATGGGGGCTGCTGACCATACTGAGGAACTCCAGCTTGGGCTGCTAGTGGGCAGTCTCCTGCAGCCCTTCTTGGCAGCACTGGGGGTCCCCCCACTCTTCTCCCATCTTCCAGACTGAGCCGCCTGCTGCTACCTGGCCCCCGAGTCTACCACAACTTCCCAACAAACCAGAGACCCTCTGGGGACTGCTGGCCCTCCTCCAGGTGAGGTCTTCAGGAGCAGGTTTCTGCAGCTTACTGTGAGGGCAGAAGAGCATGAACTCCTCTTGACTGCGATCTGTGATGGGGCAAGTCTGGCAAGGCTACTCGGGCCCCGAGGAGCCTCAGATCTCAGTAGGAGGCAAGCGTAGTCTCTCCTACAAGCCACACCCATTCTGCTTTGGGGTCCTGTACAAATGTCTGCACTGGGATGTCCGAACGCCCTCAGTCCCAGGGGCACGAACCACTCGGTGTGACATCTTCCTTCTGCGGCTCCCCACTGATGACCCCACCTTCCCTTTTCGATATTTGGCTCAAACCATTCTCCCACCCCAACCTCATATCCATTAACTTACTCGGTCAACAGCAAATATGCATTGTGGGCCAGTTATCTGTAAAATGCAAAGATCTGTGTGATAATAGTATCTGTCTTGGTTTGGGTCTCTGGCAAACAGAGATAAGACAAGGACTTGGGTGCAGGTTGTATATTTGAAAAGGACCCCAGGAAACAGAAGCGAGAGGGCAGGGAAAGGAGCAGGGAAGGATAAGGTGCACCAGCACTAGGGCACCTTATCAAGGTCAGCGCTGCTGCAGTAGGAGCCCAGTTGTCCTGGGACCTCTGAGAAGTGTGCAGAGCCCCCCAGGATTGACCTTGTGAAGGAAGCGGCAGGAGCTCTTATTCATAGCTCCCAGCTCTGCTTGATGGAGAGCTGCCTAGAGCTTCCCAGGCACCAGGGATTACCTGCCCTGCCCTTCAGATGACTGAGCTGGCTTCTGCAGCTTCGGTGAGTCTGTGAGCTCAAGAGGCAAGCGGGCACATGCGTAGGGGCCCTGTCCTAGGAGGAAGCTTCCCATTGCAGCCGGATTGAAATCAAGGGTGAGATGAGGGGCCATGATGTGGGACCCAAAACATGCTCCCCCATGAGGTTGTTATGATTAAGTGAGTTAATTTACGCAAAATGCCTAGAATAATACCTGATCTTGTACTTTTATGTCGTGATGACCGCAACATGCCTGGTGCTTCTCTGGCCTTGTGGGTATGTCCTCGTGGTATTTACCTTCAGTTCACAAAACATGCTTTGTTTATGTGTCAGAACTCTGGTTATTGACATTGCTCGAGTCCTTTTGCCAGGAGGTTCTTGGGCCCCACGTCAATGGGTTGTTTGGGGATGGGCAGGTGACGCGGCCCTGTCGCCGTTAACCTTATTTGTATCTCTGTTCCACTGTGTGCCCTGTGCTCAGGATCCAAACAAAGGTTTGAGAGCCAGATGTGAAACCATCAAATCCATGTTGTCCACCTTCTGAATTATACTCTGCTGGGAAGAGAAGACCAAAGTCACTTAGCTTTTTAATAATTGATGGATAAGAGATCGCAGCATGCTCAAAAACACACCTTCTAGATATGCCACTGAGTGGTTCCGAGAAAAGAAACCACTCTTGCCATCCCTTGAGGCCTGAGCGTCCCTCACTAATCTGACGACCTAATCCTCTCACCTGCAGGAGGACCAGAGCCTCTGTGCCCAGGCAATGAGAGCACCTTGTCACTGGAGCCTTTGGAGGTAAATCCAGCTCTGTCATTGTTTATCTGTCCAGGCCAGCTGACCTGCCTGCAGTGCCTATGCCGGTGCCAAATAGGAATGTCTTGTCCTCCTACCCCCTCCTCGTTCCTAGCCTAAGCCTTGACCATGACGTCCCCATACCTGTCTCTAAGATATGACACTTGATATGGCTCTTTGAGGACTGCCTTGGCCACCTTCTTGCTGGCTGGCTCCTGGGGTTCCAGCAGTGTGTAGCTTCACAGGGGATCCCCTCAACTCAACTGTATGATATATAACATAAGTGGTCACAGGACTCTAGCTTAGCCCAGACATTGGGGGTCTGGGGCCTTCTCTAGCTCCACCTGGGTCTCACAAATGGGTACTGGTGAGGTCTCACATAGGATGAGAACCAGGATTCGCTAACTTTTTGAAATGTTAATGGATTGGTAAGGAAACATGCCTCTATTGTTCCTCAATGCCTTAGCCACAATGTCAAGATCCAAAAAGCTCTGAAAACCAAAAGTTAGTTGTAATCTAAATAGCAGCAAAATCTGATCATTTGCGAGAAATATCTGACCTGCACTAAGGGGAGGCTATTTATAGCCTTTATCGATCTCACTTGTTGTGGATATGCATACATGCCGCTGCAAAAATATGAATGCCATTGACTAGGAGAGGTCCCAAAGCCCACTAGGGGTGTTGTATAAGATGTGGGGTGTGCACCAAACCCAGCTTTCTAAAATACATTCTACATTCTGAAATGCACTTGGATCCCAACGTTCAGGACAAGGGACGGAGGCCTCTGTCAGGATTGTCCCAGGTAAGGCTATGACCTGGGAGAGGCGATCATGCAGGGAACAGGGTTAGCTACAGCTTGAGTTAAATATCACTTGGTTCTTTGGTATAATTACAGTACCAGGACTTCTTAAGGACAGTCATACTGACATCCCCTCCATTAAAAAGATAAGAAAAAACATGCTTTCTGTAATCTACACCCATTCGTTCGGCATCAATGGCTGAAACCCCCTCAGAATGACCATGGCCTTTTGTAGATAATATTTTGAGGTCTTTGTCTTTCCTTGTCCCCTTTGAACTTTGCCCCCACCTCTGAACTTTGCCCCTCCATTTGTTTTTGTTTGTGAGAGAGCAGCTCCTGTAAATTACATGACAATAAGTCTCCCTAGGTAATCAAAGAGAAACTGAAAGCCTGAATTACAAATGAGAGGGCACCTTGCTCTGCTTCTAGTTCTGCTTCTACTGAGAATGTGATTCTGGGGACAAGAAGGAGGAGAAGGAGTCAATGCATGAGAAGCGTCTACTACGTACCGGGCACTTCCACATGGAATGGGCAGAGAGGATGTTTGGAACACAAACTTGGTGTCTCTCCTCCAGATCGTTTAGTCCCCTCATGTCTGGGCTACAAGGGGAGACAAAGATCTAGATTTAACTGGAAGCCTTAGCTCACGTTCCTTCAAAAGCAGATCCTAAGATGAGGATTCTAGAAGGTGAGGGGACTCTAGGGAGGTAGGGAGGTGGAGAAGTGAGCCAGAGGGTGCGTGGAGTTTAGACAAATGGGGAAATCCAGGAAACAGAGTAGAACACACACCTCGGGGTTATCAGCCCTCCCCCTCCCCAACACCAGTGTGAGGGAGCTGGCATTTATACACATCTCAGAGAATCATGGATTGAGGACTGCTGGGGGCTGGGATGATAATGCCTTGGCACTTCTGGCCTGCTTCCTGGGAATGCAGCTGCTTTCCCAGGTTCTGGATCAAGGCCTCAAGCTCGGAGGTATAAACACTTGGGTTTGAAGTTGATTGTTGCATATTGTAATAATAAAGTCCAAGGAATACTGGCAGGGCACTGATCGCCTCTGCTACAATTCTTTTCACTAAAAATTTAAAGGAAGTTTTGTCCTAATTTATCAGATTTATAAAAGAGGGAAAAGTTACTCCCCCATTTTGATGGGGGAGTCAGCAGAACCTGAAGGAGCAGTAATGATGTTTGGTGAGAGGATCATTTGTGCCCAGTGATTTGCTTAAGTAAAGGGTATGTGGTCCTCTCCTCGCTGATGAGACACAAGGGAGAGCCCGTGTGCAGTGGAGGAGGAGGTGTGCCAGGAAGGCTTATGCTCTTGTAAGAAGGAGACTCAGAGAGATATGGTACCCCCTCTTCCTGTGGACTTTGCCACAAGTCCCTGGGATTGCTGTGCCATCTTCCTAACATCCAAAAGACAGGCCAGCATCAAAGATGGTGTGAATGGTAGAACGGAAGATTCCTAGGTCTCTAAGGACCGTATCACCTGGCTGTTGATATGTATCCACCTTCAGATTATATTGCCTCTTGGACTTGCTTATTGTTGAAGCCAACGGTGCATTGGAATCCTCTCTTCTTTGTACCCAAAAGCACCTAACTGATACAGTTGGAGTTACGTCCTTGAGACAAGAACACCCACTAAGATAAGAAATAAGGGAAGAGCCCAGAGTGGGCAGTGGAGGGCTTCACACTTTTAATAGGTTGGTGTGAAACACACCTTGTACTCCACCCGGAACATCCCCAAGAATCTGTGTTAATTAACTAAGTCTCAATGAGCTTGCAGCAGGCACCTGCCACATGGACAGTACAGGGACAGGCCTTTCTGGGAATAAAGGAGTCATATAAAGCACCGTCCTTGTCTTCAAGCATCATAAAACTTAGTTGGTGGAGAGAAGACTAGAAATAAAACAAAATAAATGGTGTAGAGAAGGACATGATCAATGCACGCTAGAGTAGGTAAAAGCTCAGCGGAGATGGGGAGAGCCGAGCTGGGTCTCAATCAGGGAGAAGGACGAAGGTGAGGACACTAACAGCAATGTACTCCGGCTTACGCTGCTGGAAAGTAGCAGGGCTAAGGTCCAAACCCGGGATGTGACTCCTTCCAACACCTGAGGCGGTAACTACTACATCAGGCTCCCAAGGTGGATATGTAAGCCTGGAACGCTGATTTACTAATGCATAATGAGAAACAGAACTGGCCAGCATTATAATCCAAAGCTGGGGAAGCTAAGTGACATTCAGAAGGTCCTCAAGGGAGCCTGAAGCCGATCAACACACGGGACACCGCTGACACCGGGATGGGGTCACGTGTCTGCTAGGACTGGGCCTTGTGCCCCTGGCTTGCTATGATAGGAGAATGCCAAGTCTCAGGGCTCCTGTTTCAATCTTAGGCTGTTTATACAGTCCTTTTTCAGACATGGCCAAACTCAACTGGCCAGGCCTAGTCAATGGTGGACTAGTAAATGCTTTTTCTCTAGTAAAAACAAAACAGGAAAAAAAACAGAAACAAAACGAAACAAAACAAACCCTGATTCATAGTGTTTGTGAAGTTCTGTGGTGTAAACACACCCACCAAGACTGATTTCAAGCTGCCAGTGGGAAGAGGTGTGTACAGTGGTGCAAAGAACAGGTGTGGGCAGTCTCTGGCACTCCGCTTTGATAATGTCCAGATGCCCTAAGGGAATTATGTGGCGTCCCCAGACTTCTCAGTAGCACATTTACCAAATTAGTCACAGCCATCGTATGTGAAAATTTTCAGTTTAATTCTTGGGGAAAGGCCTCATTTCCAAGCTCTGGGAGAACATTTTATTTTACCCCCATACACTACCAAATAATATAGGTGTAAGGTGGCCATTAAGTGACTGGAAACTTGATGGGCTCAAGAAACCCAAGGTAGATTTCCTTTTTATGTTGCCAAAAGTCAAGTCTTATGGAAAAAAAATTGTCAAAAGTGGGGTATAGGGTCTGTGGTGGACTAACACCATGGGTAGCAATAGCAACATAAGTACAGAAGAAGCTTCTGGAACCCCCATCCCCCACTCCACCTCACTTTGCTGTTCTGCCCAATATAAAATGACAGGAAAAAAAAACACCAAAAACCCACCTCTGTTGCTTAGTAACAGCCCAGGATGCAGGGGGAGAGCAGTCAATACAATTCTGAATTAAGGCAACAACAACCCACAAAAAAATCCATCTTGGGGATTTATAGGAAAACCAAAGCCTACTTATAGTCTCATTGTTGGTGGGGGAGTCCCATTAGCTCTGGTATTGGATTATTTAAGGTGAAATATCTGGGATATGGATGTTTTTTTCTGGGAAGAATAATCTGCTCCGAGGCCTTCAAAATCAATAGGCCACTTTGAAGGCTGACTCAAGCCATTATTGGTAATGTTTTGGTTGTGTTTGCAAATCAATTCAGCAAAAAATAGGACCATTTAGTAGTTCCCACGGAGACCCTATTTGTCAATCTTGCAAGGAAGCCTTTCCATGCACCGAAAGTGCCAGCACCTCCCAAGGGCTGTGGGGAGCCCGTAGAGAGCCCGAAAGCTGAAACCAAAGTGAAGGATTGAGGGTAGATCTTCTACAGTGGCCAACTGCCCCATTTCACTCGGGACTCAAGGGTTTCCTGGGATGCTGGGCTTTTAACACTAAAACCAGGATAGTTCTGGGTGAACTGGGATGTTTGGTCACCCTAGATCTGTGGTTCTCAACTGGAGGTAATTCTTCTCCCAAGGTGGAGGTGGCTTTGGCCCCCAAAATGAATATTTTTAGTATAGGTATGTCCCAAATATAATAAACCGATTCCTTACTTACCTGAAACTCAAATTTAACTAGGCATCCTTTTATCTTCTAAATCTGGCAACCCTACTCCCAGAGGACACCTGGCAATGATTGGAGGCATTTTGGGTTGTCATAACCACAACCTGAGTGTGTCAGGGGGCAGCGCTAGGCTTTAGTGGGTAGAGACCAGGGATGTTGCTAAACTTTCTATACGACATGTGACAGCCTCCCCGTGCCCTGCCCCCAACAAAGTATTATCTGGCCCCAAATGTCAGCAGTGCGGACTTGGAGAGAGCCTACCCTAGATCTCACGTAAGCAAGTGGGACAACCACGTAGCCCCATCTTCTTTGGGGGAACACCAGAGGACTGACATGGGCTTCACACACACACACACACACACACACACACACACACACACACACACGGAAAGATGTAATATACATTCCTGACCCCTAATGCTGTCAGTCACCTAGAGTCAAACAGCAATTGGAGCTTCAGAAATGACTAGCAAAAGGCTTTCTTCTTGCAAGGCTGCCCCTTTCACACTCAAGGAGAGCAAGGCAAGGTGTGCCGGGGAACAATACTGCAGAGAAAAGCTGAATCGTTTTGGTCTGCAGGGTGCCTCCATCTCCCCAGACTTTGGTGGTGACATTTCCTTGCACTCCTGAAGCTTGTTCTTGGCTTTGAAAACAGAGCTTCAGAATGTCTTCATTGTTTCACACACACCGGTACTGGCCCCGCCTGGAGTTTTCCTGAAGGAAACTGTAGCAGCAGGAATTTTGTGTAATGCTATAATAAGGGTGCTTTATCCCTTCAAAAATACATCCTTTCTCCTTGTTGCCAGCTCTCCCACAGCCCTCTGAAAAATGCGGCTGAGGTGTTTTTATGTTTTTCTTGCCTCTCTATAGCTCGTATTAAGCGACAGAGGACAAATATTCTGTAGTTCACACTCAGGCACGCTAGCTCAGTTGAATACGTGAGTGAATCAGTGAATCCAAGTGTCAATTCTGTACCCATTTCCCTATTATTTAAGCAATTTAATGTAAGGGCGCCTGGGTGCCTCAGTTGGTTAAGCGACTGCCTTCGGCTCAGGTCATGATCCTGGAGTCCCAGGATCGAGTCCCGTGTCAGGCTCCTTGCTTAGGGGGGGTCTGCTTCTCCTTCTAACCCTCCCCCTCTCATGCTCTCTCTCTCCCAAATAAATAAATAAAATCTTAAAAGACATTAAACGTAAAAAAAATGGCATCTGCTTAGGGACTTGGTGAATTTGACTATTGTAGGTACTCATACATATGGAATTCATGTTTAATGGGGACAGAGTTTCAGCTGGGGAGGATGAAGGGGTTCTGGGCATGGTGATGACTGCACATCAGTGTGAATGTATTTAATGCCACAGAACTGTACACTTAAAAATGGTTAAAATAGCATATTTTGTGTTAGGTATATTTAACCACAGTAAAAAACAACAACAACAACAACAAGGGGCTGGTGGAATGGTATGCATCCAGGCATATAGTAAGCATTTGATAAATGTTTACTGATTGATTGTACCTCAGGTTGATCTGGATCTGTTTGCATATTTTCCCCCAATACACTTGGCAACTGCCTCCTCATCCTGTATTGTTGTCCTCAGAGGGACGTGAGCATTGCCTGTGCCCTGGCCTTTCTCTTCTTCGCTCCAGCAGTTAGTTAAAGATAAGAATGTGTTTTCTGTTTGGAAGTTACTCTTCATCTTCCAAAGTCAGATCCGGTTAAGTCGTCTTCTCCTCCAAGTATGTATAAGATACTTCGAGACCTCTTGTCTTTCCCCAGAGTGTGGGGAAGGCATATGCCATTCCAGTCTGAATTTGGGAGCACTGATCCATCACAAGACTACTAAGTCTAGATCGCTGACACTCCAGTGTGGTAACACTGTTCAATATAGATGATCCTAAAAGGAACTCATTTTTTAAAAAGATCTATTTATTTACGAGAGAGAGAGAGACAGCATGAGTGAGGTAAGGGGCAGAGGCAGAGGGAGAGAAAATTCTCAAGCACACTCCCCGCTGAGCGTGGGGCCCCAATGCAGGGCTCGATGCGGGGCTCGATCCCACGACTCTGAGATCATGACCAGAGCCAAAGTCAAGAGTCTGACGCTTAACCGACTGAGCCACCCAGGCATCCTGCTGAAAGGAAGTCTTATATTCCCAAAACGTATGCTCTCCATTCCACTGTACCTCCCAGGGAGTAGGCAGGACTGGGAATTCTCTTTCCCGTTCTACACAGGAGGAGATGGAGACCTGGGAACATAAAATTTATCTGTCCCACGATCGTATCCTGATCCATGCAGAGCTGGTGCTCTCTCTCTGGTCAGCATTTCCTTCTCGATTTCATGCTTCTCAAGGGAAGAGGGGCTTCTCAGAGACACTGAGCTCAGTTCTCTCTTTCATACATATCTCTAGATCTCTGCAAAGTGTCTGACTCTCAAGCGAGGGGGGGGCGGGAATCTGGTGTCTGACCAGCCTCCACACCCAACACACACACAAGCACACACACATACATGAATACACACACATATACACAAATACATACGAACCCACATGCACATACACAAATGCACGCATATACATAACGTGTGTATACACACACATGAAAAAACACACAACTGAACACATGAACACACACACACACACACACACACACACACACAAGCAGCTATGAGACGACTGACAGTGGCCCCAAACTGGAACGCAAGCTGTTTCTGGTGACTTTCTGGGTTTCCTCAGGAGTTGCTGGTAAAGCTCTGTGTGTGTGTGTGTGTGTGTGTGTGTGTGTGTGTGTATGTGTGTGTCAGGGGCTGTTTCAGAGGGAACGCCATGCCAGCCAACTACACAGGATTTGAAGTAATTTCTGCTCAGCTGCTGGCTGGCATCCCTCCTGTCGCGGCTCCACACCTACTTAAGCAGTCTTTTCTAAACCTGAATTTCACCATGTTGCCCTCTCTCAGGAACCCGCATTATCACCTTCAGGGTGCAGCTCAGGCCTGAAGCCGGCATGAAGACCTGGCCAGGTGCCCACTGCCTGCCAGCAGGCCGAGGGAGTTGGGACCCAGGGTTCCCCTGCTCTCCAGGAACTCGGAGCAACCCACCCCTCCCCTCGCTGGGGCCTCTGACCCTCGGATCATTCTCTCTGCACCAGGCTCTCCCTCACCTTCCCCCTGAGAATGAACCTGGCAGTCTTGCCTCCAGGACTGTGCTGACTCTTTAAGGTCATCTCATCGTCCGTTCTGGTGGTCTGCTCACTTCCATTTCTCCTCAACGGACCCACGCACTGGAGGACGAGGACAGCATGCGAGTCCCTTCCGACTTCCCCAGGTCCTAGCCCCGGCCTGGCCCCAGTGGGCACCCTTGCAAGCTTACTGAATAAACAAACAAAAGAATGAATGGATGGCTTAGAGCTCTGAAGGCATCCTTCTACAGAAACAATGTTGAAAATGACTCTGCGTTCCCCGCAGGCCACTGACCAGAACTGACCTCTGGCCCCCGTGAGACTGCAACACACTGGTTCTTCTACCCTCCTGGAGAGGCAGCAGCAAAGTTAGGGTCTTGACCTCGGGTCCAGGGGCCGACTTGATTGAGTGGAAAGTCATTCCAATGACCGGGCCTGTAATTGGCTTAGGGCAGATGGGCACCCTATTTGGGGCCAATGACACTCAAGGAGGGAGTGGCTGGAGGTCCAGAGAAAGTTCTCAGAGGAGGCTGATGGCCAGTGGCCTCTGACAGCCATCTCGAGAACAGAGAGGATGCAGCTATAAGATGAAGCTGGCTCCGTAGAGGGCAGAGAGGAAAGGCAGAGAGAGATTGGGTCCCTGGGGGAACTACTGGATGAATCCTTCAAATTGTCCACTTCTGAGTTCCACTACATGCACTAGCGAGAATTCTGCTTCTGGGAGCTGCAATAGGCTAAGTTTTCTGTCACCCGCAGCTGGAAGCAGGGCTGACCTCTGTAAGCTGAAGAAACAGAAGCTTTATGTTTATTAAAGTTGTTTTACTTACACACGCCCCTTCCGAGGCCGGCGGAGGACCTCACGAAGTGCTTGCGGGTGACGTGTTTTTGTAAAATTTGCAAAGGGAATGGTAGTTTAACCACAGTCCATCAAAACACACCTCTTCCCGCACCCACATCCCCTACACTGCCCCGGGGTGGGGTGCAGCTGAGGCAGCCAAAGGCAGTTTGAGGATCCGGCCCAGGGAGAGAGGAGTAAGTCAATCATTCAGCTGGGTGTGGAAGGGCATGGTTCACGATCACTTTGGGGTTTAGCTTAAGTCATGCTCATCCCATGTGGGAACGACTTCCAAGAATTCTCTTACCACCCATGAGCTGACTCACTGGGGGCACCGAATCTCAAAGGTACAGGGCCTGAGATTGTCACGCAGTGTGAACACGGACCATGGTACACAGCCCAGAACCACGTGGAGGGCAGAGGAGGAAGAAGATTTGAAATGTAGTGTGTGTGTGAAGTGTGAGTGAAGGACTCAGTTCTCTGCAATGCCTCATCAAAACAGAAGTTCTCTCAGATGTGATGGCATCAACCTCCCACGAGGCCACTCTGGTGGTGGTGTGGGTGACAGACTAATGAGCGACTCGGACTCAGAGCATAAAGATGAGCCATTGCAGAAGAAAACTGAGGAGGCACCTGGGTGGCTCAGTCAGTTAAGCATCTGCCTTGGGTTCAGGGCATGATTCTGGGGTCTTGGCGGGGAGTCTGCTTCTCTCTCTCCCTCTGCCTCCTCCCTCCCACTTGTGGGTGTGCCCTCTCTCTCTCAAATAAATAAATAAATGAAATATTTAAAAAACAACCCCCCCCCAAAGAAAACTTGAAACATCCTGAAAGGATTTCCAGCTTAGAGAAGATTCCCCAAGTTTGACAATCATCCAATGAGGATAATGTCTGTGACCTTATCAGTAATGGGTTGGGAAGCTACAAGAAAACTTGATAAGCTGTTGATAATTAAAAAAATATCTGCTCCACCATGTTAGAGAAAAAAAATTAAAGGTCTTTCTATTGGCTCTGTAGAAAAATGTTATAAAATTGTTGTCATGTCATGAAGCAATCAGAGAGAAAGCAGATAAATAAATGCAGGGAAAAATATTGTAGACAGAAGTCAGGTAGTTATTTAATAAAAATAAAATGCTATTTTGGGGGATTTGGTGATGTTTGTGTTGTCAGCTTTCAGTATTTATAATGTGTTGTCATTCCTTTTCTCATTTTCAGTATCTGTTGTCATGCCTAATTTTGTATTAGCAGTTTTGTGTTGTTTCCTCAAGAGAGGTCCCCGAGTTGTATGAGCTTTAGGCCCCACAGCATATGTGTCTGCTCTGACTGCTGGTTTCATAACCTGGGCTTCATAGACACCTCCCCTCAAGGGCCCAAGCGTAGAAGTCAGTGGGTCTGTGAACTTGGCTAGGTGAGCCATTGCATCTTTATTTCTACTAACCTCTAGGTGAAATTTACCATTTCCATCAATTATCAACGTAGGCAACAAAGTGTAGTATTAGCAAGACCATCACCAAGAAAAATCATGGATGTTTTTCTATATCATTAATGTTTTTGAATTCTCTTAAGATATCATTAAGTTCGCCGTTACTTCAAATAATAGCGACTAGACCTGCTGCTAGACTTTATTTAATGTGTTAATATAGAAGCTATACGATATTGTGTCGCAAATTATATTCATCTTTTAATAATGATTTCAACGTAATTAGATTTCTTTATAATCTGTTATTTTATTTACTTCACCTAAAAACATTATTCTGAGAAGGGGCCTATGGGACTGAGCTGCCAATGGCATCCATAGCACTGGGAAGGTTAAGGTTAAGAGTACCTGTGGTCAAGGAAGTTGCAAGTCTAGAGAAAGAGGGTAGCAGATGGGATAAGGAAAAGAAGAACAAAGTGTTGCCTAGATGGCTAGCTTTTGGCTCCGAGTTGAATTTTTCAACCCTCGTAGTCATGCCTTCATTCATTCCAAGAACACGCAATGAGCATCTACTACGTGGTGAGTGAATCTGATCCAGTACTCCATTTACGAGGCAAGCAGCATTATTAAACCCATTTTACAGATGGTACAAGGAAGGATTAGGGAGGTTAAATTACTTGCTCCGAGTCACATGGCTGCTAAGTGGGAGAATAGGACTTTGGTGAGGCGGGAGTCTGTGGCTGGGGGCCACTTTTCCGCTAAGGGTCTTTTTTTGTTCCAAAATCTAATCTAGACCACTATGTTGCATTTAGCCGTCATGTGTCCTTAGTTTTCTCTAATCTGCGACAGTTTCTCAGTCTTGTTTTTCAAGGTCTTGACACTTTGGAAGAGGACCCTCAGAGAGGTCTAACCCCATGACAAGTGGGAGTTGGGGGATAGCTTCCCAGCCTCCTGTCCTTGAGGGACTGCTGACAGCATGCCTTATGTGGTCTCCTAGAATTCCCTGGGAGGGTTGGGCTTTTGGTTGCCCACAGTGATAATCTGTGGCAACTCTGCATTGGCTGTCTTTCCTACCTTCCTACTGGTATCTCCTGGGACCATCTACCAGATAAACTCCATGCACTCCAATCCTAGTCTCAGAATCTATTGTGGCAAGGAGGGGGTTCCAGCTAAGGCAATACCATCGTTTCTGGAGCTCAGGTTCAATTCCGTGCCCTGTGTTCATGTCATCCACAGGAGGGGACTGTCACAATTTGAGTCTTGCACACCTAGTCAGAGGGCTTATGACCAGACTAACCTGGGATGTTTAATTCGGGGAAGATTTTGAAGAGGTGGGCAAGGTGTCTTCAAATGCCCAGAAGGTGCCTCATAAAAGGTGGATATGTTCTCTCCACTCCAGAATGGGGCACTGATGAGAGCTCCATAAGTCACAATGAGTGACCCTACCAAACCATTAGCTTCCTTAGATTGGGTTTTATTCAACTTGCCATGCTCAGTAACCAACATGGTGGCTGTCACAAAGCAGAGGCTTATGGGAGACATTAGTGGCTGCCTCCCCAGGATCCATTCCCCCTGCCTCTCCTGCCAACAGCATCCTCACTTTCCTTTAGAGAATTTATTCTTCCTCCATTTCAGGTTTTTTGGTTTGGGTCCGATGAACGATACCCCCTTCCAACCCCAACTCAATATCTCATCCCTTTTGCTGCAGTGATTGGTCCAAGAGAAGGGTACCTGTCTTAATTAAAAAAAAATCTTTATCCAAGTACAACTGACATGTAACATTATATTAGTTTCAGGTGTATAACATAGTGATTCAGTATTTGTGTACATTGTGAAATGATCGCCACAATACATCTAGTTAACATCCATACGTGATTCAATTTGAGCCAATAAGAGTGAGTCTGAGGACTTTGAGAAAACTAACAAAAAAGTTGCTCCTGGTTCTTCTGGAGGGTGAGATAAGAGGCCTGGAACCACAGCAACCATTTTGCTTATACAAAGGATAACCTAGAACCTACCAGGATTGCTTGAGGATACGTGGGGCAAAAATACGGCAGACAAATTATAACGGGAGCACCACAGGGTCCTTTGTGGCATTTTTAAACTCTGAGATAAGTCTCACTTGAAAATGCTTTTTTTGTTTTAATGCTTTTGGGGGGGGTAGGTCAATTCGACTGGGATTTCTGTCACTTGTAAAATTACGTCATACAAAATGAATCTATACTAACACAGATTTGCTGATGGATGAATGGTATAAAAATGAAGGGGATTTCAGGAAGGTTGAAAGAGGGCTTATTAAAACTCAGAGCTCTGAAATGTAGCACGGAATGCCCCCCTGAGGTAATATGTTTCATATTTCCAAAAGTATATGGATAGGCTGCATCACCATTCTGTCAGGGGGACTGAAGAAGGAATCCCCGTGGGAGGAGACGGGTCTATACGAATGCAGAAATAGAACCTGTTCCACAGTTAACATTCTGTCAGCGTATAAAAGCAGCAAGACCCCACAGCAGATGGAAAGCTGAGAAGTGTTTCCCAAAGAGGCTCCCCAACTTGAGGGCGATAATGTAATATGAAACTATGACTGAAGAGATGATTTTGGAGTCTTAGCTGGTCCCAGTTAACTCCGCACTCTTGGAACATTCCAGGCTGGGGGAGGTAGGGGAGGAATTCTGAGTGTCAAGGAAGAGAATGTCAAATGGCATCAGAGCTGGGGACAAGGGGGCCCATAGATTCCACGGCTGAGTAAGACTACTTACTGGAAGCTGGTCACTAGCACCAAGACTCATGTGAAGATGTGGGCAGCTCATGGCCTCAGTCAACTCTTCCCTTGCTGACAGGTGTGCAGTAGGCCCTAGAGGATGTCTATTCTTACCTCTGCATACACATCAGGAGGAGAGTTTGCTCAAGGGAATGGATCACAAATTAGAGGGTATATGAAAGTGTAAGCATCTACCAACATTTGTTACTGATTGATTTTCTTCCCTTTCTTTTCAACTGGTTTCGAAACTTATAAATAATTGATAGTGGAATTAGTTGGTTCTTTTTTGTTTTTTTCTTATTCCATAGGGTTTTATCTTCTTGCAACCTGGTGTGTGCACATATATGAAGCTAAGCCCATAGGCAAGGGCTTGGGGACACAGGGGTCTGCCAGATCCTCTCTTTCACAAATCCTGGCTCTGCTGCTGGCCCCTAGTGTGATTGTGGGCAACAAATTTACCTCTATCAGTACATCTTTTCTCATCCATAAAACTGAACCCACCTCAAAGAACCACCATGAGGATAAAATATGAAAGTTAGACAACAATCTTGGCATACCCTAAGTGTTCAAATAGTGAGAGACATAAAATACTGGATCTTGACGGGCATCTCTGATACATCAAAGGATGATGCAATTCATCCAAAGCTTCATTCCACGGATTATAGAAGGCCCAAGTCTTTCTCAAATTCCCTGGGGTCTTCTGATTTTTCCAAGTCTCAATCAAGGAGAGGCCAGAAAGACAGGTGGATTGAGGGCAAACAGCGAACATGTGTGGTGACAGAGGGTGACAAGAGGGAAAGGTGGGGACTGTGGCAAAGGAGACAGGGTAGGCCCTGCCAAAGAAAGCAGCTGCTCTCAGCTCCAGCCAGTGGGTTGCCAGGCAGTGGGGGTTGAGTGATGTTCGTATGACTTAAAAGAAAAGGCAGAAAGTCAGAGGATTTTTTTTCCTACATTCGTTTGATTTTTAAAAGTCTTCCAGTAATTAAAACAGTATAGACCAAACAAAATAGAAGCCAGGGTTGAAATTGACATGCCATCCCTTTGCTACATTTGCTTTGAAGTCTAGAGGTCAGCCTGTGAGCTCCAAATGTTAAGGCCACCTGGCCGCTGGCCCTGATCTCTGTCCCCATGAATCTCCATCCATCCTCTTGAATACTGCAAGGCAGGGACAAATACTTTCGCATGTCAACAGCTGAAGACACGATGTGAGAACCGTCAAAGGCAAGAGAAACAAGAGCAAGCAGGGAGATCAAAGTTTCGGAAACCCTCCCCCTCCTTGCAGACATTCTGTTTAGTTGGAGGTTGAAAGTCAGCCTGCTTCCACTCAGTTCATTTCAGTTCAATTTCCTCAGTATTACCACCTGACAAACACTAAGTTAAGCCTTGGGGATTTTTTTTGTCCTGCCTACTGTGTGCTCGGGACAGAGTTAGATGTCTTAACCACTTTGGCTCCCAGCGACCTTGTGTGGTAGAAAGTATCCTCTCCATTTTACCTGGGGAGAGATAAAGACTCCAGAGTGGTGGGTGACTTGCTAGCCAGCGACAAAGCTGGGTTTCGAACCCCTATCTGTAGGTCTCCAGACTCCTTGTCGATTTCATCCCACCTCTGGTTTTTTTGGATGCAAAAAGTCAAGTGTGCAAATTGCAGCAAAAGCAATAAGCCCGCCAGTGGAGGTGAGCCCGTGGTGTGGTGGAAGGAGGGGGAAGGGAAGGGAGGACGGGGAAGCCGTCTTGTGTCTCGGTGTGCACATGGGTCACCTTGGGAGCTCGTCAGACTGGGTTCTGGGTCAGCAGCTCTGGGGCGGGACTTCAGGGTCTGCATTCCGAGGAAGTGCCCCAGGGTTGCCCATGCTGCTGCTCCAACTGCTACACTTTGGAAAGCAAGGCTCTAGCCCATGATCTCAACCTTTTGAGAAGAGCCAAGGAATTGTTAGGAATTGTGCAAAGCCAGGGATGTAGCTGGTCTGTGCGAATCCACCACTATTCCTGGCAAAGCAACCCTGCCCTCTGATCTCGTCCCCTGAGGTCGAGAGAGTGGGACACGTACACCCATGGCACTGTGAGGAGCCTGTGGGTTTGGGGGACCCATTCGAGTCTCGCTATGATGCAGCTCAGGACGGCACCAGGGTCAGGATGGAGGCGGGTGTGCCTCTGAGTCGACTGAGCGAGGTGCTTTATTGCTGAAAGTAGTAAAAAGAAGTAAAGCAGCTGTGGCGGATGCTGGGGGTGCCCACCTGAGTCTCCTTCACCAAGGGGGTGCCCATCCCAGCTGCTATACGTACTGTGACCAAGCTGCTCACAGCTGCCTCCCCCGGGGGATTGCCCTCAGCACAATGGGAGCTGACTCTTGAAGCCTACCCTGTCATGCTTCCCTTCCCTCTCTACTTATGGAAAGCCTGTAGACAACGACTGACTGATGAAGGTACAAAAGCCCATTGCCCTTGGAGGGGCCAAGGCTGTGGGGCAGTTAATGCTCCAGAACTCCTCATGGATAAAGCTAAAGCTGGGACCACTTCTTGGCTTAGTAGAATCCCCTAGCCCATCCCGTTTCCCTTGTTCCTCTTCTCCTGAGGGCATTCCTCTAAGAAACCACATATACCTAAATCCTTGCCTCAGGCTCTGCTTCTGCCTCTGGAGAACCTCTTCTAAGGCAGAAGCTCATGCAGGTGGATCCTGCGTCCTCACAAAGACAGCGTGAGCTGAGTGTCCTTATCCCAATTTGACAAATGAACAAACTGAGGCTCAGAGAGAAGTCACCGGCTGAATACCCGCAGCTGGTAACGGTGGGGCCGGGATGGGCATTTAGGTGTCTGCTCATGCGCTTTTGCCCTTGGGCCCACTGCCAGTGCCTCTTTATAGTCGGCCTTTGATCTCTCATCTGGTGCCTCCCAGTGAGGCCTGAGGGAGCAGGGACAGAGGGTGTGGAGGGGGGAAGCTCTGTCTGTCTCCAAACTGATTCCTGTACTCAGAGCTGATTCCCTTTAAAAATGTGGGTTTTGTTCTTTGTTTGTTGTTTGTTTGTTTTACCTTTTCCCAGTTTCTTTTATCCAAATTACATTTCCTCCTTTCCAGTTCTTCCCTGGGCACATCGTTGCTGGAGGGAACCGTGCCTAGATTTTGCTGCGTGCTCTGAAGGGAACCGGGACACTTGGGGGAAATGAGACAAGGAGTGGGTCCGCAGACCCCACCTTCTGATGGGTAGGTGCTCATGGGTGCCAAGAACTTCAAGGCTACTGTCCAATTTGGTTCTCAGTCACCATTACACACATTTTATTTATTTTATTTTATTTTATTTTATTTTATTTTATTTTATTTTATTTTATTTTATTTTATTTTATTTTATTTTTATTGTACACACATTTTAGAGATGGGACGCAGGACTCCTTAGGGCCTGCCAAGTCTAGGATTCCTGATTTCAGACAGGGGAGGTGGGCATAAGCTGCACCAGGGCGCCCCTCAGCACAGTCCACAGTGGCAGAAACACAGCCCTAGACCCCAGTCAAAGGGGATGAAGACCTCAGGCCAGAGACAGCAGGGGAGGGGGAGAGGTGAGGGATGTGGGAAGCCTGGGCTCCAGTGGCAGGTTTCCAAGAGCAGGATCTTGGCAAACTTCCCAGGCTAGATTTCACCCGTGAAGGTCCAGGCTAGGACCCTCACTCTTCAGCCAGAGGAGCTGTCTGGGTTAGAAGCTTCTCCGGTGGAACCTTCCAGACTCAGAGCCCTGGCCTGGTCACCATCTTCTTTCCAGTTCTTGAGTTCACTTGCTCTGCGACGTCCTGACCTAGGCAGTGGCCTTTCCCAGATGCCAGCGACATGAAGGGCTACTGTAAGGCTTGCCCGTAGTTTTGTATCTCATCAGTGAGGAAGCGTCGGGAGATTTCAAGGCCGAGACAGACAGGCATTTGGGATGAGAGGAAGCATTGGGGACTTTTGGGATTAAGTTCTTGGATCCATCGTCATGGCAGTAATGTGTGCGTGGTCACCCTGGGCCCCCGCGGTCCTGTATCTCTAGCCTTCTGAGCCACCCTACAAACTCAGTCTTCAGCAATCTCTGCACCATTCTCTGTGGACATTGGAGGAAGGGGATTTACTCCTTCCTAGTCAGGGCCCATGTTAGGGACAAGATCTGGTCAGCTCCGTAATTCTGGGTTTGAAAAGACACAGGTCACAGTGGAAATCCTGGGTGGGCATCGTTCTGTGGGAACAATAAGCATGTGCTACTTCTTCCGACCCCCCTGAGTTATTAGAACTGTGCCCTCCGGCCCTAATGAGAACCCCAAGGGTGTAGACATCTCCCCTGACCTTGTTGGAACTGACTTCGAAGGCAGAAGAGGTTAAACATGTGTTTTAAGCTTCAGGCAATTAGAGCAACCTCGCCGAAGCCCTGACACCGAGAGGATTTATATGGGATTTCTTCTAATAGTAAATGCAGCTGGGCACCGGGGCACCTGATTCTCCAGGAGAGAATCTTCTGGTTCAGGACTCAGAGAAGACAATGTGGTGCTTGGGGCCCAGACCTTGCCAGGAACCTGGCATTAACAGGAAATGAAAGAGCCCAAGAATTAGAGCCTCATGCTTCTATTTTAAAAACGGGCCCCAGAGGCAGGTTCTAAATAGAGAGCGGGCACACCCAGAACTTTATTCACAGGAGACCCTGAAGGAGAGGGCAGACCCCAGCAGTCCTTGACGGGGCAGAGAGAGGCTGGAGGGCCTGGGGGTCAATAAAAGTGGTGGATCTCCCGGGGTCATCCAGGGCCAGCAGCATTAGCATCCCTAGGAACTTGCTAGACTGGCACCCGTCTGGCCTCCATCCCACCGCTGCAGGCTCAGAGGCCCTGGGGGTGGAGGCCAGTCTACGTGTCCAGCCCACAGATGCGTTTTTATTGACTGGGGTAGTGTTTGAAATTGTTTGAACTGGTTTCCAGTGTTTCAAATGGGCATTTTTATACGAAAATCCACATTTCTGGCTTTTCTTGGGGGGGGGGGGAGGAATCAGAAGATCTAGCCACAGGGGACTCGCGTACCAGCTTGGCAATAATTATCTGGAGCTGAGAAGAGGCTAGTGCTCTTAGAAAGGGCACCAGCCCTCTTGGGAGCAGCGGCCCCTCATTACCCATCTCTCTTCACTCAGTCCCGTCTGGAGGTATTTGAGCGGCTGGCTCGTGACCTATATAATGTCTAGTGTCATCTCAGGCTGAAATCCATTCCACATGCATTTGCTGACCACTTACCGGATAGGATGGGCTTTCTACTGTCCTTATAACCTTTTCTCCCTCACCCCTCCCATCGCCTCCCACCCCCAGCACAGACACACCCATCCTCAGCTACCTGCACTTTTTTGGCTAAGATGGGGAAAAAAAGGAAAGACTTGGTTAGCCTAATACCCAGAATGCAGCCGTACAAGTCAGTTAATACCAGCAAAAGAAAAAAAAGGTTTCTTTGTTCCGCCTACACTATTCTCTGACCTCACTGTTGAGAAAATAAACTTATTATCATGTTCAGAAAAGAAGGGACACTGCCCTTCTGTTAGGCTAGAGAGGGTTTTTATCTATAGCTTGGGGGTCATCAAAGGCAGACGAGGTCATTCAGCAGCTGGGATGGCCAAGGACAGGTGACCGTCTTCTCTGTGTCCAGCACCGGGCCGGACTCCGAGATACCAGCGAGGTCCCGGGCTGCAGTATGGATGGTCACTTCTGAACTATGTCAACCCCGCTGGCTTCCCGGAGCTGCTTTCTCCCTCTGCACTGTGCTGAACTTCCTCCTTGGCCCAGGCCTTGCCTCCCTCCTATTCTACCCTGAGCTACTTTTTTTTTTTTTTTTTAACTTCCAATCACTTGTTATTTATTTATTTATTTTATTTAACTACTTTTTGTATGAATGGTAGACTTTATCAAAGTCTGGTGGCAGCAGAGGTTTTGTTTTGTTTTGTTTTGTTTAAACTACAAATGACTTAAAATAATACAGAATATTTCTGATCATAGCAAATGATCAGAAAAAAAAATATATTTCTGATCATTAATTTGCTCATATTCACCAGACCAGCCCTGCAATCTTCTCCTCCCATCTCTGCTTCTCATCTCTACCTGCTCACCTGATTCCCTCCCAGCCACAGTTTCTGGTACCTTTTTTGTGTGTGCGCAGAGCGTGTTAGCTGCCGCCTTCTTTCACCGTCTCCTTGTAGACTGCTCTCCGGGTGCCTCTCCCTCACCTGAAGTGGCCCATCACAATAGCTGCCCGAACAAATTCCGCAGAGGGATGCTGGTGCCAGCCAAAAAAGCAACTTTTTTGGCCCTGCCAAGACTATTTTGCAGTTGAAGCCTCCCAGACTCGCAGAAGTTAAGCAATCTGAGCAGACACACAGCTTCTGGCCCACCTGGTTCTTGCCCCCCAGGAAGCTAGAGACACAGAGGGCCTGGCCTCGGCTGGCGTGGGCGGGGGTGGGAGGACCTGCCCTGCTGTTCCCTTTCCTTCCGGGGTTCCCTCTTTCATTTTATTTTTTTTTTTAAGATTTTATTTATTTATTTAAGATTTTATTTATTTATTTGACAGAGAGAGAGGGATCACAAGTAGGCAGAGAGGCGGGCAGAGAGAGATGGGGAAGCAGGCTCCCTGCTGAGCAGAGAACCCGACGCGGGGCTCGATCCCAGGACCCTGAGATCATGACCTGAGCTGAAGGCAGAGGCTTAACCCACTGAGCCACCCAGGCGGCCCCAGGGTTCCCTCTTTTAAAGCAAGGTCATGAAAGGAAGGCTCCGACGCAGCCGGCGTCCCATTAATTTGCTCTTTGGGGACAATGACCGTGGGTGTCGGGCAGGGCCAGAGTGCCGGCTGTCAGCTGGGTCCATCTCTGAAGCCGTAGCCAGCCCGGCACACTTTTCTCAGTTTAACACACCACCGGGTACATTGTACCTCATAGCTCAGAATCAATAAAGTCAAGGCAATTTCCTTAACATGCCATCAATAAGAGATTATGGAAGGGGGAGGGTTTTCCTTAGAAGCTAATGCCTTACTAAAGTTCAAATGAGGCAATATATAGTAAAATAAATTCCAGCTCTATTTTCACTCCTTGCAATTTTAGTGGAGACTAAATGAAATGGAACTGTGTTGATCCTAACCCGTTCAATATATCTTCACTTCCTAAGAACCAAGGTCATTTTTACCTTCATGGGAAGGGAGGCAAAATATAAAATACTCACCCATACCGAACAGAAATGCATTTGCTGGTTTTTGAAAGCCAGGTAGATGACTGATATATTATGTAATTCATTTCATGGCATAGCCGAATGTGTTTTATAGATAGCGTTTAACCTTGCCAATTCTGCTCTGAGATAATCCCCCTTCTGAGGATAAAAATCATATATTTAACATAAAAGGAAAGGTTGGGTGAGGAAAGCGGCATAATGTGTTCTGTTCAACAGATAAGCAGAAGTTGCTTACACAGAAAGATGATCTGAGCAAGTTCATTACTGATTTGCCTTATTAGCTAATTGTCATGTTGTTACTAATCAGAAGTGAGGTCATCACCACTTGAGGGGCACCGAATGACAAAATATATCCAGTGTTGTGTAGCAAGGGGGAGTGTGGGTAGTGGCACAGACCCTAGGCTAACCCTCCTTCCTGTCGCTTATGTGTCCTCTAACCTTGGCTAATTTGCTTAATGCCTTTGAGCCTCAGTCTCCTTGTTTGTGAATGGGCATAGCAATAACCACTGTAGCATTTAATGGTTATCCATTTCCCATTTCCCTTCCTCTTCCTTTCCAACGGAACCCTGATTTTGTTCAGGTTCCCCAACCCTGAATTCCATAGAGGAATCTCCATTTATCCTTAGCAGTCCCTCCCTGGCGAATGTTACTAGTCCAGGGAAAGGCGCATGTCCTTGTTGGTCCAATCAGATTGGAGGAGACGTATTTTGACTTTCTCTTGGTGTGTATGAACAAAGAAGCGCATTTCCCCCCAAGGCCACTGGCTGCTGTCTTGCAGCCACAGGAGGAACTAGACTGATGTGAAGGCTGTAGTGAGAATGGCAAAGCATTGAGACCAAAGGAGCCTGGGTCCTTGATAACCTCATTGATTGGGCTGTGCCTGGAAACACCCTTCTTCTGGTCTCCAAGTAGAAATAAATGTATCATTTATTTTAAAATTATTATTTAAAAGATAAATAAATAAATAAAATTTTATTTATTTTTAATCTCATTTCAAGCCTAGGGTTTCGGTTACACGCAGTCCAATGTGTTCTAACTGATAAAGGTTTCAGGGGACTCTTGTAAGGATTGAGGGGGAAAGGATCCAGTGAACATTTCTGTGATGGTGAATGTGCTGCATCTACACTCTTCAATACAGTAGCCACCAACCTCATGGCTGTCCAGCGTTTGAAATGTGATCAGAGAAACTGACAAAATACATGTTAAATTGTCACTAATTTTAATTAATGAAAATTAGACATTTAAATAGTTACGTGTGGCCAGGGGCTACTGTGTTGTACAGCACAGATCTATAAAATCATCTGGCACAACATCTAGAACCTAGTAGGGGTCCCTGGATGTTGGTGACTGAATGAGTTTTCAGGGAGGTGCGGAGGGGGCGTAGGGGGCACAGGAAGAGAAGTCAACATCCAGAACTTCTTTCGCTCAATATTACAATAATATTACAATATTACGTCTGTGAGTTGCACCCAGCTGGTTGCATGTAACAAAGTGTATTCTTTTCCATTCCTGTATGGTATTCATCGTACCAGATGTACCAGAATTTATTTACCCACTCTAGTGTTGCAGGACGTTTGAGTATCTTCCAGCTTGCGGCTACTATGAATAAACCCACTATAAACATCCTTGTACGTGTGTTTCGGTGGATATACACACTTATTTTAGTTGGGTTTACTTCCAAAAGTGGAATTGCTGGGTCGAAGGCCACATAGGTTTAGTTGTAGTAGGGACAGTTAATGTTTCCCAAAGTGATTACACTAATTTATACCCCCACTAGCGATGTGTTAAAGTTCCAGTTTATCCACATCCTCACCAAAATTTGGTAATATCAGCTCTTTTAATTTTAGTTGGTCTTGTGTGTTTGGTGATTCTGGTGGAAGTATATTGCCAGATTTTGAAGCTCCAAGTCAGAGGTTGGCAAATGCGGCCTGCAGGCTAAATCCAGGCTACTGCCTGTTTTTGTAAATAAAGTTTTATTGAGACACAACCACGCTCATTCATTTGTGTATGTCTATTGCTACTTTTGCACCGATGTAGCCAAGTTGAATAGTTGCAACAGAGAATGCATGGCCCACAAAGCCTACCATAGCTGGTCAGTTACAGAAGAAATTTGCTGACCTCTTTTTAAAGCAAGTGGGTCATGGAAAAGTCCTTTTGATAATCATCATAAATCTCTTGTCGCTGTCCTCTTGGCTTTATCTGCCGGTGGAGACAGGTGCCCACGTGGTACCATGCTGTGGTGCCTTGGGGCTGGAATAGTTACAAAAAGCTGGCATGTTGATCCCCTTCGCTCTTGGGGCAGCCGGACAATGGATAGGGAAGTTGGAATTCCTGGACAGGTCTGTGATTTTGAACGGCCTCAATGGTTTGTCTCAACATGTTGGATAATAATTGCCTGATGTATGCCGTGACTTGTGAAAGGTTGGGACACCTTCAGACAGGAGTCCATACCATCCATACCAGCTGTCTTCATTATCTCGAGCCTGTACCCCAACACCCTCCCAATTGGCTTCTACCTATCTCTGCTCAGGGAAATCACAAATCCAGGGTTTTTTTCAAGTCCTCATTTTTCAAATCTCTCTGTGGCATTGGACAACCTTTGCTGCCCTTCCTCAAAACACTTGCTGTCCTTGCCTGTATAATAATTATAATGCCGATTAGCATTCATTGAGTTCTTCCTCCGGGATGTAAGATTTACATAGAGCATCTTAACTGTTTCTCACAACAGACAGACAATGGCGAATACTATCACCCCAGATTTACGTGCGAGGAAACAGTTTTGGCAAGTCTGAGTTCCCAGCTAGGAAGTGGAGGAGCAGGGATTCGAACCTTGGTGTGGGGGACCTGATTGCCAATACTTCCCAGGTCAGTGCTACCTCTGATCCCACGATGCTATTGTTCTTCCTCGGACCTTAAGGATCTCTCTTTTGTTGTGGCTTTTGCTCCTTCTGCTGCCCCTTAACTGTTGTTTTCCCCAAGATTCAGGCCTTAATCTCTTCTTTTCTTACCACATACTCTTTTCTTGCATGGTCTGGCTCACGCTTCCAGTGTTAACATTGATTCTGAATGTGAATTAATATTGATTTTTCCAAGAGTGCTCGGGGGACTTTACATAGGGTATCTTATTAAATCCTCAATATAACCCTGACAGGTCAATGCTGCACCCACTTTGAAGTTGAAAGGAGTCCATTGACCTGGCTGAGGCCACTCAGTTGGAGGATGATGAGAGTGGGCAGCTCAAATCCAGTTCTGTGATGATACTAAAGTTCATGAGTGTCTAGGGCACCCCCCACCACATGGATGCCAGTTTGGGACCCCCAGCCACCCAGAGGCTGTGTCTGCTTATGTATTTCATTAAGACCTTGAGCACTACATGTCTTAAACCAAACTCACTTTTCCTTCATCCTCCTGTATGTCTTCTCTGTCTTACAGATTCCTTGTATGTTGAGATCTACAAGGGACCTTAGATTCCAGATTCCCCATTCTCTACCTACATGCCGCCAGCCAGCCCCGGGCCCAGGCAGTGCTCTCTGTCCCCTGACACCATGCCCAGCCATCTAGATCACAGACTCTTTCTCTGGGTCCCCATCCCTCCTTGTCCGCATTGTTCCTTCTGCAACCCAGTGCAATGCCCACATGTAATGTCACCTACTTGCTTTCATCTGTCTGCCCTGGATCCACTTGGGCTTCTACATATCCCATCAGGGCAAGTAGACCATTCAGTGTTATCTTTTATGGTAGTCCTCAAACTTACCCGAGCCTCAGAATCCACTGCAGTCTTCCCCCCCACCCCAAAGTGGATTCCTGACCAGAGCATCTGATTCGGTGAATCTGAAGTAAGGTTGAGAAATTGCATTTTTAACAAGAACCTCTGGGATTGCAATGTGGGAGGTCCTCTGTGCTAGTCTGGGGGCTGCTGGTCTGCTGCAGCCCTTCCTCCACAGATGGGAGAGAGTTTCAGAGGGAGTGGGCTGGCAGGACAACTGGCTGGAGAGCCGTGTGCTTCTGGCACTCAACCCTCATCTCTTGCTTCTCTTGCACCCTCCTCTGGGCCTCCTCCAATGTTTCCTTTGCATATATGGAGGCCTCAGTGATTGTAGAATGAGTGAATGGATGAATGAATGAATGAATGAATGAGTGAGTGAATTGTAAAGGTCTTTGTCCTAAGTTATCCTCTGGTTATTCTTTGTTCTCAGTTATTCTCTGGTTGTAAAGTCAAGAGATGCCTGGGGAAGTTGCATGACTCCTGCCTTCCAGTAAGATTTCATAGGCACCGAGTGGTGAGGCCAAGGGACAGTCTACAAAATATCCGAGCAGCGCTCTTCGAAACTGTCAAGGTCATCAAAACCAGGGTAAGTCTGAGAAACTGTCATAGCCAGGGGGAACCTAAAGAGACAAAGCAACTCAAAATAATGTGGTATCCCAGGTAGGATCCTGGGACAGAAAAAAGACATTAAATAAATCTAAACTTTAGTTAAAAAAAAAGTAATAGAGCAGGAATCTAGCTTTTTGTCAGCACACAGGGAGGGACCCCAGCATTAGGTTACAATCTCAGTGTCAACATCTCATTCATAAAGTTCATGATGGATGTGTTTACAAGGATTGACACTAGCCCGGTGAGTGCCCTGTTCCCTCCCCTTGTTCATTTTCTAGGATGGGTGCCCATGAAGATCTGGCTGGTCTGACCGTCTGGATGACATAGGCACATCACTGAGAGCTAGAACCTTGGCATTGAGGGTTGGTTGAAGGAAAGCATGATAGTTCCAACAGATCCAGGCACCAAAGCCAGCCCTGATGGCCACCGGCTGTGTGACCTTAGGCGTGTTACCTTTTCCTCTTAGAAGTAGAGTGGTGGTGACGGTGCCCTCCTCACAAAGCTCCGGGGAGCATCGAGGGACACTCCACACTTGGAAGATGATACTTTGCTTAAGACACCCTTTGGTCAGGCACTGGGAGTTTCAGGCTTGCTAAAGACGACAATTCTGGGACCCCCCAAACGTCTGCTGAACTCATTTCCCAAGTTGGGCTCCATTACACCCCCGCAGTGCAAGAAGGGCATCTCCTCCCAGAAGCCCCCCAACCCACCACGCTTGGCTGGGCACCCCCAGCCATAACAGAGACGTCTGGTTCTCTTTAAATGGAGCATTCATCTGCCCTGGTCCCTGATGTTATTTTTATTGGTGTCTAAAAATAAAAATAATTGTAATTTCCTAAACGGTAATAGGCTGACCCAGCCAGCTTGCTCCCTCTTCCTCCAGGCATGCTGTGAAAGCCATTGACACCGCGTCCAGATTGCAGACCTCTGACCTGTCACCAGGCTGTCAGTGTCAGTGAGGCTGGGGAGAGGACACGGGCCAGCAGTCCAAGGAGGAAGCTTTCCAGCCTGTGCTCAGGGCGCAGTCTCAAGGCTGGGATTCTTCCCCTCCCGGCCGCCCCTTCAGCCCCGGTTAAGGGCCCTGGGGAAAGAAGGAGAAAAGGTGGAGAAGAGAATCAGGGAGTCATAGAGTGAAAGAGAAAGAGAGAAAGAAGACTCCGACAGTTAAAGGTGAAAGAGGTAGTTTTGGCAGATAAGTAACAAACGTGGTTTCCTCCTGCATGAACCGTCTATGCAGCTGATTAGGTTTAGCATTACCCGGTATCATTCTCTGATGAACTCCATGCCACATGAAGTGGTGTGGGGGGAAGATCTACAAGTGCAATTCTCAGAGAAGCTGTACTGGGGAGTTATGGCATCTCTGTATACTGCAGCCAGGGAGGCCAGGGAAGTCTTGTGCAATTTAAAACACTCCATAGATCTTTCTGGACACCTTACCGATGTATCACCGGGCCATTAACTATTCCAACAGAGGCAGGGAATGGGAGGAGGACAGGGGTGGCAGACCCCTGCAGGATGGAACATTACTGTGCAGTCGTGGTCCCCACTCTAAAGGCTTTGGGTCCAGCTGAGATGCTGAGGACCCTCTTGAGAAAAGTCAGTCTGAATCCAAGGGACCCGCATTCCCAAGGGCCGGTATATGTCTTAAAATTTTTTTAATTACATAAGTAATACCTGCATGTGTTCTCCTTGTAAAAGGAACATTATAGGAATATACACAATAAAGTCCTATTCATGGATGACTTCCTAACTTCCTCCCTCTACCCCAAGCAATAACTATTGTTGCCATTCGAGTGGGCTTTTGACAGAACTTTCCAATGCATGTCTATGCATATATATGAATGCATAGAAAAATATGGGTTTTTGTGTGTGAGGTTCCCTCCTTCCTCCCTTGATTTTTCTTTTTCTCTTTCTCTGTCTTTAAAAAGATAGTTCTTCATGTAGGCAGGTACTTGTTTGTCTACTTACATAAATGGTATCTTAGTGTTTGCATTGTCTTGAAATTTGCTGTTTTCACTCAATGAGTATGTCAGTTTGGGGTCCCCTGGTAGGCAGACACTGAGAGCAGTTAGAAGTATAAGAGATGAATTGGGAGTGATACCTAGGAAAGATAAGGGGGACACGCTGGGGAGGGACAGCACAGAGATGTGGATCTCACAGGGTCTCTGCCAGCTATCGGGAGCTCAGAGACTGTCCCCTAGAGGAGCTCTTCACTTGGAGGAAATGGTGAAGGCTTAGCCCCCCACCATGCCCTGTCATTGACTGGGGGAAACCCAGGAAAATCATGGCCTTAATTCAAACTACGGTAAATTCCCAGAGCTCTGCAGCTGGAGGCCATCCACCTACTTCTCTCCTTCTAGCCACTGGCAACTCCTCTCTTATAAGCCTATGGCTTCTTCGTTGGTCTTAGAATCTTTTCAGGAGGGGTATGTGTGCTTTTTATTGGAGAATGTTCCCCAGTATGGGTTGGTTACAATTGACTTAGCCATTCCCCTCTTGTTGGACACTTAGGTTGGCCTCTCTTTGCTATCATAGGTGGTATGGCAGTCATCATCCTTGAACAACACTCCATCCACAACAGGAAACTGATCAGGGCTTCTCTGGGTGAATGTGAAGAGGAGGAATTTCTGACTCTTTGGATGTCCACTATGAACTCACAGATTCAGGTGAATTCCCTGTTCAATGGGCCCTATATGATCCCCTGCAGGATGGGAGAACTCGTACTTTCACATACCCTCAAGACATCTGGGTTTGATACTGGATTTTTGCCTCTGAGGTTGGCCTGTCTGTATCAGGTCCTTGATGCTGTTTGTCCAAACTTTGCCTCCTGACACCTGCTGCTGCATCTTCTGAGGATCCTCATCTAAACCTTTATCCTGTTTGTCTGGCTGGACCTTGGCCGTCCAAGGTAGCAAATGTAGGGTTTATGATTACAGACTCCGAAAACAACTGATGAGCTTCAAACCCAGCTCCACCAGTTCCTAACTGTGATGCCAGACAAGTTTCTGAAACTCTCTTTGTACCTAAGTTTCCCCATCTGTACAATGAGGCTAATAATGGTACCTGATTCATACGGCTGTTGAGATGAAATGAGTTAACACATGTGGACCGCTCAGCCCCCTGCAGTCAACTCAATAAATATTAGCTATTGCTATTATCTACCCCCCTGGCTGGGATCCCAGCCCGCTGACGATCATAAAGCCAGTATTCTGCTGCTAATTCTCATTTCCCAAGTGTCCTGCCCTTGCAAGTATACTCACCAAGATCTGGACCTGCTTCTGTTTCGGGCTGGGGAACATGTTCACACGATTGTCTCCCCTGAGCTGGGCTACTCTCAGCCTGTGGATCCCCCTCTCGTGACTCAGCTTGCCAAATATAGCAAAACCCCAATAGTTCAAATCTTGATCCTACAACTTGTGACCCTTAGCTCCCTCATCCATAAAAGGCCATTGGCCATGTGACCTAGCTCACAGGGCTGTCATGAGGATGAGAGAAAACACCGTGTACCAAGCACTTAGAACCACGCTCGGCAAGTGGGATGAAGATGATTATCTCCTCAGAAATAGACATTTTTAGACTCTATTCACTTGCACCTCCTGGTTGACTGAGGATCTGGCACGTCCATCAGTCAGGATTAATAGCATCAGATCTGACTCGTGTTTAGTTGAGTCAGGTGTGTGATAATAGGGCTTGGTGCAATGAGATGGAACCCAGAACAGGCCTATCCCCAGCAGTGATGCCTTTCCCATCCATCTTCATCACAACGTCTATGTAGGTGTGCACATCCTATTCTCCACGCCGCAAGGGCACCTCCCTACAAAGAAATGTGGAAGGTGTCCCGATCTCAATGGCACCATCCAGCTACCGCCCACCATTACCTTTCAGGATCTGGGGCCCAGCTTTGTCAATTTCAATTTTTCAGAAACAAACAAACAAAAAACCAAAAACAAAAAAATGGAAGTTGGGACTTTAAAAACTCTCAATTTTATGACTTTGACAACTAATCCGAATGCACCTGGCCAGCCAGCTTCTGCTTCTGCTTTAAGGCATTTCTGAAGTTTCTCCATAACCAGCTATGTCGCCTGAAAGCTGATGGTGTCTCTCTCTCTCTCTCTCTCTCTCAGGCATATGGTAGCTTCAACAGTTGGTAACATTTACGTGGCAGTTGTGGACACTTTGGGATTTCAGTGACCTGCATTAAACCCTTTTTCCTTTGAGTTCCCAGGTTTTATTTCTCCTGGGGTCCTGCTTGGCTTCTGGTAATTATGGCCTTTCTTCCCCCCCTCCCCTCCCCCACCTTTCCACAAGGGCAGATGATCCAGGAGTTTGCCTGGCACATAATATTTGTTGAGTGATTGCAAAGTTAGGAATCCAGACGCTTCTTTCCCCCAGCAACTCTTTTAGTTTGTATCTCTCTCCTCTTGGAATGAAATTAAAGCTATTTTTCAGGAACCTGTTTAACCAGATGGAGAGCAATGCTTCTCTGGGACCACGAATCTCCCTTTGAGCCTCTTCTTTGTATCTGGGAGGGGGGGGGTGTGCATTTTTCATTTCCGAGGACTTTATTTACCAGCTGCCTTTCTTTCGGTTCTGTCCTTGTTTTATGTCTGGGCACCATCTTATTGCTATGCGCTGAAAGGTGAAGCATGTTTTACGTATACTTACTCTTAGGACCTTCCACAGAATTCTGTGACAGTGTGGCCAGAGCTGCTGAGGCTTAAGGTTTTCAGTTCGGTGGGGTGCACGGGGGGCTAAGAGGGAGGGTGTGCATCAATGGCAGGGATCGCTGCTACCCTAGTGTAGGGTGGACGACTTCTCCCCTGGGCACCATGCTTAATTATCATCTTGATTTACTCTGTTCTCTTTGGGCGTGGAGGGGTTGAAGAGCCATTGTAGGATAATTTTCAAACTTCTGTTTAGCAGAGGAAGTCTTTGCTTTGGGAGGTCAATATGTAAAACGGAGGAAGGATGAGTTGCTCTTCTTGGAGATCCTGACATGCGCAGCCCTTCCTCTGCCCCCCTCCCAGTTGGAGTGGTCCTTTAGATGTCCCCAGGACTCTGAAGTCCCACAAAGGAAACAGGCATCCAAATCCATAGTGTTTCTTTTGATTATTCCTACACCTTCACAAATATTAGTAACTGGAGTGGACATTGTACTCTGCCCAGGTCCACTCCCTTTTACCATATCTGTGCGTCTCTCCTTGACTTTGGTGAATGTTTGCTTACAAGAACTACTAAGTTCTGCTTTTCTCCACAGAAGGGCCCTCCAGTTCTGGGAGTCCATTTGCATATGAAGAGCTGGGGAGTGTAAGGGAGTTTACACCTCCACGGGCAGCCAATAAACAATGACTGGCTGGAGAAGGAATAGGAGAGCTAAGCTACTTTGCCTGAGGGAAGGCCAATTGTGAGGTGTGACAGGATAAAACTTTCCCAAGGATCAGGCTAAAGCTGCCCTTGGAGGGGCTGCGCCTGAAATCACAACATTGCTTGACTTTCTTCCTTACTTTGTACCACTTCCCTGCCTTCCATACCAATCTCATCGGTGAGCAGTCCTTAATTAATTACCTGTGTCTGAATCCTTGTCTCAGGTGCTCCTCAGTCCTGAAAATCTCTCCCATAGGCCTCTGTACTTTCCTAGGAAGATGGCCACCCGTCTTCGGCTAGTCTTCAGTCAGCTTCTTCACATGTACATTGGGGCTCATCCACCGCTGGCCTTTGGGGATCCAGACAACTGTCTGCTCAGGCCTGCAGCCAATATCTCTCTTCTGGGTTGGTTTATTTCAGGAAAGTACAACTCAATGGCCAGAGTTTGACTTCTCTGGGACTTTGTTGCCTTGGAGACACGGGGCCAGGAGACTGAGGAACCTAGTGGGTCCACATTAAAGAGAGGTGGTACCTGGGATCCTTTCTCTGGGATGGGAGGAGTGGCATCCCCTTTCATGTGGCCACTGCCCCCCTCAAAATCTGATGCTTGTTAGAGTTTGAGGATGTGCCTTTCAAGCCTTTGATTAATAGTTTTCTTGATGAATCCAAAATAAGGCCGGTGTCCTTTCCCTACCTCTGCTGCTCCAAAGAGCATAATAGAAAATAGATTCCCCTCTGCCCTCGTCTGCTTGGCTTTTACATGGTTAATGTCTTGTGTGTACTTCTGATTGGACAAGGTGGGGAGGGACACAGGTAAGGCAGATATTACCCTTGGGCTCCAAACGCTTTTCTTGACAGCCTCAAGACCAACCTGGGCCCCTCCAGTGTGTTCCTGCAGACTCCTACTACATCATTTCACACACTATTTTGTAATTGCCTTTTACTTGTCTAGTTGATGAGGGTGAATGAAAACCTCTAGGTCCGAGGGTCTGAAGTCATCGAATAATAATATTTAAAAGCAAATCATGGCGCCTTAATCAAGCGGTAAATTTGTACTTGCTGGCCTTACTTACTTGGCCACAAAGGGACAGCCTCGGGGTGAACATGAGAATGTAATTTGCAGATGGAAGGAAATAGGTCACTCTTCATACTCATAGACTGTATATTTTAATTAAAAAAAAAAAAAAGAATGAAAGAAAAAGAAAGCCAGGGCACAAGCTGTCCCAAGTACTTATGGGAACGATGGGAGAGAATGGTGGTAAATCCAGAATCTGGTGCCCTAGTCTTCAGGCAGGCCATGCCTGAGCTAATAGCCCCATAGCTCTCAGCCCCAACCCTGGTCCTTCCCCCACATTCATCAGGGTGATGGAGATGGGACCACTTCCCATCCTAGGTTCTCCTGGGTAATCATCCTAGTGCCCCATAGCTCGTTGACCTGCTGGCTTCTCATGACCATCCCCTCCCCTCCATGCCTATGGCACCTGCTCAATTTTGCCAACCTGGAGCTGTCGGCCACTCCATGTTTCCCTGTCTGAGCTCGGCCCCTTGTCCACCCAGGCTTCCTGATCCCCAATTCCTACCACATCCACTCTTGGAGTCCATGTGCCTTCTTTTCCATGCATCATCCTCTCTCGGCTCCACTAATCTCAGAGGGCATCACATCATCCTTTCTTTGGTCAACTCCCCTGCCATCAGCCCACCCCATGCTCCGCAAAACACTTCTACCCTTTCCACACGTGTCTGGTCTGTTACAGAGAACTGAGCCGGACTGAGGTTAAAGCAGGAAAAACAGACTTTATTCAGGAACTGTTGCAACAGAAAAGAGGCCTCAGTATAGAACTGGGCTCAGTCCAAAGAGAACCAGAACAAGTGGGGATTGATAACTGAGGGGCAGTTTGAGAGGGTCGGTGGATGGAAATTATACTAGAGAAGGCATCGAGGGTAGGGGGGATTCTTGCTAAACTGACCTCATAGGATTCTTGCTGAAGGCAGACCACGGTGATCAGGCATTATGGGGGGAGGGTGGGGGTGGGAATTTGATCAGATATCAAGGGTCGGGTGGGGAGGGGGGGTCTCTCTAAACTGACTTAGCAGGCTTCTTGCCAAAACTGCACTATGCAGACCCATCAAAGATGGAGGCCAAGGTCGAAGGATGAGAAGAGGGCTTAGAGGAGCCTGACTGAAGTCTGGTCAGGTGAAGATTTTTGTCAAGCCTACGAGAGCTGCCGGGGGGCAGTTACACATCTCTGTTCCGTGGGCCCTCAACACCGATCAGCTTCTCTCTGATGTCGCTAGCTCCTTCTTCCTTTCCTCTGCAACTGTCCCAAACCCATTCTCGAGCCTCCAATAGACTGCGTTAGCACAGAAGGAAAGAGAACCCTGGCTTGAATTCCTCCCCTCCCTGCCTCATTTGCTGGGACTTTTTCTCCTCCTTCTCCCTCTTCCACCGCCCTGCTGCCTGTGTTCTGTGTACGGAAACCAGGGCTCAGAGTCGACATCATTTCTTCCAGGAAGTCTTCCTGGGATCCTCCCACCCCCACTGGCCAACACCAGGTTAGAGTCCCCGCCTGTGGATTTCTACACAGCCCTGACTTTCACTCCATCATATCACACTATAGTAGTTGAGTCACTGTTTGTCTCGCCTTCTAGACCGTGAGCTCTTTGAGGGGGCAGAAATGCTGTTTTGCTCATTCCTTTTTATATTCCCAATCCTTGGCGGAGTGCCTGACACATAGTAGGAGCTTGGTGTGTGTTGAATGAATGAATCCCTTTTCTGTACAAAAATTAGTCCATTCAACCTGCAATCTGGATCTTTTCTCTCCCTGCCTCCTCATGCCATCGATTATTCAGTCTCCCCATGGTATTTTGCATTCTACGATCATTATTGTCATCATTGATAATATTATTATAGTGACTATTTACTGGATACTTACGAAGTTCCAGGCACTTTGCTAAACACCTTAAATACATGCTCTAGTTTAATCCTTATAATAGTCCAACGCAGGCACTATTATTATCCCACTTTCCAGATGGCACTTAAATATAGTCTCCTTTATTTAAAGCACTGCCTTTCCTAGATGCCGTATTCCCTTCCACCTAATGCCGTTATGCCCTTTCGTTCCGTTCAAAGTGCCATCTGTACCAGCTGCCTGCACACTCTGACCTCTCTGTCATTCCTATCTCACTGGAACGGAGCCCTGCCTGACTGTAAAACTCCCGCTGACGTCACCAGTGACCTCCATGAGGCCAGTACAGTGCCCGCTTTCACGCTTTATCGCCCCAGTTTCTCAGTAGCAGATGACACTGATGGCCGCGCCCCCTCTGTGCCTCCTCCCTCTCCAGCTCGCCTTTCCTCTGGCCTCGCAAACTCTGTGTTCCCGGGGGTTCCGTTCTCTGCTCTTTCCTCTCTTCCTTCAGGCCCCCTCTCCAGCATTCCCTGGAGCCTCATTTTCAAGTCCCTCTCTGCAGCCTGGACCCTTCTCTCCCCCCCCATCCCCCGCCCCCCGTCCTGCCACCCCAGCACTGTATGATCAAGGCTTGTTCCCCGCCCCCCCAGAGGGGCCGCGCTCAGTGTGCCGAGGGGCCTGCTCACTTGCTATCTCCATCCAAACCCGTCCCAGCACCTGCTGGTCCTCTGGTATTCCCTAACTTGGCCAGCGACACACCATCACCTGCCCTGAGGCCCAATAAACACATCCTCCAGAGTTCTGACTCCTTCCCTTCTCTTTCAGCTGCCAGATCACGTTTATTGTTTATGCCAGGCTTCTCTCATGTCTGTTTTTCTTCCTTTGTGTCTTCATTGATGTTGCCCCAGCAATAGTGAGCCAGGTGTCCTGGGAAGAATCGGCCACGTTCTCTCTTGCCTCTGAACCTTTTTTTTTAACTTAAAAAATTATATATATTTTAAAGGTGTACAACTTGATAATTGTACATGGCTAAATAATCATCACAATCAAGTTAATTACTATATCCATCACCTCCCATAGTTACCTAGTGTGTGTGTGCGGTGTGTATGTAGTAGTGTGTGTGGTGTGTGGTGTGTGATGAGAACACGCAGGGCCTACTTTCTTAGCCAATTTTGAATATACAGTAGAGTGTTGTTACAATAGTCACCATACTGTACCTTAGATCTCCAGAACTCACTCACCCTGCATGACTGAGACTTTGTACCCTCTGACCAATGTCTTCCTATTTCCCTTACCCCAAGCCCTGACAATCACCATTCTACTTTCAGTTCTATGAGTTTGACAATTTTAGATTCCAGATGTAAGTGAGATTATACAGTATTTGTCCTCCTGCATTTGGCTTACTTCATGTAGAATAGTGTTCTCTAGGTCCATCTATGTTGTTGTAAATGACAGGATTTCTTCCTTTCTCATGGCTGAATACGATTCCATTGTATGTATATACCACATTTTCTTTCTCCATTCATCTATCGATAGACGTTTAGGTTGTTTCCTTATCTTGGCTATTGTGAATAATAATTGAATGAATATAGGCATGCAGGTATTTTCTTGAGATTCTGATTTCAATTCCTTTGGATAAATACTTCAAAGTGGAATTGCTGGATCATAGGATGTTTCTATTTCTAATATTTTTTTTAAAGATTTTATTTATTTATTTGACAGAGAGAGACACACCGAGAGAGGAAACATAAGCAGGGGGAGTGGGAGAGGGAGAAGCAGGCTTCCTGTCGAGCAGGGAGCCCAATGCAGGGCTCGATCCCAGGACCCTGGGATCATGACCTGAGCCGAAGGCAGACGCTTAACGACTGAGCCACCCAGGCGCCCCACTATTTCTAATATTTTGAGAAAATTCCATACTGTTTTCCATAATCGCTGAACTAGTTCACATCCCCACCAACAGAGCACCAGGATTGTCTTTTCTCCACATCCTCACCAACACTTACTATCTTATCTTTTAACACACTCGTTACTCATCCTAACAGGTGTGAGGTAATATCTCATTGTGGTTTTGATTTGCGTTTCCCTGATGATGAGCGATGTTGAGCGTCTTTTCATGTGTCTGTTGGCCATTTGTATGTCTTCTCTGGAAAAGTGTCAATTTAGATTCTCTGCCCATTTTTAAATTGGATTACATATGTTTTTGCTTTTGAGTTTTATGAGTTTCTTGTATATTTTGGATGTTAACCCCTTATCCGATATATGGTTGGCAAATATTTTCTCCCATTCCATAGGTTGTCTTTTCGTTTGTTGATTTTCACCTCTGAATCTTTACCCCTCCTTTCTCTTTCCAGCTTCATGACTTGTCCTTCACCCCTGTGCTCTTACTCAGGCATACTTCATTATAGAAGTTATCTCATTGCTTTACAAACGCTAGAATATCTGTTTGTAGTCTCTACTAGACCATGAGTATTCAGAAGTCAAAGGCTTTGCCTCTCTATTTTGGTAATGCCAGCAGCAGTGTGGGATTAGCAGGGCTAGGATATAACCTATTTTTTTTTGCCTCTATGCCCATCACTTAAATGAACAATCAATTCTTGGAGTCAGGGGCAGATTATACAATTCCAAAAGTCAATTGTAGGTGACACTTAGGGCTAAAGACCAGAGAGATCAGCAAAGGGCATTCTTGGTGCTCCTTTCCCCCTGCCTACCTCCCAAGGACGGGCCTAGACATTGTGAAAAAATCATGGGGATGTTGTCTGAGGAGAAGAAAGGGATGGAGTCATATATTTGAGGGGCATTCTCATATTTTGCCATACTAGATATCTCAAAATCTGCAGGTCTTTGGATTTAGCTGAGGAGTGGAGGTCACCAGCCACGAAGGCAGACCTGAATGTTAATATCTGGTCTTTGTAGGCAGCCTCTATACTTGACAGCTCAAGTTCTGTTTCTTCCATGTCTCCCAAAGATCCCCTGATGCTGAACTCTCTTAGGAAGGAGAATCCTGATCACAGCATCTATAATAACTGAGAGCAAATAACTCCCACACCAGGAGGACATGCTGCTCTGCCATTACCTGGGCTTGAATGAAAGTTATTTTCTGATTCCTCCAAGCTCTCTTGGTCTCCCATCAGGACAGAATTCCAGGCAGTTATTGGGGTCTGGGGATAGAGGTAAGCGGGAACATCCAACGTATTGCAAAGGATTGCAACGTATTGCAAAGGATCTGTCTGAGGAAGATCCGTAGGTCCCTCGGAAAATCTGTATCCCTTTGGACAAGATCTTTCCCCTCTCAGGGGTGGGTTTCCTGGCTGGCAGCAAAGACAAAAAGGGGAGTTGGACTAGATGATTCTGAGGAGCCAGGAATCCATGGTATGCGTGACGACCTCTTCGAACCATAAGCTCATCTGGAGACGTTGCACGGGATGGTAAATTACAGGGCGGGGTTTCTTCTTTCTCTTTACGTGAGAATTTAGTGGCCGGAAATGGCCTGTGAAGCACCTTGTACAGGGGCCACCACCACGTGGACATGCCCAGGCTAGCCAGCTGCAGGATGAAAGACACGTGTCCCAGCCACCCCTGTCCCCCAGCTGATAACAAATCCGTCCTGCAAAGCAGAACCACAGGCATGACTTGGGACTGTCTGCAGGCCCACGAGGGAGCCCCTCGGAGACCGGAATAACTGGCCAGCCAAAGCTCGGCCCAACGAAGGGCGCCCTCAATGGTGAGCCACATAAACAGCCGTGGTTTTAAATCCCAAGGTTTGGGGAGAGTTTGCTTTGTGGCAAAACTGGGTCATGGGCAGGAGAAGACCAGTGATATTCCTGCTCCTGACCTTCATGCACAGCTCAGCAGACAAGGAGGGGGGAGAGGTAAATACATGTGCAAAACAACAGGGAATGGAGCCGGATCTTTGGGTCATAGGTCACCCAAGAAGAGGGCTGGGGAGGATGGAGGAGTGTCTGGGTGTCACTTGTGAGTTCAGAGCTGAGCCCCGCTGACAGCCAGCTATTGGTATGCCCGCAAAGCCCCAGTCCCACCTCGTTTTCTTGCTGGGCAGATATGTAACTCCTTGACTCCTATTCTGGGCAAAGCAACAGACAGGGTTTTGTTTGGGGGGTCCAAAAGGAACTTAACGTTTTATAAGACAGCTGAATCTTACCACAGGGGTGCTTAGTTTCTGGAGTTTAGAGGCCAAGAGGGAACAATGATAGAGGGAAGAAAAGTGTCTTCGGAGAGAACTTACTCAGAGTTGCCAATGCCTTCTAGCTCTCAAGGGCACCCGCATGAGAAGTAGGAATTTGCTCCAGTCCGGCCAGGGGATAGAATGGTAAATGGAAATAGCTGTTGCTCGGTAAGTGTCTGGTCTGGAAGGTTCCATGACAAGGATGAGTGGTGGAAGTTTATATCTGCAAAGGGTCTTAAAGGTTGTCTTGTGAGAAATCTCTGTCCTCCACTTGAATGCTTCATTTTATTTTTATAGTTATTGTTTTTATGGACACAAGCAAAACCTGAATATATTCTCCTTGGAAAGCAGTCCTACAGAAGCAGCCTTGCCTCTTGGCGCCATGGCGCCCTGACCCATCCTTATAAAGGCAGCCACTGTCTACATCCTCCCAACCCCCAACTGTTTACAATCCTATAAAAATGGATCTTTATTCATGAATCTACTTTCCTATTGCTACATTATGGGATCATGCCAAGCACAATGTTTTTTAATTTGATTTTCTCACTGACCAGTATGTTTTGGAGATCTTTCTGTCTTCGTATATGGAGGTCAAATTCATTTTTTAATTTTTTTTATTTTTTTAAAGATTTTATTTATTTATTTGACAGAGAGAGAGAGAGAGATCACAAGTAGGCAGAGAGGCAGGCAGAGAGAGAGGGGGAAGCAGGCTCCCTGCTGAGCAGAGAGCCTGATGCGGGGCTCGATCCCAGGACCCTGAGATCATGAGCTGAGCTGAAGGCAGCCGCTTAACCAACCAAGCCACCCAGGTGCTCCATTTTGTATTTTCTCTTGATTAGATTTGCCAGAGGTTTATCTGTTTTTTGGTCTTTTCAAAGAATGAGCTTAATTCTTATTAAGTATTCTCTCTTTGGTTTTCTGGCCTTTTAATTTCTTTTATCATTATTAAATGCCCCTACATCTTTGGAACTGTTCTGCAGAGCTTTTGTATGATTTTTCTGGAAGTATGTATAATTCATTTGAAGAGTTTTAGTTCTCTAATACGTGCCTTTAAAGTTGAAAGTTTTCTCTTGAGGACTGCTTTTGACGTGTTGTGTTCTCATTTTTGTTCACTTTTAAATAGTAATAATTTCCATTTTAATTTTTTTAATCTAAAAATTTTGTTTGGAAATTTTTTAAGTTTTTATTTAAATTCCAGTTAGCGTACAGTGTGATATTAGTTTCAGGTGTACAATATAGTGATTCAGTACTTACATACAACACCCGTGCTCATCACAAGTACACTCCTTAATCCCCATAACCTATTTCACCCACTGCCCCCCAAACACCTCCCCTCTGGTAACCATCAGAGTTTGTCCTCTATAGTTAAGAATCTGTTTCTTGGTTTGCCTCTCCCTCTCTCTCTCCCCCACCACGCCCCGCACTTTGCTTGTTTGTTTTGTTTCTTAAATTCTACATATGAGCGAAATCATATGGTGTTGTCTTTCTTATATTTAGAAATATTTTAATATTTCTAAGCAGACAGAGTCTTTTTGGCTATCTTTTTGATGCTAATTTCTTAGTTTATAGCATTGTGGTCTGAGAATATAGCCTCTATGACTTCTGCTTCAGGGAATATTTTTTCTAGAGTTTATTTGTATAGGGTGTGTGTGTGTGTGTGTGTGTGTGTGTGTGTGTACAAGATCTAGTCTCTTAGCAACTTTCAAGTGTATAATACAGTATCATTAGCCATAATCACCAGGCTGTACATCAGATCCCCAGAACTTGTTAATTTTATAGCTGCAAGTTTGCACCCTTTGGCCAATATCTCCCCATTTCCCCCACCTCCCATCCATGGTAATTATCATTCTACTTTCTGTTTCTTTGAGTTTGGCTGTTTTAGACTCCACGTATAAATGAGATCATACAGTATTTGTCTTTCACTCTATGATTCATCTCACTTAGCATAATGCCCTCAAGTTTCATCTAGGTTGTTGCAAACGGCAGGATTTCCTTCTTTCTCATGGCTGAATACTATTCCATCACGTATCACAACTTTATCTATTCATCCATTGGCACTTACGTTGTTCCCCTACCTTGGCTATTGTGAATAATGCTGCAATGAACATGAGGGTGCAGACATCTCTTTGAGATTCTGTTTTCATTTCCTTTGGATATATACCCAGAAGTAGGATTGCTGGATCATATGGTAGTTCTATTTTTAATTAGAACTTAATTAAAGTTTAATTTGTGGCTGCACTAACTTATAGTCCCACCGACAGTGCACGAGGGCTCCCTTTATTCCGCATCCTTGCCAACATTTGTTATCTCTCGTCTTTCTTGATGATGGCCATTCTAACAGTTCTGAGATGATACCTCATTGTGGTTTTAATTTATATTTCCCTGGTTTTGAAGTGATGTTGAATATTTTTCATCATGTACCTAATGGCCTTTTGTGTATCTTCTTTGGAAAAATGTCTATTGAAGTCCTTTGCCCATTTTTAAATTGGATTGTTTGGGTTTTTTGCTATTGAGTTGTGTAAGTTCTTTATATATTTTGGATATTAGCTCTTTGTCAGATACATGATTTACAAATATTTTTCCCATTCTACAAGTTGCCTTTTCACTTTGTTGATTTTGTTGATCATTTCTTTTGCTTTGCAGAAGTTTGATGCAACTCCACTTACAGTTGACTCTTAAACAAAGTAGGAGTTATTGGCACTAATTCCCATGCAGTCAAAAATCCACGTATAAGCTGACTACCCTAAAACTTAACTACTAGTTTACCGTTGACCAGGAACCTTACTGAACCATAATGATTAATATATATTTTATATGTTATATATATTATATACTGTATTCTAACAACAAAGTAAGCTAGAGAAAGAAAATGTTTTTAAGAAAATCATAAGGAAGAGAAAATACACTTAGAGTACTGTAGGTATATTTATTGAAAAATGTCTGCACACAGGAAGGCCAGGCTGGCACTGGAATGGTAGGCAGCAGTAGGAGTGGCCCCTGGGAGATGATGTTCTGAAGTCTGGTGGCTTTGGTGTATTAGTGACAGCCACCAGGCAGGCTGTGGGTGGCAACAGTGGCTTGGAGGTACAAGGCGGCTGCCCCAATTGCCTGGAGGTGCACCGATTACTGTGGTATATCACATTATTGTCTTGTGTATGTTTACCAATCCTTGCATCTCAGGATAAATCCCACTTAATTGAGGTGTATGATACTTTTAATGTACAGTTGGATTTGGTTTGCTAATATTTTGTGGAGAATTTTTGCATCCATATTCATCAAGGATATTGCTCTGTAGTTCTCCATCCTTATAGTGTCTTTATCCGACTTTTTATTCAGGGTAATGCTGGTCCTATAAAATGAGTGTGGGAGTGTTCCTGTCTTCTTCAATTTTTTGAAAGATTTTGAGAAGGATTGGCATTAATTCTTCTTTAAATCTTTGGTAGAATTCACCAGGGAAACCATCTAGTTCTGGGCTTTTCTGTGTCTCTTGTTTTTTCATTTTCTTAATGGTGTCTTTGTAGTGCAAACATTTTCATGTCGAGGGAGTCAAATTATAATTTAATAAAATGGATAGTTCTGTTGGTATCAAAGCTAAGTAATCTTTGCCTAACCCAAAGTCATGAACATTTTCTCTTATGCTTTTTTCTAAAAGTTTTATAGTTTTAGCTCTAACATTTAGGTCAATGATTTATTTTTTGTTAATTTTTGTTTATGGTTTGGGATAAGGATCTAAAATCATCTCGTTGCATATGGATATCCAATTGTCCCAGAATCATATGTTTAAAAAACTATTCATTACGTTGACACATTATACAAATATCAACATAAATGTAAAGGTTTGTTTTCGTATACTTAATTCTGTTTATGTCTACACTTATGTTTGCACTATACTGTCTTGACTACTGTAGCTTTATAGTAAGTTTTAAAATTGGGACTTTAAACCCCTTCAATTTTATTCTTCTCCTTCAAGATCCTTCTGGTTATTCTGAGTAATTTGCATTTTCATATAAATTTTAGGATCATCTTGACAATTCCTCCAAAAAAACCAGTTAAAATTTTGACAAAAATTGCAATGAATCTATAAATTAATTTGGAATAATTACTATCATTTTTGAGTCTTTCAGTCCATGAATACAACAAAAATAAAATTATTTTAGTTTCTCTGAGCAACATCTTGTAGTTCTCCATGCACAAATCTTGTACTTATTTTGTTAAATTTATTTCTAAGTTTGTAATGCTTTTCGATGTTATTGTGCTTGGAATTGTTTTCTCAATTTTATTTTTCGATCATTCATTGTGAGTTTATACAAATACAATTGATTTTTGTATGTTTAACTTGTTTTTAGTTGATGAACTTGTTGATTAGTTCTACTATTTTGATTTTCTACATATAGGATTATATTGTCTGTGAATTAAAACAGTTTTAATTCTATTTTCCAATTGGGATACTTTTTTTTTTTTTTTTTTTTATCTAATTGCAGTAGCTAAAATCTCCAGTACAAGGTTGAATAGATGTGATGAAAGCAGACATCCTTGTTTTTGCCCCAATATTAGGGGGAAAGAATATAGTCTCTTATCATTAAGTATGGTATTGAATGTAGGTTTTCCATAGATGTCCTTCATCAGATTGAAGAAATTTCTTTCTATTCTGAGTGTGCTGAGAGTTTATCACTCATGGGTGCTGGATTTTGTGAAAATTTTTTCTGCATCTGTTGAAATGGCCAAATAGTTTTGGTCTTTCATTGTATTAACATGATTATTACATTAATTGTGGGATTTTTGACGGTGTTAAACCAACCTTGAAATATTGCATAAATCCCATTTGGTCATGCTGTATAATTTTTTATATGTTGCTGGATTCCGTTTGCTAATAATTTCCTGAGAATTTTTTCCATGTACATTCATAAGGGATATTGGCTTTAGTATCAGGGTAATCTTAGCCTGATAGAATGAATTGGAAAGTTTTTTCTCCTCCTTTATTTTCTGTAAGAGTTTCTGAAGGATTAGTATTAATTCTTCTTTAAATGTTTGATAGAATTCACCACTGAAGCCACCTGGGCTGGTACTTTTACTTTTTGGAAAATTTTCAGTTACTACTTCAATGTCTTTACTTCTTTAATTCTAGTCGATTTTTTTGTAACTTCTTGAGTCATTTTGTTAAATTTTTGCTTTTCTAGGAACCTCTCCATATCATCTAAGCTGTCTAATTTGCTGACATAAAAGTGTTCATAGTATTCCCTTATTTAACATTTAAACATTTAACATTAAAAGTATTTCCCGGGCATGAACATCTTGGCCTTCTGTTGCAAATAATGTCAATCCCTTTCAGCAGGAGAGCTGCCAGTCTTGTGACCTGTCCCACTGAGATAGAACCCCTAAGCTACAGGGCTGGAGTTGGGGGAAATGGGAACTGCTGAAAACTAAAATGTCACAGATTCCTCCCATTTTTATAAGCACATCCAATTTGTTGTATGCTTTGGTCAATCTCCAGAATCATTAAAGGTTTTTTTTACTATAATTTTGCTCAGTTTTATTACTTCTTTTTGGTCAAAGGATTTTCCAAGTTTGTCCTTCAGCTGTTTCAGAATTCTTCCCTCCCACCTCCACCATTGGCATTTATTGCAGTTATTTATACAAATGCAAAGTTATTCCTGCTATCTTATTTTAGTTTTATATTTACCATATTTTATGTTCTCATTCCCTTCAGGTTGTTTTTTAGTGACTTGATTGCATTTTCTTTAATCCTTTTCCTTCTTAATGACATATGAATTTAGATAATATTTCTTGTCTTCTAGCAGTTATCTTTAACTTTTAAATAAATACATGAAAACACATTTTTCTATCCACACTTCAAGTTAGGAAGTGTTTATATACCTTTTCCAAATAAAACATGACCTTGGCATGTTTTTATTTTTCTAATCTCTCCACCATCTCCCTTCCCGCCCACTGCAGTAACTTCCCTTGTTGAGATCATTTGGCATTTTATCTTTAATCTTAATTTTTATTATTTTTGTTAAGTAATCACAGTTAGGTAACTGTGAATTTTGTTGATTTTCTTGCCACCATTCTTTCTTCACTGCCCCCTGGCCATCACTCACATGGTCATTGTCTAGTCTAGACTTTGACATCCATAATAAATGAATCCGTACCTAATTCTCCATTTTAAATATCTGACCATCATTGCTTTTCCTTCTGTCTCATTACTCTGGTTCTGTCATGGAAGAAGGTATGTGACTTTATTGAAGCTTTCAGATCTTTGACTTTATCTTTTATCACTATCCTTCACTGTCTATTTCCCTCCCTACTCCCTTTAGGTCATACAGACAACGCAGTTTAACCGTGTCCTTGTAAACACCCTTTGTCCCTGTCTCCCTTCATAATTACTCCTGGAAAAACAACCTGGTTAAACCCTAGTTTTCTGCCTACTCCATGTTTGTACCCAAGAAGCTGGATAATACTGGAGAAAATGACATTAAACTACTTCAAATTTGTGACCTTAGATCTCAGAGGGGCACTCAACACATCAGACATGCCTACTGCTCTCCCCCAATAGTTATCCTTCTACCCTCTCAAAAGCTATTTTACTTCTCTTCTACCCTTAAACCTCCAATATCCTCTCACCTCTTAATCTCAGCTAAGACCTCAATTCCAACTTCATAGAGAAAATCAACTTAATTAGAAGGAGAGTGACCTTGTCCTTCTACCTTTTGTCTGACATTCTGCCTGCATTTGTACCCCAATTTATAATGGAAGATTTGCACCATATCCTGCTTGAGCCCTGCGTTTCACCCTGGTTCTCTCTCTCCTCAACTCAAGGATTCCCTACTCCCATTATCTCCTTTCTGTCCTGTATTAACACTTTTCCCCTTTCAACTAGGTCATCTCAGACATACATAACTTTAACATCTCTCACCTTAAATAAGACGCTCTTCATCTAGTATCTCCTTCCAGCTTTCCCATTTTCCTTTTTCCAGTCATGGCTAAACTCATCAAAATATTTAAATATAAGCAAATCTTTCAAATTCCTTGCCTACCATTTTCACCCCAGTCACTCTAGCCACATTCAATCCACATTGACAGGGCTTTTCTTAAGGTTGCCTTTGACCTACATCTTGACAAAGCTGAAGGTCAATTTTCTGTTCTCATCTGATTTCTCAGTGGCATCTGATCCAATTGACCCTTCCCATCTTTGAAACACTACTTCATCTGATTCTGAGATAACACATTCTTCTTTTTTTTTTTTCTCTCTGCCCCACTGCCCACACTTCTTCAGACTCTTTAGTTGGCTGCTGCTTCTGTTCTAGATCTTGAAATGCTAGATGCCCAAGACTCTTTACTTGGCCTTTTTCTCTATCCAGACACTATGGGTGGTCTCCTACAGTCTCAGGTGCATATATATATATTAAAAAAAGATGTATGTGTTTAAGTAGCAGACCAGATCTTTCCTCTGAGTTTTACACTCATATATTCAACCATCTACACAATATTTTCACTTGTTTGCCTATCAAATATCTCCTACTTCATATATTCAAAGAGATCTAATGGTTATAATATTCTCCCCCATACTAGCCCCAACCATTCCCTCTAGGTCATCCCCGTAGGACAACATGTCACCACCCTCTATCGTTTTAGTCCACTTTACGTTCCTCTCTCCCCAAACAACTTTAATAACCTCCTTAATTATCTTATTGTCTCACTTTTGTCTCCATAACAGTCAGAATAAAATAAAGACTGAAATATTTTAGGTCTAGAGAAAAGTAACTTCCCCATATCCATAATCCAACGTAAGAAACAAGAGGGGATCAGGAAGGAGACAAACCATAAGAGACTCCTAAACTCATGAAACAAACC
>CM052898.1:59511442-59566133 GCA_028534135.1 Potos flavus | reverse complement strand
ATGTTTTATAACTCTATAGAAACATCATGCACCTAGAAAATAAGAATATAGTTTGCTTCAGAAAATAGTACTCTGACTCGGGAGGCTTCTAAACTGCCAAATTTGAGCCACTGTGTGGAACTTTTCATCCTTTGGCTTCATATGTTTTCCTTAGGGATGCCTGTGACATTTCCAAATGACTGCAACTCCCTTTTTTCTGACCTCAAGATAACGGGATCCCAATTTGAGCAATTTGGCTCTTATTTTATGAACTGACCCACCCCTTGGCTTATTCTGATTTTTCCTTTGTCCCCACTTTTCACTGACATTGTTTGAAATCATGTATATATTTGTATAAGTGACTACAAACCTTTTTCTAATAATTGGGCAAGGCCTAGGTAAGTAAATAAATAAGTAAATTTGACACATCCTAGAAGAAAGAGAGGAGTTTGATACAGACCTCTTGCACGATTGTGGTAGTAAGCCCTCTTTTTTTGCATTCAGGATTTTGTGCTACCACAACTGACCAGGTCACCTTGTACTCTCACAGAGGCTAATCTGATGTTTTAATAACATTTTAGGATTAACTGCATTATTCAAAACTGTATTATAAAGCACCACAAGCCATAAACCAGCTGCTCAAACACTTTATCATGCAATGTCAACATAGTGACATTCCACGTCTCCATTGCCATTGGAGTAGGGAGGTGCCATAAGGACATAGGAAGTTTCAGAATTCATATTTATAATATATTTAAGGTCACCTCCATTAAACCTTATGTTTCTTTGAAATAATTCTAGTGTTCAGTTTCTAGGAGAGGTGTGTACCAACATAGGCTGTGGTTTTGTCAGAAGGTGAGTCAGTAGGATGACAAGGAACATGGCAGTTGTCTTCGGACATGAAAATGGCTACCACTGGGGAAAAGGACCAGACTTTTTCCACGTGGCCCCAAGAGGGAGAAGCAAGCCGGAGGGCTGGGATCAGTAACAGAAAGAAACTTTCTCATGGTCACAACCCGCCAAAGATGGAATGGCTTAAACTGTTTGTTGTTATTTTAGGCCTTGAGACAAATAAAACTGAAAATGTTAGCGTGATCAGCTGTGGCCTCTGGTTGGCAAAAACAAAGACTCCATCAGCTGTGAAATAAAAAGCTACTACCAGTGCTAAAATGTTTACAGATATTCCTATTATACATCTATGAATTAAAGATGATAAATTCCGAAAGTGCTTAAGAATTTCACAAAGATTAAAAAAAAGGAATTTCATGAAGCTATTATAACAGTGTGGGATTTGGGGGCAGGGCATGTGACTTCTCAAAAACAGTCTCATCATCCTCATTTATGCTGTTTGGATTTGTCGGAGGTGACAGATGAGGAATCCTGCATGCTAACGAAGGGGGCTGTGAGTGGAGAAAGTTCGAGGACTCCTATTTGACTCTGCCATAGCTCACTTGGAGCTCAGCCCTCTACTCGGAGTGAACGAATGGAAGGGATAAAAAAGAATTCATCTATTCTGGTATCTGAAGTGCTAACCGAGGGCAGCATGCCCAAGAAGTGAAGGGAAGTGGGTAGACGCTAGGTGACTGAGATACTGGATGAGTCACTGCCAATATAGTTCATTCTGATTTTCGTATTTATGGCTAAATGTGTACCTTATCTTTCAGTAATCTGGAATTCTGGCAGTCTTATTTGAAAGGCAATATTTCATAGTAAGCATTAATACTTGTGAATTTGAATTCCATATTCTTTTTTTTTTTAAGATTTTGTGTACTTATTTGACAGAGAGAGAGATCACAAGTCGGCAGAGAGGCAGGCAGAGAGAGAGCGGGAAGCAGGCTCCCTGCCGAGCAGAGAGCCTGATGTGGGGCTCCATCCCAGGACCCCGAGATCATGACCTGAGCCGAAGGCAGAGGCCTTAACCCACTGAGCCCCCCAGGCACCCCTGAATTCCATATTCTAACCCGCCTTTCACTCTTTGCACATGTCCAGTGGCCATGGCCTCCGATGGCCAGAGGTGGTGGAAAAGCACGAAAGCGGCTCACGTCGGTGGCACCTTGAATCTCTCCTGTCTGCCCTGGATCAGCCTGGGGCAACTGCTCAGTCATTCTGATACCCACTGTCCAGGATATCCCATGGGGAAACCCTTGACCATTAGAGAGACAGAAGCTGCCTTTCTCTCCTTCTCCACTTTGCCTTTCCCAGTGCTCTACTCCTGTTCCTTAGGATCATTTTCCAAACCGTGCCACTGCCATGCAGGGCCTGATCCTGGGCTCTGCTTTTGGAAATAAAGTAGGTGAACATAAGCACCAAGTTTTTTTTATTTGGGAGCAAGTTCCTTTTATTTGCTGGACTTCTGTTTCCTCTTCATTGAAATGAGAAAATTTGGCTTGTTCATTCCTTCCAGCTGTAAGAGTCTATTAAATAGAGGAAAAGTGTCAAGAATTCCAGGAAATCCCATCTTCCTCAATAATTCTTTTATCAACATTCAAGTGATTTAACCACAGTTCAGATAAGGTTTCCATAGTTTTAAATACTTCCATTCTTCCTTGTGTGGGTGCCACAACAACTGTTTTATGGCTTTTTATCTCCCTAGCCCGCAGCCCTTATCCTAAAATGCAAGAAAAAAAGCTTTTAGGGACCTTAGCAATGCCGATGGCTGTAGGTCCGCACCTACTACTTTCCTATCTTTCACAATTACTGCTCCCCCAGAGAAGCTCGGAATAGGGTTGGGTCTCCGTAAGTGACCACACGTTGCTGAGCCTAAGAGTCAGGAAGGGCAGGGACAGAGATATGCTGTCAGCAAACACTGGCCTTGGATCACATGGGCCACCAATGAAAGAATGAAGATGATCAAGCAGCTCTCTACTCAGAAATTTCACTCTGAGAGTCCAGACCTAGGAAAATTGGAATGAACACATTTTAGGAAATAGCAGATTCCCATTCAGAACAAATTTTAAGGCAGTTTCAGGTTGAGACAAAATACTTAGTACTAATAAAACAGTTTGTTGCTTTTTGATTGGTTGTTCCTGCTTTGAAGAGCAGACATCAGGAGAAGGGTAGACTGTGGTCAGAGGTCAGATTTTTTATGCTCAGTTGGAGGGGAGCAGTCTCGTGGTGTCAAGATGCCAGGAAGAACTTCCAGCTTCTAGGGCGCGCGGGCCTCCAACTGATGACTTGTGCACTAAGGCACCTTTGCAGGAGTTTGTGGGGGTGGGGTGGTAAAGATGCCACCCAGTGGAGGTTTCCATGAGCTTCTTTGTCCTAATTTCCAAATCCAGCCACTTTCCTCAGTCCAGGCCACCATCGGCTCTCCTGGATGACCTTCTCATTGGTCTTCACGTTCCCGCTTTGACTTTGTGCCCCTCCTCCTCCATCCTATCTGCATGTAACAGCCAGTGTGTTCTTTCAAATGTAAGCCACTTGAAAAAAAATAATAAATAAATAAATAAATAAATAAATAAATAAATAAATAAATAAATAAAATATAAGTCACATCATGTCTGCCCCCACCCGAAATCCCTCTAGGGAGTCTCACTGCATTAGAGCAAACTACAAGGTCCTACAGGATCTTCCCTGGCTCTTCTAACCCACCCCCTCCTTTTCTCCCATGCTCCAACCACGCTGCCCTTCTCTCTCTTCCTGAAGCATTCAAAGCGTCTTCCCTCCTTTGGGACTTTGTGCTGGTGACATGCTCTCTTTTGCCCCCGAGTTTCCCTGTGGCTGCCTCCTTCTCACTATTCAGGTTCCAATTCAAATGTCACCTCTTTGTGAAGCTGTTCCCTGAGCCTTTGAAATCCTTGTATCACATTGCCTTGTTTAATTGACTTTACGGTATCATCACTAGCTGGAAATATCTTCATTACGTATTGACTTATCTGTTTTCTCTCCTCACCTAGAATCGTGCTCTAGGAGAGCAGGGGCCTCTGGGTTTTGTTGTCCACTGGGCACTCAGCAGTATGGATGGCCCTTGGGACTTATTAGGTGCTCAATAAATCTGGGTTGAAGGTGCTGACTCTCAAATGTTCTCAAGGGTCATCAGTAGTGTTCAGAAGGAACCAGAGTCTTTCCAAGAAAGAGTGCTCCCCATGTCCAAAGGGGTGCATCAGAAGGAACTCAAAAGATGAAAATCTGGCTGATGTTGGAGATGAGGAGTCACTCTTATTCTCAGTAATTCATTCTGGTGAAGGCTCTTGTGCATGAGAAGCTACGAAAACAGGAGGCCAAGCTCTTTGTTTGTGTCTGATGCTACTCAATATATAGCCTATCCTATCAGTATGGAAATGCAGCAGAACTTCTGCCAGCAGGCTGCTCTGCGCCTATCTGGCAGACTGTGTGCTCTTAGGCACACGCTGAAGGTGCAGGGGGTCCTCTACCGCCAATTCCCAGATATTTCTTATGCAGCATCTGGGGGGGGTCAGGGAGAGAATGACAGTCAACTGGACATTGAGTTGGTCCCCAGAGGTTGAGCGAGGAAAGTGACCATCTGGCCGTCCCCACCACCTCTTTTTGGGCTAGACAGAGCTGGCCTTGGAGTCGGCTGTGAACCAGAATTTGTTCCAGCAAGAACTTGGTAGCCCAGCTTTTAATTTGGATCCATGAGAGGGTTGGAGTGATTGATGTCGAGGAAGTGGAGCTTGAAGAGTGGGGCAGACACCCAGGTGTGCGGGGCCTTTCATCTTCACATCAAATGCTACCTGGTGAGTTACAGGGCACAGACTGGGGGCGGGGGGCCGAGGGTAGGCAGCTGCTGCTCAAAGCAGAGATGGGGCCCCGTGGCTGAAGATAGATCCCAGCTTCCTGTCAGACAGCTGGCTGTAATAACAGGCTGCAATTTCCTGGGAGGGCAGGCAGGTAAGAGTCTCTTCGCAGATAAAAGAACTGGAGCTGATGATATACATAACGGAAATTTAATGAATTAATTTATTATTCATTCATTCATTTGTTAATCTAACAAGGATCTATATAGCCTTGCTCCTCAAAGTGTGGGCTGTGGCCCGCAGTGTCAGCATCATCTTCTCAGAAGATGGGAGTCAGGGGGACCTTGTCAGAAATTCAGATCTCAGGCTCACCTCGACCCTGAGGAACTAGAATCTGCGTTTGGATAAAACTGTCAGAGAATTCTTTTTTTTTTTTAATTTTATTTATTTATTTGACAGAGAGAGATCACAAGTAGGCAGAGAGGCAGGCAGAGAGAGATGAGGAAGCAGGCTCCCTGCTGAGCAGAGAGCCCTATGTGGGGCTCGATCCCAGAGCCCTGAGATCATGACCTGAGCCAAAGGCAGAGGCTTTAACCTACTGAGCCACCCAGGTGCCCCTGTCAGAGAATTCTTAACCATAGATATGTCAGGAAGCTTGATCTACAGGATAACTGTAATGGGCCACTACGGGGTAGGGCCCTGCAGGGATGCTGGGAGGGTGCATTTGGCAAACACCACGTCCCCACTATGAGGTGCTTGGAGGGGGAGCTCCTTCTGCAGGTGTTACTTCTGAGAAGACACATTCCACACCTGCTTTATAGCTTCCCAAAGTTCCTATAACATCTGTCCACTTTAACCGGATAAGAACCTAAGTGACGATAGCTCCCAGCAGTGACTATACAGCAAGGGGGCTATGAGTGCCTTTCCATGATGGGCTTTGAGATAAAGCCACTGCAGGCCCCAGTCCCTTCTCTCACATACTCTCCCCACCCCACTGAAATTCCCAAGATCTGCCTAACAAAGAAAACCTGCTCTTCCTGAATGAGAGTCTGTCAGGAATCATATACAGCTGTGCGTGAATTTCAGTCAATGAGCATGGAGCCCTGGGTGTTGTAAATAAACAATGAATCGTGGGACACTACATCAAAAAACTAATGATGTACTGTATGGGGACTAACATAACACAATAAAAAAAATCAATCAATGAGCATTTGCATTTCTACACTCTAGGTGACCGTCACAGCTACTAAGCTGAAGGCAACGAACACGTGGGGGGAGTGCAGAGAGGTCACATTGTTCAGGTAAGTTCTGTCATCTTAGGAAGCAGGTCCTCAAAATGACCTCCTCCCCCAAAAAGAAGTTTGAAAAGCGCTTTATAGTTGACAAAAGTACTTTTCCCCTCATGCACCTGTTTTGTACTGAAGAAACTAAAGGTCAAAGGGGTTGTGACTTGCCCAACATTGTACGACCAGGAAGTGGTAACGTTGAGATTCCGACCCAGCTCTTTGCAACTAAAAAATTTATATTCTGTATATACTGTTAGGCAGGAGAATTCTTGGTTATCCAAGAAACCCCAAGTCCCTCATCTCTTTTCATTTCTTGTTATTTCACACAAAAAGAAATTTGTCAAGCACCTTCTTCATGTTGAAGAAAGAGGACAGCTACAAAAATAACACCTGTCATCTATCTATCTATCTATCTGTCTGTCTGTCATCCGTCCATCCATCCATCCGTGTATCCAATTGCTGCCTTCGGCCTCAAGAAACTTACAGACCAATAAAGGAGAAAAGACATACTGAGAAAACTGTATCACGTCCAGGCCCCTTTGGTAGAAGCTAAACTTGCTTTAACACCTGATTTCTTGGCCCCACAAACACTCATGTCCTCTCAGCAATGAATGCCAATTTTAGAGTTGACCCTCTCTTGAGGCTCTTTACCTCCAGCTCCTGAATCCAGTGTGCTAACATTTCATTCTGTGCCAGTGGACACATGGAACTAAGCCACTGCGCCACAGTCCAGAAGAAAAATCCACTCATGCATTTTGTGAGCTTAGATAAGGCATGGCAGGTGGAGAGTCACAGAGGAGCAGTGCATTATGGGAACGTGGCCGCTCCCAGCCCCACCTCTCTGCCCCACAGCCCTTCCCCACTCAGGGAAGCTCCAATGCTTCTCTTCCTCTTTTAGGGTGAGTCGTTCACCCAGCTCCTAACCCCAAAGCTGTACAACCACATGTATCATAGTGCTCAGAGGAAAAAAGGACTTTCTCTTTGCCACCACGACTTTAAACGCAGTTGATATTTTATCTTTAAATAAACTCTTTTATTGACAGATAACGTCCAGGCAGAGTGTACACATGAGAAGCATACCATTTGATAAATGTGCACAAAGAAAACACACCTGCATAACCAGAGTCCAGACCAAGGAACAAAACAAAAGCAACATCTCAGAGCCCCTAAGACAGTTGGCAATTTAAATAGCAAATTTTTCTTCGTAGTACAAACACAAGAGAGGAACATGGAAAGTGCCATGATGGGGGAACAATGACTTATCAGAAAGAGAGGATAGATACTTTGTTCTGGCAGGAAGGAGAAAAGGAGACTTCAGAACTGCACCCCTGCAAGACAGGTGGTGTTTGGTTAAAAAGAGAAAGGGGCAGGTGTGCCGGGGGAGGGTGCCCAGGGCCGGGGGAGGGGGGGGGGGAGGGGGGAGGATCCCTTGAGCATAGGAAAGGGCCTGGAGGGCTTTAGCAACCAGCTAGGAGCCCTGTCTGGTCTGTGTCTGGAGATGGGGGAGGCCGGGCAGAGAGTGCTGGAGAACCTCAGACTGGGATCGCTGGTGCGCCTGCAAAATGGCAGAGTAGGCGGCTATTGTGTGATTTTAGACATATCTTTTAAGACTCCGTGTTGCAACTGGGGAAAAAAAAATCAGATTTGTTTAAGCAAAAATAAACAAACAAACAAACAAACAAAAAGCAACATATTGCCTTAGGCGTTGCTTGATCTCTGGCTCAACCTTGGGCTCAAATGATGGCTAAGAATAGGTTTTCTCCCTCCTGTTCTTTTATCTCTATCCTTGAAATTGTCACCTTTTAATTTTGGGTTTCCCCCAAAGTGGATCCCAAGGCAAGGTTTTGAGTATAATTTGGGACATGCAGGAAGTAGCAGTGGGGCTGGGGGGAAGGGAAACAGAGAAAGGAAGCAGCCAGGAAATCTCCATGCCCCGAGCTTGATCCCAGCGTGAAGCTCTGGGAAACCGTGTAAGGATAGGCAGCCGTGCTCCCAGCTCCGGGGATGAGGCATTGGTGGAGAGCTGCTCGTCGGGAGAAGTAATTCCCAGGCACTTCCAGCTGCTGCGCGCTCAGGGAGCAAGTCTTCTGAGATTTTTGAGAAAACCCATAGATGGAGATGCAGGTGGGAGCGGCTGGTACCCCTGAAGGGTAAGGCCCCGTGGATAATGGCGGGGCTCCGACAGCATGAGCCTCGTCTCCATTCTTAGCAGGCTCTGCCCTCCCACTCACGAGTGATAGCCATTTGTTGGGGCTGGAAATGGAGAGATTTTTCTCCCCCAGTACGTGAGCAGAAGGCTTGATCTTGGCTTTCATTTCCTCTAACTCAGGCCACTTGAATTAATCCCTGGGGCTGGAGGAGGGGATATCGTATCCCCAAACCGTTAGTTGAGAGCAAAGGAGGGAGGAGAAGTGAGTTCACACTCGAATGAGGGGTCTGGTGGGGGTGTGATGGAAGTGTGTACTGCTGGCAGCTAACTGGGGCGTGGTCTGGGAGCCTGAGAAAGAGCTCGATCGAAAATGTTTATATGGGCGTCCGTCTCCGTTTGGGTCTCCTCAAAGCAGACCCCGAGAGAACCTGGGTGCAGGTGGAGGAAAGGAAAACAATGGGAAGGGTGTCAGTGAGCATGGGCTCACTATGGGCACCTGGGACTCGATCCCACTGGGTCTCTGAGAACCAGAGAAGAACATACTTCAGAAATCCCACCGGTGCGTGATGCCTCTGCTCACTAGCTCCCATCCCTTATTGGTGGGGAGACTTTCTGAGGCATTTACTCCTCAGTCCTTCCAGCCTGACTGGTCTGTGGACACAGCACGTGCCCGTGGCCAGAGGATGGCCTCAGGCCAAGAGACGTAGGCAGCCATCAACAGTGCGGGCATCCGCTGGCTGCAGGAATCCTCCAGGGCCGGCTGGGGGGATGTGGCCGGGACATTATTAGCATGTGCTGCCGGGTCCTGTTCTTCTGCTGCCCCGGCTCTTAGTACCCATCCCTTTTCCAGTCCTCGAATCCCCCCGCTCTGTTCCCAGGCAGCCCCAGACCCCCCATCTCCTGTAATCCCACTGTCTATACCTCCATACTGGCTCTGGAGATGAGTGTTCTAGATGGAAAATGTAGTTCTTTGATGAACTCCCACATGAAGAAGAACTAAGGAATAAAAGCTAGCAGGGGGCATGTCAAATGGTAATCGGAAATTGTCCCTGGGAATGGAAATGGCAGTTGTGTGGGCAGAAAGAAAATTATGTGACCTTGGCCTGTATCTATTAGTTTAATTGAATCAGTGATTCTCAAGTGGCCTGGAGGGGGCTTTAGGATTTCCGAGGAGCTTTTTTCCAAACAGACGTACTTCCTCCTCTGAATCTGGTGGGCTGGGGGTGAAGACAGGGCCTCCTCTCTGCCTCCCTGGTGAAGAACCCCTATGGAAATCTGGGAGCGAACCGCTGGGCCAGCCTTGGAATGCAGATGATGTGGAGGCAGAGGCAAGGCTGAGAACCATTGGTTCGAAATATAGCCCTGGATCCCCAAGTGCAGGAGAGTGGGAGGGGCTCGTGGAGAGAAGATGTGGGTCTGAATTCAGAACTCACTAGACCCCGAGTTTCTCTGTACCCGTTTCACCATCTGTAAAATGATAATGCAAATGCAAACTGCATGGGACTGTTATGGGAATTAACAGAGTTTCTGGCACAATGTTTTGATTGTAAACTTACTTGTGGCTTGTTTTGGAATCTACCTTCTGAATGGTCTTTAATTCAGAGCCAGCCAGTGAGATTGTGGAAGAGCAGTGTCCTGGGCCCCTTCCTTCTGCCCATATTACTGACCCTCCTGCTGTGCTCCTGGTCAGCATCTGCCCATGGAGCTCAAGCTCAAGCTCCTGCACAGTTGCCAAAGAGTCCTTAAAGTGGGGAGATCAGGGTTGGTTTCCCTCGTCTTGCAGAACCACCTTACTCTTCCATCTGGTAGGCTTAGGAGAGTAGGGATACTCTGGAGACTGGTTCAAATGTCCCAGAGGGCCACAAAAGAGTATGGATAACGTGTGCTTCTGAGTCTTGGGACAAAAGGTGGATATTTAACAGGAAAGGCAGAAAATAGAGGGTGAGCACCCTCCCTGGCAGAGATAGGGGAAGTGAGAAGCATGACAAGATCACTTCCTCAGAGACCCCCCCCAACTCCTCCTCCCTAGGTGAAACTGAAGGCATCCCCCCCCTTCAAACTCTACATGGTACACTTTCACCAAAGAACTGCCAGTCTTGTCTGTTACATGCATGTGTCTGCATGACTATTTCTTCCTTTCCTATGTGCCTTTAATTAGTACTGAAATCATTGCCCTCAAATCAGTCAGAAGAGCGTAATGACTCTTGACCTCAGAGACGTGAGCTGGAACCCCCTATTGGATGTAGAGATTATGTAAATAAAAAAATTTTTTTAATTCAACATATTATTTTTTAAAAATATGATAAACAAAGAAAATAGCATACACACAAAATAGCACATAGAAGAAAATTTCATTTGCATTCCTAAAAAGACGCTGGTTGTTGCGGATTCTCCAAGAAGCCTAAGTGAGTTGACAATTTATCCTAAACTCAGATACAAACATAAATGCTGTCAGAGTGAAAAGCCACTTGCTGCCATTCGGAGGGGAGGAAGTGGGTGGAAATTCCCAGGAATTCCCTGGGTGACTCCTGCAGAGGCATTGCCTCAAGGAGACTGACCCCAAATATAGCAGGTGCAGCTGGCCCCAGGCTGGAAAAGTATTCCTCAGCTATTCTTCACCCTTAACCAGGAGGGGCTCTGCCCAGTGTCAGGCTTTCCTTTTTTGCCTCCTGGATTAGTGTGACATGCTCTGAGATTTTTTTTTTCCCCTTAGAGTTCCATGTGACCAAATGAAAAGAAAAAATTGCTGATCCCTCGTCCTTCCCCTACTTGCTTTACCCAATGATACCCAAGGACACATTTTTGGCTCTTATTCTGTGCCTGCTCCATGCACGTACTGAATACACTAGGAGCCCAAGCAGAAAGCTCTTGCAGCAAGAGCTTGTCCAATTAAAGTCCCACTGGTGCGGGGCCTCTGAGAATACCTGATGCATAAGAGCTCAGCCAATGAGACAAAGATAATGCAAAGTCAGTCCATCTAGTATATTCCACTGGTCACTTCTAATGTTGAAAGAATGGCACAACCCTATGCACAATCCCATCTGGAACAGGGTGAGAAATAAACGAAGAAATAATTACACAATGTTAGTTACATATTAATATATTAATGTTTATATATGGAGTGTATTTTCAGAATAGTTTGCAAATATTCCACATTCAAGGATTCGCTGTATGTAGTGTACACTCATATTTGAATCTTTCTGTAATAGAATTTTCAGAAGAGTGGAGAAATGATTGGACCACTCAATAAAATATATTAAAAAGAAATGATACACTTCTGTATCATATGATACACAGAAATACATTAAAAGAGCGTTAAGAAGTTAACAATAGGGGCGCTTGGGTGGTTCAGTGGGTTAAAGCCTCTGCCTTCAGCCCAGGTCATGATCTCAGGGTCCTGGGATCGAGCCCTGCATCGGGCTGTCTGCTCAGCGGGGAGCCTGCTTCCCCCTCTCTCTCTCTGCCTGCCTCTCTGCCTACTTGGGATCTCTCTCTCTGTCAAATAAATAAAAATATTTTTAAAAATCTTTAAAAAAAAGAAGTTAACAATAAAAGTATAAGGGTATTAGAATAAAACACAGGATAGTTCATTAAAAAAATGTTGGGATGGGGGCTTCCTAAGAAAGAAACAAACTCCCAAAAGCCATATAAGAGGAAAATTAAGAAATTTTATGTCATAAAAATGAAAAACTTGTGAACAATAAAAAACACCATAAACAAAGTTAGATGGGAAGTTACAGGCAGAAGAAATATTTGCAATATATTTAATACAAAGGGATTATTAGCTAGAATGGAGTGTGTGTGTGTGTGTGTGTGTGTGTGTGTGTGTGTGTGTGTGGTTATGTGTTACAAATCAATAAGAGAAACTGTTAGGATGGAAAAATAGACAAGAGATATGCATGGACACTTCAGATGCAGATATACAAATGGCCAAATATATATGAAAATGCTCTAGATTGCAGTCATAATTAAACAATAAAGATGAAGTATCATTTGACACACATAGAATTTGAAAAATTTAAAAGATGGATCTATCAGTAGAGGTTCTTACTTGCCAAGAGAATTCAAACCAAGTTTAAGCAGGAAAGAAATTCCTATGAGGGAATTTCTAGGAGGGCTAGAGATTAAATTGTAGGATGCCAAGCTGGAACACCACCAGATCACACTGTGGAGGCCATTCTAGCTAAGATATCCCTGCTGCCCACACTTGATCCAGACTCTGCAACTTGCACCAGCAATGTTAGGCACTAGATGCCACCAACTCTGCCTCCGAAACTCCTGTAGAGCTAGACACCTTCACAACCAACCTTGTCAAAAAAGGGATTTGACGTTCACCTATTTCTTCGCATTTCCCACTTCTGAACAGAAGACTTGAGTGGCCGTTTCTGATTGGTGGAATATATGTCACATACAGCAGCTTAGATACAATGAGGCTGAGAAAGCAACACATGATTTCTATAATAGGACAAAGGACTCATTATATCTTCAAACACAGGGAGGATAATCCAAAGATGGTGAGGTTCTAAGTTTCTACTTTGAGAAACTAGAAAAAGTAGAGCAAAGTAAACCCAAGACAAACAGAAGGAAAGAAAAATAAAGATAAAAACAGAAATCAGTGAAATTGAGAACAGAAAAAATAAAAGAAAATGTCAATGAAACTAAACTCTGGCTCTTTGAAGAGCTTAATAACATTGATAACCATCTAACCAGACTGACCAAGAAAAAGCCTGGAAGACATAAATTACAAATATCAGGAAAAGAAGAGGTGATATCACTATCGACTCTGCAAACATTCAAAGAATGTAAGAGAATACTATGAATGACTTTCTGCCCATAAATTTGACAACTTAGATGAAATAAACAAATTCTTTGAAAGACACAAACCAGCAAAGATCACTCAAGAAGAAATAGATAACGTAAATATTCCTATACCTTATTAAAAATTTGAATTTTTTTTTCTCCAGGCCTAGAGTCTTCACTGGTGAATTCTACCAAACATTTAAAGAAGAAATAGTATCAACTATATAGAAATCCTTAGAGAACATAGAAAAGGAAGCACTACTTCCCAACTTATTTTATGAGCCCTGTATTACCCTGAATAACAAACTAGACAAAGATTTAATAAGAGAAGAACATTATAGACCAACATCCCTCATGAACATAGATATGAAAATCCTCAACAAAATACAAGTAAAATAAACCCAGGAATATATAAAACAATAATACATTATGTCTGACAAGGATTCATCCTTGGAATGTTAAGTTTGATTCAACACTTAAAAATCAATCACTGGGAGCACCTGGGTGGCTCAGTCAGTTAAGCATCTGCCTTCAGTTCAGGTCATGAACTTCAGATCAGGTCATGATCTCTGGGATGGAGTCCTGCATTGGGCTCCTGGCTCACCGGGGAGTCTGATTCTCCCTCTCCCTCTGCCCTTCCTCACCCCCCATTTGTGCTCTCTTTCTCTCTTAAATAAATAAATAAAATCTTTATGAAAAATCAATCACTGTAATTTACCATGTCAACAGACTAAAGAAGAATTACCATATGATAATCTCTATAGATGCAAGAAAAATATTTAACAAAATTCAGTATTGATTCAGAGGCAAGAGCTCGCAGCAAACTAGGAATTACCCCAACCTGATCAAAGACATCTGCAAAAAAAAACTTTTAGCTAATGTATACTTACTAATAAAGATTGAATATTTTCCCCTAAGGTTGGAACAAGACAAATATCTCTGCTCTCACCACTCCCATTCACATTGTATTGGCAATCCTAGCCAGTGCAACAGTCATCTCTGTTGGAAAGGAGAAATGATAAACTGTCTCCACTGACAGGTGGCATGATTGTCTACATAGAATATCCAAAATAATCTACAAAGAGCTACTAGAAATAGTAAGTGAACTTAGCATTATTGTAGAATACAAAGTTAATTAAAAAAATCAATCTTATTTCCATATGCTAACAATGAACAATTGAAATTTGAAATTTATAAAAGTATCATGCTGGGGTGCCTCGGTGGCTCAGTTGGTTGAGCGTCTGCCTTCGGCTCAGGTCATGATCCCAGGATCCAGGGATCAAGCACCACGTCGGGCTCCCTGCTCAGCTGGGGAGTCTGCTTCTCCCTCTTCCTCTCCCTCTGCCCCCGCTTGCATACTCTCTGACTCACTCTCTCAAATAAATATATAAAATCTTAAAAAGAAAGTATCATGCTAATAGTACCCAAAAATATGAAATGCTTAGGTATAAATTTTACAAAATATGTTCAGAATAGGTGTGCTGAAAAGTATAAAACACTGGTGAAAGAAATAAAAGAAGACCTAAGTAAATAAAGTCATATCATGTTTGTGAATTAGAACACTCGTTACGGTTTAGGTGTTAATTATCTCTAAGCTGACTTCTAGATACAGTGCAACTCCAATCAAAATCCCAGCAGGATTTTTTTAGACACCGGCAAACTGATTCTAAAATGTATATAGAAAGGCAAAGGAGCTAGAAAAACCAAGCCAATTTTGGAAAAGAACAAGTTTGGAGAACTCACACTACTGGATTTCAAGACTTATTATAAAGCTACAGTGATAAAGAGCGTGTTATTTGTAAAAGGTTAGATGCAAAGATCAATGAAACAGAATAGAAAGTCCATAGATCCACATATATGCTTGTTTGGTTTTGACCAAAATTGCAAAGGCAATTTACTGGAGCGAAGGTAATCTTTTCAACAACTAGACATTCATATGCAAAGAAATAAGAAATTAAAAACCTTGGCCCAGTTTAAAATACACACAAGAATTGAACAGATGTTTTATGAAAGTAAATATATAGATAGCAAATATGCACGTGAAAGGATGCTTGTTATTATTAGCCATTAGGGAAATAAAAATTAAAATCATGAGATATCCCTATTCACCAATCAGAAGGGGAAAAAAAATAAAGAAGAGAAAGAAGAAACACCATTAATACCAAGTACTGATGAGGATATGGAGAAACTGAAACTCCATTCTGTTGCCTGGGGGAATGCAAAATGATATAGTCACTTTGGAAGATAGTTTGGCAGTTTCTTATAAAATTACGGACCGTGTTTACCCAAGTGAAATGAAAGCTATGTTGATCTCTACACAGATGTTTATTCATAATCATCAAAAACCAGAAAGAACACATATGTTCTTCACTGGGTGAACAGCTAAACTGTAGTACTTCCAACTCAGCAATAAAAAGAAATGAATTGTTGATACCCGATAGCATGGATGAAAGCCAAGTGCATTTAAAAAGCCAGACTCAAAAAGTTACATATTCTATGATTCTATGGCAACTTGGAAGAGGCAAAACTGCAGACATAGGAAATGTACTAATAGTTGCCAGGGGCTTGGCGTGGGGGAAGAGTGGAGTACAAAGGGGCGTGAGTGTACTGTTGGGGTTGATGAAACTGTTTTTTTTTTATCTTAATTCTGGTGGTAGTTACAAGACTATACACGTGTGCTAAGTTTCACAGAACTGTCTGATAAAGTTACATGTAGTAAATTTCACCCTCCCTCCAAAGAAGTTGGAGACCACAGCATATCCAATTTCACTGTAGTAGGGAACATCGGTATCCCACAAAGCAGGGTAAAGGGAATTCCGATGTGCTAATAAGCCCTAGTATTAGTTGGTGAGCACTTCTTAGAGGGCAATTTGGCAGAATATCTTAAAAACATGCACTACTTAAAACAGGCGGTTCTGCCTCTGACAACGTATCCTACAGACATCCTTGGATAGAGTAAGGCCTATGGGAAATGCAGTCTACCCGGTCTCTCCTCAGCTTGGGGATAACCAAGAAATGCCATCCTTGCTGTGGGTACTTGGGGAGACAGATGTTGTGACCACCCCACTCATCTTCCCTGAGGTCATACTATCTTAGCGCACACGAGCCCATCTTCCAGGTGCTCCAGAGCTTGCTGTGGCCTGAAGACCCGTATCCCCAGCAATCCCCAAATACCGACTTCTGGGAGCTGGTATATAAATACCCCTATTCTCTCAGAGGTATCATTCCTACACTGATTTCCAGAATTCCTCATCAGGATTAACTTTCAATGATCAAACATAATGACTGATTTGGTAACACACCTCTCATTTACTTCCTTTTCTTCCCTGCTTGGATTATGTCTCAAATAAGGGATTGTGTCTGGGATTATGTCTCAGATAAGGCAATTCTGCTCAAATCCTTGTCTTGTGTTTTGCTTCAGGTGGAAACCAAACTAAGACAATGGGGTCCTTCTGGAAGAAAGGCAATAGTGACACCACGTTTGGGTAAGCTTCCTGATTGGTAAGCACCAATGAAAGACCAGACAATGAAAGGACAACCGCTCATGGGCATATGTGGGACCCTTGCAGTTTGGAGGAGTAGAGGGTGGGCAGATTTTGCATGAGGTGTAGGCTTGTGCCACTGAAATGTGAATTATTACTTGTGGTTAGGTTCCCCCCCTTTGCTTACATTGCCATCGGCGGGACAAAGCCACCTGCCATATGAGAGTTTCTCACAGTCACTGCTTTAAATTAGACTAGGACAGCTGAACTTGGGGGCTTAGCGAAGAGGTACTTTTCCCAAGCACCATCAGTCACTGCTCAGAGATTTAAATTTCACAAACGGAATCTGTAGCCTGTGAACTACCGCTATTTAAGTTGGATATGAATAATTTGTGCCCCTTCAACTACCAAGAAGGGTTTTGAGAAATGACTGCTTATGTTGTAAATTTTAGAACATCCTGGGTCAATTCATCTTCTAAAGTTAACTGGTCAAAGCAGCTGCTGTTCACAACATCAAAGATGAAGTTTTCATAATCCGTAATGGACTGGCTCCAAAGACAAGTTTCAGGCCTATCCGTTGAGGCTTGATTCAGATCTTTTTCTTTTTTTCTTTTTTTTTTTATATTTTTATTTTTATTTTTTTTAATTTTTTAAAAAATTTTTTAATTAAAGCATCATGTATTATTTGCCCCAGGGTACATGTCTGTGGATCCTCAGGTTTACACATTTCACAGCACTTACCATAGCACATACCCTCCTCAATGTCCATAACCCAACCTCAGATCTTTTTTTTTCACAAATAGCAATCATTGCTGAATCAGTTCAAGTCAACTGCACTCCTTATGAAGACCAGACTGTCTGAAAAGTGATATAAGGTTGAGACAGTCCTTGAAGACACACTGAGTCTCTGCAAGTACATGACATTCTTACTATTAGCAAATATCAGAGTGTCGGGCATAGTAGAGGTCAACTAGCTCATGTTGGATCAAATGTCATTGAGCCATCTGCCATGCCGGTCCCATATTACATTGGGCTATCTTCTCCAAGACACAGCTTATAGGATGATCAATTAATGCCATTAACTCTGTTGCTTGACAGCATAGACTGTGTTGAAAGGTGCCTTTATAGGTGTGGACGGGTGGAAAGTAATGAAATTTGTCTCAGCAATTCAGTTTATTCATAAGTTGTAGAAACGAATCTTCTGAAAAATGACTTGTAAGAGAAAACACTGTATTACTATGGAAGGCAATTTTTTATGATACGTGGACCCTATAACTTATCCAGGTATTGCTTATCTGATAATATTGCCAGGTGGTTTGGAATAGATCCTAACATTTAGCATGACTGGTCAAAAAATTTGCATGAGAAACCCATATAGATTTCTGCAAAGCGTGTGCAAGGGAAGAATTTCTTGGTATAAATTTATCTTGATAAAAATCGATATATATCTAGCCATCTTCCTAGAGAAAGGATTAAGTTCTTGTTAACAGTAGTCTCAAGCAAATATTTAGAGTTACAAAATTTGACAATGTGTATGAGGACTGTATTGCACAAACCAAAACTTTCAGAAAAACTCAAACCCTTAAAAAAGGTCGTTCAGTGGCTGGATCAACTGGGACAGAGGGAAGCAGATGGTTGCTCAATCCTACAAGCTCTCCTTTGAAAAATAACCTTTTGTTTCCCCCTTAATTATAAGTCTCTTTGCTTAAAAATGTGGATGTGATTTCATCCCTTTATGTCACCCGGGCTGGATGCAGAGCGGAGGGAGGGCGGTAAGTGCCCACTTGTAAAAATTCAGACGGGCTTGGGGTGGGGCACATGGAGACCTCAGAAACACAGGCTTGTAGGAAACGGAGAAAGTCAGGGAAGCATGAGAAGAATGAGGGCTGAGGTAAAGGATAGGACTCTAAGGTAGAGGCTTCCGGGGTGACCAGATTTGGGCAGATGTTATTAGGAGGGTCCCATACGGCAGAAGCAGTAGGTGAGCCTCTCAGCAGTGCTGAGCCCACTGGGAGATGAGTCCACTAACCAGATTAGTGGGCCGATTAATCTCAGTGGCCTGAGGACTCATCGTAGCAAGTATGAAGCTTGTGGCTCAGCAAGAGTCATTGCAGCCCCCCACACTGGGGCTGGGCTGCTGAGATGGAATTTGCTAAAAGGCGTGTCGTTGACTTGGTCTTGCATCTTGAATGATGCAGCCTTCCCATAAAAAGCCCGAGTATGGCCCAGATGCACATAGGGATGTCTGATGAAGCAAGGACAGCACAATGTACTAGCCCTCAGGCTTCTCCCTGCCCTGCTCTGCTCCCTCCTGCAACCAGAGGCACGCCTGCCTCTTTGTTTTTCCTTCACAAGTCCAACACCTTCCTGCCTCAGGGCCTTTCTACTTGCTATCAGGTTGCTGAAGTGTTGTGAAGAGAAGCTTTCAGCTCCTAGCGACTCTTCCCACTGCCTGGTTCTCTCCCCACTGGGTTCTCCCCGTCTCTTGTGGACAGTGGCAGCCCTGACTGACACCAGCACCTCCCACAGGGGCTGGAGACTGCCAGCTTCTGGGCAAGTCACAACCTTGGAAGCAACCTGGGAACAGGAGACAAATCCCTCTCATTTGTATTCTCAGCAAGATTCGAGATGACACGGCACTGATGAGAAGGGAGAAATCTGAAATCAGGATAGATTGCTTTCTGATGAAAACATGAATTCCCTAATTTAGAAAACCATCCTGGACAGCATGAGTAACACAGCGGATAAGGCAGAAAAGAGACTCATTGATTTTGAAGGATGGTTTGAGAAATTATCCGATTATTCAGAAATGTAAAAAGATTTCCTATAAGTGTAAAAAGATTGAGATCATGAGCAAACGATAAGAGTCATGAAAAATTGATTTGGGAGGTGTTATAAAAGCCATTTTCCGGAGCTGAACAGACTAAAATCTTTAGATTAAAAGGGCTTACCAAGTATCAGAGAAATTAATAGAAAGAAGGCATACACTCAGGAATCCCCTGGGAAAATTGTGTTTTAATTTAAGAATAAGGGGACAAAAATCTTACAAGCAACCATGGAGATAAAACGAACAAAATGATGGAGTTCACAGCTCACTTTTTTCCTGAGACTCTAAAGATCAGAAGGAAATGGGGGAATATTATAGATGGCAATTGAACAAATTTGAGGCAAGAAAAATAGAGAAGACCAGACAGACAAAGTCTCAGGGGGAATACCACAATTCACGTCTCTTCTTCATTCTGCTTCCCCCAAAAATAGTCCAGTGATCTTAGAAACAAATCACAACAGAGAACCCCGGTATGAATAAAACACAATATGAAAGAAATGGGGTGAGCAGTGATAGAGTTTCAAGTGAAATTATTCTCTAAATAATTAATTAAAACTGTAAAAATGACATTGAATATAAATCATTAAATTTTTAATTTTATAAGGAAACAATGCTGATGTAAAAATAATCATGAAAAGAAACAGATTGACAGTTAAACAATATTATTAACTTGGATTTAAAAACCAAGGTTATACCAGAAAAAACCTTGGGAAGTTGGAGGTGGACATGGGTGGGAAAGAAAGGAAAGTGTACTAGGTCATCCATTGTCTGGGCAAAGGGCTGGTAGATCCTCACTCATTCTTGACATTGATAAAAGAATACAGGATCAACTATTTTTTGAAACATAAGGGTAACCATTAACCCAGGAAAAATAGAATTTGCAATGTTCAAATCACTTGGGTAAAAAAGAACAAATAAGCCATTTGGCAAAAGATAGGAAATAAAGAAGCAAAAAGGCATAAAAATTCCAAACGGTTTGCAGAAACTACAATGAAAGAAATAAGACCACCTATGTCTATCGTTGAAACAAATAAAAGCAAAGATCCCCAGACTGGATCTAAATGTGGATTATTTCTAAGAAACATATCTAAGACAGTGACAGAGAAACTAAAATAAGTTAGTAAGTAAATAAATAAATAGACAAATAAATGAAGGTGCAAGAATACACCAGGGTATGACACACAAATAAAATAATCTGTTTAAAACACAAGGTAGGGGGACGCCTGGGTGGCTCAGTTGGTTAAGCATCTGCCTTCGGCTCAGGTCAGGATCTCAGCGTCCTGGGATCGAGCCCCGCATTGGGCTCCTTGCTCAACCGGGAGCCTGCTTCTCCCTTTGCCTGCTGCTTGCTCTCTCTCTCTCTCTCTCTCTCATTCTCTGACAAATAAAATCTTCAAAAGAAAAAAAAAAACACAAGGTAGGGGAAGGAAGGCTTGTTTCTCTTATTTTTTTTTAAAGATGTATGTATGTATGTATGTATTTTCGAGAAAAAGGGAGAGAGCACGCAATGGCAAGCAGGGGAAGGAGCAGAGGGAGGGGGAGAGAATCCTCAAGCAGACTCTGCTCTGTGCTTGGAACCTGACATGGGACTCAGTCTCAGGACCCTGAGATTATGACCTGAGCCAAAGTCAAGAGCTGGCCGCTTAACTGACTGAGCCATGCAGGCGCCCCACCCCCCCAGGTCCTTTTAGCAAGAGCATCACATTTACGTAGAAGAAATGTATTGATGAGCCACTACTGTGGCACTGGGAGCCCGAGGGCAAGTTTAGGTCTCAGAAGGTGCTCACTAAACTTGTGCAGGAGCCTCTAGAGGACTTACCTGTGATCCTCAGACACAGCTAGAGAGAGAAGGCGCGAGGAACCAGCAGGCTGCCAGTGGGCTGTGCTCTGCTTTGTTACCCTCTTCCTGTGCTCCAAGCAAGGTCAGTCTGGGCAGCCAAAACTCCTGCTGCACGCTGGGCACCCGTGGACTCTTTGTGGAAATGGGTAAAGGAGCTTGTTTTTCCACCTGAGTGAATGATGGGTGAGATACTTAAAGCAAACTCCAGCTGCAAGGGGGAGCATAAGCAAGCCCCCAGCATTTGCAGCAACACTGAGGAGGCCTTTGTGGTTTTTCTCGGGGCGCAGGTGTGGGGATCTGACTCAGATTTCCTGACAGCGGGCTTACACCAGTGAATGCACTACCATGGAGATTTGGGGGAACCCGCACACCAGACCACAGCAGAAGTTGAGGACTAGAATGTAACAAACACAGGCACAAAGCTCGATCACAGCATTCGTTCCCAGGCATGGCGGAGTAAAGAGCCACAGATGAGGAGTTTGGGTCCCTGATAGCTAGGCTGCACATGGAGGTCCCCATAAATGACTGGCACTCAGGTCGGGCCTGTGCCCTCAAATGAAATAAGTGTGCAGCACCCAGTGTCAACGCTTGGCCCAGATCCCTTCAAATCCCTTTCTACCCCTTCTGTGTGCATTGGGAGGAAAGGCTGGGAGTGTCAGGGAACTAACTTCTCCATCATGGCCCGTAGCCAATGGCTAATGGGTGCAAGAAGATTCAAGTCCGTTCCCTATGTGGAGGTGTAACTTGTACCCCAGAACAAAACTTATACTCCAGAATTCCCCCCGGGGGTCAGGCTGAAAGTGTCTTTGGTAGGACCTTGTCTGAAATCTCCCTCTGCTTGTCTCCTGATCTTCTGGGTCTTGCATTCCCCCAACTCCCTTGTCAGGTTCTCATCTCAGCATCTACTTCTGGGGAATCCAACTAAAACAGGTGTGCCTGCCTCACGCGGCTCTGGCTGTTTCCACGACCCAGCTGCCTCCCTTTGCTTTGGCTTCCTGCCAGAAAGCAACCTCATGACTGGTAGACCCTTGTACAGGGAATGGGTGAGTTGGCCTATGAACACCAGCATTAGGGTGCCTCTCACCTTAGCACTTTGCTCTCAGAGGACCTGTTAAAAAATATCCTCAGCCGGCTTTTTGAAAACCTATAAAGCTTCCATTGAAGTTTTTGGCTGTTGGAGTCCCTCTTCATTGATACCAGGTTTCTCTTCTTTGAGACCGATAATTCTTTGTTTTGGGGGACTGCGCTATGCTTTATAGGATGTTTACTAGTATCCCCGGTCCTCTACCCACTAGATGCCAATAGCATCCACCTCTCCCCTCAAGTTGTAATAGCAGAAAATGTCTCAGACATCATCGAATATTCCTTGGGAGAAAAACTGCCCCTGGATGTGAACCACCCATCTACGCTGGCCCCTGGGGCTGGGGCTGGTGCTACCGCCATGCTCTCCAGAATGAGGACCCACTTTCCCCTCCTCTTTCAAGGCCAAGTTTATTAATGGTGTGAGTTAAGAGTGTTTTGCTTTGAAAACACAAGAGACTTCAAAGGCTCAGTCTCTGAGCCAGCACATCAAGCTGGCATTTTTGGACTTGGCTATCTCTGACTTCAGTAGCTCTCTCATATATCCTAGCCAAGGTTCAAAACCTTTGTAACTGCTGCAGAAGGAGCATGCTCTGAATAGAGTCTCTGCTGTCATTTTCCATGTCTTTGGTAACAGGAAGAGTGATTTACCCTAGGGATTCCATATTGTTGAGGACCTCCGATTAGGCTGGTGAAAATGGGCTTCTAAATCTGTAGATGTATCCTCAGATGCACTCACTGGCTTTCTCCCTCAAGGAATGTGACTCCTCCAGGCTGAGGAACCAGAATTAGGAACAGGAGAGAACCTCTTTCATGAGCAAGATTTATAACATACCTAATAGAAAATGTGATCCGAGTCAATGTAGCTATTTGTCATTTCCATTCCACCTGAAGCTGTTCAGAATGTTCTGTGCAATTCTCCCTGGCCATGAGGGGAATGTAAAAAGCACATGGAGTTTGCTGCTAATGGACTTATTATAGCTGTGTGACTTTGGAGAAGTTTCTTAACCTCTCTGAATCTCATTTTCTTTATCTAAAAATGAGTACCTATTCATGAGTAGGTTGGTTGGTGTTTTATTTTTTTAATAAAATGAGATAATATACGCAAGACCACCTGGTAAAATACCTATCACAAAGCTGTCAATCAACAGATGGCAATTACTCTGTCCTTTATGACGCTGGCCAAGTTCCTCTATTCATCTGAGCTTTGATTTTCTCATTTGTAAAATGAGAATGGTAATAGAAATTTCGCTGCGGTCCTATGGAGATGAAGAAATAATTTAGATGAAAATCTTTTTAGAACTGTGGAGTTCTATAACAGTATGATTATATCCACTACGTAACCACTGTGGATAGCACTAAATGGCGAGCGCTGGCAGCTTCGCTATAAGCTCTGGTGCCGGCATGGGGGTAATTGCGCCCACCTCGGGGCACCTGTTCTTCTCACCTTACTATTAATGCAGGTATTTCCGAGCAAGCACTGGGCCTGAGTGAAGTTTCCAAAGTACCCCACCCTAAATCCAGGGGCCATCCTCTGGTTCAGAATCCTGAAGGGCTTAACTCTTCCGAAGGGGAGAAAAGTCCTAGAGTGTAAAATATCTTCTCTTTGATGCTTAGTAAGAGCTAACATTTTTAGTGTTCACTCTGTGTCATTTTGTTGCACTAAACATATTGTGTGAATTATTTTATGTGATCTTTACATGATCCCCTGAAGTGAGCACTATTATTATCCTTAATTTATAGATGAGTTAATTGAGGCTACGAGCGGTAGCTCAAGTGTGGGAGCTGGAATTCTAATCCAATAGTCTATCTCCATAGGACTGCAGCCCTCTAATTTCAAATACCAGGTACATTGTCATTCTAGAGCTTAGGTTAGGACTTGGTTGGAGGTGGTGGATACAGAGAGGAAGACTTTTTTCCCTCAAAATAAAAAAGAATATTTTATCAACCAGAGTTGTCCCAAGTGAAACATGGCACCTTTAAGTATAAGGCCCCCTACTATTACAGAGATTCAAGAACAGTCTGAACAAATAGCAGTCAGAGATATAGAAGGGAGAATTCTATTTGGCTAGGGTTTTGATTATACAAGAATGTAAATGTGCCAGAAACATCAGGTTTGGAATTCTGGCAAAGCACAAAACTTGCGTGGCATGTAGTCTGTATGGGAATGTTATCATAAGTAGGAAGTCAAGTTCTCTTTCAAAAAGAAAATGGGATTGAATATAATGGATCACGGGTACAATCAAATCTAATACCAAAAGATCCAAGATAGCTAAGGAAATGGATGGATTAAGGTAGAAAAAAGGTAGAAATTAAAAAGAGCTAGACAAGTCTGAACAGGCAAGCAGCATTGCCAGCCTAGGAGATCAATTTAAATATGTAGGTCTACATTAACTCTCCAAGGGTGGGCAGGAGCCATATCGTACTTTGTATGTTAAGCCATGAAATCCAAACTTCATCTTGCAAGCAAAGAGGAGCCACAGAAGGGCTGTAGTTAGGTGGTCTCACGTTGATAAAGTTGGAGAGTGATCAGAGGTCTGATCCTCTGGCCAGACAGCAATGCTTAAGAGATTGGTCACAGGACCTCTACCTGACCTCTCATTGACCAGTCTGGGCTCGTCATCCGCAATGCCACTGATCTGCTTCTGTCAAGTTCATCAATAGGTCTCATCCTGAAAAACTATAGGTAATTTTTTGTCTTCAAACTACTTTACTTCTCAGCAGCATTTTACACAGTAGCACTCTCCTAGCTTGGTTTCCATGATATCATGTTCTCCAGGACACTTTTATTTTTATATTACAATATTTAAAACCTACAAAAAGCATAGAAAGTTTACACGCCCATACACCCACTACCAAGATCAAATAGATGTTTGCATATTGTAATTATTAATTCTGACTCTATTGCTTCTTGTATCTATTTTTTTTCCCTTCTGGATTCAGTTTTCTTCATCCTAAAGTACATCCTTCTTTCTGGTAGAATCCTCTCGATTTTGGACTAAATATGTCATTTTTGGCCCTTATTCTTGAATGGCATTTAGCTGAGTATAGATTTTAAATTAAGAGTGAATTTTCCCTTAGTTATTTCCTTATATAATGCCAATCCGCTATTACTGTGAAAAGGTCTATTGTCATAATAAACCCTCCTCATGAACACTATTTTAGGAAACAAGCAGCAAGAGGACAAATCTAAAACTAATAACAATTAGTTATGAAATCGATTAAATGTAAATGGCTTAAACCCTCCCATTAAAGGCAGTGATTATGTTTGGATAAAAAGATGAAGATACAACTAAATGTTGCTTAAAATAAATGCACTTTATTTTTTTTAATTTTATTTATTTTTTGACAGAGAAAAAGAGATCACAAGTAGGCAGAGAGGCAGGCAGAGGGAGACGGGAAGCAGGCTCCCTGCTGAGCAGAGAGCCCGATGCGGGGCTCAATCCCAGAACCCTGAGATCATGACCTGAGCCGAAGGCAGAGGCTTTAACCCACTGAGCCACCCAGGTGCCCCAGATGCACTTTAAATATAAAGATACAAACAGGTTAAAAATAAAGGAAAAACTTGTACCATGTTAACACTACCTCCCTATCTCCACTCAGAAAAGATTGGAATGGCTACATTAAATGTTAGGCAAAATCAGTTTCAGAACAAAGACTACTTAATAATGATAAAGGAGTCATTCATAAAGGTCATTCACAAACCTAAATGTTTATGCACCTTACAACAGAGCCTCAAATACATGAAGTAAAAATTGATAGAATTTCAAGGATATAAAATATACAATTCACCGTAATAGTTGGAGATCTTAATAACGAAATAATCAATAGAACAAACAAATGGAAAATTAGTAGGTTATAGGAGATTTGAACAACACTACTAACCAGCTTTACCTAATTGACACTTATAGAGCATTCCGCTCAACAACAGAGTACATTTTTTCAAGTACGCACAGAGAATTTACAAGATGGACAATATTCTGGGTCATAAAAGAAGTTACATTAAATTTTAAAAGATTCAAAGCAGACACAGTATTTTCTGATCACAATAAAATTAAATTAGAAATCAATAACAGGAAGATATCTGGAAGATTCACAAAAATTTGGAAACTAAGTAACACACATCTAAATAACCCTTGGGTCAAAGAAGAAGCCAAAAGGAAATTAGAAAGCATTTTAAGTTGATTGAAAATGAAAATAATAGCATACCAAAATTTGTGCAAGCCACTAAAGGCATACTTAGAAATTTATACACTAAATGCCTATGTTTGAAAAGAAGAAAGATTTTAAATTAATGATCTTAGCTTCCACATTAAGAAACTAGAAAAATGGGGCGCCTGGGTGGCTCAGTGGGTTAAAGCCTCTGCCTTCGGCTCAGGTCATGATCTCAAGGTCCTGCGATCGAGCCCTGCATCGGGCTCTCTGCTCAGCAGGGAGCCTGCTTCCCCCTCTCTCTCTGCCTGCCTCTCTGCCTACTTGTGATCTCTCTCTCTCCGTCATATGAATAAATAAAATCTTAAAAAAAAAAAAAGGAACTAAATTCTAAAAAAAAAAAAAAAAAAGGAAACTAGAAAAATTAGAGCAAATTGAGACCCAAAGCAGGCAGAAGAAAAGACGGAGTGAAAATCTATGAAGTAGAAAACACACAAAAAATGGATAAGATCAATTAAATGATAATTAGTTTGAATTACCAATAGTAAGAATGAGGGAGGTGCCATCACTTCATATTCTACAGATATTAAAGCATAATAAATATTATAATTCACTTTATGCTGAAAAGTTTGATGACTTAAATGAAAGGGACAAAGGATAAAACAACCAAAGCTTGCTCAGGAAGAAATACATATTAATAGCCTTAAATGTATTTAAAAATTAAATTTATACTTGAAAACATTTCCCCAAAGAAAACTCACCCAGATGAATTCACTGGGAATTCTATCACAGACATAAGGAAGAAATAGTACCAATTCTATACAAACTCTTTCAGAAAATCGCAGAAAATGGAATGCTTTGCAACTGACTCTACGAAGCCAGCCTTACTCTAAAGCCAAAACAAGACAAAAACTTTCGAGAAAAGAAAATTACAGATCAATATCCCTCATGAACATACCAGCAAAAACCCTCAAAAGAATACTAACAAAATGAATCTAGCAACATATAAAAAAAAGATCATCTATCACAAACAAAACATGTTTCTCCCACTTGTTACTGTCGCTCAACACTGTTAGTCAACGTTTGAAAACCTTAAGGCTACTCCTACACCATATGTGCCCTTGAACTTTATTTGTGAAAACCCATCAAGTTTTTCTATGACTTGTTAACAACCTTTCCTCTTCTTTCTTTGCAGTACTGTTGGGTTATTAGACTTGGACCCTTGGTGTTTGCTGAGGAACCTATCTTGTGTACACCCTTTGGTTCTTTCCAGTTCTGAATATCTAAATTCAGAGTCCAAGACCACCAGCCTCAAGTCCCAAATTCAACCAACCAGAGTCTCATCCGTGTCCAGCCTATTTTTGGACAGGAATAAGACCATCTTAATTTACAAATGCAGGACTTCGATACACAATATATATAAAACACCCACCACATGGAAGAGACCCAAGGAACACCACTTTCCCTTTTCTCTTCTAGGGGAAAGGCCTGGATGAAATCTGAGTGAGGCAAGCTGCCTATTATGTTAAGCTTCCAGCTCTATGTTACAAATCCAGATGTGGGGAGCCCATTGCTCTTCTTAAACATCAGGCTTGCTGGATAAAGTTGCAAAGTGCTATTTGGGCTGTGCTGGAAGATGAGGACTATTTTTGGTGGAAAGGAATTTAATCTCATTACCACCAGCAGTCCATTTAGGGCTGATGGTTCTGCCATGGATTTCAGACCCTATCAACAAGATAAAGTGCGTCACTTCCGGGAGATGTAGGATTGCCACTGCAAAATTATTTTTAGGAAGCTGCTTTTTTTTTTTTTTTTTTCGTCCAGAACATCCACCTGAAAATAGCTCTGAACATTGTGGAGGCTGCACCTTGCAGAGTACTGAACTAAAAGTTCAAACTTAAAGATTTATAGAGCAGATTTTACCTCTAATTCCAGATTTTGTAATGATACCAAACATGTTGATAATGACTAGCAGCCATACGAGGCTTGAGCATATGGTCCAAATTCAATTCACTCCCTACCTTTTATCCAGAAAGAGTCTAAGTATCCTGTTCCTCGAGGCAGGGGCTATTTCTTCCCCTCTCTGCTAATAGTGTACTTTTAATTGTATTCCATTCACAGGTTGCTTTCCTTTTCTTCCTTGCTGACAAAATCCTAATTTTGTTTAGGCAGCAAGTCATGAAAGCCGGTCTTGGCAATCCCACTCCCTCTCGCCAGTCTAGGGAGCCAGGGAGCCAGCGTGGGAGCCAGGGTTGGCAAAGGAGATGGAAGGAGAAGCTTCTAGAGACTTCTGCAGGAATACAAAAGAAGAGCAGTACACGAAGAAAGCCCTCCCCTGCCGCCTCCTCAGTCTTAATTTTGGAGCAGGATGGGGACTTGATGTTTGAGGGTGCAGCAGCTATCTTGACACCAGAAGACCACAGCCTGGGGAAATGAGAGGCAGAGGGGAAGCATGGTAGACTTGGACTACCTTCTTCGGATTTTTGATGGTTAAAGAATAAAAGTCCTGGTGGCCTAAACCACTGAAGCCTGGGCTTTTGCTATTTGTAGCTAAAACAATCCTGAGATGCACACCCACCGGTTTTCCAAAATGTGTTCTCGCCATCTTCCTTAGTATGTAAACCGCACCCCCCCCCACCACCACTACCACCATTTTCATCTGGGGATATGCTCACCTGGATTAATGCTCCATTTCCCAGCCTCCGTTACAACTAAGTATGCCCATGTGACCAATGAAATATTAGAAGATTGTGTCAGGTGACAGCCATTGGGAACCACCTTTAAAAAGAATTGGTTCATACATTCCGCTCCTTTTTCTTCAGCCCTTTCTTTATGCAGGCACTTGGAATGAGAATATGGTGGTTGGACCTTCAGCCACTATCTTGGTCTGTGAAGATGAAAGCCTCATCCTTGGGACAAAAAGCGGTAAGGTAAAAGGACCTGGGTCCCTGAGGGGTTTGCAGGCAAGAACAGCCCGAGATTTGCCCCCCTCCAGACTTTTGTACAAGAGACAAGTCAGTCTCTATCAGGATTGAGCCATTTTTATTTTAGTTCTCTGTTCATGTAGCTGAATTTAATCCCAGGTGATATACTAAATGAGCAGCTGCTGGGAGGACCCCATAGCCATTGTACTTCATACCCCAGAGTCCACAGCAGCCCTCTAGTTTCTGGAAGAGAAGGAAGGAATTCACAGTGAATGGCAATTACTCAACTCTGGCATTGCAGCATAAAAGTAGCCGTAGATAATATGTTAAACAAATGGGTATGGCTGTGTCTCAATAAAACTTTATTTATAAAAACAGGTAAGTTGGTTAGACTAGGCCTGTGGCCAGCTGTTGTAGATGCCAACCACTGTGTTAGATACTCATTTGTCAAGCATCTACAATGTGCCTGACATTTGTCCAGATGTTTCAGAACACTGCCCCTCATTATTCTGATCAGATTCTGAAACTCTCATGCATGGGAACACTGACCACTGGAGATGGTAGCCACATAGTCACACTCACAGTCAATAACAGTGCTGGGATGTGGACCCAGACCTGGTCTCTAAAATCCATGCCCACTTGAATATATTACTCTCATATTCTTCTCCATGAATGAAATTTCTCTTCTAGTAACTGTGTGCATTGTGCCTGTGAGACTGCTAGTGGGCACACCTGACCACATTCTAGATGCTCCCCAAGGACCAGAACAGTGGAACATGCCAGCAAAGCTCGTGGAAGGAGGCGCGAACATAAACATTGTCTCATTTAACACATTTCCTGCAGACAGAACAGTCAGCTTCAAATTATGGGTGGGAGAGGAAGGGACAGACAATAGAAGGAAAAAAAGAGAGGCACGAGGCTCTGAGGAATTCCACAGCAGAATAGACTAATTATAGTGCCTCCTCCCCAAGGCCTGAGAACCCAGCAGGCAGGAAGTTGGAAATACCAAACCTACCAACAGGGACCTACCATGTGCTGACCCGTACATTAAGGCCTTTCCTTCTAATGGTCTTATTGAATCCCCACAAAAAGCCTCATGAAGTTGATACTGGGACCCCCTTAATGGTACCAGAGGCTCAGAGAATTGAGTACATGGCACAAGGCCACCCAGCTCGTGAGCAAAGCTGTGAATTAAATGGGCATCGGTCTCACTTCGAAGCCCATCCTGTCCCCTGTCCCATGGCTTTCCAGAGCCACTCTTGCAGTGGAAGAGGAACAGGGGCTACTCTGGGAGTGGCTTGGCCCTCTGGCCATACCCTACTGATCAGAGTGCGGGCAAGTCAAGTCTTCCGTTCTCCCTGCTCCTTTCTCTTTGGGCGGAGCAGCAAAATACGCAGGAATGGAGAGAGCAGTGTCCTCAGTGGGAGGGAGCTACATCAAATCCTGGCTCTTCCACAATGAACCATATGAAAGTGCTTCAACTCTTGGGATCTCGATCCTCCTTCTGCAAAAATGAGAATAATAAAGACCTACCTCACCAGATTGTTGTGCGAATAAAATACGAACGTGAACAGAAACATTGTGCACAGTGCTTGACTTAAGGCTTGGTTGAATCTCAAAATACACTGAATACCAGTGAACATTCAGGAGGCAGTGTTGCCTATCAGTTATGGCATTCAGCAGATATCCTGGTTCTGCCAGTTCCTAACATCTGAGCTAGGGAATGTCACCAACCCACCAAGCCTTGATTGTCTTCTTTGTAAAATAGAGCCAATGCTAGTAACTGCATCATCGGGTTCTATAGAGGACTAAATGGGAAAGCAAAAGACTGTGCCCAACATATTGCAAAGGCTCCATTAACATCATTATTATTATGTCATAGACTATGATGATTACATCTGAGTTTATCTAAAAATTAAGAAAGGAGGAAAGGAGGGAAGGGGTGTGTCTCATGACCCAGGGGAGGGATTTGCCTTGCTTCTCTGAGTTGCCTGAATCCTGACACAGCATTAAATTGCATGCTCAAGGGGTGCCTGGGTGGCTCAGTGGGTTAAAGCCTCTGCCTTTGGCTCAGGTCATGATCTCAGGGTCCTGGGATCGAGCTCCGCATCAGGCTCTCTGCTTGGCGGGGAGCCTGCTTCCCCCTCTTTCTCTGCTTGCCTCTCTGCCTACTCGTGATCTCTGTCCAATAAATAAATAAATAAATAAACAAACAAATAAATAAATAAATAATCGCGTGCTCAAAGCCAGTAGTGGATGGGGGACAATCAGAGACTGGAGGGGAGAAGGCTACAAGCTCTGTTGAGAGAACAAATTAGTTTTCTCTGTTTTAAAATTTATTCATTCATTCAGCCACTACCGATGACCACAGCTTTATACACCAAACATTGGGCTGGGCTCTCAGGATACAGGGGGTAAACGGAACAGACAAGATCTCTGTCCTCATGAAGCTTAGAGTCCAGCGGAAGGACCGTGCTTCGAAAAAGTAAGCCACAAATGTACGTGATAACAGACTTTTGATATTTGCTAGGAAAGAAAACAACTGGGCGCTCTCTGAGAGAGAAGAATAGGAAAAGGACCTTCTTTTGATTGGGAGTCTGGAAAGGGCTCTGGGAGGTCTCAGGCGGCACGTACTTGAGAATGAATGTGTAAGAAGGAGCAACCACTGTACAGGTGACAAAGAGGGAGGAATTCCAGGCAGCGGGAACGCCACGGCGTGAAGACCCAGAAGTGGGCAAGGATTTGGTCCCTTAGAGGAGCTAACCAGACCAGAGTGTGGGAAGTGGGGAGACAGAGCTTTGCACTGAAGCCGGTAATGTAGCTGGTGCCATTTGAGTTTAGATTCGGTTCTGAAGCCATTGGATGGAGTTTTGAGCCAAGGCATGACGATCCGCTTCCTGCTCTGGTAAAGTCATTCTGGCTGCTCCGCAGTGACAGAGATTCGCTGGAAGGCCAGCGCAGGTGTGAATTCGATGATTTGGGTAAGAGGTGGTGGGGGCCAGGCCCAGAGAGCCAGCCTTGAAGATGAAAAGAAGTGGATGGATTTGGGGGCACAGTAGCACACGGCAATGGGCTGAATGTAGGAATCAGGAGGAGAAACTCAGGGACAATGCTCAGAACGTGGCTTGTCCCCCATGAAAGGGACAGGTTACAAATTCTATTTTGACACATCCAAGTGTGTAATATCAAGGAATGACTCTAGAGCTAGGAAGTAGAGTCTAGGCTGGAAATACACATTCGAGAGCTAGGACAACTTTCTTCTTAGAAGGGCCCCAAGGGACCGAGCACTGTCCACGAGGACCGAGAGCTGGAAAGGCAAGGGCAGAATTGGGTGAGTGTAAAGGCAGTGTGCTCAGTGCGGCACATGGATCTTTGTGCCGTTTCTGCCCCATCCCCACCCCTCCCTTCTCCATTCTTGAGCTTCCCTCCTTGTCTCCTCCTAGCTCTGGAAGAGCCCTCGTCTCCTTGATTCTCTTTTCCCAGTTATAGCCTTGCATGTTCAAAGACCCTTGAGCACCACTCGACTCCCTCAAAGTCTCTAACTTCATCTAAACATTCACCTTAAATGTTCACTCTCTTTCTTCCAGATGTTAAACAGAGCCATCAGAACCAAGGCTCTCTTTGGGGAGGCCGCTGCTATTTCTCCAAGTTGCACATTATCTGTAATGGTCATCCACGTTCTGGGACTGAGAGGTGAACATCTCTGCTCAGGAGACAGAGGTAGGGCCAGGGAGGCTGGAAGTAACAAAGCTGGTGGGAATTTGCCACGGGGTCTTCGAAACCGTTTGGTTTAGGCCCAGACAACCTGAGTTCAGCGCTGGGATCTGCCTGCTTTGAAGTAGGGCATGTCCCTCAACCTCAGTGTGCCTGAGTTTCTGCATCTGTAAAGAGTGATGATAATTTCAGGATTGTCATTAGATTATAGGGACTAGGGGGAAGGTGCTTTGCAACACTGTAAATAGAATTACAAATGTAATGTGTGATTTCCTGTGCACGACACGTAGCAATTTGGGTAATTAGAGTCCTACGTTTCTGTCGCAGGCAATGCTTTTGATGGTGAGCAGCCCAAGGCCTAGATTAGACAAGCCCAGGCAGCTGCTAGAGGCTGAGAGGGGCACAGGGCTGTAGCAGCTTCTGTTCAAAGATGCTTCATTTCTCTAAGGCTTTTGTGTTTTCAAGGAGAACTGGTCAACTTTTTAAATTTTTTTTTTAATTTCTCTCAATTCACATAGTGATGTTAATTGGTGCATATTCTGTGTAATGGGCAAATGTTAGGATTGTCAAGATGGCAGTAGGGAGAGCGGATGCAGAGAAAAAAGAAGGGAGGGAAAACTCACAGTTTACGGAAGTATGAGGACTGACATCTTGGGTTGTTTTTTGGTTTTACACCTAACGAATAAATAAGAAAAAGAGCCCCCTTGAAGTGGTCCTCACCCCAGGATTTGTACAACCTGCTCTTGACTCAGACCGAAGAGTTTCAAGCTGAAGCGATTCCAGCTGCACGGACTTGTGAGTGTCTGGGAGTCCGTGGCTCTGTGCACCCTTTGGCTTGAGAGGGTTGCCGAAGCCTCCAGAAGCCTCCTCCATGTCTGTGTTGACTGTGTTTCTCTGGCTTTTTTTTTTTTTTTTTCCCAGCCTGTTTCCTCTTCACCTCTGTCCTCGGCTGTCTGGTAGGCCTGACTCATAGGAAACCACAGCCAAGTCACCTGGTGGTCTGAGTCACTGGCTCTTGGAGCATCTCTTTCTTAAAAAATAATACAGGCAAAAAGTAAGTGCCTAAGTAACTATCGCGTTTTGCCAGAGATTTCATCTAAGTAGTGCTTTCAGCGGTTAGCTCTGGGAATTCCCCACATGTGTCAGATGACTTCTCATTGGCAACTGTGATATAAGCAAATCATTTTGTCTCCCAGCAACAGACTTCCCTCCTCCCTCCCTTTTCCCTCCGCAAGTTGGTCTGGGGTGGAGAATAAAGACGTGGCGTGCTGCTCCGCAAGTTCCTGGTGCACACGGAGGATGGATCAGTAGACCCAGGAAGGCAGATGGGACAAGTTCACTGGTAAGAGGCAGCACAGGGCGTAGAACTCAGCCTGGAAATGATCCTGGACACAGGGTCAGGTATGAAAAGCCCAGCTGAGCTGCTGAGGGGAGACTTCCTTGGCAGGATCAGATGATTCGTTGCCTCCCTCTTTCGTGGTCAAGTGACATGCTCCCTTAAACAGCAGCACGGCTCCTCGCTGTCCCATAAAAGTGCTTTGCAGGAGGGAGTACAGACAAAGGTATGGGTTGGAGGGAAGATGGAGAAGGGCCGTGCTTTTCTTAGGGCCCCTACACCCATAGGGGGAGCTAATAACAGTGCCCTTCCATGCCAGTATCATTGTGACTAGACTAACTTGTCTTCTTTTGGATGATCCCTTGGTGGGAGAGCACCCCCATGGGCACAGTGGGGACCAGAAGATGCAGAAGGGACAGTATGCTTACAGACAATGGTTTTTGCACCTTGTGACATATCCCCTCAGCCCACCTATGAATTCAACTATAGCTCTGGTGATAAGTTCAAGTGTGGGCTCACATGAAAATGTCCACCTCAAACATGAGATGAGCCTTCCTGTTTTTCTGCCTCAGAGCCATCTGTCTCTGAAGCTGGAGCCCACTCAACCCTCACACAAGCACAGCATGGAAATGTGGGGAGGTAACACCCCAGGAGCCACCATCAACCAGTGGAGAATGTGAGCCAGTAGACAAATGCCCAGCCTCTCATCCTTTGGTTGGAACATTCTGGAAGGAATTCTGTACACTTGCCAGATGTCCCAGAATTGAGACCCTGTTGCCCACAAGCGACCTTGATAATGCACCTAGAGCAGCTTTTCCTCCTTCCTGGGCTTACTCACCCCCTTTTCCTACACTCCTACTTCCTGGGATCTCCTCCCAAATAAACCAGTCCTGTCTCAGGCTCTGCCTCCGGGGGAGCCCAAACGAAGACGGAAATGGCATTAACATCTGAGGTTCTGAAAGAAAAGGCATTTGAAGGTCTAGTATCAGCTTCCTGGGAATGCAGTCTCTTACATTTTGGTATTGCCATTTATACCTAAACCAGAGAGGAGGAGAGTTCCAAAACTGGTTTTGAAACCCCTCTGCCCCACAGGAAATTGCTGTTGTCAAGTCAGGCTATGAAAAGGACTTAGTGATACAGAAAGCTCAGAGGGCCTGGTCAGGGGGATCGGTGGGGTGACTCAATTTAGCACGTGACAAGAAATTCTAGTTTTCCTCAGGGGAAAGCTGCTGGATATTATTATTTTTTCCTCAGTCATAATGGTTCCATTTTGTTAAAACCCCACAGTTCTAGAAGGATGAATGGCTGAGAGAAGACGGGAGAGTAAAGTTGTATGTGAACCTAAAAACGCTTATAAAAATCTTTACATTCATAAAATCACATTAAATTAAGAAAATAACAGTGGTATTGAAACCTCAAAAATTGAAAATAAAAGTTAATAGACAATTAATTTTTCATGTCTTTAATTTCAAGATAATGTACTGAGGTAATGATGGGCTGATGTACAAAGGAGAAAGATTATTTTGGGAAGAGGCATTCTTAAGATTCCTTTTATCCTCTGAGCCACTTTTGATCTTCGTATACCCTATTGAAATTCTTTCTATTGCAGAAAGTAAATACATCGCAGATGGAGAGAGACTCATGTATTTGGTAAGGTGTGGTAACTCCCACCCAAATATTTCTTTTCATTTTACTCTGCTCGTTAAAGGGCCAGCTAACATGTTAAGTGTGCTCTGTGTGTCGGAGACAGTATTCACATGTTTTGTGAGACATTTACAACACAACAGCTCTGAATATACGTGATATTGTCCAGTTTTATAGACAAGAAGGCTGAGGCTCTGTTAGGCATTCACTATGATCTGATTTGGTTTTAAAACTTTGAAAGGTTTTTCATATGGATCCATTCCTACATTGGGGAAAAAAAATTGTCAAACCATATGAATTGCCTTTTGGTTAAAATCATGATCATTTTAAAATATTGGAATAAATGCTGTTAAAAAAAACCCAACTTCAATCAATTTTTTGTCTGAGAAGGTGGTATTTATTCTCAGGGAGAAAATAATTCTTTTCTTTAAGGAAATCCTTTAATGGCTCTTTGGTTATAAATAAGCTCCCTGGCTCTTGTCAAGACAGAAAGAGGGAAGTTACTTTGCTTAGATAGCTTAATATTAAGAGATTTAAAATTTTTCCCTCATGAGTTCAAGTTAGAAGTTAGAGTGCCAGCAGTAAGATACGCCCAAGGCAGGGATGGTCAGTTTTCAGTTGTTTTTTTGTCTTGTGCAATAATTCCTCTTTGTTATTCTCAAACCTTCAGTGAATCCCATTACCCACAGAGCACTGTATTAGCAGTGTCTTGGGAAATGAGGGGGAAGAAAGCAGCCACATCAGCATCTGGGCAAAGCAATGCCAAGAGAACACAATCGCCAGCAGCAGCAGAGAGTAGACAGTCAGAAGTCAGTAAGACAAAGCCGGAAGCAGTTTAGAGTGAGAAGAGGCATCTGTAATTCTCCACCTGTAGAAATATTCAGGAGGTGGCTGAATTTCTTACAGAGTGAGTCTGGATGAAGCTTCAGTTTTCCTTGTTTGTTTGCTTTTTCCTGGAGATTATAAGAAACAGAGACTTACTGAGGTCATAAGGGTTACCGAGGGAACATAAGTCAGCTGATTCAATCCCCCAAAAACGTAAAGAAATGGAGATTTTGTGGGGATTTACTGAGCTCACTCACCTTCTGCATCGCCTGACAGGCTATTAATTTGGGACATTTTTATAATCAAATTTATTAGATAAATGGAATCGAAACTTGATTTTTTTTTTTTAAAGATTTTATTTATTCATTTGACGGAGAGAGAGATCACAAGTAGGCAGAGAGGCAGGCAGAGGGAGAGGGGGAAGCAGGCTCCCCACCGAGCAGAGAGCCCGATGCAGGGCTCGATCCCAGGACCCTGAGATCATGACCTGAGCTGAAGGCAGAGGCTTTAACCCACTGAGCCACTCAGGCGCCCCTGAGACTTGATTTTACTTCTTTTCTTATTCGTCACCTTTTTAACCAACTGTGTTAACTGTGGTGACTTCCAATCATTAACCCAGCCTAAGTTTTTAGTAAATGTGTTCTAATTTTTCAGACCCCCTCAGACAATTTATTAAAATTACTGGAAGAGTGCGACAGGATGTAAATGGAGTTCTTGGAGCTTGTTCACAGTGTTCCATTAAAACTGAGACCCTTGGAGCGCCCAAGGCATTGATCATGCTGTGAATACACCAGCACCACGAAGCAACTTACATGGGGGTTCCAGGAGCACTAGCAATGCCAGTTTTTAAAATCCAAGGGGGAAGTGTTTCTGGAAACACTGGAAAGATGGAGCTTTCTGTTTTAATCCTCCTTCTAAGTCTAGCTAAAATCTCTGGCATGACGTATAAGAGAAACATAAGGAGACTGAAAGGTGGGCCCTGGCTTGGGAACCTCAAGACCCCAGGAAAGACAAGGTGATGTTTCCCTGGGTGTTCTTTGGCCTCAAAGATCCCAGACTGGGGACAAAGGAAGCCAGCAACTCGGAAATGTCAATGGTTGCAGATAAAAAGAAGCCCCAAGAAAAGTCTGCTCTCTCTAGCCAAAGCAGCAGGAAAGGGGCAGTCTTAAAGACAGAAAACTTTTAGGCACGAACTGTCCTCTTCCAGTCAAACATCACAGAAAGCACTGTAGCCCCACCCCACCCCTTCTAGCAAAGGCCAAGGGGAGAGTCTAGATTTCTACCCTCACCAGGCTGTGACAAGGCACTTCAACCTTCCTGACAGAGTGGTGTCACAGAAGGTAGGGAGTTGGGACTTTCATCTCTGAGGTAAAGACACTGCCCGCCCCCACCCTGTCAGTGGAGATCATTCAAGAAGCCTAGACTTCCACTTCCACTGGGCAATAATGAGGTACCCCTTCCCCTCCTTACTGGGGGGTGTCAGAAAAAACCTGGTGGAGAGTCAGGACTTCTGCCCCTGCTCAGCAGTAATGAGCTCACCCCTGCACATTGGGAGACGATGGGGGACAGTAACAAAGTGCCACCCCGTCCCCTCAGTCAGGATAATAACAGCAGAGGCCCAGTGGGGAGACTGAACTCCTACTCCTGCCCAGGAGCAAAAAACAGATTCCTCCCTCCTCCTGTTTTGACTTCCACCCCCACTGGCAGTAACGAAGTGATGTCTCCCTTTTCCCATGAGAGCAGTGTGAGAAGAATCCTTCTAAAATACAAAATTTAAACAAGATCTAGAGTCTTATTATAGTACACCAAATGTCCAGGTTTCAACCGAAAATCAACTCTCATACCAGGAACAGGAAGATCTCGAGTTGGATGACAAAAGAAAATCAATGGACGACTATTATACCAAATAGTGAATACAAATATCAACACGAGATACCAATACAAATACCAAATACAATATCAACACCAACACCAAGATGACACATGTTAGAATTATCTGACACAAATTTAGGAACAGCCAATATAAACATGCTTAAATGAGAAATCATGACTATACTTAAACAAATTAAAAATTAGAAAATCTAAAAAAAACTTAGAAAATCTCAACTAACAAAAAGAAGATATAAAAAAGAGCCAAATGAAAATTTGGGAACTAAAATATACAGTAACCAGAATAAAAACTCAATGAGTAAGTTCAACAGCAGAATGGAGAAGACAGAGAAGAGGATCAATAAACTGAAAGGTAAAACAATAGAAATTAAGAATCTGAACCACTGAGAAAAAATAGACTGATAGGGCACCTGGGTGGCTCAGTTGGTTAAGCGACTGCCTTTGGCTCAGGTCATGATCCCAGAGTCCCGGGATCGAGTCCCACATCGGGCTCCCAGCTCCACGGGGAGTCTGCTTCTCCCTTTGACCTTCTCCCCTCCTCTCATGCTCTCTCTCACTCTCTCTCTCAAATAAAAAAAATAGACTGATAAAATAAAGGACAAAATCTACACGATCATCTCAGCAGATGCAGAAAAAGCAGCTGAAGGAATTCAACACGACTTCATGATAAAAACACTCAAAAAAGAATAGAAGGGAACTTTATCAACTTGGTAAATCTATGAAAAACCCTAAACTTAAAATCTTTAAAATCTATGAAAAACCCTAAACTTAAAATCTTTAAAAAAAAAAAAAGGGGGGGGAGAGGGGGACACCTGGGTGGCTCAGTTGGTTAGGCAGCTGCCTTCGGCTCGGGTCATGATCCCAGGGTCCTGGGATCGAGTCCCGCATTGGGCTCCCTGCTCAGTGGGGAGCCTGCTTCTCCCTCTGCCTACCACTCCTCCTGCTTCTGCTCTCTCTCTCTGACAAGTAAATAAATAAAATCTTTAAAAAAAAAAAAAAAACACAACTAACATACTTAATGGTGAAAGATTGAATGCTTTCCTCCTAAAATCAAGAACAAGACAAGTGGTTCTTACCACTGCTATTCAACATTGTACTGCAGGTTCTAGTCAGGACAATGAGATATGGACAAAAAAATAAAGGCATCCATATTGAAAGGAAAGAAGTAAAAGCATTTTACTTGCAAATGACATGATCTTGCATACAGAAAAGCCCAAGGAATCTAGTAAAAAATGAATAGAGCATCAGGGACATGTGGTACTATGACAAAAAAAGGCTGGTATTTGCAGTGCTGGAGCCCAAGAAAGAGAGGAGAAAGAGCGGAGCTGGAAAAGTATTTGAAAAAAGTAACAACTGAAAATTTCCCAACTTTATCAAAAGACATAAATCTATATAATCAAAAAGCTGAGCAAATCTCCAATAGGATAAACCCAAAGAAATCTGTGCCAAGATTTCTGAAAGCTAAAGAAAAAGAAATCTTGAAAGCAGCCAGAGAGAAATGAGGTGTTACCTGGAGGGGAAACGATTCAAATGACAGTGGCTTTCTCATCAGAAACCATGGAGGACAGAAGAAAGTGGCACAATATTTGTTAAGTGCTGAGAGAAAAGAACTGCTACCACTGAATTTTATATTCAGAGAAAATAGCCTTTAGGAATGAAGGGGAAATCAAGACATTCTCAGATGAGAGAAAACTAAGAGACTTTGTCACCTGTGGACCTACTTTAACAGAATGGCTAAATGTAGTTTGATAAAAGGGAAGAAAACAAGAAAAGAAGGAATCTTGGAACATCAGGAGGAAAGGAATAACATAACAAGAAAAAAATATTGGTAAAGAGGCTTCCCTTCTCCTCTTACGCTTTCTAAATTATGTTTGATGGTTGAAGCAAAAATTACAACATCATCTAATGTAGTTCTCAAAATATATAGATGAAATATTGGAGGAAATTATAATACAAATGAGAGAGAGTAAGGTGACATAAAGTGAGGAGTATGTTTTATACACTTCACTTGATCTGGCAAAACGTCAACATCGGCAGACTGTGATGGTTATGGATATATGATATAATACTTAGAGCAATCATCCAAAAAGGTATGCAGAGAGATACACTCAAAAACACTGTAGAAAAATCAAAATGGAATGCTAAAGAAATGCTCAATTTTCCCTCAGGATGGCAAGAAAAATAAAGCAGAGCAACAGAAAAACAAAATAAACAGAAAAAAATAAAATGGTAGACTTAAGTCCTAACATATTAATAGTTACATTAAATGTAAATGAATAGGGGTGCCTGGGGGGGCTCAGTCAGTTAAGCTCCTGATTCTTGATTTCATCTCAGGGCATGATCTCAGGGTCGTGAGATCAAGCCCTGCATCAGGCTGTGGAGTCTGCTTGCAATTCTTTCCCCCCTCCCTTTCCTTCCCCTTCTGCTACTCTCCCTTCTCTCTCTCTCTCCCTCCCTCTCTCTAAAATAAATAAAGAAATGAAAATAAAATCTTTTAAAAATGTAAATGAACATATACACCAATTAAAAGAATTTGGTGGAGTAGATCTTTTTTAAAAGTTATTGAATTAATATACACTATCTACAAGAAACTTACTTCAAATATGATGGTATAGGTATGTTGAAAAGATGGAAAAAGATATGCCATGCAAACACTAATCAAAAGAAGTCGGGGGGCAACTGGGTGGCTCACCTGGTAAACGTTTGTCTTCGGCTCAGGTCACGGTCTCAGTGTCCTGGGATAGAGCCCCGTGTCTGCCTCCCTGCTCAGTAGGGAGTCTGCTTCTCCCTCTGCCCCTGACCCTGGTTGTGTTCTTTGGCTCTCTCTCTCTCTTTCCTTCTTTCCCAAATAAATCAATAAAATCTTTAAAAATAAAAAAGAAATCAGGAATTGTTATATAAATTTACCAGAAAAAGTAGACTTAAAAACAAAGACAATTATTATAGATAGAGAAGACCATTACATAATGGTAAGTCAATCTACCAAGAATAGAGGCCAATTCTTAATGTGTATTATCAGACACCTGAGCTACCAAATATGTAAAGCAAAAACTAATAGAACTGAAAAGGGAAATAGACAAATCCATGGTTTTAGTCGGAGACTTCAGCATCCCTCTCCCAACAAGGATAGAAAAACCTCAGATAAAATCAGCAAGAATACAGAACTCAATAGCACCATCAACTAACTGGATTTAATTGACATGTATAAAACACTTCACCCAAAAATGGCCAAATGCACATTTTATGCTCAGAGAATACATACCAAAAGAGACCATACTGTGATCCATAAAACATAATATAAACCTGAAATTGTGCCATTTGGGACAGCACGGATGGACCTAGAGGGTATTATGCTAAGTGAAATAATAAGCCAGATAGAGAAAGACAAATACCACATGATTTCACATGTGTGTGGAAACTAAAAAACAAAACAAACAAATAAAAAAACAATAAACAAACTCATAAATACAGAGAGCAAACTAATGGTTGCTAGAAGGGAGGGTGGAGGAGGGAAGAGCGAAATAGGAGAAGGGGCTTAAGAGGTACAAGTCTCCAGTTATAAAATAAATAAGTCACAGGAATGAAAAATAAACCTCAACAAATTCCTAAAAATAGAAATAATACAGAGTATATTTTCTGGCCTCAGTGGAACCATACCTCAATTCGGGGTCAAAAAGGAAATATTAAGAAAAATTTTAAAATACATTGAACTGAATAAAAATGAAAATACAACATATTAAAACTTTCAGCTAAAGCTGTGCTGAGAGGGAAATTCACAGCAGTAAATGCTCACATTAAATAAGAGAAGAAAAAAAATAATAAAAGAAGAAGTCTCAAAACAGTAATTTATGCCCCCACCATGAGAAATGAAAAAGAGCAAATAAACCCAAAAGTAGCAGAAGGAAGGAGAAAAAAAGGTAAGAGCAGAAATCAATGAAATCAAAAGCAGAAAAAAACAATAGAGGAAATCAATAAAACAAAAACCTGGTTCTTTGAAAAGATCAATAAAATTGACAGACCTCTAGCAAGAATGTCAAAGAAAAAAAAAAAAGAGGGACGATGCAAATTACTAACAACAGGCACGAAATACAAGGCTATCACTGTAGACCCCAGAGACATAAAAGAATGACAAGGGAATACTATGAATACACCTACACACATGAATTTGACAACTTAGATGAAATGAACCATTTCCTTGAAAAGTACAGTCTCACTCAGTATAAAATATATTATTTGAATAGCTCATAACAATTACAACAATTATAAAAATTAAATTCATAATTTTAAAATGCCTGACAAAGGGGGACCTAGGTGGCTGAGTCAGTTAAGCATCTGCTTTTTTGGCTCAGGTCATGATCTCGGGGTCCTGGGATCCAGCCCCACCTGGGGCTCCCCGCTCAGAGGGGAGCTTCCCCCCCCCCCCTCCGCTGAGCCTGCTTCTCCCTCTCCCTCTGCCCTGCTTGTGGTTGGCGATCTGACTCTTGGTTTCAGCTCAGGTCATGATCTCATGGGTCATGAGATCAAGCCTCATGCATGGCTGCATGCTCAGTGGGGAGTCTGCTTGAAGATTCTCTCCTTCTGCCCCTCCTCTGACTCAGGGGCTCACTCAGGGTCTTTCGCTCTCTAAAATAAATAAATAAATCTTGGGATGACTGGGTGGCTCAGTCGCTTAAGCGTCTGACTTCGGCTCAGGTCATGCTCCCAGGGTCTTGGGATAGAGTCCCGCATCAGGCTCCTTGCTCAGCAGGGAGCCTGCTTCTCCCTCTGCCTTCCACTCCCCTGCTTGTGCTCTCTCTCTCTCTCTGACAAATAAATAAATAAAATCTTTAAAAAAATAAAACTAAATTAAAAACATAAATCTTTAAAAACCTTTTTAAAAAATCAATTGCATTTCTACATACTAGTAAAAAACTCATAGAAACTGAAATTAAAAATAATACCATTTAAGGTAAAAAAAAAAAAAAGTGAAAATACTCAGGTGTCAATCCAACAAACATACACGGAACTTGTTTGCTGAAAAATACCAAACACCAGAAAGAAATTCAAGAAGATCTAAGTAAATGAAAAGTCATATTGTGTTCATTAATTGAGAGGTTCAACAGAACAAAGATGCCAATGTTCCCAAATTGGTATGCAGGCTTAACTACCAAATCCAAGTGAGTCTTTTTTCTAGACATTGACAAAATTATTCTAAGCTTTATATGTAAAGACGAAGGAACCAGACAGCTAAACCAATTTTTTTTCATTTGTTCCGACAAATTCTTTTTAAAAAAATTTTTGTATTCAAATTCAACTCAATTGACATATAGTATATTATTAGCTTCAGGGGTAGAATTTAGTGATTCATCCATTGCATATAATACCCAGTGCTCTTTACATCAAGCACCCTCTTTAATACCTATCACCAAATTACCCCATCCCCTTACCCCCCTCTCCTCCAGCAACACTCAGGTTTAAAAAGGAAGAAAAAAGTGGGATGAATCACCCCATCCGGTTTCAAGGCTTATTATATAGGTATAATTAAGTGCTCAAGACTGTGTGGCATTGGTGAAATGATCGATAAATGAATGGAAAGAGCTAGAGAGGCCAAAAATAACCCCACACAAGTAGAAGCAACTGATTTTGGACAAAGGGGCAAAAGCAATTCAATGAACAAAAGACAATCTTTCCAATAAATGGTGCTGTAACAATTGGGTATTCATAGACAAAACAACAACAAAAATAAACCTTGACTTAAACATGGCACTTTATGTAAAAATTAACTCAAAATCAATTATAGATTTAAATGGAAATAAAATGTAAAGCCATAAACTTTTAGAAGGTAATATAAGAAAAAGTCTTTAGGACCCAGGTCTTGGTGAAGCGTTCTCAGACGTGACACCAATGCATGTGCCATAAAAGAAATAAAAAATCAATGAATTAGACTTTATCAAAATTAAAAATATTATAAAATATTCCATTAAGAAGATGAAAAGACAAGCAACCAACTGGGAGAAAATATTTGCAACCGCATAGCTGACATAGGACTCATAGCTAGAATACATGAAGAATTCTCACACATCAACAGTAAAAAAAAAAAGTCCTATTTAAAATGGGCAAAAGCGGGACACCTGGGTGGCCCAGTTGGTTAAGTGTCTGCCTTTGGCTCGGGTCATGATCCCAGGGTCCTGGGATCGAGTCCTGCATCAGGCTCCTTGCTCAGCAGGGAGCCTGCTTCTCCGCCTGCTGCTCCCCCTATTTTTGCTCTGTCTTTCTCTCTCTCTCTGACAAATAAATAAAATAAATCTTTAAAAAAATGAAATGGGCAAAAGACACAAGACATTTCATCAAAGAGGATAAGCAGTGGCAAGTCAACACACGAAAAGACGTTCAACATCCCTAACCGTTAGGGAAATGCATTTTAAGAACATGACGATTTATCACTACACAGAAATTGAACTAGGTAAACCAAAAAATGGTGACAATACCAGATGTCAGCAAAGATGTGGAGACACTGGATCTCATACCTGGCTCCTGGGAATGTAAAATGATACTGTCACTCGGGAAAATAGTTTGAAAGTGTCTTAAAAAACTAAACACGCACTTAGCGGAAATTGCACTTCCAGAGAAATGATAGCTTACGTCTACACAAAATCCTCTACACGATAGTTCATAACATAGCTATTTATTTGTAATAGGCAAAAACGAGAAACAGCCAAAATGACCCTCAACAAGGGAGCAGTTAACTCTGGTAAACAACCACAACAGACCCATCATCAATAAAAAGGGATAAAATATTAATACACACAGCAAGAAGGGCGAATCTTGAGAGCATTATGTGAATGAAAAAAGTCAACCTCAAAATATTACATATTGTATGACTCCATTTATATATTATTCCCTAATGACAAAATTATAGACGTGGAAAACAGATTAATGGTTTCCAGGGGTAAGGAATGGTGGAAGGTAGCGTGGGGGTGACTATACAGGGCAGTAGGAGGGTGATCTTCGCAGGGATGGAACAGTTCTGTATCTTGATTGTGGCTGTGCTTACAGAAATTTACATGGGTCATGAAATGACATAGGACTATACATATACATTGTATCAATGTCAGTTTCCTGGTTTTGACATTTATTACATTTATTAAGATGTAGCCCTTGGGGAAAATGGGTGAAGGGTACACAACACCTCTCCATACTACTTCTGCAACTTCCTGGAAATCCATAATCATTTCATAAAAAGTTAAAAAAAAAATCATTCAAACTTAAATCAACTCCACAAGAAATCCAAAGGGATTGGTATTCTGAGCCTTACTGCTATGTTTGCAACATCTCTTTTCCGTTGAAGAATGGAGTGTGGCGCCTTGCAAAAGTGTCAGGGACTCGAGATTAAATGAATGCTTTGTTTGTATTCCTAAGGCTCCAAGCAGCTTTGAAATATTTGGTCCCCAGTGGGGTCCGAAGTTCAGCATACCGCTGCCTCACAGTGCCACACCTGTCTGCACACCCAGGGGCAGACTGGATGTCCTCTTGGGAACCCTCCTGTTGAGGAAATTCCTCGTGAAGGAGAAGAAAAATTTCCAGTAGACCAAGAAACGAAAAAAAGTGAAGGTGTGACTGCAGCTTCTTTGAACAACGTCTCCCAGTGGAAATAAGCGCTGCTTTCCAGCCTCTGGCCACATTCCACCCTTTATACTCGGGGAATTCTCTCGTAGGTGCGCCTGGTTCAGATAAGCTGCCCAGAGTTTCTCCAAGCCACACCCTGGTGCGTCACCCCCTGTAAACTTGGAGTTTTGTGGGGCTTTGGGTGAGTAAGTAATCAGTTGGCTGAGCCATGCCGCTTACAGGGTATACTACACTTTAACCCCTTTAACCAAAAGGGAGAATAAATTGAGAATTGTGTACCCGGTGCTCTCACCGTCTGAGTTCTTCAGCTCCACACTCAGTCCCCATGCTGGCAGGCCATGTGCTAGGCAATGGGATGCAGCAGTGGATAAACCACTTACTGTCCCACTTTCATGGAGCTGGGTAGGGAAAACAGACATTAAGCAAATAAACACAGAGAAATATGTAGCAGCCCATGCCTTCCGGAACTTACTGCCAAGAGAGCGGTAGCAGAAAAACAAACCAGGCAAGTTCCAAGGAGACTGGGAGAAGCTCCTCCGGAGGCGCCCCTTGAGCGGAGAGAGCCTCGATGGACTGGGAAAGATGGACCTGTGCTCCAGGTGGAGAACCGATGTGTGCCAGACAAAGGGCAAGGAGCAGTTCGAAGCTTTGAAGAGCTGGAAGTGGGCTGGTTTGGCTGGACAGAGGGGTGCCTGCGGGTTATGGTGAGACATGTTCGTTGCAATGAACGGTGAAGACACAGCCTGCTGCTCCGAGGGTCCGTCTGGTAGCAAGCATCTGCTGAGACCGCGTGGGCTGAGCCTCACTTCTGGTAGGGTGCAGAGTAAGTTTTGGGTCTGCCCTTAAGGAATTTCCAAGCCCTACATGAAAAGGAAAATGGGCTTCAAGGAGATGTGTTGTTTTCAATCTACAAAAGAGTGAGCGTGGCGTTGGCAGACTGAAAATATCACCGAAAGGTCTGACCAGCCTCTGCAGCTGTTATACATTACCGGGGTACAAAGGTCTGGCCTTGAATGTCTTATTTTTTTCTCTCCCAATCGTCTTGCTTTAAAATAGAGGGGAGTGGGGAAACCGACAACAACCAAAGTAACCAAAAAAAAACAACTTAAAAACAGTCTTGTTTACTTGATTCAAGATTAAAGAGCTTGAACCGACTTGGACGGTCTAAATGGATTTTTAAGTGCTTTATGGGCAAGTACTCCTAATTGCTGAAATGCTACACCGTGCTTCCATGACTCTGTGCAGTGCTTGCGTTGTCTGGGTTTGCTCATTTACTCTCTTTGTTAGAGGTCAGAAGCTAAATCTCAGATTAGAAGATTTTAATTCCCGAAGCTGAGGATTGAAGCAAATTCTCCAGAAATGTGTCATACTTAAATTTTCTTCCTCAAGTCAGCTACTCCAAGGCCTCACAACATCTCTAAATCAACATTCAACCCATGAGACACCAGTACGGTGGTGAAGGGCGGGAGAGGGACAGACCATGGTCCGTGTGCTTTGGAAACATGGAACCACCACAGAGAAGTGTAGGAATGGGGCAAATTAGAAATTCTAGCCTCTGCTTCTGCTTCCTTTCACCCATCTTGGAAGCAGCCTGGGTGGTGGAGACCCAGGTCATGAATGCTGGTCCTCGTGTGGTGCTAAGGGACTATGTGACTCCGGGTGGGACATTTTCCTCTGTGAGAATCGGGTTCCTCACTTGCCTCAATGCTCGGCTACTAACTCTAAATCACAGCCGTGAGAGCTCAGACAGTCCCCAAGTTCTCAGAGTCAACAGAGTTCTCATGAGAGTCCCTTCCCGAGAGATACGGGTCCCAGGTGGCTGGCTCTGTTAGAAGCTAGAATCAGCTCCAGACGAGGCAGCCATTCGCTCTGGCCGTCCAGGCAGTGATTCCGGAGCAATTTCACTGACAGATGACCCAGTGTTCTTTGTTCTCTGGAGAACAGAGCCTAGGGCTATTCTAGAAACGTGTAGGGGACACGAAGGGAGCCAAAAGTCAAACTAAGAAACAAGTGTGCCTTTGTCAGGTAGGCGCAGGGGGTGGGTGTAGCGGGTGGGCAGTGCTTCGGCCCTTCAGAGGGGATCGCAGTCTAGCAAGGAGGCAGACGGCAACTCTGATCAGAATGTGGGGTATGGTGGGGGAGCAAGGCTAGCAGGAGACTCGTTCCAAGAACCGGAATGGGCAGGGAGCTGGCTGAGGATACAGTCTGAGCCACGCCTTGAAGGATGAGTGAACCCAAGAGGATTTCAGAAGAGGGATGGGGGAGGTGCCTTAAGCTGACGCAGCCCTATTCCCGGGTGTATAAGGTGTGCAGACAGATGTTGTGTCTGGGGCAGTAAGTTCCATATGAACGAGCTGTTGAGTATTGGCGGGTACGACCCGGAATGAAGTGGGGATGGAACGGCCTGTATTTTGTGTGTAGGCTCTTCCTGGACGTTTTTTCATCATCAGGGTAATTCAGTAAAACTGACAGAACATATATTGGCATGGATCTCTTTTCACTTATTTTTTCATTTATTTAAAACGTGGCATGGGATGCTCTTTCAATCTTTGTGTTCAGATCAGCAGAAATCGGGAAAGTTGTCTTCAGTTATGAGTTCAGTTTTTGCCTTGGTTTTCTGCCCCAGGGAAAGCAATGATTCTTACCATGGATTTTAGTTCTGTATCCTGGATTGCTACCCTCCCTCTTAGCATTCTCATCTTCTCTCTTAACTCTGTGTTTTGAAAGCACTTGCCAAGCGCATCTTCCACATTATGGATGTGATTTTGTGCAGTGTTGGCTCCTAGGGCTGGATTGGGGGTGAGGGAGAGGGCCATGAAGGGACAGCAAAGCAGAAATTCTTGGGAGCTTTTTTTTTGGTAAGTAGCAATACTGGGATTATACCAACTCCAACCTCAAAGGGCATTTCTGAAACTCACGAGACAATTTCCCAGATTTGCTCTCCCCATAACTGATCTTATATTCCACAGTGCTTGATTTTGTCTTTTTGTCCCATTCCTCTATTTCCTTGGAAGCTCCCTGAGTCTCCCCAGACCTGATATCTGGCAGTGGGTTAACAATTACAACTCATAAACTAGTGGTTCTCAACCTTGACCACATGCTACGTTTACCTTCATCTACCTAGGAAGATTAAAACACGTTGATGTTCATCCCCAACCCAGACTTTGTTGGGTTGGGGTCTGGGCACTAGCATATTTTCAGAGTGATTCTAGAGTATTGCCAAGACTATGGAAAGACAGCACACATGAAACACGACCCTCTTGCATCCCAGTCACCATTCCCACCAGTAGCATTCCATGTGGGAACCACACCTCCCTACTCATACCAACATCCCTGTCTCCATTTTCCACACAGCTGCTCTCAAGAAGTCTCCATCTCTCCAAGCAGAATATAATGAAGTGAGGACAACAGTTGCTTTAATGACTGTGTAGTCTGAGGACTGCATTCCAGTTTCCTAAGCACTTGTGTTTGTTTGTTTTTAATTTTATTTATTTATTTGAGAGAGAATGAGAGAGAGAGAGAGTATGAGAGGGGAGAAGTCAGAGGGAGAAGCAGACTCCTCGTTGAGCAGAAAGCCCAATGTGGGACACGATCCTGGGACTCCAAGATCATGACCTCAGCCGAAGGCAGTTGCTTAACCAACTGAGCCACCGAGGCGCCCAGCACTTGTGTTTTTTGATCAAAATCTCAATGTGAGAAACACAAACGTTTTTGTTGGTTGCACTTCCGGATGACTTTTTGTACAGCATTCTGTACTCACAAATGCTCCTCTTTTCTTGTGGATTCACTTGGTCACACTTGAACACTTCTGGGTGTGTCAGAGATTTCAAATCTATGCCAGGGTCTAAGAGCAATCTAGAGAAGGTCAGCATATTCATGTTCAACATTGACCATCACCCCTCACAGAATGCTCTACCTGAGGATTCATGTGAGAAAGATGATTCTACCCATAACGATTATGTCTAGTTCCCCAAAATCTTTAGGCTTATAAAAATTTGGCCTTATGCACTCTCCTTACTTTTCAGCTGTATGATATTACATTATTTTTGCTCCCTTTCTATTGACTTTTACTCACTCATTTCAGAAAAGATTTACTGGTCACTAAATCATGCAGGGCACGGTAGGGGATACCTAGCAGTATCAACAATATATCCGATTCAAAGGGCTTCCAAGTTTCTTTAGGAAGATACAAACAGATACATAGAATAAGTTAAACACACAGGTACCACACTTACTCAACAGCAGTGTATGGTATGCCTTGTGCCCCTGGGGAAGCCTCCCCCTCTCTGTGCCATGTCACAACCATGAGTTTTGGCAATGTGAGTATGGGAGCCCTGCAGCTATGTGGTTAGTTTTCTGGGGCTGTGGTCTCCCAGCCACAGTGCCATTCAAGTAGACACCTCAAGAGTAGGTTAGAGGTAAGGGAGTTGCAGCAGGGCATGCATCTTTAACATTTCTAATGAGGAAATTCTAATGTTTCTTTTCTTCCCCCCTTTTTTCCCCTTCTATAGAATGTGTGTCTATATTCCAAAGATTCAACGAAGTCTATGCTAGAAGTCATTGAGCAATCTACTGCTTTTCATCTCAGTGGAGCGTTTGATGATAGAGCCTTCCCTGTCCTCTAGGAAGGGAGAAAATTATTTTTTTTTTGCTAATGATCTGAGATGTGGTCTTAATAGCTCTTCAAGGTCCACTGTGGAAGTAACAGATGATGTTGCATATGTGGAGAAGGGAGGGCAGAGGATGAGCAAGGGAACAGAGCTTTAGACATGGGCCAGGATGGTGGACAGTTGTCCCTGAAGGAGGAGACCTTCTTTTAGGGAGTCCTTACCAGTCTCCTGCCAACTCATCTATCAACTCTCCTGAGTTGAGCAATGTCTCTGATGTCAGCCAGAGCAACATTTTTTAGATATGTCTCCTAAGGCAAAGGAAACAAAAGCAAAGATGAACTATTGGGACTGCATCAAAATAAAAAGCTTCTGCACAGCAAGGAAAACAACCAATAAAACTAAAATATAATCTACTGAATGGGAGAAGATATTTGCAAATGACATATCTGATAAAGGGTTAGTACCCAAAATATATAAAGAACTTATACAACTCAACACCAAAACCCCACAAATAATCCAATTAAAAAATGGGCATAAGACATGAACAGACTTTTCTCCAAAAAAGACATCCAGATGGCCAACAGAAACATGAAAAGATGTTCAATATCACCAATCATCAGGGAAATGCAAATCACCTCAAACTTCTCGAATGGCTAAAATCAAAACCACAAGTGTTAGAGTGGTTGTGGAGAAAAATGAACATTTGTGCACTTTTGGTGGAAATGCAAACTGGTGCAACCACTGTGGAGGACAGTATGAAGATTCTTCAAAAAACTAAAAATGGACCTACTATATGATCCAGTAATGACACTACTGGGTATTTACCCAAAGAATATGATAACACTAATTCAAAAGCAGACACCCATCCCCAAGTTTATTGCAGCATTATTTACAATAGCCAAACCAGGGAAGCAGTCCAAGTGTTAATTGATAAATGATTGGATAAAGAAGATGTGAGATACACACACACACACACAACACACACACACACACACACACACACACACACACACACAGAGGAGTATTATTTATCCATAAAAAAGAATGAAATTTTGCTATTTGCAACAACATGGATCAATCTAGAGAGTATAATGCTAAGTAAAATAAGCCAGTCAGAGAAAGACAAATACCATACGATTTTACTCATATGTGGGATTTAAGAAACAAACAAAGGAACAAATGGGGAAAAAAAGAGACAAATCAAAAAACAGACTTTTAACTATAGAGAACAAATTGACGGTTACCAGAGGGGAGATGTGGGGGGTGCAATATAGATGATGAGGATTAAAAAGTACACTTATCAAGATGAACACTGAGTAAGGTATAGAATTGTTGAATCACTATATTGTACACCTGAAAATATGATTTTATAGTATGGTATGTTAACTACATGGAAATTAAAATGAGAAAAAAGAAAGAAAGAAAGAAAGAAAGAAAGAAAGAAAGAAAGAAAGAAAGAAAGAAAGAAAGAGAGAGAGAGAGGAAAGTATTTTAAATATGTGATTTTTTAATTTGAATTGAAACATTTAAGATAACTTTAGATTCAACATAATTACAAATTTAATATTTTAAACATAAAAATTATTTATGTGTTCAGGAAAGCATTGTTTGTTAATTCAGGAAAATAAAGAATTTAAAAAGAAAACTGAATGTATTAATTTATATATGCATTTAAAAATATTTGAAAAAAATAAAAATAAATAAAAATATTTGAAGGTACCTAATGAATGATGTTTATAAATGGGACCAAACATCATTCAAAAACTCTTTACAGGTGATTTTTAAGACCTGTAAGACTTATAAATAAAATAACATTTATAAATACAAGTCAAAAATTTATGAATGAGATCCCAAAAATTGTAACTTCAATAAATTGAGTATTAATTCTTAACAAAAATGAAAACAAATAAGTAATATTTTCTGTGAGTAAAGCCATTCTTGGACACCTGGGTGGCTTAGTCAGTTAAGCATCTGACTCTTGATTTCAGCTCAGGTCATGATCTCAGCCCAATGAGATTGAACCCCAAGTCTGGCTCCACTTTCAGCACAGAGTCTGCCTGAGACTCTCTCTCTCCCTCTCCCTCTCCCCCTCTCCTCTATGAGCTAGAGTGCTCTATCTCTCTCTCAAATAAATAAATAAATCTAAAAAAAAAAAAAAAAGCCATTCTTGAGGACACTAGAAAACTGGTAATGTTTGGCAGACTTTGTCAGAATTGTCAGGTTATCCAACTGATCTACAGGGAAACTCTCTAGTTAACAATCCTGCACATGGATAATCAGATTTTAGTGTTTTATTTCTAAATAAGAAGTCAGCAAATGATCACTAGACCTTGGCAGTTGCTACCACTCATTCTCCCTTCTTTGATAAGAAGGTTCTGTTTGGGTAACCATGTGCCTACACTCCCCTCCCCAGACTTCCTGCAGTTAGAGTTGGTCATGTGGCACATGCTTAGTAAGTAAGATATAACACCACATTTGCCTGCATGGGGGTTCTAAGAAAGGTCTTCAAAAGTATACTAAATTACATCCACATTTTGCCTTTTACTCTTTCCTCTGTTCTATCTCTTTCTGGAATGTGGATGTGATGCCCAGGGATGAAGCAGCCATCTTGCCTAGTGGGGTAGGGCAAGCAGTTAGAAGGAGCCTGGATGCTTGATCATCTCATGGAGAAGATGCAAGCCCTTTGACTGTCTTGTGAGAGAATAACCCCTATTTAATTATATCACCATAGTTGGCTTTCTGTTGCTTTCAGCCAAGCCCAATTCTAACTGACTCAACTTGAAGAAAGATACCAAATGAAATCAACAAATAAACAGGAATCTGGAGATCAAATATAGTGCCAGGAATGGACAAAAACTCCAAAATAATTCAAATAATTATATTACCCCCAGAGGTGCATTCATTTAACCAGTATCTATAGAATGCCTTTTATGTTCCTATTATGAAAAACTGAGTAAGATATAAAATAAAGTGTTACAGCTACAAAACAAGAATAGAACATTGTGAAAAGAGATAAGAAAAAGAGAATAAAAGATGAGACCTAAAGGATCAGGTTAAGACATTCAGCATCAAAATGATGAGTTCCAGAAAGAGAGAAAATGGTTGAAGCTAAAATGTCAAAAGAATACGTCAATGAAATTTCTCAAACATGTAAAGACCGAGTTTCCTTATTTAAAGACTACAGGAAGCAAAAGTGAAAAGAAGAGCCTACCAAAAGCAAAACATGAAATTTCAGAGCTCTCACACTCTTCCAGAGGGAAACAAAGTCAGAGAGGTTAAAAGTCAGACTGACATGGGTCTTCTGAAGAGCAACACTGGGTTCGAGATGCCGGAGAATCATCTTCGCAAATCCGAGAGGAAGTAACACATCACCTAGGAGTCTATTGCCAGCCAAAGTCTTATTCAGGTGTAAAGGAGAAAATAAAGGCATGGACTGAAAAACACCCTGCAAGTCACCCTTTCCTAGAAAACGACTAATGAATGAGCACCAGCAAATTAAAGGAGTAAACCAAAGAAGAGGAAGGCATAGCGTAGGGTCTAAGAAATGTGCTCCGATCCAGAAGAATCTCTGGCTGAGGAATTTGTAGCAGGTCATGGGAGCCGGATTAGAGAACGCGGGCTCCAAAAGAGAAAGCCAAACAAAGAGAATGAAGGGAACTGTTCACACAAAGCTTATCTGATATGAAGGAGCACTATGAAAGAAAACACTGCTTGCCATACGGTAGATCAGATGCTGTGTTTGGGTAAGATACAGGTCCGTAAAAGCCAGGCAGCCACTAATTTCAGAAAAATGAAAAAAAATTGTGCAGGAAAAAAATATAACATTCTCCTTGCCACCCCAATGAATATTA
>CM052898.1:59469420-59510942 GCA_028534135.1 Potos flavus | reverse complement strand
ACAATTCACAGCACTCACCATAGCACATACCCTCCCCAGTGTCCACCACCCAGCCACCCCATCCCTTCCACCCCCTCCCCCCCAGCAACCCTCAGTTCGTTTCCTGAGATTAAGAGTCTTTTATGGTTTCTTTCCCTCCTGTACTGCTTCAGATGGTCCCAGCCTCACCGGTTACTGGAATCTTGGCTGTGGTGCCCGGTCCTACACGGGATCTGGCCAGCTTCCTGCAGGTGCTGCCTGAAAGTAGCTGGCCTCGGGCCTATGTGTATCTTCTTACTTCCCCCTGGCTTCTCTGCGAAGGCCCAGGCAGGAGCCACCTCCCTTCTGATGGATGTTCAACCTGGAAATGGAATGGAATTAACACGCCCGTAGTCACATCTTTGACCAACTGGTGGGGGCAAGGGGCGGATCCCAAGTTGGCAGAGGCATCCTTCCCTCTTTCTTTCCGTGGATGGACAGTGCAGAGACATATTCCTACAGCCGTCCAGGCTGTCCCCCGATAGAACAACTTGTCACCTGTGGTCATGGCCGAGCACCAGTGCATCTTTGAACTGCTCTCCTACCTTCCCTGCTTCACCTCCTGTCACTTATCCCGTCCCCTGGATCCAATCCCCAGTTTGCCTTGGTCTGAGGCTTTCCTTTCTTGCAAACTGTGATGAGGACAACGCTGATTAAAAGCTTTTAAATAAAGGCCAAAAGAAATGAAAATGAAGCAAATAATCAATTTTTAAAAGTATATCTATCTATACAGAACATGATAATGTAACAAGGAAATGCAAAGTGTTAATGTGGGATTTTTGAACCCGAAGGTAAATACTTGAAGGGGAAAGCTGATGGTTTGGAATTTATAATTATGGGTAGTCTCAGCAAAATTCAAAGTTGAAGGGGAAGGGAATAACGAGTAAAGAAATATTCTAAAGTTTCCTTCACCATGGGAGCTGAGCTGGTAAAATGTCTCGTGGAGACGGAGTAGTCACTTTTTAATTTCATGTAGCACTGGAAGATAGAGGATTAAATATGATAATATTTACCCACCATCAGAATGGAATCATAGTAACAGCTGTAGGTGAATTGGGGCAAGGGAGATAGAATAGGAAAACCCCCAAAATTTGGCCAGGCCATTTGCAAGGAAAAAAGTAGATAAATCAGGACCAACAATTAATGAGTTAAAAAATATTTTAAAAAAAAGAAAAGAACTAAAAATAAATATGTCCCATAAGCCAATAATCATAAATGGTCTGAGTTCTCCCTTTAAAAAAATAGACCCTCGGGTTAAAAAAACAAAATGAAATGTTCATCTACATGCAGTTTCTAAGAGACATCTCTAAAAATAAATACTAATGAGCAAATGTTGCTTTTAATACTCAACGCTATACCAGAAAAATATGAAACATTGAAAAACAAGAAAGGTGATATTTCAATGTAAAGATAATTCGAGACCCGAACCACTAAATGAAAAAAAGAATTATATTTTTCTCATTAAAGACACAATCCTTGAGGAAGACGAAAACGGCCGTGGACCTTTGTGCAATGAAAAACATAACAGCAAAATACATGGAACAAAAACTCTTAGAAATATAAGGACTTGACAAAACTGCTGTGGTGGTTTGATTACATCTCTTTCCTTATTTGGTATACTAAGGAGCATTTAAATATCATAGCCAACAAGTTCATCTAATGACTCTACATGAATTTTTGTTTCTGCCCTGGAAATCATGTTTAAAAATCAATACTTACTTGACCTTTTGCAAAGAAAACAGATTCTCTCCAATAAGGGATTTCATAGATCTCATTTTGGAACCGCACCCCTACGCCCCTCACAGACAGAGGTCATTTTTGTTGCTCCCCATCTGGCCCTGGGAGGGTGCATGGATCAAGTCTCAGGGTGGTAGTGAGCAGCGGCAGAGCTGGGGGTGGAACAAAGGGAACTGATTTTATCCGGTGCCTACCATGTGCTGACACATCTGTGTGCCCCCAACCTTTTCTCTATTTTCTCCTTTAGTTCTGAGCACAGCCCTATAGAGGCATTGCCAGCCATTTGCGGGAAGGGGGGTGATTGCTGGTTATTTTCACCATTCCCTATTTGGACTTCCAGATCCCCATCAACAGCAGCAAGCAAGGTCCCTGCCCTTCGTTGGAAAGATTTACTGTACCCTCTGCCTCAGATTCAAGGTCCCTTTCCCATCCCTGGGTGGCTCTTTTTCACCCCTGTGGTAAAATAGGAACTGTCACACGGACCCACTTCCCAGAAGGGCTGTGAGATGTAAGGACTAATTACGAAGGCTAATAAAATATTTACAGAGCCTATGGCACACTTTGGATGTGCAAGGGCTTACTTAATAAAAACATTGACAGTGCTGGATAAACACTGCACGGAGCCTAGTGCCACTCTAGAGAAGAGTAAACAACTTGCCAGGGTAATTTCAAGCTCTATTAGATGCTTGCAGCAAATATCACTGTTATCCAAGAGGAGAGAAAATCTGCCACGCAGGAAATCTTGACTGAAGGCCACAGTCCAGCCATGCAGAGCAATGTGGTTTGATTAAAATGAGTAGTGACCTTTCGTGCAAGCATTGGTATCTCTGGGTTTTTTCAGAATTCGGGAAGGTAGAATTGAGTCAGCGGCGGACAACCTTGAGCTCAAGCTCCAGGGCCTGGCCTGCTTGGTAAAGAAACCCCTCTCCAGGAATCTGAAACAGAGGCTGCTCTGGGCTGGCCAGGCCCCAGAAAGGGGGGATGTCTTGGTGAAAAGTGTAGCGGCGTTTTGAATCTTTGCAGGGGACGGTAGAAAGAGCAAATAGCATGGCCCATTTATGTAACAAAAAGAAAGCTATTGTATCAGGGGTGCAGACCAAAAGATGGAGCCCATGCCAGGAAGTTGGTGCTGGGGAATAGAGGTAAGAGAAAAAGCTGAAAGGATACCTGGGGGACAGTGGGGTCACCCTGAGATCGGCAACAGCGGGCAGCTGCTACTACCCGGGGCTGGGGGAACAAAGATGGTGGTGTTGCCGGATCCCAGATGTGAGCTGGACCCACGAATAAGATGCAGCCACTGCCAGAGACATGACTCAAAGCAGAGGAGGGAGGGCAGAAATCCTAGTACGTGTAGTTTGCATGGTGGGCACCCTGGCACGGAGCAGAGCAGGGGAGGGCTCTGTGGGCCAAGGTCAGGTGCCCAGCACAGAGCAGGGCAGTGGAAGGTGGGACCAAGCAAGGTCGGCTAAGCCAGATAGGGCGCTAGACTCCCACTGAAGAACAATGGGAAACATTTGTCGGTTTTTAAACCAGGAGTGACTTTCCCCATCGCACACACTGGATAAACAGCAGATCAGGAGCAGAGCTCTGGCCTCCCAGCTGCCTGTCTAGCTCGCAAGTTGTCACCTGGTGAGCCCCGTGCCTGCAGCACCCACTCCCCGTGAGAACAAGTCTGTGGGTCAAGGGACAGGAGTCTGATCACTTAACACAGTTGTAAACTCCCAAGGCTGGTGACCTCTGGGAGCAGGTGAGTGCTCCCTCTCTCTCTCTCTGATTTTGAGTTCTAGCTTTTACTGCTTCAAAGACCCGGTGCCAGGGGCAATCTAGTTCTAACTGGTTAACCACATTCTCATACCAGGTAGGCATAGGAATTCCAGCTCCAAAAAGTCACCTTGACTTTCACCACAAATTACTCAGCTGACAATAGGCTCAGTGAATGGGGCAATGTGTTAAAAACATCAGAGTATGTGAATCAGTCGGGCGACCCCAGCAAGCAATCTAGAAAGTTCCAGACAAACTATCCTTTCGTTTTTCGTCAATAAGAACGGCATTTAAAATTGTAAACTGCCTTATGAATCAAGTAAGAAGAGGTAAGTTCATGGGGCGTTAATTTAATGGCTCGCTTGGGCTTTGACTAATTTTGTTCTGTGACAGCACGATAATTTTAAAAACTTCAAACTGGGAAGTGAAAAGTAATTCATCCGCATTCTCTCTGTGCCAACAGAACTCACCTGCTGGGAACTGGGTGTTCCTTTAGGTGGGCACGGAGATGGGGGTTCAAAAACTCACAGAGCGTCAGGGAGATAATTTACAGGAAGTTGTCTGATTTGTTGGTGGCAGGACTGGAGCCCTGAATTCAGAACTTGGGCCAGAAGTTGTGCCTGGGACTTGGGGAGACCTATCTGGTTAATAGTGCCCTCCCCTTACCCTCAGATTCTGTTCTGAAGCTCCTTTTCTTTACAAATAGCTTGACAAGAATATTTGCTCCTGCTTCCCCCTCCCCCCTTGAACACAACACTGGTTTTGTTTCTGGCGCTCCAAGAGTTTAGAGATCTGATTCTTAGCCAGGAGAAGCTCACGTGACTCAAGCATTTTATCTGAGGGTAAAATGAGGGAATCCATTTCCCGGTGCCTAGCACAGTGCCTGGTGCACAGGAAGAGCTCAACGATGCCCCCTACTTTCATGGTGATGTTTTCATCAGCCATTGTGCTGGATAGTCTCTATTTGCTCTTCCCAATGGGCAGATCCTAATGTTATAGCAGGGATCCCTGTCATCCCTGTTTTCTGTTTAGCTATGGGAGGCACTGGCGGATGTGGGGGCATGTGTGGGAGCGCTGGGCTCCTCCTCCAAAGGCTAATGTGCAGATCATTGCTCCCTCCCTTTGCCACCTCAGGACTCCACAGTTCCTAGACACAAGTACTTGACCTGCCCCCTTGGCTTCCCACCCTCTCCGCACCCTCAAAAATAACCCCTTCTTACATTCTTGTTAATTACCCCCATTTGAGTGTGCCCTCCTTTGTTTTCTGGACTGTTTAACCTAGTCATTGATTAAACTATATTTCATAGTAAAAATCCAGTTTGAAAGCTCTCAGGGCCTGTGGTGGCCTCTTTGCCTGGTTGTGGTCTGCACACACTTGTGTCTTTGTTATTTCATCTTTTCAAATCCCTCATCAGACAGGTTGTAGGAGAGGAAGTCAGGAGAGTTTACATCAAGGAGGGTGATCAGACATCTGACTTATGGCCTAGGATACAGATTTTCTGGAACATGGCCAATCAGGGATATTCTATCCCACTGTGGCCACAAGTATGGCCGTGTACCAGTGCTGAGCTCGAGTCCCATACACCTCTTCTGTAGCCAGAGAGTCTTAAGAGAAGTGATAGAACCAGACCATTCACTATGATTTCTGGGAAACTGAGCATCAGCTACCAGCACCCAGAGATATGTTGGGCACATCATTGACACTCAATAGCCGTTGCGAACTAATAAATGAATTCTGGCATGTATCCACATTCCCAGAGTGGGGGGCATATGGGGCATAAAGTTTCTGATGAAACCATCAGCTCCTTGAGTGTAAAATGTGCTGTGTGTGTGTGTCCACTCCTATGTGTCCAGCCATTATCTGTAGAATGTAATCCTTAGACCTTTGGTAGACATTGACAGGAGCATCCAGTTGGGTTTCTGGTCTTAAGTTGTCTTTTCTAAGGGAATATACCATGCATTCTTGGGGTTGGCATTCCATCGCGAACCTCAATTCCAGCTTCCGAATTGACTAAAAGACAAAAGGATGAGAGAACTCAAACTCTGCAGCTACCTCTGGAGATCTTCCCTGAAGAACGTTGACCAAAAGTTGTCCCCAGGATGACTCTTACTGAAATAAGAGCCTTTCCCTTGGAGGATGTGTTTTGCAGTGCTATTTGAGTGTGAGGGAATTACTGAAGAAACAAGATTTGCTTTAGGTGAAGGATCTTTGGTAATGATGAACTAGCGCGCTTTCTGGAGCCAACGCTCTATGCAGGAAGCTGCTCTGTTGGTGTGGCTTTGTGCCCTAAGCTAATGGAGTTGCTGGTAGAGAGAGAAGAAGGTCCTGAGCCCTCGAGCAGAAGTGGATGTGATCCAACCCTGCTCTGTGACAATTTTCATGCAAACACTTATAACTACTACAAATCATCCTCATGATCACAATTCCTGCAGATAAACAGGACTTTACCAATGAGTACCTGAAATCTTGCCTGGACTGCCCACCCCATCCAACTGAAGCAGCCATTTCTACGGGTGCTTAGAAACGGATCTACGAATTTTGGCAGAATAAACTGGTAAACCAGGGGCCCGCAGAAAGCTGAATCTGACCCTTGGCCATTTTCCTCTGCTTGCTAGAGTCAGCACCAGAACCTTCCAGTCAGGTTGGCAGACTTCACTCTGACAAGCTTGATCGGTCTAGAGTCTTTTTGTGACAGTAGTTGGTTGTAATGGTTCTAGACCTTCTTTTTAGAAGAATGTTGTATTAGTTAGGGTTCTCCAGAGAAACAGAACCAATAGAAGATATATGTGGGGTGGAAGGGAAGGAGAGAGGAGAGATTTATTTTCAGGAATTGTCTCACACAATAATGGGGGCTAGCAAGTCCAAAGTTTGTAGGACACACTGGCAGGCTGGAAATTCAGGCAAGAGTTAATGTTGCAGTCTTGAATCCAAAGACTGGAAACAGGCAACATTTCTATATTGTGCAGTCTTAAGGGGAATGCCTTCTTTCTCAGGGAAACTCAGTCTTCACTTGTAAGGTCTACAAATAACTGGATAGGCCCACCCATATTATGGAGGGTAGTGTGCTTTACTAAAAGTCTACTGATTTAGCGGTTCCTAGGTGGCTCAGTTGATTAAGTGTATGACTCTTGATTTTGGCTCAGGCTGTGATCTCAAGGTTGTGAGATTGAGCCCTGTGTCAAACTCTATGCTTAGCAGGGAGTCTGGTTGAGATTCTCTTTCTATGCCCCTCCCCCACTCTCTCTCTAAAAATAAATAAATCTTTTAAAAAAGATCTACTGACTCTCTCTGCTTGACTTATTTCACTCAGCATAATCTCTTCCAGTCCCGTCCATATTGATACAAAAGTTGGGTATTCATCCTTTCTGATGGAGGCATAATATTCCATTGTATATATGGACCACATCTTCTTTATCCATTCGTCTGTTGAAGGGCATCTTGGCTCTTTCAACAGTTTGGCGATTGTGGCCATTGCTGCTATGAACATTGTGGCCCTTCTTTGTACTGTATCTGCATCTTTGGGGTAAATACCCAGTAGTGCAATTGCAGGGTCATAGGGCAGCTCTATTTTTAATTTCTTCAGGAATCTCCACCCTGTTTTCCAAAGTGGCTGCACCCTAAGGAAAAACATGGAAGACATTGGGAGAAGGAAAGGAAGGGTGAATTGGGGGAAATCGGAGGGGGAGATGAACCAAGAGAGACTGTGGACTCTGAGCAACAAACTGAGGGCTTTGGAGGGGAGGGGGTGGGGAGTTGGGAGAGCCTGGCGGTGGGTATTGAGGAGGGCACATATTGCATGGAGCACTGGGTGTGGTACATAAACAATGAATCTTGGAACACTGAAAAAATAAAATAAAATAAATTAATTAAAAAAAAGATCTACTGATTTACATGTTACTCTTTACTCAAAAATCAAATGATTGTTAATGTTAATCACATCTTAAAAAATACCTTCTCAGCACCATCTAGACTGGTGCTTTACCACACAGCTGGGCACCATAGCCTAGCCAAGCTGGCATATAATATGAACCATATTATCTGACACAAATCTCCCCAAATAGGTGTACATTCCAACAGATATGTGCCCTTCACAGAGAACAGTCATTCTGAAGAGAGGTGGCAGAAGGAGATATACATGAGAGAATAAGGAGAAATGTGTACGTTCTAGCATGATCCGGATCTCAGTGCCCCATTTTTTCTATTAATCAAAGTCAGAGCTCATTGGAACTGTTAAGTGGATAAGTTTCTTGCATGCTGCAATTGGCAGTACCTCCCTGAAGCTCTAGAGTCCGCTCTCATTTTGTCCTTGCTCTGTACCTCTCTCCCCATCCCAGAGACGAGCAGCATAGCATCTGGGCTGTGTTCCCTGACAGGTGAGGTCCCTGTGCATTAAATCTGGGGCTCACATATATTATTTTACTTTATTTTTTATTTTTTGGTCCTTCCTTTTTTTTTTAAGATTTTATTTAGTCATTTGACAGAGAGAGATCACAAGTAGACAGAGAGGCAGGTAGAGAGAGAGGGGGAAGCAGGCTCCCGGCTGAGCAGAGAGCTGGATGTGGGGCTCGATCCCAGGACCCTGAGACCATGACCTGAGCTGAAGGCAGAGACTTTAACCCACTGAGCCACCCAGGCGCTACTATTTGTTTGGTCCTTCAGTCAATGCTCTCTAATAAAATGTAATTCACATTGGTGGTTCGGCTGTTAAAATGTAATTCATATTCTTATTTTAAAGATTCATATTCACTTTTCGATTAAATTAAAGGTGGCCTTTCTTCTCTCCCATCCGTAACGAAGAGCAGAGACCCTCTTCTCATGCATAGATACACCATAATGTTAAATAAATCACATGTTTTCTTTCCTGGGTTATCGTTAACTTTTCTCCTTGGAACCAACATATGCAAAATCATTCAGGTCAGCCCACTGTATTCATCTGGGGTCTAAATAAATGAACAGTACTTTTTCTGACATTTTTAATAAAGCAGCAAGGTTCTCAATAAAGTTCCATCACATAGGCCAACCGAGAGCATCCAGGGGCCTTAAATCTGGGGCTCACGTATATTATTTTATTTTATTTTTTGGTCCTTCAATCAATGTTCTTTTATAAAATGTAATTCATATTATTATTTTACAGATTCATATTCACTTTTCAATTAAAATGAAGGCCTTGATTAAAAAATGTTAACAAAAGTAGATAGTATTTATTCATTGACTATAATTTGAATAGATTATAGTAGTTTTTGCTTTACAAGATAATATCACAATGTATAACATTGAAATTTAAAGTATTCAATTATGTTATTGTCAAATGCCATCATTTTTTCAATGGCAAGCTTCCCTGCATTTTCTTACATTGTATAATTATATGTAAACAGATAACCTACATCCAAGTTAAAAATTTTAACTCTTTGCTGATCACTAACCTATGAAATGATGGCAGTTGCTCTTTGTAAAGCGGCAACAGCAATCTCTTCAAACCAGAAATTTTGTTGTTTTTAAACAAAATTTATATTAAAATGTAACATAAGTACAAAGAATTGCACAGAGCCTGTATGTAACTTGATGAATGTTGGTTTTTATTTTAATATTTAATTTTAAGTGATTTCAGGTTTGCAAATTATTCTACTGCATCTTTCTAAAGCAACAGTAGAGTTAGACTATTTTTTGCTTATTCAAAAATATAGAATGATGCGTCTCGAAAATTGCTTTATCATATGTTACCTGTGTGTCTTAACTTTTAGTAGCTGGGAATTAGAAAACCCTAGAGGACACCTGTCCGCTGCCTAAGATCACTCACCCTGGACTGTTATGCATCTAAGAAGTGACTTTTTATTGTTGCTCAATTGTTTCATGTTTTTTGTTCCATTTGTCATAGCAGCTAGCATTATTCTAATGTATCCACGGAGTTCTGATTTTACTCTCAAAATTTTATTTTGAATTCTATTTTGCTCCAAGTGTAGTGGAAAGTCCCTGAAGGATTTTAAGCAAGGAGATGACATAACCTGATTTTCACTATAAGATGATTACTCTGCCTGAACAAATGAGGAGGTCTAAAATTCTCTACTAAACAAGGCAAGAAATGATGACGGCTAAGATTAGTGGTCGCAGTCAAGAGAGAAAGATTTGGGGTGTGTGGGATCACCAGAACTCAATGATGGTGGGTGGGAGAGAGAGGGAGAGAGACGTTGAATGTCCATTCTGACTGGAGCGTGTGGGCGCTCTGATGGTGAACTCTGGGAAGAGTCTTGGCTGGGGTGGGGACAGGGAAGGTCAGAGTGGGTAGAGCAGAAGCAGGGACACTTCCTACGCACACCATATTTGACCCTGTTGGTCTTCACCGTGGAGCTAATCTTCAGGGGATCCTGTAGTGACGTTAGCAGGTAGAGTCTTTGGTCTGCATCGTGTGTGGCATCTTTCCATTCTAAATAGCAAATGCATCACACCCTTCATTCACTCGTTCATTTAGTCACTCAACCAGGCACCGGGCTGGGGACACAGTCCTGCTCTTGAGGAACTCAGAGTCCTTACGTTCTCTGTCTCTAATTATTTATGTAAATCTATCACATGGAATCAGTAGCCAGAAAGAGGTGGCCAAAAATTATATAATGAAAAATATATAATAATGAATAAATTAAATAATGAAAAAATTGTTTCCGATATAGGGAAGGTAGTAGTGAGGGACGAAAGTGGAAAGAGCAGATCTGAGAGCAGAGAGGGCAAGAAAGGATAGTTTCCCTTAGAAATTTACAGGGTTTGCACCGATGCAATTTCATGCAATGCTTAAAATATGGGAGGGAGAAAGCAAGGCCCAGATGCACACGGAACCCACCCCCCCACACACACACACACAAATATTACAACAAGAACAGCCTTTGACTCAAGACCCATTCGCTCCTCACTGCGCTCCACCATGACGCTTCCTTAGAGTGGGAAAAGTGCTGCTTACAAACTAGGTCAGAGAAAAGGAGTAGAATGTGGGGATTAGAGGAGACTGCAGCTGCAGAGGGATAGAGGGACACCTCCTCACCTGGACAGGTGCTCAAGGCTGCCTGGCCGTCTACACTGGATAAGATCCCAGTGGCCGGAAGTGATTTGGTTGAGTTCCCAGGGCTGAGCGAGAAGGTCACTGCAGGCTCTGTCCCATGGAGCCTGATGGCCAAATTCTGTCTCCAAGTCAGAGAGGACTGGAAACAAGGATGTGTTGGACTGGAATCCAAGGATGTTTTGACAAGGTCAAAAGACGGACAGGCAACGGAGGAGTGGTGTGTGGAAGACACATCTGGTTGCCAGATCGCGGGGCCCAAGTGGATGTATTATGGGGCCTGTTTAGATCCAGTCAGAAGCAATGTCATTTCATCAGAGCCGAGGAGAGATTAGAAGGCTAATTCTGGCATGTCTGTGCTCATGTGCATGCACGTGTGTGTTTGTGCATGTGTGTGTGCCCGTGAGCATATGTGCATGCTCATATACACATACACATATACATGCTCAGGCTGTGTTCCATGCTGGTGTGGGATCGAGGACGGGTAGAATGAAAACAGGGGACTATTGGAAACAGAGAGCAGACTTACCACTAAGACAGCTCGCTTGGGAAAGCACTTGTTTCTGCCCCAGCTGGCTCTCTCTGCTTCGCTAAGTCTTTCTGTTTTGTTCCCAAGATTCATCACATGCAGTTCTTTCTTGCACTAGTCTTATAACTAAGGAGGTATATTGAAGACTTGGGGCTGCTTCCAACTTTCCCCAAGATAGAAAGGGCCCCTTAAGCCTTTGCTAGAAAGAATCAGTGGCAAAAACAGATACTGTGCTAATATCCAACACTTGGATTCTCTTTGTGAAAGGTTGTCTGTTAAATACAATATGCTTTAATGTTTCCACCTTCTATAAGACTTTTTATGAATTTATGCTTACAAATCAGGAAAGTTCCGCTTATATATTCAGTGCCTTGATTTTCAGATTGGAAAAGGGGGTGTCTCAGCCTGTAACGGATTCCTTAAGGATTATATGCAATTTAACCCAAAGTACTATGATGTACGAACCACTGAAAATATATTCTTTTAATCCTCTAACAACCCGACCAAGTAGGAACTATTATCATCAGATGAGGCCACTGAGGCTCGGTGAGGTCAGATAATTTGCCCACGGTCACACAACAAGGTGTGGCTCAGGTAGGATCTGAATCCAGTCCACTGGACTCTAGGGGCCTTGCTCCTAACTGTGCTCCTTCTTCCAAGAGCAAGAAGGGCCTCTACTCTACCTCCTTGTGCTGAATGGTTACAAGGCTGTCTCCTGCATTAAATGGAGAGCCCAAAGGCGGAAGTTGTTTCTCATTTCTCCTCATTCCTCCAGCTGGAGGGCACAGGGGCTGGATGGCACATGAAGAAAGCCCACTGAGGCTTATTACCTGCTTGTTGTTGGGCCTGGGAAGGCCTGCCAAGGTGATCTGACCCATTCCCCTGCTCCTGGCATCATTGTCTTGGATTCTACACGCAGCAACCTTACCCATTCCTCCTCATCCCCATGATGGCTCTTTCTCCATAGTCTAGTCCCTTCTACACAAGCTCCCCTGGCAGACCAAGTCCTGGTACATACACAACCATGGGCATCTGTCACTTCTATGCAGGGCCAACAGGAAATGTGCCACATCACTGAACAGTAAACAATTCTGAGCCTCAGCCACATTTTGTCTGGGCCGGGCACCAAAGCAGGCTGTGGTCTCTTGTCACCTCCACAACAAAATTCCCTCTAGTTCCAACAATGATTTATCAAGTGAGCCTGTTGCCGGGTCCACTGTGTTCCTTTTGTTTTGGGGGCTCAATAGGTAAAATCCACTGGTGAGGCAGAATGGCAGATTGGACTCACAGATTTGGACATAGACACTTCCCTGAAAGGGAAGAAGCATTCCATGCTGCTTGGGTTTCCTCCAGAATATGGCCCTGAGGCCTAATCCGAACAAGAAAAATAGATCAGCCTTTTCCATTTCACTAATAAACTTGGAAGAGAAGAGAATTTCATGGTAAGGTCCTAACCACATTTTCAAAATGGCAGACCTTGACCAGCAGAACAGCTGACCAAAGGAAGGAAGAGGGTGAGTGACATTTATTGACCCTCCTACTTTGTGCAGACTTTTGCGTATGTTCCTTTAAAAGTCATAATAATTTTACAAAGTGATTGTTGCAAGGTACAGTCAGGGAGGAGACTGAGATTTGGAAGTTATGTGGCTTGCCCAAGGTCACATGGCTCATCGGTCACAGAACTTGAATTTGAACCCAGGTGTGTGTGACCTCCAAAATTCACGGTGTTCATACCACACAGAGCTACCACAGGCCTTTATTGAGCCACCTACAAAGAATGATTTTTCTAGATTGCTGCAATAGATGTCGCTAACCTTTAAAAACAGCACAAGCTTATAAAGAAAATTCTCCTATTCTGAACACTTCACATCCGTTCCAAGATTTATATGGTAAATAGCATAGTGGTATATTGTATTTTTGAAATATCATGTTTTTGAGAAGCTATCCTGACCTAACTTGACAAAAATAAACTGTACCGAGTAAAGGTGAAGAAAGTTAAATGTTCAAACAGTTCCATCCCATGTTTCAGAATTTTTCTTTCTGATCAAAGCTAACAAGCAGTGTAGTCAGACAAAGAGACAAAGTTAACTATTAACTTTGAGGTGAAAAGTCAATGTACATTCTTTGTAGTGCCCTGCCCACACTCCAGCAAATATTAACATATATGGGCTAGAACACTTTCCTGTGACTATACAAGTGTGTTGTATGCACTTGAAAAACACCTGCAGTGAAGGCGTTGTTCAGGGCTAGGCCCTTCTGTTACAGAGGACTGGAAAAGGGACCTGCTTAAGGTCACTTGGCCACTTACAACTAGGAGCACAGAGGAGAGTGGACCCTGGCATTCCCGCCCTTGTGTGATGGTTGGATAGTTGCATCTTGCTTGCACAGAATGCAGTACACGAAATGACTGCTTCTACTTTGAAAAGAGTGATGAGTTCATCACCCTCTGAGATCTAACACCATACCTGAAATGAAAACCAAATCCTCATAGACCCCTCTGACCTTTTGCCTCCAGTAGTATAATCTGGGGGCCAAAGGGTGGATGGCCATTGATGTCATTACGTTCTAGGCTTGAGTTTGCAGATGGGTTTTCTAGAAGCAGCATGGTGTAGTAGAAAAAGCATAGGGGCATCTGGGTGGCTCAGTTGGTTAAGCATCTGTCTTCGGCTCAGGTCAGGATCTCAGGGTCCTAGGATCAAGCCCCGCATCGGGCTCCCTACTCAGTGGGGAGTTTGCTTCTCTCTCTGCCTGCCACTCCCCTGGCTCATGCTCTCTCACTCTTGCTCTCTCTCTCTAATAAATAAATAAATAAATAAAATCTTTAAAAAGAAAAGAAAAAGCATGGATTTGGCATCAGACTGACCTGAGCCTACAACTTAGCTCTGCCAGTGGGCAGATGAGAGACAGGACAAGTGGCCTCCCCTCCTGGATCTCAGCTTTCCCACTGATAAAATGGAAACAATATTATGTAATAATCCCCACATGTAGTGGGTTGAATACTGCCCCCTCCCAAATTCACTTCCATTCAAAACCTCAGAATGTGATCTTACTTGGAAATAGGGTCTATGCAAAGACAATTAGTTAACAGTCAGGATGAGATCATACTGGACTAAGATGGACCCTAATTCCAATGACTAATGTTCTTATAAGAGGAGAGGGCACAGAGAGACAAAGGTGAAGGCCACAGAGAGGCAGAGGTTGGTGTTACGCTGTCACAAGCAAAGAAACTCCGGGAGCCACAAGAAGCTCGAAGGGTCAAGGATACATCCTCCCCTAGAGCCTTTGGAGGGATCACAGCCCTGCCAACCCCTGGCTTTGGACTTCCGGCCTCCAGAACTATAAGAGAATAGAATTCTACTATTTGATACCACCAAGTTTGTGGTCATTTGTTATGGGAGCCCAAGAAAGCTAATACACTACGCAGCGGGGTCAACAGAGTGCTTGTCACATGGAAAATAATCAAAAAATGCCACCAACAATTATTAGACACACATCATAGCGTTCAACCAGCAACTAGGGTACTCTGCAGTAGGTGGCAGAAGTGTCACGATCCCAAAGTCTAAATGAGCGAGACTAGAATCAATGGTTTGATTTTTTTTTTAAGATTATTTATTTGTTTATTTGAGAGAGAGAGAGAGAAAGAGAGAGAGCATGAGTTAGGGTGGGGAAGGGCAGAGGGAAAGGGAGAAGCAGACTCCCTGCTGAGCAGGGAACTCGATGTAGGCCTCCATCCCAGGACCCTGGGAACATGACCTGAGCTGAAGGCAGACTTAACTTTCTGAGCCACCCAGACCCCCTTAAAAGCACTAACTTGACTGATTGAGAATCTCCATGTTTTTCTATTCTTTTTTTACCAAGCCACTAAGAACAGAAATATTTTTTTTCTTGAAATTAAATTTAACCATACAATCTGATACTAAATTTTGAAGGAACCCATAACAATGCAAAATTCTAAAGAAATAGACATCTGGGTTCTGTAGCTTAAGCTATCTGGTTTTAGTTCCCAGATTTCCTTATGAAATGTCTTTCTTGCCCTGAGAAAAGACAGGATAGTGGATAATACAAGTCAGGGGACTGCCTTCATCAAATGGTTAGAGGAGGAAAAGTCAGGAAAAATCAGAAAATCAACAAGTAGAAATATCGTGTTTGAGAAGTTGAGGAGAGCATTTCTAGAAGGGGCCAATAAACAGGCTGCACAGTACAGGGCAGATGAAGACAGCAAGAGTCATGAAATACAACCACCGAAGGAATATCATAGTCCACCTAGCAGTGGTAGAAAAAGTTGGAATATGTTTCACAGGCCTCAAAGCCTTAAAGCCTAGAATTTCCCCAGAGTCCACAGCTTACACTCTGTTTAAAAAAATCAATGCCATCAATATCAAGTACGCTTGAGGGTCTGGGCCGCTCGAGGTGGTGATATTAGAACTGAGGACTCACCCAATATGAGTGAGATAAAGACTATCGATGAATGGCTGCAGCAGACCTTCTGGGGGAGAAGGGTGTTACCTAGTTCAATTGCCCCATCCACTCCCCAACTGTAGAAATGGGCCACGTCTCTACCTGCACCTTCACTTTCTTCTTTTTTTTTTTTTAAGATTTTATTTATTTATTTGACAGAAAGAGATCACAAGTAGGCAGAGAGGCAGGCAGAGAGAGAGGGGGAAGCAGGCTCCCTGCCGAGCAGAGAGCCCGATGCAGGGCTAGATCTCAGGACCCTGAGATCATGACCTGAGCCGAAGGCAGAGGCTTTAATGCACTGAGCCACCCAGGCGCCCCCCTTCACTTTCTTCTGCCCTTAACTATTGTTCAGAGATCCACATGTAGATGCTTTACCCAAGCTGAGCCAATCAGAGTCTCTGTCCTGGGAATTTGAAATGTGGAACATACACAAATATGGACTGGCAGTCTTCCATGCAGAGTCACATTAACAGGAGAAACTTAGGTAGCTCTGAAACTCCAGACTTATACTGCTATGTGTTCCACGAAGCTCTGATCCCATCCTTCAGGGAGCTAGGGCTTTCCTGGTTTCCTGGATTCCATGAGCCACCTTCGCATTCTTCCAGTAAGTTCTTATAATTAACTAATGGTTTCCAAGGCTTTGCTCATACCACAGCCTACGGGTCACACCCAAGGTGTGAGTTGTATGGATGGCCTCTCATCACCAGGCAAAGGTTGTACCTGGAGGGAGTGTTGGCAAATGAGCCAGTAAAGGAAGTGGGGAGGGTAGGAGTATCTTAGCAGCTGGCCCAGAATTTAAGGTAACACATCAGTGAACATTACTAATGAAATGAGTAGGGTTAATATCACCTCGGTAGCTGGCACCAAACTTCTCTTACTTAGACAACTATCTTTGTTGTTAAAAAACAAAACAAAACTTTCATAAGGACACAGGGAAAAATGTAAAAGACCCTTGATGTTCAGAGTCTCTGGTAGACAGGTTTGCTGAGGGCAGCGCAGCATGACAGAAGGAGAATGTTTTCGAGTTCCCACACATTCTTTAAGTTACTCATGGTGGCAAAGGATGGGAGGAGGAGACAGAAAGAAGCAATAAGGAGTTTGAATTCTGTGTGAAATGGGGTGAGACCCCCTTCTTGAGGTCCAGTCTCCCCAGTCTGTAGTGAAGTTCACCAAATACACACAGGCTGGATGTGAACAATTATTTGTCGTTGGAACGAAACCAAACTTGAGTTTCTTATTGGGATTGACGTGTTATAAGACATCCTACGAAGTTGGGGCCTGTGAGGCAGTGGACTTAGAAGAATAGAAACTCCCCCAAATTAGCAGAAGTCTGGGAGAGGGTTCTAGGCCCTTTGTGGAGGTGGAATTGGCCTGGAGGAGATAGGAAGACGGTTTCACAGTGATTTTCCCAGCCCTCCGGGTGTGAAGAGGATCTCGGATGCCAGCTGGGATCCAGGTAACAATGGTACCTCTGAGTGAGCGAGTGCGAATTTCCTTCCCTGGAGCATGAGGGGCTATTCTCTTGGCTTCCCAGGACCTCACGTACCCTTTTCTGAGGGGAATGTGATGCAGAAATAAAAGCCTTACCGAAACAGTGTGCGTGCCTCACGGCAAAGAAAAGGTAAACCTCTACACACTTATTTCTCTCAGAGGGGAAAGCAAGTGTGATTGAGCGGAATCAGGATGGAATTTCCTGGCTCTCTCCTCAGCATTTGGCGATGAGCTGGCTAAATGGCCTCCTATAAGAACAAGGACTGAGATGAAAACTTTTGCGTCTGGATAGAAGAAAGTGGCTGCTGCTGGAAACTGCTCCAGATGCCTCTAGTGGCCCAGGTCACAGCCAGTCACAGCCAGTCACAGCTACAGAGGACAGTGCTGGGCAGGCTCAGACTCGCTTGAGCTGACAGCACCTTGCCACAGCCTAGGCCCTTCCGCTCTCTGCCCCAAGGCTTCTCCCAGGCCAGGCTCGCTCTCTCTCTGCTTGCGCTTGAGTGCACGGGGGGTCCTGCAGGGGCAACCCCCAAAGAGGGGGAAGCTTGTGGATAAAAGCCTGACTGGATAAACGTCCATCCTTTGGATGGACAGCTCCAGGAGATATTTTTTATGACTCCTTGGAGGTCCCAGTGGAACCGAGCCCAGCTGTGCTCATTCCTCAAGGCCCCTTTCTTGGCTTTTCCTCTTCTCCAATCGCAGTCTCCCCACTCTCTCCCTTCTGTCTCCTGGGGTCACCTCCCAAAGAAATATTCTTAAGTTCTCATCTCAGGCCCTGCTTTCAGGGAAACTCCAGCTGAGATAGAAATATGAGGTCATTTTGATAAGGTAGGAAGGAGGTAAGTGGATTTGTTCTGGTACCAGAAGAACAAGGAAGGTGTCAAATGTTCTGACGTCATATGAGTTCGCCGGTCAGATGTCCCAGAAACTCTAAAAACAGGAGGCCCCAACTTCAGAAGTCCACATTCATCAACAAAGAAGACATACATGATTCTCAGTTCACGCCAACCCTCGCAGGCACTCGAATGGTTACCCTGTAATTGCTGCCCACCAGTGGGTAGACTTGTTCCTTCATTTTAGATGGCAGGCAGAACCCCCTCACTCCGCTCGTGGCCAACGTCTTGCCACATGAGAAATGCAGTGGAGAAGTAAAGGTGTAAGTAATTTCGAAGGGTTTTAAAATGATATAGAGCTCTTAGAACGCAAACTCAGGGAGAAGTCGGCTATCATGCAGGATCTCCAGTGATTCTGAGACCGCTATGGTGTGGAGAAGCCTGAGCTAGCCATATGGAAAGATGTTGAGCGGACCCCACTCTTCCAGTTGTCCTAGCTGAGTCTCTGAGCATGGGAGTGACTAAGCCCTCTTGGATGTAGGCCCAGTCGAGTCTTCAGATGACTTCAGCTACAGCCACCATGTGACTACAACTGCATGAGAGAGCCCAAGTGAGACTGCCCAGCTGGTTCCAGCCAATCTGCCCAGTAATGAGACGTAATGATAAAGGATGGCTTTGAGCCACATGAAAAGTGAGTTAACATTCTCGTTTTGGTTTCGGTTTTGGTCTCTGACAGCCATGAGATCATGCCTTGGCTAGCCTACTGGTACAAAAGCAAGTTGCACCAGCCAAGATCATTCTGATCAGCCAACAGCCAGTTGCCTGTGCAAATGTGGAAGATAGAAAAAGTACCAAATGGAATTGTGAACATGTCCAAAGCATCTCCAGGCAGAATGTTGAAAGTGACAGCTGGCTCTTAACTAGCTGTATACGATAACCTACGACAAGAAGAAATGGACTCTCTTTTGGGTTTGCAGGCCAGCGTTAGAGGGAATATAGCAATACTTGATTTGAAAAATAAAACCTTTTTCATCTCTAGCCTCTTGAGTGAGGAAAAGATGATCAAATTAAGACATGACATCAAGGTGATATCAAATCATGGATGCAATTATGAGATGCTGAAAGAATTAAGGTAGTTCCTGATAAGTCCACCCAACTAGACATGAGGGCTTCCAGGAATTTTAAAGGTGATGTCTTATAGCAAATTACATCCCCCAAATATCAATGATTAAGTCTTAGAGAGAGACTCATCTTGAAAAGGATTATGGATATGACCTTGTCTATTCTGATTACTCTGTAAACAAAACAGCACCTGGCACACAATATATATTCGTTCAGTGAATGAGTGAATTAATGAATGAACTTGAAGGGAAAAAAGTCTAGTATAAACAATATATCTGCTAAGATTCATTCATTCATTCATTCATTCATTTGTTCATTATGCAAATGCACATTGTTTGCCTACAATGTACCAGACACCATTCAATTTGTTGGGGACACGGCAGAGCACAAAGCTCCTCTCCTCTTGGAGCTTACATTCTAAGTAGAAGAAACAGACATACACATAAAGAGTGAAAAATGAGATTTCATAAAGTGGCAAGTGGTATGAAGAAAACAAAGAAAGTGAAAGGGGAAGAAATTGACCATGTTAGGAGGTTGGTGGTTTGTATTACATAGGCTGGTTAGGAAAGATCTCTCTGAGGAGGTGACATTTGAGCAGAGCCCTGAATGATGACAGGAGGGAGCAAGGCTCTCAGAGAAGGGGAGCAGGAGGGTCATGGAGAATTTCCAGGTAGAGAGAATGGCAGGTCTAAATGAGCTGAGGTAGAATCAAGGATGAGTCTTGTAGTTTATCTGCTGCAGGGGCAAAGTCAATTCTGGATTATCTATTTTTCAGAAGTTGATGAGGACCATCCTATTGTCTGAATACTTTGCAATACGTCTCGATACAGTCAACTTTCCTTTGGTGAGTGATGGTGGCTTCTGGAAATAGAAGAGGAGGAGCCTGGAATAAGGGAGGGATTTATGGGATGGGGAACTGAGAAGGATGTTGTGTGCATTTAGGTTTATAATTCCAATATGAATAGCTGGGTGTTTTTAGATTACCCACTTGGTTTGGGATTACTGAAGTTTTAACCTCCTTCCACTAAAGCAGGCATTTAAGAGTGGCTAGTTCACTTCTTCAAGGATCTGGTCTAAGAGAAGCGCCCAGCAGGACTGGCTATGCTTCCCACTTTAAAGATGGGGAGCCAGATGTTTCTTTTTTTTAATTTTTATTTAAATTCAATTTAGTTAACATAGACTGTATTATTAGTTTCAGGGGTAGAATTTATAGTGATTCATTAGTTGCATATAATACCCAGTGCTCATAACATCAAGTGTCCTCCTTAATGCCCATCACCCAGTTACCCCATCCTCCCACCCACCTTCCCTTCAGCAACCCTGTTTGTTCCCTATGGTTAAGAGTCTCTTGGGGTGCCTGGGTGGCTCAGTGGGTTAAAGCCTCTGCCTTCGGCTCAGGTCATGATCTCAGGGTCCTGGGATCCAGCCCCGCATCGGGCTCTCTGCTCAGTGGGGAGCCTGCTTCCCCCTCTCTCTCTGCCTGCCTCTCTGCCTACTTGTGATCTCTCTCTCTCTGTCAAATAAATAAATAAAATCTTTAAAAAAAAAAGAGTCTCTTATGGTTTGTCTCCCTGCCTGTATTCATCTTATTTTATTTGTTCCTTCCCTTCCCCTATGTTCATCTGTTTTGTTTCTTATTCCACATTTGAGTGAAATCATATGGTATTTGTCTTTCTTTGACTTATTTCGCTTAGCACAATACCCTCTTGTTCCATCTACATGGTTGCAAATGGCAAGATTCCATTCTTTTTTATGGATGAGTAATATTCCATTATATATATATAATCTTCATCATCCATTCATCTGTTGATGGACATCTGGGCTCTTTCCATAGTTTGGCTATTGTGGGCATTGCTGCTATAAACATTGGGGAGCCTGTGCCCCTTTGAATCACAATGTTTGTATCCTTTGGATAAATTCCTAGAAATGCAATTGCTGGGTTGCAGCAATACTGTTTCCCAGAGTGGCTGCACCAGTTTGCATTCCCACCAACAGTGTGGTGTGTGTTGAGGGGAGTGGGTAGTGGATGTTTCAGTTAGCATCCTGAGAATAACTAGAGATGTTAGGAACAGAACTCAGCCATTGGAGAATCTACTCCATATGAAAGCCAACCTCCAGGATGGCCCCTTTAGTATTCATGCCTTCATGTGGCACCTGCCTACTGAATCAGGGCTGGCCTATATCACCAGGAGATTATGGGGAAAGTGACAGGGTATGACTTTTGAAGATAGGTCACAAAAGGTATTGCAGCTTCTGCCTTGCGATCATTCACTCTAGGGGAAGCCAGACCCCATTACGTGAGGACTCTTAGGCAATCCGGTAGGGAGGCCCTCATGTTAGGGTAGCCAGATTTAGCAAATAAAAATATAATTTGGAAGGTGCCTGGGTGGGTCAGTTGGTTAAGCATCTGCCTTCAGCTCAGGTCACGATCCTAGAATCCTGGGATCAAGGCCCACATTGGGCTCTCTGATCAGCAAGGAGCCTGCTTCTCTTTCTCCTTCTGCCTGTCTCTCTCTCTCTGTCAAATAAATAAATAAAAATCTTAAATATATATTTGGGACATAGTTATGCTAAAATTTGTCTTTATTTATTTGAAATTCAAATTTAATGGAGTATCTTATATTTACCTGGCAACCCTACCTCATGGAAATGAATGAAGACTCTGGACATAAACAACCAACCCCCACCTGGCAGCCATGTGAGTGAATCATCTTAGAAGTGGATCCTCCAGCCCGTCAAGCCTGTGGATGATGTAGTCAAGGCTGGAACCTTGATGGCAACTTCTCGGGAGATCTCCAAGTCAGATCCACTCGGCTAAGCCACTCCCAAATTCCTGATCCACAGAGACTGTGAGAGATAATAATAAATGGTTATATCATCTCAGGCTCCTGTGTTTTGGAGTGATTTGTTTTATAACATTAGATAAATAATCCATTCCATAAAACTTTATCAAGCCTGTCCCGTCTTAGTCCATTCAGGCCACTGTCACAGAATATCACAGACTGACTGCCTTATGAGCAACAGAAATTTACTTTCTCACAGTCCTGGAGCCCAGGAAGTCTAAGATCAAGACGTCTGCAGAGTCAGTGTCCGGCGAGAGCCTGCTTCCGGGTTCATAGATGGCTGTCTTTCCACTGAGTCCTCACATGGTGGGAGGGGCGATGGGGCTCTCTGGGGTCCCATTCAGGAGGGCTCCTGACCTCATTACTTCCCCCCAACCCTGCCTCTAAATACCGCCACACTGAAGGTTAGGAATCAACATGTGAATTTGGGAGGAGAGGGACACAAACATTTAGCTGTGGCAGAGCCCTTCCTCAGTGCCAGGGTCAGTCCGTAAAGATGACTAAGGCAGAGTTTCTGGCATTGAGTTGCTCAGAGTCAGGTGGGGAAGGCAAACACGGACAGGATTTGTTTATACTATACCACAATAAAGGTACGACAAACAGCCTGCAAGACAGTGTGACTCATTCTGTCAAGGTTATCAGGGAGGCTATCAAAAGACATGCGTTGTGAGGTCAATCTTTCAGGAAATCCTCGTTCCCCAGGCAGATGGGAGAAGGATAAGGAAGCCAGATGGTCTTTCTAGGCAGAAAACAGGGAACTGTAGGAAGTTACTTTCAGGGAAGCATGGAGGGTATGAACAGGGCTCCGGAATCGAGGCTGCAACGGGAGGCAGCCCCACACAGTCATAGAGTCCAGTACCGTTCCTGGAGGGAGAGCGGATTAGCGGGTGGTCTGTTAGGAGACTGTTGTCACGGACCGATATAAGACAGTAAGGTTTTGGGCTTGCGCAGTAACCCTGGGATGGAGAGGAGACAAGACAGAACTGGCAGGGCTTGTTTGCCTGGTACCTGGTAATAGCAGCTGGTCACCGGAGCTGTTTGTTGAGTGAGTGACAGATGGGTGTGTGGGGGCTGACTCAAGCAGGACTGTCTGTATCTTGATTTGAGGGACTGTGGCTGGTTATTCCCTGAAATAGGAATTACAGGAGGATTTTTGCATCACGCATGTGGGACTGTAAACCAAGAAGTTCAAGTAACTGTAATCCTGGGCTTGGAAACCTCTCTTCCATCCAGAAGGCATAATGTGTGACTCTGGCAGTGGCCCCCGATGTTTTCCACGGGGACCCGACTGGGATGGCACATAGGAGTTCTGCAGAGCTGCAGCGTCCTAGGGAGGGACGAAAGGATGTTTTTGCAGTCCAAATGCTGGGCAGAGAGCCTCCAGATGCCATAAGAGGGCTCAGGTATTTGGTGAGAGGAAGGGACAAGGGGACACTGAGGTTGAATTCACAGTTCTTATCACAGTTGCTTCATCCCTCCTGAGTGTGGTTGGTTATGAGAAGCAAATTTCCTTTTAAAAGGGCCGGGGGTGGGGGGCGGGGGTTGGCGGTGCTCCTGGGTGTCTCAGATGGTTAAGCGTCTACCTTTGGCTCAGGTCATGATCCCAGAGTCCTGGGATCGAGCCCCATGTCAGGCTCCCAGCTCCGCATGGAGTCTGCTTCTTCCCCTCCCTCTGCTTCTCCCTCTGGTTGTGCTCTCTGTCTCTCTCTCTCTCAAATGAATGAATAAAATCTTTAAAAAATAAATAAATAAATAAAGGGCTGGGGGGGTGTGTGCGCATGCGCGAGCATGCAATTTTTGGGTGGAGCAGGGTCTGACACAGAGGGTGACGGGATCTTCGTTTTAGAAGACTGGTGATTGATTCTGTGCAGAGTGAACCAAGACACAACAGAGAATGAGACAGAGATTTCATGGAACTATCTTCCAAACAAAAGGAAACTAACGTTTATCAGACATTTCTGAAGGGGGTGCCTGGCCGGCTCTGTCAAAAGAGTACGCGACTCTTGATCTCTGGGGCATGAGTTTGAGCCCCGCGCTGGGGGTAGAGATTACTAAAAAAAATAAACTTAAATAGATAGATAGATAAATAAATTAATATATAAATAAATAAAATGTGGGAATAAAAGAAAAACATGCCATGGAGCTACCTACACATGATCTCATTTAATCTTCACAGTAATTCCCAAGTTAAGGGTGAGTATCTCCATTTCTCAAGGTTACACGAGGTAGAAATGATCGAACCGAAATCTGCGAACCTAGCGTTCCAATTCCATGGCCTCAATGTTGTCATGACTCCTCAAGGACGGGCTTTTGAAGGATTTAGAAACCCCTTCCCGCCTCTTCCATCTGCACCCGGAGACCTTCCTGGGCCAGGAGGGCCATCTCTTTATGCCTCTGAGCCAACGTGGTTGGTGAGGCTGGGACACAAGAGAAGCCAGATGGCTGGAGGGAGGCCCGAGCTGGAGCATTTTCATGCATAAGTCCCTTCCTTTCCCCTCAGCAAGGCCTCGGGGCAGCAGCCTCCTGGAGGTTAGCACCCGTGCCTGGATTCCCTTACGGAGACTCTCATGTGCTGAGCAACATTGCCTCAGAGCTCAAGAGTTACAACGACCAGCATTTACTGAGCCATTACTATTTGCTAGGCTCTGACAAACAAGATACCGGCATCATCCCGCTAACGCTCTGAGGTCGTTACCGTGGATCCCTCCATTTGGCATTTCAGGCGACAAGGCTGAAAGAGATGGAAGATGCTGTCTCAGAGCCCACACTTGAACTAGAACTTGCAGCAGCCTGAGCCCAGCACCCCAGTTCTTAAGCACCGAGCTCAGCTGCCCCAGAGGGAGAGAGAAATGGGCCATTCTTTCTGGGGCAGAATGGTCCCTCCTCCGATTCTTGTCTTGGTTTTCCCAGAAGAGAGCAGACCCAGTGCCCGCAAGCAGTGGTGCCAAGTGCTTACAGAGAAGTAGCTCCCTGTGAGTGCCGGGCTGTGTGATCTCCTGCGGGCCTGGAAGCTTCTGCAGGGTAGAAATGTGTGTGTGTGTGTGTGTGTGTGTGTGTGTGTGTGTGTGGCGGGAGTCACCATGCCTTCCCTCCACCTACCCTTCATGCCAGCTGCCCTGCCTCTTTGGGGTACCAGAAGGCTCCTTGAGCCTTTGCACATTGGCAATCACGTGGCCCACTGCCATTCCCTTTTCTTCAGGAGCATTCACTGAGCTTTGACAGGAGGTGACAAATCTCAGGGGCCTGGAATGGTGGCCAGGTTTCCTAAGGTCACGGAGCATGACCAACAGCAACGCCTGGGAGTTTTACACCTCCCTTTCCTATTTCCAGGTGAACCAATAATCCTGCATGTCTTTCTTCCGTGAGAGACCACTCACTCCAAGCCCCACGGTGCCTTGCTCCCTGGAACCAAGCCTCACCCCCTAAATAGCCTCCTTGTTACCCCGCCCTGCCTTTAAGCAGCTGCAGATTTTATAAGGCCTAGCAAGTGTTTCTGCTGGGGGATTTTCTAGCCCTTGAGCCTGCTGCCCTGACCCTCCTGGAGTTGAGACCCCTCCCTAGCCCTTGCATCTGGCCTGGAGCGCATGGCCGCCTCTGTCAGAGAAATGGCCATGGCTCAGGAGTCTGGGAGTCCACTCGAGTTCCCCTCCCGGGACACCGGCCTGGCTCCAGCCAAGGGCAGGAACAAAGGCCCAGGTCCACTCTCATTCCACACAAGCCTGAGCTTCAGTGTGAGGCATTAAAAGCCTCGGTCTTTGATGGATTGAAACAGTTCCTCTGTAATCATAGTCTCTTGGCTCTATTTTTATGATCCTTGTTTCGGATCTCTTCGAGGCAAGGCTCTCCTGGGAGCTTGCCGAGTCAGAGTCCCCAAGGGAATCCAGGGGGAGGCTTGCCAGACAAAGCCACCAGTGAGGCCCTTCCTAGGGGGCCCTGTGGTCACCCATGCCTCCTCTACGCTTCCTGGAGATGGTGGAGGGGGGAAAGGGGTTGGGGGGCAGTGCTGGGACCTCCTGGGGCCACAGTCAAAGACCCTTCAGTGACCCTAGATTCAGCTAACTCCACACGTTGGGGCCTGGAGGGTCTCCTGAGGACCCCAAACAGCTGGTGCAAAGCCCTGCCTTGACAGGTGAAGCCACTGAGGCAGGGACAGAGCCCAGGTCTCCGCTGGCCAGGGAAACCCTTCCTGCCTCACAGCGCCCCATACAGGAGACTCATGTTGGTTCCGTACCATCTCCTTCCTCTTTCCCTCAGCTCCAATTTCCCTTGTTATTTTAGTTTATTATTTTTTTTTTTCTGTAACGAGATTGATGTGGAGCCAAACTCTGTTGGCTACGTTTAATTTGTGTTTTATTCATGTGGAAAGCCACCCTGGCTGTGTATTCTGGAGAAGAATTCTGGGCTTGGTCCTGTTAGCAGCCACTTTCTGCACTTCTGAAGGAGCAGGGCCTTGGTCCTCGCGCACCAGTAGGCCTCAGGGTGTGGGCTGAATTTTCTGAGGCTCAAAGGTTCATGGGACTAAACCAGGGAGAAGGGATTTGGGATGGTCTCAGAGCAGGGGAGTCCTTAAGCTATGGGGCACCCACCCATCCCATCCCATCCCAGAGGGCATCGTCACTTCTGCCTGGTGTGAGGGGAAGCTTCAACGGAAGTGAACCGTGAGGTTGGTGTGACCGGGTCACAGATCACAACAGGAAGTACGTTACACCATTGGGAACAAATGCTGTGGAAATTTTCTTCACAGAAAAGGGAGGGAGAATGTTACACCCTGCCAGACATTTGTACCAAATGGTTAGATGTGGAAATAATTAGTTAATTTATTTTTCTTTCAAGTTTTGTATTTGTTTTCCATTTATTTTAATGTAATTCTCTTTAGTATAATGGCATGATATGTATATATAAATACGTCTGCAAGCCTGCAGACTGGAAGGAGATCCTCCCCTCAGCCGTTTTTCTTTTATTCTGCAACCAGCAGGCAGCGGTGTGTCTGACTGAGCCTTGTGATTGTTTGGCCTCCCTCCAGAATCTCGTCACAGCCCTCCCTGCCAAGGAAATATGATCCCTGTGCTTGGCGGGGGGAACCTTTCTCGGACACTCTTGAGGCCATTTTCAGCCAAACATATTGAATTTGCACTATTTTTTGCACAATTGCTGTTTCATTTAGCATCTTCCCAAATGGGGTGAGGAAAAAAAAGGTGTTAACTAATTTATTTGTTTATTTTAATTTAATTTGTTTATTTCTCTTTTGGTTTGGGTTCTACCGAAAACAGAGCCTAAGACAAGGGCCTGTAGAAGGGTGCCTGCAGTTTTTTGCAAGGTGATTCCAGCAAGTAACATGAGGAAATGGGGGGACTGAGATAAGAGGAAGAAGGAAAGCCAGTAAGTGGTGAGTTCTTTTTTTTTTTTAATTTTATTTATTTATTTGAGAGAGAGAACAAGTGAAGGGAGGACTCAGATGAAGAGGGAGAAGCAGACTCCCCACTGAGCAGAGAGCCAGATGTGGGGCTCGATCCTAGGACCCTGAGATCATGACTCGAGCCAAAGGCAGATGCTTAACTGACAGAGCCACCCAGGCGCCCCAGTGGTGAGCTCTTAAAGCAAATAAAAACTGGTTATTTCCATGGGTACCTGAGCACAATTTTTCGGGGGGCGGGGAAGGGGTCCCTAAGGAATAGTGTAAAATACACTTCAAAAGAGTCCTCTTAACCAATAGGAAGCTGGGCATTTTTATACTAATCCTCATCCTCCTTTGATAAAGAGTTTCTCCTGAGAATATCAACCTCCCCCAACCCTCTGGGCGGTGCTTGTGCAGACTGAGTAAGCCCTGGCGGCTTTGGAGAAGCTCTGAGGCAGAAAAACCAAGTTCAGTGAATAGGGTTGCTGTTGCACGCAAGTATCAGTGGATCGTAGCTACAAGCTGAAGTTGGAGAGTGTGAACACAGCTGCTGCAATTCTTCACATTCAAAAGAAAAAGAAAAGAGATTTTTAGTGGTGTACGAAAATACCTATAATTCAAAACATAAAAGATGTGAAGAAATGGGGCAATGAAGGGAGAAAAAAATAGAACACATTTTCCCTCAGGCGTTCCAAGCGGCCAATGTGAGGAGGGAAACTGGTCAGTTATACAACTTAGAGTGTCCACAGGTCAAGAAAATCTCAGGCAAAGTTGGCCTTCCTCCATGGTCCTTGGAGGAAAGGCAGGGCACACAAAGGTGATGCTGACACCCCAATAGTGAATGCGGTGGCCGATCTTCTCTCTGTATAGTCTGATGGATGAAGAGTCCCCCCTCAAAACAAAGAGCATGATATTCTGGGAACACATCGTTTGGAAAGGATTCTTTCAATGAAGTGACAGGAACCCAGCTTAAAATTAACCTTAACGGCTAGTGGCATTTGTTGACTTGCGAGCTTTGAAAGTCAGGAGTGGATTGACTTCAGGCAAAGCTGGATCCAGGCACTCACATTTTCATCATAACTCAGTCTCTGTTTATCAGTTCCTTGGTCCTACTTTCTTCAGTATGGCTTCATTTTCCAAATATTCTCTTTCTGTGGACGGCAAGATGGTCCTTGGCACTTGCAGGCTTTCATGACCCTTGAAAAAGCTCACTCTCCCAGCATCCATATATGAAATCTTGCTAAAGGATTCCAATTGACTCTGCTTGAGGCTCAGGCAGGCCCTTTGAACATTTAATGGCCATAAAAGGACTATGATCGGCCTGGCCCTGGCCACGTGTCCACCTCTGCAGCTGGAAGACAGGCGGGTTTCTGTGATCCACAGACCCTTCCATCACAGTCATGCAGGATGGCAAAAATAAAGCTGAGCAGGCCAATGCAGCAAATCCACGGTACCCACTATAACTTCTCAAGAGTCCAGGTTGACCTCCATATTCTAGAGTAAAGAGTGACATGATATGGTTCTCACCACGCATCATGATGGGGGATGATTTTTTAAATGGTCCAGGTGATAGAATAACAAACCTCCTGCTTGCTTACGAAAATGGATGAAATCCCTGTCTAGTAAGAAGAAGGGTATAGTAGAGCTATTGGTGCCCCATGCATAGCCCCTTGCGGTTACCATCCCCATCCTTGTTGACAGTCCCTGCAATTATTCTGAGGGCTGCCTCTCACCACAGGCTTGTGTTTGACTTGTTCACGGGCAATGTAGGTAGTTAACGTCCCCAGGAACATAAATCAACAAATTGGGAGTTGACAGATAAATGCCCCATCTCAACGACACCAAAGCATGGTCTACACTGTCTCCCGGAGGACCCTAGTGGATTGAGCCACAGTTGGTTATAGCTGTAATCAATGCTTCCTACATTGGCTTCCTTCCCTTCTCCCTCACCTGCTCACCCCAAACTGGTGCTTCCTGGGATAGCCTCCTATATAAGCTATTTGTATTAAAATCCTTGTTTCCCGATCTGCTTCCAGAGAAACCCAACATCAGCATGAGTCCTCTTATTTATTCCCTTCATTGCCAGGATCATTAAAAGGTCAAGATGATCCTTCTTAGATTTGGAAACGGCCGTCAGGAGCAGATTCCTGAAAAAGGGAAAGATGGACCGCCTTTAGCAAACATACCTCCCGTTACAGCTCGAGGTCTTTTTCTGCTCCACGTCCAATTATAGCAGCAAGACTTATTGCTCAGCTTTAAACTGCTGTCGGTTATTTTAGAGACAGCACAGCCAAAGAAAGAGTGGAAGCCAGCCTTCAGCAAAGGTTTGCAACCTGGATTCCTAGCCGACAGACCACATCGGCACTCCGTTCCTGAAGGCACAGGGAACGGCGGGTTTGTAATAATTTCCAATGGAGTCCAGACAGGTTATATTATGAGAATGAAGCTAACTCCTCTGCCGGAAATATATGGATTTATTTCGAGGCATACCTCTGTCTGGTTGAAGTAGGACCTTCATTTAAATGTAAATGTGGGTTTTCAATGTGCTCCTAGAGGAAAGGAAATACTGAAGCTGCTGACATCCAGGACCTGGGGGAAGGTGCTCGGGGTGGCTCCTGTGAACTCAGGGGGAAATGGGCACATGGGGCAAGAGGTGGAAAAGATAGATAAAATGGAAATGCAAAGGGAGCAGATAAACCGAGGACTGGACAGCAAGATGAATTACTACGGGACAGAGAGATTGCAGGAGCCTAAGAGGAGTTCCCAGGCTCACTAGAATAGCGTTGTCCGGTAGATTGTCCTGTGATGACAATGTTCTCTGTGTTGTTCTGCTCACAAGTGGCTGCGGAGTGCTTAAAATGTGTCACCGATGAACTAAAGTTTTAATGTTATTTAATTATAATTAATTTAAATTGGAACGGCTACAGATGCCTAGAGGCTATATTGGACAGCCAAGGACTAGAAGCTTATATAGTTCAGGGAGGGCTTGAAAACAGATTGTTGTCCACTCTGAGATAATAGGCCTGGTGATTCTCCACGTAGCTGGAGGGGGTGCAGATCAGAATTACTTGGAAGGCGTTTTCAAACAACACACATGCACTATTACTCTGATAAGTACCACATCCCAGCACGGGAGGAAGGGCGCTGCACAATTCTGTGGTGAGCTACCATTATCTAAGACAGTGTGTGTCCCTCAAGGTGTGAGAGCATGAGAGAAAAAAAAAAGGTTATGAACTCCTAGCCTACTGGACCAGAAAAATAGAAGTTCTCCTACCCTTATCTGTCCCCCAGGGACTGGGAAGGAGTAATCTTATTTAGAGCTGATCTTGGTCTGCAGGATTCTTAATGATCAATTTCAGTTTTCTGTAAGACAGATGTGGAGCTGTATGTATTCGTCCTGTTGACATTTGAAGTCCTACTCTGTGCTTAGCTCAGTGTTAGGCACATGCTATCTGGCTCCGGCCACACATTCATGAAGGTCTTCAAAATGACACGAAATATTCAAATAAATAAATCTTATTTACAAATCCAGGAATTCTTCTGGGAATGCACCATTGATTTCGTTTTAATTTCCATGAGTTAACATAATCTGGTAAATATAAACACTGTGATTTTATCAAAATATTTGTGAACCTCAACTGGACATTTCTTCTCATCTTGGCCAGACTGGGGTGATCTTGGGTAGGCTCACTTGTCACTTGGTCAGCTGGTGGGTTGCCTGGGGCTGGCTTTTCTCATCTTGGCTGTTCTCCCTTATATGTCTGGTACCTATGCTGGGACAACTGGGTTGACTCTACCCCATGTTGTCTTTCATCCTCCAGTTGGCTAGCCTGCCATGTTCCCATGGCAGAAGCCAGGGGCCCCAGGAAGAAAGCAGAAGCACACAAGATCTCTTGAGGTTTAGGCTTGAAACTCCCACATATTATTTCTGCCACACTGTATTAGTCAAAGAAAGTCATGTGGCCGGCTCAGCTTTTAGGACTGGGGGAATAATTCCACTTCTTGATTGGAAGAGCAGCTAAGTCACACTGGAAAGGGGCGTGGATATGAAGAGGGGAATAATTGTGAACTTTCTATGCAAGAGTTTATACATAAGTCTCAGTGGAGCTCATTCAAATGAGAGTTGAAGGTGATCCGGGCGAGTGGTAATATTTGAAGTTTTCATAAGAAATTTGCATTTAGAGAGAGACAAATACCTTTGTGTAGAAATATACATCTTAGCTGGGAAGGAAAGCAAGCACATGTGACAAACATTGCCATTGACCCTACGCTCATCAAGAGAGCACACATGGGAGGTTTTCTTGATAGAAGGGGGGGTTTAAGCTAATCCAACTTTGCATTTCTTTCCGTCTCCTTTTTGAGCACTGGTACAAATTTAGATTTTTGCAAGACAGCTGGCTATGGTTTAGATTTTCCTAGACAACTTTGGAATAGAAAGAAATTGATAATATATTTGGAAACTAAAGTCTCCCAGAGTTCTAGAGACTTAGCTTTTGTTAATTTCCTCTTGTTTTAATGACTTTTTGGTTGTTCCCATTTGCATCATCATCTCTATGTGTCTTTGTTTTTTATCAAATTTTCAGCTCATCAGTGCTCCTTTTTTGTGTATTGGTAGGACATACATAAATAATTAAGGTAATATTAAGAAAGTTGAGTAGGTATGGTAGAGTAAGGTAATGGTGGCTACAAAGTTGAAAAGAAGGGCTTATGTTTAATTCAATTAGAAATAGAGAGCTGGGTTGCTCAGTAGAAGTGACCCACAATCAGTGTCTTTGATACTCGGCACACTGTAGCCCTCTGTGACCTCCAGTTGCCTTCTCCAGCTGTGGAGTGGCAATCCCCTGCTCAGTTGGCTCACAGGCACTCTCTCTTCAATTCCTTACAGAGAAAGGATCTCTAAAGTGAGAAGTTCTCCTTTGAGGGAAGCACCTTAAAGAAATAGAAGGGAATGGCTCTAGCTGATCTCTGGATTTTGAATGACATCAACTCTACCCAGACTACTGGGGAAATAGCAGAACCATTTCCTCAGCAGGTTTTAAGGGAATTTGTTTAGACAGATTCAGGAAATACAATTTGATAACTCAGGATTTATCTCATCCTCCACTGTCAAATTGGACTCTTTCCTAGAGCGAGAAACACAGTCAAGAATTGCAGTGTGAGTTAAAATGTATAACTGCTCAGGAAGGAATCATTGACTTCATTTCTCATTAGCTGTCAGGAGCAGGTGCTCTGAGACGGAGACTGGAGAAAGAACCCCTTCTCAGTCCCTCTCACATTGTGTTTGGGATCCGAGCTTACACTGGGTGAGGGAGACTCTCTCCGATATATTCCACAGAAGTATTTTGTTTTTATAACACTAGACCCATGCTCTTAGGTGGGACCCATGAACCAGCAATAGTAGCATCGCCTGGAAGCTTGTTAGAAATGCAGACCTTGGACCCCATCTTATACCCACTGAATCAGAATTCACCTTTTAATGAGATGCTCTGGGGATGAGCACACACATTAAAGTTTGAGAAGCACTGGTCTAAAGAAATCTCTTTGATAACTGCAGACGGAGCTTATTCTAGAATGGGTTTGGCACTGACTCGGGTTTGAAGAATGACATTGCCAGTCACTAGCTCCATAACCTTGAACATCTTTCTTTGTTCTGGACACTGAAGCAGGCAGTAGGATGCCTTAGCAAGAGAAAAATAACCCTTCTATTTAAGGAGCTTATAATCAGGAAGTAAATGGATCATTGGAAGTCATCACAATGAGTTTCATGATAAGAGGAAAAATCAAATGTTATGGGAACACAGATAAAAGTTATGTGGCCCAGTCTTAAGGGCAGAGATGTAATTTTTCAGTTAAGGAGTATGATAGGGGGTGGCAAAGGGGAGTGATGCCATTTAGCAGTGATTGGAACAGAAGCTTCATTGACAGTTGAAGAACAAATGGGAGGTGAGGAAGTGGAAAGCATTTATAGTCAAGCCTTTTTAAATGTTTGCTCTGAGGATTAGCTAGAGAGAACATGGGTTGCGGGAGGATTAGTTTGTTTCACGTGGAAGAAATCTGATGAAAAAGAACCAGGTGGAATGGAGAAGTGAAAATTGAGGGAGGAGATCCCAGAGTTTGGAAGAGGAGAGACCCAGAGCCAGAGGTCAGGACTGGTCTCAGGCAGGAGAGGAGTTGCTTCCTTTCAACTAGAAGGAGGGAGAAGAAGATAAGAGTGGATGCGGGTATGTTTGTAATTTCAGCAGCAGGAAGTCAAAGGAGAGACCCTCTCGGACGCTGTCCATCTTCTATAAGGAAGAGCAAGTAAGAATATTTGCCAAGAGGGAAGAAGTTTGAGGAGAGTAGAAAGATATTGAAACAGACACTGTGAAAAAGAGAGAAGGGCTGTTTTAGGGCACACTGAGGTCCCTCTGGGGTCCCTCTGATGATGGAGAACTTGCTGTAGCACCAGTTTGTGTAGTGGGATGGTTTTCTTTAAAAGTGATCTGCAGCATAAGTATAGGCTAAGACACTAAGACTGATATGAAGGTTTTCTTTTTCTTATCTTTTTTTTTTTCCTCACGCGTGTGATGAAAAGACAATGATACAGAAGTTGAGGATTCTGGCGAGAAAATGATAGACCATGGCATGAGAGAAATCAGTCATTCCCTTCCCTCCCACATCCTTTCTGGTGGGCATATCGGTCTTTATGGTCTGGCTTGGGCCTCCCAATTGAAATGCTGAGGGCCTAACCCTCAGTATGACTCAGAATGTGACTATATTTTGAGATAGGGCCTTTAAAGAGGTAAGTAAGTTAAAATGGGGTCACTAGGGTGGGCCCCAATTTAATATGGCAGTTGTCCTTATAAGAAGATTAGGACAAACAAACAAACAAAAAGATTAGGATGCAGACAGGGCCACCTGAGTGGCTCAGTCAGTTAAGCATCTGCCTTCAGCTCAGGTCATGATCCCAAGTCCTGGGATCGAGCCCCATGTTGGGCTCCCTGCTTGGTGGGGAGCCTGCTTCTCCTTCTCCCTCTGCTTCTCCCGCTGCTTGTGTTCTCTCTCTCTTTCTCTCTGTCAAAAAAATAAATAAAAATCTTAAAAAAAAGAAGAAGAAGAAGATTAGGACACAGACAACACAGACCACGTTAGGACAAAGCAAGAAGGAGGCCATCTGCAAACCAAGGAAAGAGGCCTCAGAAGAAACCAAACCTGCCAACACTTAGATCTCAGATTTTCAGGCTCCAGAACTGAAAAATTTAATTTCTGTTGTTTAAGCCACCTAGTCTGTGGTACTTCGTTGAGGCGGCCCAAGCAGACTGATTCGTAGTGAGTACGTGTTGTGGGATGCCTTGGATCATGTGGTCTTACCTCCCTAACTGGGCTGTTGGTGGGAGGCAAAGGGGGGCACCTGACTCAACTGATGCCTGGCTTCAGGCCAACCATCAAGCCATGGGATGCAGGCTGAGTCATCAGAATCCCTACTTTGGGGATTTGATCCAAAAGACATGGACACTGGGAATCCCAATAGACCTAGGGCTGGAATGGCCATTGGGGGGCCATGAGCAAGTTGAGATGGTAAAAGAAGGTGATCTGCAGACAGAGGAGAAAACAGGTAGGTAGGAAGAAGAAGAAGGGAGAAAACAGTCCCTAAGATATGGAGAGAACAGCTCCAACTCCTAAAGACATCAATCCCCACAGGGCTAGCTTAATTTCCCATCTTTGGATTCAACGGAACTTCTCCATAACTTTACAATAATCTTCCCTGGAGCGAGTATCCACTCCTCAGCTGGATGGAGAGGGATGAGATGATTTACAGCAACAAAGTGGAGAAATCATGGACCTGAAGCTCCTGATGAGGTTGAGGAACAGGAGGAGTGGGGTAACCGAGTGACACGTTCTTTCTATCAAACCTACCAGCTCTGAGCATCTGTTAATGCACCTTGGCCCATTATCGATCCAATGTGCTATTCCTTACAAAGGTAGCATTTTTTTTTTACAGGACAAACCTTGTATTCCAAAAGAGGCTAATCAGAGAGATATTTTGGAATAAAGAGGTCTCTGGCCTCAAAATCAGGCCAAGTAGACCACCGTCCTTCCTTTTTTTTTTTTTTTTTTTTTTTTTGTATATATAGCATTCATCTTGTCTGCATTTCCTAGGATCAATAAGCCATTTTCTAGGGAATCTCTCTGGGTCCTCCCAGTAACCATAGAGAGCGTGCCAATCCTGCTCGGGTGTTGATTACACGGAAAGGGCCGCAGCATCACCAGGGGCAACCCAGCAGTACGGCTCCTGTTAAATGCATAGTGGGGCTTGGGGGTTGGTTCATACCCTAAAGTTGGGTCCTCAGTGTGATGTGCCATCCCCAGACCCTTGACACTGGGACCTGTGTCAGTTTCTCTCACGTATAACACCTCGTGCTTTTTGTTTTACAGCTAGTTAAATTCGACCTTGCCAGGTAACCAGATTACAAGCTCCATGAAGACAAGACATCTCTCACTGTCGCTGTGGCTCCTTTGGTGAGATCACAGGACTTTGCTTGGAGCACGTGCTCCATAAATATTTGTTGGTATAAAATCCAATACCCCCATTCCCCACCATTGGCCAGAGAATACGGTTGTCTGAGTCCTTACTGGGAACACGACAGTTGTCAGGACGTCATTCTCTTCACTTTAGTTTGTTCCCTAGCCTCTGTTCAATGCATTCTTCTCGGGTTTGGAAGTGATAGTGGCACCCGCAATTTGTTTATCTGCTCTGAAACATGAAGGTACTTTGCGGTTATGAGGCAGTAACTTTGCCATTGTTTTTATCGGAAATAGTGACAAGAAGGCAGTGATTAACACTATTGCTGCCCCAGGATTTCATGATCGATGGTGTGACCTCTTTTCCTGTCGCTATCAAATGTTGCTTGGCCTTTCACTGGGGAATTATGGGAGTAGGAGGGTGGGGAGGGGCATGTCCGAGGCTCCCTGGATTTATCAATCTGGTTTTCCAGCAGAAAAAGGTTCAGGTCTCATGTTCAGTGAGAGACTAATTCCCCCACGGCCCCTGCCATGTTCAGGTGGCTTCTAAATGTCAATATGGGATTGGGGGAAGGCGCAGTGAGCCACAAAGCCATACCGTAATAGGATGTTGGCTGATTGGTGACACTGAACTTCTACTTGGGAAAAAGATTAGCTATAGAAAATGCAATTACCTTCAGGTCCCCTAGTTCTGCAAATTTGTATAAAAACTGGACTGGTTTGTTTTCATGATAGCTATGAAGGAAAAGTTTGCTAGCAAAACAAATAGATGAAACAAAATTGCAGGTGGCATGTCCAGACATTTTAGGGAATCATTTTTCAAGCCCTTTATCAAAGACTCTATGTAAATCAAAAATCAGTTGGAATACTTACTTATTAAAGCAGTTGGTTTTCAACTTTCTTTGTTTTAGACAGGGAAATTTGTTACGTCTTAGAGGAAGCAGAAGAAAGGGGAATTCTCTGAGGTGAAGGCGGGCCGTGGGACCCTGCAAGCTCAGATGTCCTCTTCCATCCTATCCCTCTTTATAGCCCTGGTTGGCCCCTCAAGCACCTCTGCAGAGGCCTGGGATGCCAGGAAGGCCACTTTAAAAGCCAGCAATTCAAAAGGCAAGACCTACATTTGGAGCTGTTTGATAAGCAGTTAGAGGTACTGTGCATACTTTTCAGAAACAAGATTGTATCTGAACAAAGCATTCTCTAACCACGGCTTTTCTTTCACCAGAGACTTGTTCTCGTTCAAATATCTTTTGCAATTAGCCTGAGCAATCGTTTGGAGTTCTTCAAATAAAACAGATACGGAGGAGGGGTGGGAGACAGAATAATACGCTGGCTGCAGGTGATCGCAGGTTCTTGGAAGAGCGGCAAAGCGAAGGATGGGCTTGCCTGGGTCTGTGTCCGTGACAGGAAAGGAGGCAGGAAGGGAACTGGGCACAGAGTTAAGAGATTTGGAATGGTTATTCCCAGGAATCAATGTGAATACTTTTTCAAATGTACTCGACCCACAGAGAATCTGGAGCAATGTCACCAGGAAAGGCACCTTCCAGCGTGCATATGCCCTATGCCTTCTGGAGGCTGTCTAGATTATATGGTCCCAGGGCCAGTGATATTCAGTATATGTTTGAGGATGAGTGGAAGAGAGGCTGATAAGGGGGTAGAGACCGCAGTCTTTATGATCTCAGTCTTTAAACCGTGATCAGCCTGTGGGCCACCTTCAGTACGAACTTGACCAGCCGTCACCTGTACCGACAGCCCCCATCTGCCTCAACCTTTAAGCTCACGCTGCTGCTTTGAACAACCCCTGCCCCCATCACTAAGTAAGGCAGCAGCAAGCTTTCAAGATTCTCTCGATGGAAAGCTGCCTCTCTCTGTCACTTTCTTTTCATTTATTTGGAAGCATATTCCAGAAATTTTTAATGTACACCAAAATTGAGAAAATAATATGCTGAAATCTCATGGACACATTACTCAGACATCGACATTTATCAGCATTTTGCTAATCTTGTTTCACCTATATCCATGTTTTTTTGCTAAGATAGTCCAAAGCAATACACACACACACACACACGCATGCAGATAAACACTTTTGTTTTTTAAAGTATCCCTGATATATTATCACCATCGCAGAGTATCTAATAACTTGTCTTCGTTCAAATTTTCCAGAGTCTCTCCAAACACTTTTACAATTGGCTTGATAAAATCAGGATCCAAACTAGACCTACACGTTGTTTTTTTAAATATATTTCTTAAGTGTCCTTTAATCTATAATAGTTTCTCCTGTCCCGTGTTTTTGAAGTCGTTCATATATTCAAGGAATCAAGTCCTTTGTCCCATAGAATTTCCCATTTTCTGGACTTGGTTTCCTTCTCCCTCATAATGTCGTTTAGCATGTTCTTCTATCTCCCGAATTTCCTTTATAGCGGTAGTTACATCCAGATGCTTGATTCAAGCCAGGTTTAACTCTTTCTGGCAAGAATACTTCTTAGGGACTATTGTATATTTCCAATTGTATCATATGAGAAGACACATAATGCTCACGGCAACTTCTTAGTGCACATCCTTATTAAATGCATGCTGTTATTTGTTTTATAAAGATTTTATTTTTTAAGATTTTATTTATTTATTTGACAGAGAGAAAGAAAGCACCAGCAGGGGGTGTGGCAGGCAGAGGGAGAAGCAGGCTCCCCGCTGAGCAGGGAGCCCGATCCCAGGACCCTGGGACCATGACCTGAGCTGAAGGCAGACATTTAGCCAACTGAGCCACCCAGGCACGCCTAAAGATTTTATTTTTTAGTAATCTCTACACCCAATGTGGGGCTCCAACCCACAACCTGGAGATCAAGAGTTGCCTGCTCTACTGACCGAGCCAGCCAGGTGCCCCTCGTTTTTCTTACACTTAGTATCCTTTTCTTGAATCACAGTTTGACTCCACTTTTAAGTTCTTACCACTGGCTTTAGGTATTAGTCGCCATCATCGGGAACCACAAGGCACACCCAGCAGGTGAACTCTCTGGAGATCAGCAGGAGACTATTCCTGAAGTTTCATTTATTGTCCACATTTATCATTATACCCTGCTGTTGATTTTTAACCTCTCAAATAATGATGACGTTCTGCTTGGAATGGTGCATGGCATCGAACCAGGTGCTTGTGTTACACACTCATTCTCAGAGTCCTGGGGAGTCAGGCATGTTCTTAATAACAAAGCAACCACGGTCACAGATGTAACCTATTGATAGCAATAAACAATTTGTAACTCTGCATGCATCAGTTAACAAAAAGCCCTGCTAACATCTAAACAAGCTTGCATAAATTAACAATTACTATCTGTGGTAACACTTTATTATTGTCCCGGAGCTCATAACTATAGTTTTAGGAACTAGATCCAAAAATGTCCTTCATCCTGCAAAGACTTTTGTCGGTGTCCACAGAAATTCAGGCAGATACTTGAGGGCTGTAGTATCTCAAAACATAACGCTTCTGCAACTACAAAGAACGAGGCAAATGTGCGATTAACCTAGGCTCTGTGTGTATTCTTTCTTTCCTACCTAGGAACCAGGGAGGTCATTTTCATTTGTTAGGGAAAGGTAACCCACCACTCAAATTAAATGGATGCAATTCTCACCATCAGGGACTTAGAATCCACATGTAGCCTCAAATAGTCTATTTAGCAGATATGGAGATATGAGTCTTTTACAAGGAGATGGGTGAACTTTTGAGTTCTATGAAGATTTCTTTGGGAATCTGGGGCCACCAAGGGAAAGGGTCTGTCAGGCGCTGGAAGGAAATATTTGCTAGTCACACCCAGATTAGATTATCTCTGCAGAAGAAACTAGCGGTGTTTATTGTGCTCACGGAGTCCTACCTAATTTGGACCCTGAACTTCGCTATGGTTGAGCACATTCTCGGGTCTGCATTGGGAGGTCGAAATCCAGAGCCAACTTCTGGAGGAGAGCCGCACTCTCACAATCAGCTGATTAATCCCCCAGCGGGTTTTCAGGGCCCTCCTCCAGATCCGGGACCAAGTTATCTTTGTGTCTCTGTTTTTCCACTATTACAGGGAAAACAGCAGCCTACTTTGGAGGGGAAAAAATGATTGGAAAAACAAAGTGAGAGTGTCTACCAACACATTACTCGTAATTCTGTGAGCCTTGAGGCTCCTGCCCACCGTGGAGAACAGTTTTATTTAACTTTCCCTGATAGGAAAACACTGCCCCCCACCCCCCCGTGATGTCGCCGGCTGCCCACCTTCCATGATGCATCGAACTGCGCTGGCGGGAAGATGCAAGGGAAGGCAGCCGTGCACAGTGAAGAAATGTCTTTGTGAGAGAGGAGGGCTGTCCTGGGCAGTGGCTAATGGGCCTGCTCAGTGGAATTTTTCTCCCTTTTTAACCAGACTGAGCCCTGCTCCTTTCTGGCAGGCAGACAGGCCTACTCTTCCAAGTACGCAGGAAAGTTCTGTTTTGACAAGCACACACATTCTTTTTCAGAAAGCCACAGAGGCCAAAGCCTTTGTTGCAGACAGACCAACTCCCTTCCAGTCCAGGAGGTGAAACCTTTTCATGAGCCACATAATGGGAGCAGCCGAGGCGCTGGCCCACTCAGTCCCCGAAAAGTACATAACTTCCATTATGCGGCTTCCACATACGGAATGTTCTTCCCCTCTCGAATCCAAACGCTGGCAGGGCTGTGTGTCCGGCACTGGGACTGGCAGGGAGCAGGGGTTGGCAGGAGTCATGAGGCATTTTTCTGTGGGCTTTGGTTTCCTGGCCAGTTGAACCTAGTCCAATTATTGTCCCAAGGTTCTGCCAGATGAAACAAGGGGAGAGCTTTTCTAGACGCCTGGTGCCTAAAAGACGGAGGAGGGACGGCGCACGCTGAATGGGGGGTGGGGCTTTCAAGTTCCAGCAAAGGCCTTGGCTCAGGAGACCCCTCCCCAGGCAAGGGCTCCGACTCTGCCCTATGGAATGTGCGGTGGCCTCCAGAGACCTTGCCCTTCGGGCGAATGCCTGGCACTCCGGCCTTTCTCACCCTGGCATGGGGCTCCAATCTTAGCACCCTTTGTGACGCAAAGTCAAATTCCCTGGAACATGGGGTTAGCATTTTCAGCAAACTAATCCCGTTGTGATATTTAGTATTCTGAGCAGAGCGGGCCATGCCCACAAGTGATCTAGAAAGTTGCTACCTTGAGATGGCATCACGAAGGCTGTAAGATGGGCTCCTGGGTGGCTCAGTCAGTTGAGTGGCTGCCTTTGCCTCAGGTCATGTTGGGATCGAGCCCCGCATCAGGCTCCCTGCTCAGTGGGGAGTTGGCTTCTCCCTCTGCCACTCCCCCCACTCATTCTCTCTCTCTCTAATAAATAAACAAAAAATCTTAAAAAAAAAAAAAATGCTATAAGATACTGTCTGCTTCTAAAGTACCTCCCTGACCTGACCACCCATTCTGCTTGAACTTCCTACAGTTGGAGGGACTAACTGGGAGTCACTAAAGGAACACCACCAGAAAGTTCTATTTAAAATGCACATATTGGGGTGCCTGGGTGGCTCAGTGGGTTAAAGCCTCTGCCTTCAGCTCAGGTCATGATCTCAGGGTCCTGGGATCGAGCCCCGCATTGGGCTCTCTGCTCAGCAGGGACCCTGCTTCCCCCTCTCTCTCTGCCTGCCTCTCTGCCTACTTGTGATCTCTCTCCTCTCTGTCAAATAAATAAATAAAATCTTTAAAAATAAAAAATAAATGCACATATTTAGGGGCGCCTGGGTGGCTCAGTGGGTTAAAGCCTCTGCCTTCAGCTCAG
>CM052898.1:59439217-59468920 GCA_028534135.1 Potos flavus | reverse complement strand
CCGAATCGGGCTCTCTGCTCAGCAGGGAGTCTGCTTCCCTCTATCTCTTTGCCTGCCTCTCTGCCTACTTGTGATCTCTCACTCTCTGTCAAATAAATAAATAAATAAAATCTTTAAAAAAATAACTAAATAAAAAATAAAATGCACATATTTAAAAATAAAATAAAATGTACATATTAAACTAATTGTGCCCTAATTAAAATGCAAATTATAAAATATATGTAGGCCTACCTCTCCTGGGGTTCTAGTGGCTACTCCCCAACCCTCCTTCCTAAGAAATGGGTGCATCCTTTTGAGAGGGGAGGCTAAGGACCAGTGTCTGCTCTGGGACCTCCTCTTCTCCTATTGTCCGGTTCCATGTTCATCTCACTTCCCTCAACAGTCCATGAAGAGCTTCCTTCCACATTGATCTAAACAAAGCCACATCGGATTGACCATTCTCTAGTGTCTGAGCTGAGACGCTAAATGCAGAACTTGTTCAATATCTTGTATTCAAAGTATAGAGACCTTCTGTCTTGGTTACAATTCAGTGATTCTGTTTCTGCCGCTCTGTTCTTTTAGCACCTCGGTGCGATTGCATAGATCTGTGAAATGTTGAAAACTCAGGAGGAGCTCGCACCCCCTGAAATATAAAGACTCTGTGATAATGCATCTTGCAAAAGTGTCTTTGAAGGCCTCTTATCAAGTGCTGTGCTCAGCCCTGCAGAGGTGGAGTGGCATAAGAGGGTGGGACCTCCTTGATGATGGGCAGGAAAAGGGACGTCATCCAGGCTGCCAGTTGCCAAACAGATTCTAATGACCCAAGACCCTCTCCTCTGTGGTCACTTTAGGTCTCCCGCTATCGAATGCCCCTCTGGCTCTGGCAGTTTTCCTCTGACCGCAAAGTATGGCTTTGCCAATGCTTGATGTTTAATTATTTCAATTTAATTAAGTCTAGGTCACTCAGATTGTCTTGCTTTCTCCCAGTTCTTTCAAACACAACCTGAAGAGGATTGGAGACTCAGGGCTTAGGATCAATTCAGGGAGGAAAATCTAGGCTTCAAATCTATTCTTACTGCTAGATAAATGTGAAATAAATAAATAAACAAACAAAAACACTATATATTGGAAAGCTTTAGGTTATCCATTGATTTCTGCCTTTTTTTTTTTTTTTAATGAAGAATGGGTAGGGAAGGGAGAACAATGAGGGGCAGCAGAGGAAAGGGACAAGAAGGAAAACAGTGCCAGGTTAGGCCAGAGCTGCTGGAACTCGGGGTCTAGAAGGAGCAGAGCTGGGAATCCCCTGCATTGGCCAGAGTGTAGCCAACACTTCTGCCCTGATGGGTCACACTGGCAGCTCCAGCCAGTTTCACCCCTGAGACCAGGCGGAAGATACCCTCGGGGAGGGACCAAGTTCAAGGTGAAGCTCCTTAGCGTGGTCACTAGTCCCAGACACAGGAGCAGGGACCAAAATGGCAGATGGAGACAAGGGAGTGGAAATAAGACAAGAAGGGTCCTGCCAATGGACATTCTGGGAAGTTTCTGGGAAGCTCCTCTTTATCATTTGTTAGCTAGCACGTGGGTGGTAAGATGGTGGAACAGACAGTTGGGTTAGAGGAAGGGAAAAAACAACCGTATTCTCTTAGAGCTGTGCACAGACGAGGGTTGTAGGTAATGCTTTATGGATGAATTAACATTTGAAGACTAATATTTTTAGCTCTTTGCAGCTTTACGTGTGTGTTTGTGCCACTGTCTTCCGCAGCCCTAACATGACTACTTGGCCCAGACCCATCCCTGAGCCAGATAAAGATAGGGGCTGTGAATGTGACAGGAAATCACCCAATGGCCCACGTGCTACCTCTGAGGTGCCCATTCTGGGAACCGAAGGACTAGTCCCCTGACCGGGCTCCGTCTTGCTCCTCCTCCACCTTGTTTCCAGACCTTATTCATTTATTCAGTAAATGATTATGAAACAATTACTCTATGCTTTGCGCCATGCTAGGCATGAGCTGTACAGTGGTGAACGAGACAGACTTGGTCTCTATCCTCATAGACCATAGAGTCTGGTGGAGCTTTCAGATAGTAAGGAGGCGAACAAACATAATCTATACATACATATTCATATGTATTCATGGAAGACTACAAATAACACACAGTCTCAAAATCCAAAATAATAAGCATCTATTTAGTTTATGGGTCCATTTGCTGACAATTTAGGCTGAATTGGCCAAGCAGCTCTGTTCTCAGAACTCACTTATGTATCTGGTAATTGACTATGGGCCGTCTTGGCTGGAATGACTGATGATTCAGCTCTGCTCCCATGTTTGTGTCCCATCTCCTGCCGGCTAGCTGGGGCATGTTGTCATGGTGGTGACAGAAGGCAAGAACAGAAATGCAAATGGAAACATGTAAGTGCTCTTTCAAGCATCTGCTTGTGTGTCGTCTACTAACATCCCACTGGATAAAGCAAGTCACATGGTGGATGCAGAGAGAGTAGGAGGTCATCAGAAGGGGTGAAGAACTAAGATCGTTGATGTGATCACTCTACCACACCTACCATCTTCTTTTTTTTGCTTTCCGGGTGAATTAAGAGAGCTCATCGATCATTAAGAAGTTCGCTTGATTTAATAGTAGAGCATCACTGACAATTTTTGTCTTTATATTTTTAAAACGTAAAACACTAAATTTTACCTTTTTGGGTGTATTTAATTCTCTGATTTTTAATGTTTGCAAAGTCTTGTATAATGATAAATAACATACAGAACAATTCCATCACCTCCTAGAATTTCCTCAGGTCACTGATATTTTGAGAGCTCATGTCTGGATGCAACTTCTCAAACAAAACTGGTGGATTTGTATGAAGAAAATTAAAGCTTTAGCAATACCTTTTGGGTATTTTGTAGCCAAAACTTGAGGCGTCACTGAGGAAAATAAAGGAGTCAAAAGAGTCAGCCATCAGATGGAATGCCTTGTGAAGATTTTGGAAATAAGAAATTTTAAAAGCTTCAAGCCAGAGGTATCTGAACCTGAAGAGACCCTTACCTCACCATTATACAAAAAACTAAATCCCTGAGGGATTTGAGTGCATTTTCAAAGTGGGGAGAAAGCAGAGAAAGAGAGAGAGAGAGAACAAGAACCCACACCTCTTGCTTAGTCTGGTGCTTTTACTCTTGCTCAAAGCTTCTCTCGTGACAGCTGGGACACCCCTCTCTCTCGTGACAGCTGGGACACCCCTCACCTCTGCTACAAGGTTCATCTTTACCCTCTGACTTCGTTTCCCTACCATCTCTGGCTCAGTAACAATGGAGCGGTCTGTCAGTGCTGTGTTGTCTTAATACTTCTTGTAGAAGCTGAAGACATTGTTTTTCCCCAAGAAAGCCTGTTTGGTGCTAACCCATTTGAGGCGCCTGCCCCTAGGTTCTCAGAGGAAGCAAGGTATTAGTTCCTAGAAAATTTAATACACAGTTTGATCTTGGACCCCTGAGTTCCCTTGCCTTATCTTATAGCTCTCCCAGCTGCCAGGGAATTTGATCTGGATTTGTCTTATCAGTCCTAGGGCAACAAGCAGGTGACGAATGAGGGGCTGGGAAGGCAGCTGTCTCTTCTTCTTCGAGGCCACTGGCATTTTTGAAAGGGACTGTGCGCATGTGGCAGTTGCTGGAAACGGAGGTAAAATTCACTCCCACGCTTCGTAGTTCAAGGTCTGTATTTTGTATTCTTTTGTCTCTTCACCCTCCAACTAATTTAGAGGTGACTCTTTCTTCTTAAGGGTTCTTGGCATTCATGGGGCTTTGAAGTGGCCTGATCACTGTGGCTCTCTTTCCAGAGACAGAATTTCCCCGGCATGACCTTGATTGACCTTAAAACACTAGTTCACACTTACCAGATTGTGTTCAGAGTCTCGTACTGAGTGTGAAATGGTGCCACAGGTTATTCGACCTTCCAGAGGAGAAAGCCTGCTGGTGAAATGGTGGTGCAGCCCCAGGTAACCTGGTTAGGTCCTGAGCTTCAGATATGAGATTAGAGAATCAAGGAGAAGCTGTTAAGCATGGCATCTGACCCACTCAAACCTGTGATGCTCTTTTCAAGAATCTCATGTGTCCTTTGAGAGGAACTGCCTGCAAGTTGTACCTCTTCTGCCCTTTCTTTCTGCTGGAATAAAAATGTAAGCAGGGAGGATGGAATCTAGATTAGTGGACATCCAGACCCAGCTGGACAAAGCCCTGTGATGATGAAGCCACGGGGCTGACTCAGTAGGCCACGGTTGCCGCCATGTCCTACATGGAAATGTACCCAGCCCGCCTGGCTGACACTTCAGCACTCCTGTGCCTTGGGGGTATGATGTCACAAAACAAGTCAACCATCATTTAGGGGAGTCATTTCAAGGTTTCCCATCTCGGCTCTCCAGCTCACTTTCCCTCTGCTCCTGTCACCAGGATGTCAGCACCCAAATTAGCGCAAGGCCCCAACCCAAGCAAGCATCAACTGGATTGTCGGCCCAGTGAATGACCCGCCCTCGGGACCTGCTGTTATAGCCTTTCCTCAGCTGTCACCTTCCTGTGGCCTTCCACTTTTCTTCGGCGTGAGGAGCTGCCAAAACAGCAGTCAGCTTCTCCCTGAGGAAGAAGAAGCGGTGTGCAAGGTCAGGTAAACACAGGGCCTAAGAAAGCTTTCCCCTCCCCCGCCCTACTTCTATTGTGTCTTATCCTCACTCCAAGCTAAGGACCTCTAAATCCAGCCACCGTACGAATCCTGGAATGGCAGGAAAATGCTCAGCCCAGAAACCACATCCTCTGCAGTACCACAGCCAGCACCAGTGAAGGACATGAAGTTAAATCGAAATGGAATTTGAATGACAAAGTGACATGATGTCCATCTCCCTAATGATGGGACAAGTTGGTCTTCCATCACTGGCAAGGCGAAACTGCCAGGCCCAGATCTGCATTTAAAAGCTATTTTGCATGATTTTAAGTCACCAGCTCCGCTCAATATCTAAAACAAAGAGAATGAATTATGGAACAGGACGAAGGGAGCTTGTTAATTTTCCCACTGATGCACTGTGAAATGAAAGCTTTATTCTAAGAATGGTATATCCTCAGGGCTCTCTCTGGAGAGACGCTGACAAATCCAAATGTCCCTACTGTTTCCTTTACCCCCTGCTTTATGGCTTTTCTCTACACATTTACAAAATATGTATATTTCATGGTATGTCTTTATCTATAGGATTCAGCGAGTTCAGGTCTGTGATTCTCTCTAGGGCTTCTTTGACAATAAAGAGTGCTCGGGTGATGTTATTGACACGCACACACACGCACACACACACACATTTGATTGTGTACAGCCTGTCTGTATATATTATAGAAACGTCCTTGCCGCTTGCTAGCTATTGTCCATATTAGTGAGCTATAACCCTTCTCCAATTGGAACCCAATGAAATAATCGTGATAATTTTGCCTTCGTGTATCACCTTTCATCAGGGAGGATGAAAGGGCTTTAGACTCTGGGTTCCTCTTTGATCCGGGGCTGCTATCTGGTGTACCAATCTCCACTGTGTATTCTGCCCTCACCCCGCAGATGGGCCTCACATTGACAGTAATTGAACCTCCATATGCAGAGCGCTAGCCTGGCCGGAGAGCCTCCTGTCAGCTGCCGGGAGGGGCAGGGCTGCTTCCAGAAGGGCTGTGGTTGCTATTCTACATTTGCAGCAGGGCAAGGATTATAAACAGGGGGAGGAAGGGAAGGAATTCTCAAGCTGCAGCTTTAGCTTTGAGACAGAGGTGCTTCGTGGCAGGTGGAAGAGTGTTCTAGGCAGTGATGAAACGGATATTCAGAAAGTAGGTGTTGCCTAAGGCTCTGCTCTTGGCTTCTCATCCACACCCAGGACTTAAGCTATTAGCTCTATGGGAAGGACTCCAAAACATATATCCCAGGCTCAGACTCTCCCTCGGGTCTAGCCAGGCATCTCCAGCTGTCTCCTGGGCATTTCCATCCACATATTTCGCTGGAACATCAAACTCGGCTTCTACCAGATATACTGTATGATTCCTTCTCCTTCACTCCCAAATAACTCCCTTCCCTGGCTTTCCTATGTGTGGTCGCTGGCGTCACAACCATGAGTAAGTCAAGATCTGTGTTCTCGTGGAGCTTGCATTTGCAAAGGGGTAGAGTGTAATAACCAGGCAATAAAGATAACAGGGGGCTATGGGCCAGGTGGTAATAGGTTAGGGGTGTAGACCTCATTGGACAGAGTGGCCAACACTGGCTTCTCTAGAGAGATGATGAGGGAGAAAACACTCCAGGTGGAGGGCAGAGCAAACACCGAGACCCCGATGCAGCAATGAGATCTGGCCGTCTGTGGAGCGGAAGAGGTAGATGCTGGGCTGCTGGAACATGAAAGAGGGCGAGGGGGAAGAGATGAGCCCAGAGAGGTGGGCAGGGACCGGGTGAGGTGAGGTTTGCCCATGCGGTGCGCAGTTTGGATTTTCATCCAAGTGCCACTCAAAGTCAGGGGGAGAGTTTTTAGCAGGGGCTGTGGGAGCTAATGCCTATTACTGGCAACTCTCCACTGTGCCTGTGAGTCACATTGACTGCTCCCTGTATACAACCCTCTCACTTTCCACACGGGCAGGGTCTAGCAGAGGGCAAGGGCAAGGTTTTGGTCATCCTCCAAGTCCCCGCATCTGTCCTCCACGGTCCCGGACAGAGTCTTCTGTGCTCAAGAACACTGACAGCCAAGGGGAAAACAAAGCCTCCCTTTTGTGATCACTGGGAAAGCACCAGATACCCCTAAGGCCATGAACATGGCTTAGGCTTGCAGACCAAAGCCTAGCTTTCTCATATTCTGAGAATCTAAATCCTGGCACCCATCTGCTCAGGCGTGCCTGTTGGGGGAGGGGCTGAGAGTTGGGTGGTCAGAAGGAGAGGGGTTGGTGAAGCCACCCTCAACCGCTGTGAGTTTTGGCTGCTAAAAGGGTCACAGCTGCTTTTCCAGAGGATTGCCCTTCGGGGTCACACACCTCCCGCACCAGGGGCAGCCGGCAGCCCATGACTGACGGGCATGGGGGTGCAAAAGGCCAGCCCCTTACTTCTGCTGAGACAAGCCTGTGGTACAATTCATGCTCCCGACTCCCCATGGGATCAGGCCAAGCCCAAGCAGTCTCCCGCTGAGACCCTGTCCTTGCTCTGTCCTCTTCTCCACCTGGATTCCCTCCCTCCTTCCCCTCCCCCTGAGAGCATTCCCTCAGCAAACCACGTGCACTCGATCCTCTCTTCAGGCTCTGCTTGTAGGGGAGATAACCTATGACAAATGGAGATAGAACCACACCTTATAAGGAGGCCTGACTCAAACCCGCTATGAAATTTTTCATTCATTTTTCTCTTTTGGATCCATTCTTTTATACAACAAATATGTTGAAGCATGTTTCCTACACTCTGGCACACTATGGGCACCATCCGTGCCATCAGAGAGCTTACTAACTGGGAGAAAGGCACTTACTAGTACCTGCGTGCATCCATTTGGGTACATGATGGCCGGGTGGTCTTCCTCGTTGTAATGGGATTGTTTGCTTCCAGGGCCATATTTCCCAGACAATGGAGGAGTGCGAGTGAGCCCAGGAAGGAGCATGGCCGCCGGAAACTTTCTTCTGCTTTGGGAGCTGCTGGGACAGAGATGGCATTTCTAATCTCACTGTCTCCCTTGAGCTGGATCCTGCCAGTGAACCCATGTAGTTAAAGGGTCGAGAACCCTGCAGGAGGCCCCTTGGTGGGGATTACACCTCCTTCTCCTAATTATTTTACTTTTTTTCTTTTCACCTTGCTATTTTTCAGCCTCTCTGGAGAGTCTCGGCTCATGGGGGATATGGCTGCCTCCTAGAAGAATCTGGCCAGGATTCTAACCACCAGCCCCACAAAATCCTAAAGGGCTTTGGACCAGCCTATGCTATTGTGAGCTCAGGGCCACTCTGCAGCTCTCATGACTGAAGGCGAAAGTCCCAGCCATCCTTGAGCTCTTACACAGAGGCGGGGTCCTGTCAAAGACTTCTTTCAGCCCAGAGACCTTGGCCACGTTGCTGGGAGGAGAATTCCTAGAGCTCCAGCTGGCACTAATCATCTTCCATGCCTCAGTTTCCCACCTGGAGAAGGAAGAGGCGAATGGCAGGCTGAGGCTTGTTCGAATCAGTCCAAGGGTGCAGCCTAAGGAAGATCCACCGGAATGGCAGCTAGACTCCAGAACCTTCTATTAGTGCTTGTTCATGGAGGGCATAAATCGGGGTCAGAGCCAGCATCATATGTGTGCATCTCTTGTAGTTACACAGCACTTCCCACTCGGAAGGTCCATGGGCTTGGTTTAATGCCCTACTCTTGCTGTCTCGAATTTCTTAATAATTCTCAAACAAAGATCTCTGCCTTTTCATCTTGTCTTGGGCCCCACAAATTATGTAGCCAGTCCTGATTGGGGTCCCACATCAAGAGTTGTTTGGGGTTGCCTGCCAAGAGGCAGAGGGGAAGGTAGAATTTTCCTGGGATATCTTTCACCCTGGGATGCTGGTGAATCCTACAGGTCCTGCAGCAGATTTTTCCAGTTAGGCAGTGTCTCAGGGAGGGTGTATTCACAGTACGAAGCCATCAGACTTCACAAAGGCCAACATGGTAGACAATTCTGGACCCCGCAGGGTAGTTGGCAGTGGAAGAACAGAGGAAAAGAGGGGCAGGAAAAAGTCCTGCTTGGCTGAGAGCAGAACCAGATCTGGACTCGCATATTTTGGCAGATGTTTGGAACTGCTTTTCTCAGGGAGCTTGTGTGGGCTCCGTGGAGGTTTCCTGCTGGTTTTTCACTGGGCGTTCCCTTTATCCAGACAGATGTCTTCTACTCCGGGAGTTGGTCAGGCTCTTTCCACAGCCCCCAGGGATCCAGCCTTCTCATCAACTCCCGGGGCCTCTGTAGAGATGAATGCAGGCAAACCCAACCCCACATCCCTCTTCTGTAGAGCACACCTGCATCTAGCTCCGTCCCTTCAACTTTGCAGTCATGGACCCCTTTGTCTCAGTCTACCATGCAGGAAGACACTGATCTCTCCTTCCGCACTTCTAATGCAGCTTCACTCGTCACAGCCTTCTGAGTTGTCTGATGGCAACCCCCTCCCTAAATCTGAGGCCAAAGTAGCACTCCGTACCATTTCCCCGAGGTGGAGTGAGAAATCCCTTGGCATAGCAATTATTTTCTCAATAAGTAAAATACGTAAATAGCGCACACCCTTTCAAAATTCTCTCTCCCTCTCCTCTCTCACTACTGCTTTTCTACATTTTGTGTACAAAGTATAGTTGAGTGGCTGAGAGAAGATTCAGGAGTCATGAAGCCAGTTCTTGACAATTTTCTTTGCAATTTTTACATGAAGGATCTGGCTTCGCAATTTCACACTATCGTGTCTCATTGTCTCAGCGGAAACTTCAATATTAACACCTTGTTACAGGTACAAAGCCCCGGATTAAGTGCCACAAATTGAATAACATATTATTTACCCAGCTCTGTCAAATTTATGAAGCATCTCACATAACTGGCCCCATTTGGTTCTCCTGACAGCCCTGTGGTAGACATTATTGTGCTCTCACTTTACAAATAAATCTTTTGAGGTTCTGTTGGCTGTGTGCTTGCCCCTGTAACTAAGCTCATAAATGAGATGGCCACAGTAGAGACACCCTCCCAGGTCTCCTCACTCCCAACTGCTTGTCCTACCTTGGTGTCTCTGCCAAGGAACCAAACATGGCTGCTGGTAACTATGACATAGATCAGCCTCTAGTTAGCCCTCTATGAGCTATGGAAGTAATCAGTATGAAAACACATTGCAAGCTATAAAACAAAGGACCAAGAGAATTTGTTACTATTTCTGTGGTTATTACTTTGAGCTCCTGGGTCATCTGGGTTGACTCTTCAAGGTGCCCAAGTTCACAGTCACCTGTGACAGTCATCCCACTGCTGGACTTTGGATAACCCTGAACACCGTCTACCCTTCTCTTTACCTTATGTGCCCTCATTGCTTTGGGTGTCTTGGGTGTCAGTTATACCCTCCCTGGCCCCAACTGAAGTTTACTTTTCCTGCTTCCCTCTTCTTCAGGCCTCTACTCATTCTCTCACTAAACTACCTTAACTTCACAAAGGTGAAAAGGTGATGCAAGCCCTCACATGCCATGTTGGTGACCAGTCATCATCCTTTCAGTGGCTGTTCAGAGACTGTATCTCCTGACCTGGCCAAGTCCCACCCTTGTCATTCAATCCCAAAGAGTGTCTGACATGGACATTCTGATAAGGTGGGCAAGGAGACAGAAGCATGGGATCAAGGCTGGGTGAAATGGTTGTGGGGCAAGATCTTACATCTTCGGAATTTTATACCAGGTGAGCATCTACACAAAAGACCACACTGGTCTTGAGCAGGAGCAGCTTTGCCCTTGCCGAGGACATTGTGAATAATCTAGAAAAGTTACCAAAGGGAAGAGGAACTCAAGTTAAGGGAATATTGGCTAAGGACATTAGTACATGCTGTATTTTGTACATGCTAAGCACTTTTGTGCATTATTTTTTTAAAGATTTCTTTATTTTGAGAGAGAGAGAATAAGTGGGAGGAGCAGAGGGAGGGGGAGAGAGAATCTCAAGTCGTCTCCAAGTTGATCACAGAGTCAAGGTGAGGCTCCATCTCCTGACCCTGAGATCACGACATGAGCCAAAACCAAGAGTCAGACGCTTAAATGAATGCGCTACTCAGGCACCCCTGTGCATTATTTTTTATACTAACAATAAGTTCATAGGTCTATGAACTCATGAATAATTATCCTCATTCAACAAATCAGGAAACAATGCTGTAGGAAGATTAAGTAACTAACCCAAGTTCACATATAAATGGTAGACCTAGGATTCCAACCCAGATCTTTCTGAGTTTGAAGATCATGCTATTAATCATGATGTTGTGTGTGATCTGACCCATTGGGGACTGTGGAGAGGAATATTGCAGATGTATCAACGTGTGTAAAACCATAAGAAAGAATAGAGCACATTTGTTCCAAAGTTCTGCCTGTAAATATGCCATGAAAACTTGCATGATTCTTCTAGATTCTTTTCCTTTTTTTAAAAAAAATTATTTCTTTATTTGAAAGAGAGAGAGTATTTGGTGAGGAGGGGCAGAGGGAGAGGAAGAGAGAACCTCAAGCAGACTCCCCGCTGAGCATGGAGCCCAACATGGGGCTTGATCCCAAGACCCCAGATCATGACCTGAGCCAAAATCACAAGTTGGATGCTTAACCAGCTGAGCCATGCAGGTGCCCCCTCTAGATTCTTTTCTTCCAGAGTGTGCCAAGCAGTCTGCCTTGGATCATAAAGTAAATAACGGCTCTTCACGGGAAGTTTCACAAGCTAAACATCTTTACAAGAACTCTGGGTGTGTTACAGAAACACAGTTCTCCAAAAACATCTATACCTTTAAAATTTCGTTCAGAGGGGCAGTCATGAGGCCTGCTCTCCCCATGACCAAATCCACCACATTAAAGCAAATGAAAACCTAACTCAGATGATTCATATGAATTAGTCTTTCTATAACCTTCTACATTATAAAGTGCTTTGCCCTGCTGTTGTTTGTGTTTCAGCCAGCCAAACCACCAAGAAGAAAGATCTCTCCAGGCTTCGATTGAATTAAATAGTCCTTTTTTTTTTTTTTTTGCCATTGCTAAAGTTTTCATACGAAATTAAAACAAGAGAGCCTACCCCTCCCAACTAACATCTAGGTAAGAAAATAATTGGTTGGCATTTGTTCTCCTCTCTGTAGAATAAAGCACTGTGCCCTCCCATTTGGTTGCAAGGTGGCATGTTTGAGAGCTTTGTCCCAAAATAAAAGGTAACCAAAAGAATAGATCTTTAGCTTGACCCAGCAGCAGACCCTGAGACAAGAATTTGAATACAAATGATTTATTTAGGAGAGGATCCCAGGAAACGTGGGTAGGGGAGTGAAGAATTGAAATGGAAGGGAAGATGATAAAAGGTCCATTATCAAACAAGTTACACTTTAGGAAGCTAGAGGTTAATCCTGCTTGGGTTCTCTGGGAGTCAATAAAGAGCAATGTGCCTCTGGCTGGAGGAGTGAGGAACTGGGGTATTTACACACCATCTCCCATTGCATACTATTTAAGAGCTGCTAAATAAGGAAATCCCCAATGATTCTAGCTTCAGGCAAATTGTCCCCAGGTATTAGCCCTGAGAAGAAGGGCCAACATCCATGGAAATGGTAAATGCCAAAGCAGGCTGTACCTTGGGGGGGAGCAGTAAGGAAGAAGAGAAAAGAGCAGAGGGAAAGTTGACTCATTCATTAGGCACAACATCTGGGACCCATGAAAATATTCTAATTATAGTTTCTTTTAATATCAGAAGAAAGAAAAGACATTAATAATAATGAACATATAATAATCAATCCAGCCTGGATTATATTTGTCTTTATACCAGCACAGTCATAAACATAATTTTTAAACATTTTTAATGAAAGAAGGGACCCATAAAGACCCATAAAAGTCATACTGAATCCCTGAGGAAGAACTTCAGTTATTTATTTATTTATTTTTGATTATTGGCATATTCTCCCATTTCAGATGGCTCACACTAGTCCAAACCATTCCACTCCTTCTGTTTTCATTTCTACCCTCTTTTCCTTTTTTCCCTTCTGCTTCCATGCTCTGGTGTCTCTCCTGCCATATTTCTCTTTCTGTATCAGTAGTAGATATGTATTATTTTTATCTGCCCAGCAGCATCCAGTCCAAAATCTTCTGATAAAAACCTCTGAATTTGTTTTTTTTTAAGATGTTTCCTTTTTTTTAAATTTTATTTATTTATTTATTTTTAATTAAGACATAATGTATTATTTGCCCCAGGGTACATGTCCGTGAGTCCTCAGGCTTACACATTTCACAGCACATACCATAGCATATACCCTCCCCAATGTCTATAACCCAACCACTCTATCCCTACCCGCCCCTACCCCCCAGCCACCCTCAGTTAGTTTCGTGAGTTTAGGAGTCTCTTATGGTCTGAATTTGTTTTTGAGAAGTCAATCTGCCCTACATACCCCTGACCAAGAGGTAGGCACCTGACATAAATCAGAGGGTCACTCTTTGAAATTTGAGTTCTGAAAAGAATAATATAAAAACTACATTACTTCCTACTCCCTAGATCCCTGGAGAGCCCTAGCTCCTGTCCTCTTTGAAACCTGGTTCTTCAGCTATACCTGCCATTCTACAATGTTTGGGTATATGTGTAATGTATATGAGATGCACAAATATATATATATATATATATATATATATATATATGTATATTCACATATATATACATATATATATATACACATATATATTCACATATATATATATACATATATATATAGGAAAAGTATACCATGTTCATAGATTAGAACACTCAATATGTAAAAGCCATCCATTCTTGTTGAATTGATACCCCAAACAAAATATGAATAGTTTTTTTCTTTCTCTAAAAATTAATGTTCTTTCTAGAATTTCTACTGAAGTGCAAAGAACAAAGAACAACCAAGACACCTTTTAAGACGTAACATAAAGCATGATGATTTGCTCTACCAGACAACAAGAATTACTAGTATAAAGCTCCAGTAACTGAGATATAGTTAACTAAGGTGAAAATCTAGACAAATATACGAATGATATGGAAGAGAGCCAAGAAACACATCTATATGTGTAGAGATACTTGATTTATGACAAAAGTGGCATTGCAGAAAATTTGAATAAATGGTGCTGGGACAATGAGATAGCAATATATAGATACTGAACCTCTACTTCATACTATACACAAAAAATCAATTCTGAGTGGTTTTTAAATCTAAATATGAAAGGCAAAACAGCAAATTTTTTAAAAGATAATATATGAAAATATCTTCATTATCTTGGAGGAAGGAAATAATACAGAAACACATAGTAATTAGTGAAATAGAAACTTATAAGATAGCAGGCCTTTTGTTAAGTGTTCTTATAAAAAAAAAAAAAGGAAGGAGGAAATCTTTAGAGGTAATGGTTCAGTTTATGGCAGTGTTTATGGTGACAATTTGATGGGTACATACTAATCTTCATACTCAAGTTTCAAAACTCCAAATCAGGTTGTGGGAAAGTCTTTGCCTCCCTGGCTCCCTGACCAACCCCCTCTCTTGTGAACTTTGCACATTCCTTGGGTTAAACAAGACATAAGAAACACTGATAGGACATTTAAAAAGATTACTAAACTGGACTCAAAATTAAGAACTTTTGTTCATAAAAATCACATTTAAGAGCATGAAATTACCTTTAAGCATGAAAACACAAGCCACTGAGGGGGAGAAAATATTTGGAAGACATATAACTGACAGATGACTTGTATGTTGAATATAAAGATTACAAATCAATAAGAAAAAAAAGCATACAACCCAATGAAAAAAGTAGACAAGGGTCTTGAACAGATCACTTAGAGAAGAGGATGTCCAAATGGCCGTAAATATATGAAAAGCTGATTAATTTCATTGTACTGAGGGCAGTGTAAATTGCAGCCACAGTGAGATACCAATGAATGTCTCTGATGAGGGAGACCAAGGGCCTTTAAGGTTAAGAGGAAATTTGCTTTTTATTATGTATCCTTTTGCATTGAGTTTATGTCTTCTTTGTATTTCTTGAAATTAAAAGAAGGAAATAAAATTACTTTTAAATTAGAGAAGGAAAACAATAAAGCAAAGAACGGAAGTGACAAAGCAGACCCTATGTTTTTGCTGTGGATCGGTGACAGGCATTAGCTGATTGATGTTCCTGAGCTCTGACTGCTACACACAGATAAAGTAATGGCTGAGAAATCAATTGATGGAGCAGTCCAACAGGTAATTCAGGCTCCCAGACCACTTTTCTTTTCTAATAGAAGACTGATTTAGTAAGGAAATCTGGTTTTCTGTAGCTCCCAAAGGGACATATTGGGCTGGGATGATATCTCACTGACTTGAAATAAAACTCCTTTAAAATAGATCTATGTTTTAGCAGAAATACTAATTTTTCTATCTTGATGGTCCATTCATTCACCTACTATTGACTGTGCCTACCACGTGCCAGGCATTTTTCTAGATAATGAGAATATAAAAGTGAATGAAGTAGATGCATTCTCTGCCCTCCTGAAGCTAAAATCCTAGAGAAACAGAAAATAAAAAAATATGCAGAACGAGGCCAGAAATAATATATGCTGTGAAGAAAAGTAGAGTTAGAAAAGTTGAGGGTGATATTATTTCAAATAGGGTGGCCATGGAAAGCTTCTCTTAGGAGGCGATATTTCAGCAGACAGTGGAATGGAATGGGAGAGGGCGTCACACATCCTAAGCAAAGGAAAGAGCAAGTGCAAGAAGCCTGGGGTGGTCTGCGAATAAAGGGACTCTACTTGGGTTATTGTTGTTTCATGGGATTGGATGTTATTTTCCTGTGCTGTTTCCTTTAAGAAGGTAAAGTTACAAGTGGGTTTAATGTCTGTGGTTTGTCTGGATGCACTCCTCCAGACAAGCCTATGCGTGCTAGGCCAGAAGCAGGTGTTGTCAGCAACTGGCTATGAAAGAACAGATTGTCTCCCTTGGTGGCGTGGCCATGCTACTCATACCCCAGAACGGCTGGCTAATGAAGTGTTTTCCTCTGGTATAAAATGAATGTGGGGCGCCTGGGTGGCTCAGTGGTTGGGCGTCTGCCTTCAGCTCAGGTCATGATCCCAGGGTTCTGGGATCGAGCCCCACATCGGGCTTCCGGCTCAGCGAGGAGCCTGCTTCTCCCTCTCCTACTCCCCCTGCTTGTGTTCCCTCTCTCGCTGTGTTTCTCTCTGTCAAATAAATAAGATCTTTAAATAAATAAATAAATAGATAGATAGATAGATAAATAAATAAATAAAATGAATGTCTGGGGATTTTCAGACTAAGTCCGTAAACAAAGAGGGCATCGCTAGCCACTATCACAAGCTGGAGGTCTTGAGCTCCCTCCCCTCTCCTCTCTGGGCGTTCAAAGGGCACATCCTGAGCCTCCTGGCCCCATCCAGGACCCCTTGCTTGCTCTTATTTCCACAGTCTTCCTTTGGATTCTGACCTACACTCTTGTTTCTTTGCACAAAAGCCCTATTTTCCTTTCTTTCACAATTAACTTGGGCTCATTAAAACCCAGAGCTCAAACATTTAGCAACCCGAAAACTGGTTCCCCTTTCCTTGAGGGCAGGGCAAGCTTGCCCTTCAAACTCTGCCAGCTAGTGAGGAGACAATCACATTCTGTCCTTGTAGGTGGGAAGTGCCCTCCTCTCCCAAAGTGGATGGTGTCCCACTAATGGGACAAAGGAAAGGGAGGAAGAACAGTTGTCAACAAGTAAAACCAGGTTGAATGGTCAGTTCCTGATACATTTTCTGCTGCCAGTAATCTGTTTGTGCATCCCAGTGTCCCTAGGACTGACTTCCTTTCATTAGGCAGACACACCACCTACAACTGTGGGAGGGACTCTCTTCTCTGGGTGTATGCATTAGCCTGGCTCCTGGGCGAATTGCTCACCTCCTTTGTGCTTTGTTTCCAAGGGTGTGATTTCCTCACTGTTTTGTGTTTTATCCACCTCTGGGCCATCCTGTGTGTGCTGGGAGGCTCAAACAACGTCATGCAGGTATAAAATGAAGTTGCGGGGAAGTCTTTGCCTCCCTGGCTCCCTGACCCACCTCCTCTGTAGCCGTGTCCATCTTCTTCCAGCTCATACTTGACTTTCCTGCTACAATCCCTGGGGAGCCCATCATCAGACTCACCTTCTAAGAAAATGCTCCTCAACTCCTCTCCCACGAAATGAGCCACCTATACTTGACCTTTGCGTGTTGAACTTTGAACGGTTGAACTTTGGGACAGTTTTCCCATCATCTCCCTTAGGAGAAAATAACCAGGTTATTTCTAATTTGAGCCACCTTGGTGTGCCCTCCTCCACTTTTTCCCCATATTCACTGAAGGCTAAGTCTTACAACAGAGATACTTTTCAGTAATGACCATTCCATTCCTTAGCATGCTGTCCTCCATTCCGTACCTCAGTTGGTCCCCTTCTTGCAGCTTCTGGCGCCCTATTGTGGCACCGTAATTTGGTCAGGTCCCTGCTGTGCTGGGCTAACTGGTACCCTTCCTGTAACTTGGCTCTTAGGCTCCTGATCCAGTGGCTCGCTTCCTTTGCTTATCCTGAAGCAAAGATGGTTGGTAACGTGGCATCTTTCCTACGGGATTAGACATGTTGTAAAAGCACCACACATCTAGTATCTATTGCTGCTTCTGCTCAGGGGTAAGTGTTCCTGCCTGTGTACAGAGTGAGAGGAGGGTGGGGCAGGCAATGGAAAGGATGACTCTCCATCCTGAAAGCAGAAGAATACCTACTGTCCAATGATGTTCCTAATCCACTACGACCATGGCAATGGGGCTCAACATAGAGAATTCATCCAAACCCTTAAGGATCTGGTAAGACTCAGACTTCAGGGAACCACTGAAGACATACTGAGACATAGAGACTAAGTAACATGCCCAAATTTTACACTGAGCTAAACTCTGTATTATACTGTTTCCATTGAATTCTTTGACATATTTATTTTATATTCTGAATTTGGTATATCCTTTTATCATCTGAAGTCCCTAGGAGTCTAAATCTCCTGTTGGTTGATTCTCCTGATTCTGGCTCATGGCATTTTTGTTTCAGCATGTGTTTTATAATTTGAAATTGTAAGCTCATGTTGGGTGGGCTCTATGTGTGGGTAGACAGGTTGATTGGGAGGAATCTCTCCCAAAGGGTTTTAGTTTTGCTTCTTTCCAGATGCCCCAAAGATGTTGCCTACCCAGGACCACTTTTTATTAATTTCTAGGTTTGGAGTATCCTGGGATAAGTTTGAATGTGAAACCCATATGACACCAAGGACCTGGACTGCAAATGTCCAAAAAATCATCTTTTTCCATTCAGAGAAAGATTGAAAGAGATTCAAACTTGTCAGTCACTTTTCTTTGATAGTGAATAGGCTTTTCTTAGTTCGTTATTTGTATCAGGGTTCTCCAGAGAAACAGAACCACAAGGGTGTGTGTGTGTATGTGTGTGTGTGTGTGTGTGTGTGTGTGTGTGTGTGTGTGTGTGTGTATGAGAGAAAGAGAGAGATAGATTTTAAGGAATTGGCTCATGTGATTGTTGAGACTTGGTAAGTCCCAAATCTGCAGGGTAGGCCAGCATGCTGAAGACCCAGGGAAGAGCTGCAGTTTGAGTCCAAAGGTGGTCTGCTGGCAGAATTCTTTCTTGCTTGAGGAGGTAAATCTTTGTTCTTAAATTAAGGTCTTCAACTGATCAGATGAGGCCCACCCAGATTGTGGAAGAAAATCTGCTTGCTACTCAATCACCACTGATCTAATAGTTAATCTCATCCAAAAACACACATTCAGAGAAACATCCAGAATAATATTTAACCAATTATCTGGGCACCGTGGCCCAGCCAAGTTGACATAAAATTAACTAGCAAGTTATTTAATAAGAATGGGGCATTTGAGTATCCTCGTTTTGTGCAAGGGTCTCAGTTCCCACTTTCTGCCTCTGTCTCTTACCCCGCATGGAATTAGTCTATTTTTAGGCCCAGGTTTCTGAGTTGCATTTAGGATGACCTAATTCTCAAAACCCGAATTTTCATTTGGAAGCCTATTATTGCTCTCATTAAATTACTCTTCTCACCTGATGTTCTTGAGAAAACCAGCTCTTTAATGATGTGTAGGGACTGTGGTAGTATATTCCCTTGGCTCACAGATCTCAGACCGAGTGATTTGGTAATGGATTTTAGCACTTGCAATTCACACAGTCTTTACTTGATATATTAAAGGAAATTCAAGTTAAAATGTTGTCAGCTTGGAGAGCAATTATGATCTGAGCCCGTTGATTTAGGCATCATGTGAGCTCTGGCTTTATAAAAACCTAGCCAGAGATTATTCTAGAACCTACTGCAGAGTATGAATATCATTGTCATTGAAAAGAACTCAATGGATAAATCTTGTAGTTGTATTTATACTAATGGCGACAATAGAGCTAACATTTATGAAGCACTTACTACATATGCCAGGCACTGTGCTTAGTATTTTACATGCAATTTCCTTTGAAACCCATGGAGCCAGGACCTGCAAGAAGTAGATACTGTTGTTTCTATTTTATAAATGGAAAACAACCAAAGCTTGGAGAGTTTGCCTTAATAGCTAGGTTTGTATTGCAATAATGTTGTATAATGAACAATCCCAAAATCTCAGTGGATGTCAGCGATTAGCGTTTATCTGTTATTCATGAGTCTGTAGGTCAGCTGCACCTCAGGTAGGCTCAGTTGCAGGCTCCAGGCTTCAAGTTGACTATTCTGTTATCTCAGGGCCCCACACGCAGCCCCAACAGCTTTTATGGTGATGGGTAGAGACTCCAAGATGGAGAAAAAAATGGTGTATGATGCCTTTTAAGGCCTCAGCTCCAAATTGGCACCCTGTCCCCTCTGCTCACATTTTATTGTCCAGGGCAAATCCCACATCTAAGCTCAGAGTCAATGGGAAGGGGAAGTAAGCTGCACAACATGCAGAACAGGAATAGAAGGATCATAGACAAATAGTACTACCTACCAGGTCAGTCATTAAATGACTATCACATAGTCCTCTCTCAGGAGTTTTTAAAAGAAAGAATGAACATATTTATTGATCCTCCTAGTGTTGTAGGGCACATCAATCAGGTTAAGGCATTCACCTACACTCATCAACACATTCCCCAGGGCCCAGTCCATTGTAGATGCTCAGTAAATATGTGTTGCGTGAATGAATAAGACAACCAAGTAAGAAATCCATGAGGCTCATGTAAAATGTTCAATGTCCCTAAAGGACCTTTGAGAACTTGGCACAAACATTCTCATCTCTGGATGCAAGTCACCACCTCGGAGAGCCTACAGCAAGACACCTGCTGAGTCATGCAAAACTATCCCCGGGGCCCGGAAAATAATGTGGTCTCCTGGGCACTGCCTTACAGTGAGGACATAGGACAATAGGGATCTATATATATCTCCATATATAGGAAGGCAGTTCAGCTGAAAGGTGAGACATGAATTGCTTTGAGCTGATGTAAAAGGGGCTTGAAACTCAAACATGGTGATTAATTCATTCACTTCTAGTCATACAACCTACACATGAAAGGATAAAAATAATGAACATGACGGCTTAGTGTGGGGAGTGGGAAGTGATGATAGAGTGAATAATGACACAGGACTCATTCACAGAGCATGTCTTAAAGCAACGAGTGGGGAAGGGGACACTTCTTCCACCAGCACGAAGGTTAAATAGAGGATGTCCCCTTCCCACTGAAGACTGGGACATTTATCAATCCATTTGTCTATAATAATGCAGAGGCCGGGTGGCATTCCTGAGCTCTTTGAAGTCCTATTTAGAAAATTAGAGGTGAGGGGCACCTGGATGGCTTAGTCAATTGAGCATCCAACTCTTGATTTCAACTCAGGTCTTAATCACAGGGTCATGAGTTCAAGCCCGATGTTGGACTCCATGCTGGGCATGAAGCCTACTTAAAAAAAAAATTAGAAGTGAGACCCCACTCTAACATTTGCACTGATAAGTACAGCACCAAATGAGATCAAAGACAGCAAGAAATGTGGGTACAGAGTCAATAAAGATACCTACTGAAAATTCTGGAGTAAGAAGTTTGACAAAGAGACTATAGAATTCTCTACAGTTAGTATACCAAAAATCAGGCTATAGGAAATGACCAGCCCAGGATCAAACAACTCAGACCACAAAGAAGGATCCGAAACTTATATATGTATAAGAAGGGAGGAGAAGAGAAATAGTCCAGAGGCTTTTCTATTCTTTGTCTGCTGATGGCTTCCCTAGTGGCTTTCGGGGGACAGATGGGGAGTTGACACATAATTCACCACAGGTGAATATGTGTGTTACTTGTACTTTCACCCTATATTATACTGGTCATTTGCCTGTTTGGCCTTAGATCTAGTCTCTGTCCTTCTTCTGTTCTGCTCTATGTGGCATCAACCCCTGAAAACTACATTTCTTAGGTTTCCTTGTCCACTAGCTTCCTGTTAGGTTCAGCAATGGGAAGACCCCGATGGGAACCTAAGAGCACGTATGACCATAGCTCTCAATGGTTCTAGCTCCCACTGGGCAGCTTCTCCCATGCTTCCAATGCCAAGATTCAGCTCCACCTAGGCAGCCCTGGCTCCTACATTCTGGTGACACCTTCTCTGCCCTTGTCCCTCTAGCCCTAAGAGTGGTCATATCTATCTGATCTTCCATTTTTGTACCTCTATCTCTTTCTCAGCTCTTCCGAAACCTCGGTAACTAGGTTCCCTTTTAAAATTCCCTCGATTGAACTACTTGGCATGGGTTCTGTTTTCTGGACTTCCATGGTTATGGTTATATTTCTTAGAGCCAAACTGCGCTTGCAGAGGGAGGCGCGAGGTGAGTTATAGAGAAAGGCACAACCCTCGAGAGCCTGGAAGGAAGCATCTCACCATCCAGTCCAGTTGTAGGGTTATGCCGGCTATTCCCACAGAGTATGGTGCTTGGTGCTGATGGAAAGCTGTTCACTCTCTGTCCAAGTTAAGGCAGCAATTCATGGCTGACCAGTGTGTGCTGTTGCCCAGAGCAAGGCAGGGTCCTATAAACACTTCTGGCTGACAACTCCAGCCCAAAGCTCTAGGCCTTTGGGTGCTGGGCTGAAGAAACCACAGCTCTCACGGGGCTTTAACTCTCTGAGCTGCTAGTTTCCACCTCTGCAAATTAGGGAACCATGACTGAGTTCATAGGTGGGGCGTCTACGTGAAAAGCTGCATATACCACACGCCTACATGATATTTAGCTCATGATCGGTACTCAATTAGTCTCTAGCCTCACCTACTTCTATCACATTTTCTCCCACAGGAAGCACTACTTCTCCTGGGAGTAAACGGCAAGAGTCTGTGCCAGGTAAGCCTCCCCACGAGCCCCTGGGCAACCCCAGCACCAACTGTATTTTCTTAGCACCCGCCTGATGTGCATGGTCTTATCATGTACTAACAAGCAGTGCTTTCATCTGTTGCTTACCCCTTGCTTATGTGTGTGCTCTCTCCCTACCCTGTGGCATTATGCCATTCACCCATGGACGGCTACCCTTGCCCGTGCCCAATTTGACGCCTGAATGTTAGAGCCCATTCCTGGGTTCAACTAAACCAGCCCATCTTAACGTCTTGAGCTGGGACAATAGTCAACATTCCCATTATTCTCCCAATGAAAGAAAAGAATTTGTACCCTGGTCTAAATTCGTGCGAATTCGTGCAAATTTCAGACTAAGCTGGCTGAATGCAGATTTCAAAATCTTTCATCTTTTATCTCAAGTCCAACACTCAAAGTCCAGGTGGAAAGTTCGCCTGACATGGTTTGCTTTTCATGACAGAAGGATGTCTTGGAGATATTTGCCTGTTGGAGGGAAATGCTCTGAGATCCCAAGAGTTAAACGCTGCCAGCATAGCCAGTCCTCCACTCCTATGTAGCCTCCTCCTCTGCCCTTGGACAGTTGATTATATGGAAAGTAGGGGAAGAGAGGAAGATAATACGGTCACCTTTTTGAAATCAGCCTTATTTTGGCTATGAGAACCAAAGACTATGAACATCAGAGCAAGTCATATTCCAAGTCTTCAATGAGCCATGTCCTTTGAACATGAAAGCCCCAACTTAGGCTCCCCAGGGCATGGAATCACTTAAGCGATGGTCAATAGGCCCAGGTCCAGCTGTGAATAAAGGCAGAGATTTCAAGGCTCAAATCTTTATGAGAATGGAACATTGCCTGTACCATATATTTCCAAAAATACACTGAAGACTGAAAGTGGGAGGAGACCCAGAGGCTTTGGTTTTCCTCCAGATACCATCCAGGGTTGTGTCGAGAGAGCTCTGGCCTCCCATCCTTGTTGTCTACAGTAGGATTAACTGGACAACATCAGTCTAATAAAAAAGGACCCCAGCCCTTAGATCTTTTTGCCACTATTTCTCAATTTTTTTAAAAAGTGTTTTGGAAACAAATGTTTTAGAAGCCTTTATGCATCTACTCAACTGCCTTTGGTTTCCTTTCCTTTCCCTCTGGATGAAATAGGTTCCAGGTACCATTTACAGAAGAACAAGACCTGTCTGTCTTCTCACTCCTGCAGTCTTTCCAACATAACTGGAGCTACCATTATCAACTCTAGACAATCCTTTCTGGGTCCTAAGATAGTGGGATGCTAGGCCAGGCATTCTGTTCTGTCCACACGAGACTTGTGCTGGTCTTCTATCCATTCCTTGTACCAGGGCATTTCCCCTTGGGTTTTTTTGTTTTGTGTTGCTTTGTTTTTGTTTTTTGGAACCAGGCTGGTATTTTACACTCCACTTCTAGCAGTTTGACTTTGGCTTTCTTTCTCCTACCTGCCTCGGCTCCTGCAGGGACCATCTCGTTCTTACCCACCATGGGCCACCTTTCTGACATCATTCTGCCTTCCCAAATTTCCCCTGTTTGGCCTCCTGCCAACATAGCTGCTATTCTTTCACCCTCTGCCCAGTCACTGTCCTTTTACCTCCTGTCCAGGCTCTGTGTTGCATCCTTAGGGGGCCTTGTGATATATTTCTAGTTCCTACGATATCTCAACAGTCTCCCCTGAGATCTGGTTAGGTAAGAGGCTCTGACTGAGCCTTGATGAATCCACACATCTTGGTATTCTGGATTAAGAACTGCAAATGTGGGCCTGGAACGTTGGCCACTTTTTGATGAAGTTACTGTCCTGGGTTTACTGGATATACAATGGTTATAGAGGACCTGACAACACCTTTCATCTTCAGGGTCCACTCTGTCCAAATCTTTTCCTCTTACTTTCCTTCTCTGTGAAATAAGAGTTGAAGAAAGAGACTCCCTAACTCCCTTCCAACTTCAAATGCTTTGACTCCTGTACACTTTTGTCTGAGGCAGTTCTGCTTTGAGCGAGGCGTGAGCTCCTTGTGAAACCCATCAGTTTTGGGGTACACAGAGCTGACACCTTATACTTGATCTTCATCTAAAACTTGGTCACTTCACCATCATCTTTTCCCAAGGCCATTTTATTTTGCGTTGATTTGTTTAGAGTCTCATCAAATCAATTCAACAAATGCCTATTACATGTTGGCACAAAGGAAGAAGGACTTTGAGAATGAGAGGAGAAACTGACACACATGTATTTTCCTCCTTAAAGGAGACGAAACCACCGAATCTGCCAGAACCACCCCAAAGCAGCCAGAGCTCCCAGATGCCCCTATGGCTGGTCTGCGTGTCATAATCCCAGGGCTGGTAATTTTATGAATCTCCCTAGGTGTGCATTTCCTCTCCTTACAGATGCACAGAATAAAATCAACCTGGACCTTGGGAAAGATCTTAAGACCAAGGTCCTCAGATGAGTAACTCAGAGCTGAACTCAGTCAAGAAATCCACCTTGTTTGAGCCCTAAAATAACTGTACAACAAATATATATGTTCTTATTCCCATTTTTCAGATGAGAACACTGAGGCTCAGAAGGATTGCATGATTTGACCAAGTTTCTTTCCTGATCTTTGATCTGTCCCCTCTCTTTCATACATAATCTTTTTTATTTGAGAACATGTGCCTGCTCAGCCATAGCTTGAGACTTGCCTTGCAGTGATGACCAAAGAGCCTCTTCACACAGTTTCACAGTTCATTTTCAGGCAGCTATGGAGAGGAAAATGAACACGATCTTATGGCTCTGGGTAGAGTAGCAAGCAAGATATGGTATTATATCTGGTCATGGAGCCTGGAGCCCAAGATCCAATCCTCCCGGTGGTATGACAGATGACTTCATAGCTCCAAAAATATTTTCACTCAGTTTCTCATAAGCTGCAGTTGTCTAAATCCTGCAGAAGCCTTTATGAGGTGGGGAGAGGGGTAGTAACAATGGGGCTTATTGCTACTTTGCTTTAAACAGAATTACAAAATGAGACTGTTAATTCATCTGCTTTGCCAGAAGCTCTACCAGCACATGTGGGTGGATTAATAAGGTTTATTAAGGGGACCAGCCACATATCTAATTACTAAGGCAGCCCTACATGCGTGTTTCTAACCAGAAGGTCCTGTGTCTTGGGGGTGGGGGGAGCAAAGTCCACAGGCACTCACAGACCCACCCATGCCCTGCTCCTCCAGGAGGACCCCGAGGAGAGCTTCCCACATGTACATGACAAGGCTGAGCCTTTAAGAGCTGGAGGGACGGAATGGTCCTCCCCGACATGGCAGTCAGCTGACCGGAAGAGACTCCATAGTCTTAGCATGTCAGAGGAAGGAGGCTCCCTTCCCTGCTGCAGAACTCCAGTCACAGTGAGAGCAAATCAGAGGCCAGAATGGGGCACGGCCAGGGGCAGGGGTGGGCACGGCCATGAGTGGCTGGCTGGTCATGCCTTCTCTCCCAAGGCAAGCCCACCGAGCAGCACAGACTTCCAGAGCCTCAGCACCTGCTGTGGGTCTGAGGAAGGGGGGGCATTCCAAAGACACCTGTGCCCCTTCTGTGCTGGGGAGGCAGGCAGGGGAAAAGGAATGCAGGAAGAGACAGGGCAGACTGCATCGAACACAGAGAACACTCAGCCGGTCTGTACAGCTTCTATTCTGAGAAAGAGACCGCTATCCAGGCTGACTCTTAGGTAACCAGGAAACCCAAGGGAAACTAGGACAGGGTTTGGCTTGCCGATAGAGGCAGCATAGTGTGAGGCCTGTCAGGCGTGAGTATGTGTGCGTGCGTGAGGGTGCATGCACCGGCGTGTGTGTGTGTGCGTGTGCACACGCTCGTGTGTGTATGTGTGCACCTTCACAAAGGCAGACAGACTATCCCAGGATGCAGGGATGGAAACCACAGGGGACTGCCCAGGGCCATGAGTCTTTGCTGGAATCTTTGCTGCTATAGTTAGAAAGGGCCATAATGTGTGCGAGGAACTTTTGCAAGTTGTTTTTAAGATTTCCTTAGAAACCACTACAGCCACTGGTAGTCTCTGCTAAAGCAGTTTTATAGAGAGGCTGCAAGAGGCCGCGAGACCTTGCTGCTAGGGTGGGGCGGCTGCTGTCCACCGTCGCCCTCAGCAGGCCCCCTTCTCCTCCACCTGCTAACCTGGTTACGTGAGGAGGCTGCACCAGGAGATTTTTCGCTCGTGTTTTGCTTCCCTGAATAGGTTCATATTCCAATTAGTTCTCATTGACTTTTCTTGCAAACATGTTGCTGCTTCTCTGATGTTTTTGTCCCCAGGTTGACTTTTGGCTTTCGCAAAATTAGCATATGGAAAAATAAAAGCCAAAAACTGGAAACCCCCTTACCTCCAACATTAGGAATCTCAGCGTTGTGCATAAAAGGCCAGGTCTTTGGTAATAATTAGATCAGAAAGACTGCACACTTAGGAGATGGACAGTCTTGCAGTCAAATCCTGTCTTTGCTATTTACTTCCAGGTTACTTTGGGCAAGTTCCTCAACCTCTCCGGATCTCAGTTTCCTCATCTGTAGAGCAGAGATGATTATGCCGTCCTTCGTAGGTTGCCTGAGGATTAAATCAGTCCGTTATGTACAATAAGCAGCGCATGCTAACTGTTCAACAAGGGCTACTTCCTACCCCAGCTGTCCCCTTGTCCTCTCTGTCCCTGTCAGCAGCTGTCATTCCCAGACACAGTTCACATGGCCACAATCCATCTTCATGGAAAGCCTGACATGGGAGTTTCTTCTAGGGAAACATGAAGGGAAGGGTGGTCAGGAGATAGGAGCATCTGTTAATCCAAGCATTTTAACAGATTACTTTTGAACAGAGGACATCCCTATCATATACCGTGTGGGGCTTTTCTCTCCGTGGAGAAGCAATGAGGTTTTGGAATCAGGCAGGCCTGGACCATGTGCCAGCTCAGCCATGTCACAGCTAGCCGTGGGACATCGGGCAGATCACGTAGCTTTCAAAGTCTCCATTTCCTCATCTGTGAATTGCGGCGGGATTGGGGCTGGCCTCACCAAGTTGGTTGTTATGTTTATTGACTGAAATAATAGTTATGAAGCATAGTTCCAGTCACTGGCTACTATACAGCACACCATCCCCAAACTTAGTGACTTGCAGTGACAGTTTGTGATGTCACAACCCTGCCATCTAGTCTGTGCTCAGTGGGTGGTTCTTCTGCTCCACATGGTGTCCCTTGGGCTGGAACATCCAAGATGGCTTCCTGGCACCACGCCTTGCGCCTCACTTGGGATGGTGGGAACAGCGGGGGGCCATCCCAGCCGCGCTCTCTCTCTCTGTCTCTCTGTGACCTCTCTGTGTAGAAACTTGGGCTACCTCACAGCTCGGTAGTCTAGAGTAGTTGCACTTCTTATTTAGCAGTGGGTTCCCAAGAGAGAAAAGAAGAAGCGGCCAGGCCTCCTGAAGGTGAGGCTTAGCACTGGCTCGGTGTCATTGCTCCCACATTGTGATGGTCAGAGCAAACCAAAGGGCCAACCCAAATGCAAAGGAAGCAGAAATAAGCTCCCTCTCTTCAGGTGAGGAACAACACGTGCAAGCAGCACGGAGAGGAATTAATGGCGGTCTTATCTGGAGACCAGCTACTCTAACCCCTTAGTCCAATGCCTGGATCAGTAGGAGTCATTTTTTTAAATGACTTGGTTGAGATTAGATCAAGATCTATGCACATAGAAAATGAAACATGGGATATCTTGGGTCCTTCGGATGAATGAACAAGAAACCGTTCTAAGCAGACATTCACAACCAAAGCCCCAAGAACGCCATGTCCCTCCTCACTCATTACATCTATTACGTAAATGGCAGTGCAGAGGTCCTATTTGCTGTGGGATTAACACAAATTAACGCAAAAGTACATGGGAATAGGAGGTTCTTGCAATGCAGAGCAGAATGTAGAACCCATTTTAAAGGAGACTTATGACCAAAGATGTGTCAGAGTAACTACAAAAAACCCATTTGAGTGAGAGATTTCTGCTACAATAAGGAATGATTTTGTGTGTCTATCATTTTGTCAGCCATTAGACAGTGATGGATATGGAGGAGGATTTTGCTGCAGCAAGTCGTAGGTGGAGAGAACACGGATATTTTCATTAATTGGACTTCAGAGAAAATGGTGCAGGCAAAACCTTCATAAACGCCAGGTCATATCTGCTCTTGTGAAAGAACCTGTTTTTTCCATCCACCCTCCCCCTAAGGTTGGCAAAGTTGTATAACGTTCTTTTAAACAAGAACAGAATAAAGGATAAAGCAAGGAAAGGAGCAGTTGGTGTGTGTGCTCAAAGCCCAGAGATGATGCAACTGAGAAAAATTTCATTAATTTTGAAGAAATTGAGAAAACAGACATAGCTGCTAGATGAAATTACCAGGTTGTGTTCCCACAGTTTTTACCAATATATTTAATTGTAGGAGGAAAACAAGATAATATAAAATCCTGCCTTTTGAGATTAGGCAAGATCTAAAGTTTGTAGCGAGAGGGAAGAGATTGTGTCCGTGTTACGTGCTCTGTTTGGACCCTGGGCAGAGCTAAATGTGTTGGGTGACACGGCCTGGGGTCAGGGTGCAGTTGTGAAGCAGGCAACCTTCTCTTGGACCTTTTTCTTCCCCCTTTTAATCACCAATCTTGCTTCTGCAAGACCTCGTCTCCTATATCACAACAATTCATATTGGGAGACCAAAAAAATATTATTTTTTTTATTGGCTAGTCAAAGAATTTCTTGGAGGGGGGGAATTATCTTTTGATAGTTTGCTGGAAGATGGAAGGGCACACCCTGAGGGAAAGGTCTGGGAAAAGTAGGTTAGCACAGGATGACTCAAGTGTTCTGTATGGGAAACAATCTGGAGCTGGGAACTAGGAACCCAGCATAGAAGAGAGGCTAAAATGCTGAGGCCCCTAGCCAGGAGCTGGCATCTACGATGGAAGAAATGGCCCATTGACTTTTTTCCAACAGTTTAACTTCTACAAGAGCAGTTTCCAAACTTCCCTGGTTCACGGCACCCTTAGTGTTCGCGATTTTTTTTTCATGGCGCCCCTTAGGCCAAAGGAAATACCTAATGGTTCTTTTAGTAAGTGGTAAGCTCAAATACCTTAATATGCCTTAACAACTTGGCAGCAGTTTGAAAGATAAAAAAAAATTTTTTTAAGATTTTATTTATTTTTATTTGAGAGAGAGAGTGTGCGAGAGCACGAGCAGGGCAGAGGGAGAGGGAGAAGCAGACTCTGAGCAGGGGCCCGGAGGTGGGGCTTGATCCCAGGATCCCAGGATCATGACCTGAGCCAAAGGCAGACGCTTAACCGTCCGAGCCACCCAGGAGCCTGAAAGAAAATTTAAACTAAAAATGATTTTATTTTCTTACTAAGTAACCACAGTGATTTACCAATCAGATGAGTGCCTCTTGGGCGTGTGTGCCTCTCAACTTTGGAATTGAATTAGATGCTTCCACCCCCATTTCCTGTTCCATGTTGACTTTCACTCTATACTTCTTTTAATCTCAGCAACCTTGATCACCCAAGATTCACGAATTATCACTGAAAGGAATGTAGCGCAATCTACTGTTGAAACAGTGAACTACTTTGAGCCAGGAACTTGTGCGGTGCCTGCCTACAGAAATTGACTATCACTTTGTTTCCTTTGAAAATGTAAA
>CM052898.1:59351652-59438717 GCA_028534135.1 Potos flavus | reverse complement strand
CACTGAGGCTGAGCTTTAGTCCCCAGCTCCTCCTGAAGGTCAATCTAAAACCTTTGGTTTCCAATTCTTCCGGGGTTCGGAAGTGATACGGCATGTTCCAGAGCCCCCATTATAAATCACATTATGACACTGTCAGTGGTCAAAGCTCATAGGCAAACAAAGACTTTCCTATCAGGCAGGACGTTCTAGGGAACTAAAGATCAGCTTTCAGAAGCCAAGAGCAAAGGCCAGAATTTGCTTTGAGTAACGATAATTCTTCACTATACGATCTGAAATAGCTTGAAAATATCTTAAGTTTTCCATTTATTCATTTGTTTCTTCATTCACTCGAATAGTCTCCTACTTCCATCCTCCCCCTAGTTATTGTGATCCCCACAAAACCTAAGTGAGATCATGTCACTTCTCCACTCAGGACCCTCAGGGGTTCCTCTCCCAGACAAAAGCCAGAGTCCTACAATGGTGTACAAGGCCCCAGTGCTCCGGCTCCCATCCCAACAGCCCCCATCGCCCTCTCTGCCTTTCTTTACTCCACTCCCATTGCATTGGCCTCTTTATTGCTCTTGACACACACTAGGCCTGTTCCTTCGTGGTGGATGTTTTCCCTGCCTAGAATGCAAGTATCCTCCAGATATCCAGATGGCCATGCCCTTCCTTCCTTCAAATCTTTGCTGTAATGTTACTTTTTCAATGAGGCTTATTGTTTTAGCCTGTTTGGGCTGCTGTAAGAAGCGACCATCCACTGGGGGGCTTAAACAATAACCATTTATTTTTCATAGTTCTAGAGGCTGGGACGTCCAAAGAGCAAGATATCAACAGGTCCAGTGTCTGGTGAAAGCCCGCTTCCTAGTTTTCTGATGGCTGTCCTCCTGTGTCCGCAACACGGTGCGGAGAAAGAGATCTTGTGTCTCTTCCTTTCTTATAATCCCATCACGGTGGCTCCACCCTCATGACCTAAATACCTCCAAAGGCTCCGCCCCTGATGCCCTCACATTGGAGGTTGGGATATTCAACATATGAATGGGGGAACGCAAACATTCAGTCTGTAATGCCTATGCTAGTCACATCATTGAAATTGAGATGTCCCCCCATCCACTTTATTCTCTATTTTTTTATTATTTTTTATTATGGTAAAAAATGCATAGCGTAAAATTTACCTGCGTAACTATTTCTAAGTATACAGTTCAGTAGTGTTAGGTGTATTCACAGAATTGTGCAACCCACCTCCAGAACGTTTTCATCTTGCAAACCTGAAATTTTGGACCCATGAAAGAACAACCCTCCATTTCCTTCTCCCTCCGGCCCCGGGCAACCACCATTTTTTTTCTGTCTCTATGAATTTGACTATTTTAGATATCTCATACAAGTAGAATCCTATAGTATTTTCCAATATATGACTGTCTTATTTCCTTTAACATAATCTCTTCAAGGCTTAACCACGTTGTACCATGCGTTAGCATTTCCTTCCCTTTTATGGCTGAATAATATCCCATTCTATATATGTACCACATTTTGTTTATCCATCCATCCACTGATGGATGCTTGGGTTGCTTCCCCATCTTGCCTATTGTGAATAATACTGCCGGGAATGTGGATTTGTACCCTCTTCTATTTCTTTTTTCACTGCATTTATCGCTTGATACAATATTATACAAAATAAATTTGCTCATTTACTGTATTTACCATTTACTGTCTGTTTCCCCCCATTAGAATGGAAACTTCACGAGGATAGGGGATTTTGTCTTGTTTGTTCTGTGATGATGTATCACAAGCAGAACAGGGTCTGGCATATACTAGACGCTCACTAAACAGTGCTATTAAGAAAATTATCAACAAGCACCTGCCATGTAGCAATGGAGCGGGCCCCCTACTGGGTCTTAAGGAAGCACGAGCAAATAAGACATAGGATTTACAGTTTGGCAGCAGAGTTAAATAAAATCAGTTAGGTTCAAATGTGGTAAAACAAGCTCACCTACGAGAATGATATTCGTTGGGCAGCTCACCTTTTCCTCCACATGGCTCCTTCTGTGCCTTGCTATGTCTGTTACGTATGTGTCCTAATGACTAGAATAAGTTATTTCTATCTGTTCATTTAAATTCTACTTGATGTGGAGATACTTGAGTAATTTAAATTGTGATGAAATAATAATTCTATTTTTATGTTTTCCCTACCGGAAAATTTCCTCCCATCAATCTGGCTTAATTGAAGGCGGTATTGCACAATTCTCCTAAACATTCTTCATTTAATGTTAACATCCACATGAAGAGAAGCTTTACATGTTTTTTTCATCACACCTCCACAGAAAATCTTGGAATATCTTTACAAGGGAATTGTCTGATTTCCAAAGCCCTAGTGATAGCTATTTTTTTTAAACCAGTATTTTTACTTGAACAAAGTTCCAGCATTCTTTAAAACAAGTATGCCCCCTCCTGGGTTGGGGCCCTGGGAGAAATTCTGTTCCATTTTTTAGGTTTATGTGGCCAGTGTGCTTGATTCTGTCTTCTGCTTCTGCCTGATTTGATTTTTCTTTATTTTTATTTTTATTATTTCTTAATTATAATTAACGTAGAGTGTTACATTAGTTTCAGGTGTACAATATAGAGATTCAGTAATTCTATACATCACTCAGTGCTTATCATGATGAGTGTGCTCTGTAATCCCCATCACCTGTTTCACGCATCTCCCCACCCATGTCCCCTCTGATAACCTCCAGAGTTTGTTCTCTATAGTTAAGAGTCTGTTTTTTTGTCTCTTTTTTCTTTGTTTGTTTTGTTTCTTAAATTCCACATATGAGTGAAATCATATAGTATTTACCTTACTCTGACTTGTTCCACTTAGTATTATACCTCCTAGTTCCATCCATGTTGTTGCAAATGGCAAGGCCACATTCTTTTTAATGGCTGAATAATATTCCATTATAGATAGATGATAAATAGATATGGATATAATATATCTCACATCTTCGGGGCGCCTGGGTGGTTCAGTGGGTTAAGCCTCTGCCTTCAGCTCAGGTCATGATCTCAGGGTCCTGGGATCGAGCCCCGCATCGGGCTCTCCGCTCAGCAGGGAGCCTGCTTCCCCTCTCCCTCTGCCTGCCTCTCTGCCTACTTGTCATCTCTTTCTGTCAAATAAATAAATAAAATCTTAATATATATATATGTATATCTCACATCTTCTTTATCCAATCATCTATCAATAGACCCTGCTTCCATATCTTGGCTAATGTAAATAATGCTGCGATATATATAGGGGGTGCACATATCCTTTTGAATTGGTATTTTCATGTTGTTTGGGTAAATATCTAGTACTGGAATTACCGGATCATTGGGTAGCTCTGTTTTTAATTTTTTTGAGGAAGCTCTATACTGTTTTCCCCAGTCTGCCTGATCTGGTATTAAAATAACTCTTTGTACTCCTTTGTCTCAGTAAATAAAAGCATTTCTTTGGTTATTTTTTCCATGAAACAAAGTAATACATAATTTTCCCAGAAGACACAAGAACATAAAGGGCACGCAGGACACTAATTGTTGCAACTGCTATTAAAACTGTGGTGACCCTGGGCAAATAATACATTATGTGTTAATTAAAAAATTAAAAAATAATAAAAAATTTAAAAAAAAAACTGTGGTGAATATGATTCTAGATTTGTGCCATCCAAATTGGTAGCCACTATTCCCTCTTAGCTACTGAGCACATGAAATGTAGCTAGCCCGAATTGAGATGTGTTGTAAGGAAAATACACATTAGATGTTAAAGATTTAACACACACACAGAGATATAAAATACCTCAATAATGCTTATATTGATTACATGTTGAAATTATAATATTGTGAAGGTATTGGGTCAAATAAAACATATTATCAGTTATATTAGTGTCCTTTTACCTTTCGTAATGTGGCTGCTAGGAAATGAAAAATTAAGTATGAGGCTTCCATTATATTTCTGCTGGAGAGTGTTGTTTGATGATCATTTTCTCTGCATCTCTATACATACATACATATTGTAAGAGCAAGAGCATGGTACTTTTTATTTCATAATACACGTTCTTCTCTTATTAATATATTGTTGGCATATTTCCATATCCAGAGACATATTTCTTCAAAACTATATATAATAGCCAGTGTTCAATTGTAAAAATGAGCCATAATTTCTTCAACCAATATCCTATTGTTGAACAGTAGAGTGTTTCCAGTGCTCACTATTACAAAAAGCATTATAATAAATATCCTTGAATCCACAGCGCTACCTACGTGAGTGACTATTTTATTAGACTACATTTCCAAAAGTGAAATTGCTAAATCAAAACAGATGCACATTTTTAGGACTTTTGTTACAAACTAAAAACAATCAAGTCACTCTCTAAATATGTGGTGCTAATTTGAACTCCATCAGTAGGTATACCTGGTTTCAATTCCGTATAGTTTTTTTTTTTTTTTTACTGATTGTTATAGTTTAAAGAAAAATCTCATTGTCATCCTTTTACTATTTCTATTCTAAGTAACATGAAAGCTTCTCCCATTTTTATTAGTTTGTAATTTATCTTTTGTACACTAACTGTTCATGTCCATAGCCCATTTATCTTTTAGAGAATTTGTATTTTGTCCTTGACTTACAAGGATTTTTTTATAGATTAATTATATTAATTCTTGGTCACACATGTTTCATATTTTTCTTTGTTTATTTGCCTTTAATCTTTTATGTTACTTTTTGATGTTCAGAGGTTTTAATCGTTACATAATTTTCTTTTAAGATAACTGCCCTTGAGCTTATGTTAAGGAATTCCTTTAATACTTTAAAATTACGTTGTTATTCAAGTGTAATGTCTTCTGGTATAGCCTTGGTGAAACTTTTTACATTTATTCCCTTATACCATATGGAATCTATTTTCATGTAGAAATTACAAGGCTTTTCTTTTCAAACTATTTCAGATTTATTAACAATCTGTCCTTTCTTTGTTGGTTAAAGGGGATTTAAAAGTGAGCTAATGGGAAAGGTTCTAGTACATACTAGGTCAAGTCCATGGAAATTTGGAGAAGGAAGAAAGAGGCATGTACTTGGGTCTAGAATACAGGTGGGCCGTGATGAAGGTAAATCAGAAAGACCAGCACAAAGGGCACAGGCTGCCGGCCTTCTGCACTTTCTCAGACATGGGTGCCCTCACTTGGGCTTATGATTTTAACCTGTTCAGAATCAAGTGCCATTTTAAAAATCTGAGTAACAGTAAGGTATCTTGTCCCAGAAAAATGTGCAAATACATCCGACTTTGTGCATAATTGCATGAGGTTTACAGACACCCTGTAGTCCATCCAGTTGACCTATTGGGGTACAAAGACCTCAACATGAAGATCCCCTTCCCTCATGGAAAAGAAAATCAAAGACCCAGAGGTGAGTCGTACTCCAAGCTAAGGCAGGAATAGGAGGTACTCCCCTCTTTATGCAGTCACATGGGGATACTTGCCAGTCTCCGGACTTGGACCACACTTCTCAATCTCTTGTTCCTCAGCCCCTGTTCCTGCTGACATGTTGTCTAACATGCTATTTTCTGCAGCAGGAGATATTGCTGGTTACTTCTCCAGCATCCTTTCTCCACCCTGAAATTCTGATCAGTGCCCTGAGTTTTGTTATCCACTTTCCCTCTGCAGGGCCTGGCCCCACCCCACCCAGCACCAGGGGTGGGTCCTGATTGATTCAGACCAACAGGGACACTATCTCCTTTGACTTCAGCCCATTGGTCCAGGAGTGGGCATGTGGCCTAAACCATTCGCTCAGTGGAAATCGAGGTCTCTTGGTTGGGGAGAAGTTGGACAGAAACACTCTCTCCCGTTGGACACAGAAGTGAAGCAGAAGTGAAGGCATCACAGCTGCTGTCAGCCATCGACCTCAACCAGCCAGCCCTAGAACAAAACAACACTGTGGAAGGCAGCATGGAGAGAAGAGGAAATTCCTTAGTGTGATGGCTGAGCCATCTGATCCATCAACCTTGAAGGCTGCTCTGACTTGGGACTTCCATTACTTGGGTCAATAAATTACTCTTGTTGTTTAAACTATTTTGAGTTTTGCTTTCTGTTCCATGAACAGAAGATTCCTCATCGATACATCCTGGCTTGGGAGCCTGGCTTAGACACTACCTTCTTCACAGCTTTCACAGTCAAGCCAGCTAGAAGGGATGCCTGTTCCTCCCTCTCATAGTGCACCAATGGCCCTCACTAGATTGCACACAACTCATAGGTCAGGAGCCATAGCTTGAGACCTTTTGTGTCTTCACAACACCTAGCTGTTCGCTGATGTTCAATGACTTTTTGAAATCCACACTAAGCTTTCCTCACTCCATGGCTAGGCCTGTGCCTTCTTTTACCACTGAGATAAAGTTTTTTTAAAGAGCTGAAAGAAAGATTACAAGGGTCTCCCTGAGGCCCAGAGGACCTGTGAGTTGCACAAGCTATGCATCCCAACCATCATTGCACTTTTTCAATCGCCTAGGGAGTCTTTCAAAATATAGATTTTTTTTTTTCTTTTGGCTGGTTCAGGATGGTGGAGTGACCTCACATAGTTACCATTAAATGACAGAAAAGTGGTTAGAAGATGATATGCTACTAACGGAGTGAAAATGGTGGAGGAAACCAGAGACCTTGCTGAATCTCTGGGCAGAGTGTGATGATTCCAAAGAACAAACCAGAGCAGGGAACATGATGGTCAGAGGACACAAGAAGGGGAGCTTGGGGCAAGTGCTGGCTTCTGGCTGACAGGTAAAAGTGTGAGAACAGCAAAGGGTCCCAAACTGAAATGACTCCTGCCCCTAGGGTATCAGAGTTTGACCATAGGAGAGGAATTCCAAATAAATGAATAGCATGCCTAGACATCTGATGAGGGGGCTACAGCTTTGGACCAGAGCCTTTCTGTCCTAACGTTCCAGGAGCACCAAGTGATCACCTGGTCCCTGGCAGGCCTCCTGAAGTGAGGCTCGCTGGGCAGTCCATCCAGTGCACTTATGCAGAGCTTACAGGCAGCCTATGAAGAAAATGGACCTTCGAAAGGGTGGAGCAAATCTCAGCTACTTACCCATATTAATTGCCATAGTTACTCTTTCATATATAAGATGGAGCAATCAGGATTCACTAGCCGTTGAAGTAAACGAGCAGAACAAAGAAGACAGGCCAATATGAACAGGGAACAGTGACCCCAGGGGAGCTGAAATAACTTTTGGAGGAGAGAACTTTAAAGAAATATAATTTCTCCCCAGAGAAAGTTGAGTGGCTACTGCATCCATTAAAATAGGACATGTATCTATAAAAAAGGAGCAATAAAAGAATAAGAAAGAGTTCATAAATTTTATATATCCATACATATAAAATTTTATACATAATTATTTTATATTTGTAATGATTATATGCATATGTATGTATATATAATTTAAACTCAGTTTGCCTCACTAGAATGTAAGCCCTGGAAGTGCAGGGACTTTTTCTATTTTTTTGTTGTTGCTATATTCCCACTGCCTAGAATTGGACAAAAATAGATAAAATAAGAATAAAAATATAATCAATCCAAATCCAAAGTAATAGAAGTGAGAATAGATAATGTAGATGAACTAAAATTCTTGCCTTTCAAAGTAGAGAGTCAAGAGATATTTTTTTAAAGTTGATAAATCAAGAAAAATATTACAGGACTTCCAAGTCAAGGTGATATATTAACCACATGAGTAGGTTTTTTTCTTGGTCTCAAAACCCTCATGAAAAAGCAGTAATGGGCTTTTTGAAAGACACAGTCTACAAGAACAAAGGGAAAGAATAAAATACGATGTCAGAAGAGTTTTGGAAACTCTAGAGCTTGAATGAGGACTAACTCTCTTATCTGACCTACGCCACCTGAATCCCAGGCTGGCAAGAAGGAAAGGTGTGGGAGCTGCATTGGCAGGAGATGGGGTACAAAGGGTTTATGTCTTGATAAGGCAGAAGTAATACAAAAGAGGTTGGATCTGCATCTTCTGAAGAGGAAGGACAATAGATAGCCAAAAAGATGAAAAGAGAATATATTGATATAGATATAAATATAAATGAAACTCACTGGTTGATCTATCTGGTCTACTTACACAGAGCATCATTATATGCACACACACACACATACATATATACACACACATATAGATATAGATATAGACATGTCTAGATATATTTAGGTTTGGCCACTTGACTTGTGATGGCCAATGGTATATAAGATATAACTCGGTAATATGGAAGTAATTACCCAAAGAGTTATCTAAAAGTGGTTGCCTCTGGAGTGTAGGATTATGATGGAGGGGGCTGGATAAATCACAAAAATATTTTCACACCTTTAAGGTCTGTTGGAACTTTTATCTCCATACGCGTTCAGTAAATATCTATAGCTACCTATATAAACAGATAGATTTGTTACAAAGATGGTCACAGTAATTGTTTTCCTTATATTCATGCCTGTGTGTCGTCCCCCTCTGGGTTTATCCCTGGGTTAGGCTACCTGTGATGGCCAAGGGGACAGCAGCAAACGTGATACAAATGTGATAAATGCTTGGAAAGGGAATGTGCGTTGGGGCTTGCCCTCTCTTGCTGCTCTTGGGACCCCTGACACTGCCACCATGTGAAAAAGCCCGGGCTAGCCGGCTGATGGGCAAGAGACCAAGTGGACCAGCACAGGCTACCCTAGACCACCAAGTCTAAGTCAGTTGGGCAGCTGACCACCAAGGCATGTGCCCAGAAAGACCAGAAGAAGAGCCACCCAGCTGAGGCCAGTCCAAATTCCCTTCAGAATCATGAACTTAATAAAAGTTTGTATTAAACTTTTAAATTGGGGCAATTTATTACACATCAAGTCCCAACCGATAGATATAGATACAAATGTAGAAATAAAATAAAAATTTTAAGTATATATAATAGGACATCTGGAGCCCAACCCAGATTTATAAGATCATGCTGGAGAGTGAATCCTCAGAATTCACGGTTAAAAATCTCCACAGTGACTCTAACACGACCAGGACAAGCATTTGCAATCCATTGCTACACAGCAAAGATCAAAGGGTTTGGAGGTTTGAATTCCAAGCCAGATACTTCTACTTACTAACTGCGGAATCTCGGGCCAGTTGTTTAAATTCTCTGAACTTTCATTTTCTTCTCAGGGAGATAGAGGAAAGTCATTTCAGTGATTAAATAGGCTGGTATATGGAAAGCGTCCAGCATCATACATGGAATTTCTTCCCCTTCCTCCTCCACAAACCCTAATGGGCCCTCACAGAGGAAGCCAATTCACCGTATAATTCTAGAAAGCCTGCAAGTGGTTTGGCTATAACATTGGATTCTTATTGTCCTTTCTGTCTTTAATAAAGCACAGGACAGAGAGACAGAGGTTGATGGAAAGCAACCCTCAGAAGGGTTTTATTTTCCTCATTTGTCAGGGAGACTTTAATAAAATTGTATGGTGTGAAATGAGAAACTTCCAGGAAAGAATGCAACAGGCCATAAGAGGGGAAAAAAAAAAAAAATAGGGCTGTAAGCAGATTCACAAATTTGCACCAATGATTTGGAAAATCTCAAATACAGGGCCACAGGTTTCCAACGAAGAGGGAAGAAATCTTAGAGACAGGGCCAATAGCATGACAGCAATGTCCCAATATCAAGTGTCCCCTTGTTGGAGTCTGTAGAGTGAATTGGGACAGCTGGGAGCAAGCTCTGTGGCTTCCGAGAACCCATGTCTCCTCTGTGGGCCTTAGTTTCCCTATCTGTAAAATGACAGGCTTGCACTAATTGACCTCTGAGTTCCCTTTCAACACTTACATTCCATTAATTTATAACCAGATCTTTTCCTCCCCCTTGCCTAACTGTATTGTACTTTCAACCCTCCACTTCGAAAGGAACCTAGGCAACCATCAGAAAACAAACAGCTGTCTCTAGGTGTGGACCCAATGCCTAATCTTGATTCAACTCCTCTTTGCTCTCCAAAAAGACTAAAAGCACCTTAGTGGCCCATCATCTGGGTCTGTGTTTCTTATCACTTTACTCATCTTGCAGCACCTCACTATCCAAAGAACTATATGCATCGTCTCAGTCTTCCCCAGGTGACCGGCACATGGGAGGACAAAAATAAAATGGCTTGGTGACACCAAGAAACAAAACAAAACAAAGAACAAATGATATAATGGTCGTAAGGACGGAGCGAATGAATGTAATGGTTGGCCACTCTTCTTTATAAATGGCTGATTGCTTCCCCATCAGCCAGCACACAGGCACGAGCTCAGAATGTTTGCTTTTATTTTATTATAAACTGTGTCATCCGTTCATGTCAGAAAGAGAATATATACTCTGTGGGGGCTCCTAGTGACCAGAGTCCCAGGCTTTTGCCCCGGCTTTTATTATTCGAGCTTCTGTCCCTGAGCTTGGGGACCCTGTCTGAGACAGAGGTATGCACAGCCCCTCCGGGAGGGGTTATCATGCAAGAAAATTGGGACTGAATGTAGTCAGACAAGCTTTACCTGTTCTTGACTCAGAGAATCTGGCCGAAGCAATCTACTCTAATAATACTTGAAATCTGAAACTATTTAGAAACTTTTTAAAAACCCTATCAAAGAGATTGATGGCATTTTTTAAATAATATTTATTTATTTATTTATTTATTTATTTATTTATTTATTTGAGAGAGAGAAAGAGAACATGAGAGGGGAGAGAGTCAGAGGGAGAAGCAGACTCCCCGCCGAGCAAGGAGCCCTGATGCGGGATTCGATCCTGGGACTCCAGGATCATGACCTGAACTGAAGGCAGTTGCTTAACCAACTGAACCACCCAGGCACCCAGACTGATGGCATTTTTTTAAAGTTAGAGTGAACATTTTAATATGAAGATTTGATGATCTTTCCTACTGCGATCATAAAAAATCACGCACGGAAAACACAGGCACTGACTGCATCCTCCAGCCTCGAGGTACGGGCAGGGTAACTCTCGACCCTTGGAAGAGCCAGTACATTATCATCCAGGCCGGCAATAGCCCAGCTTTGCAGGAAAAAGGCTGTCGACACTGAGCCATATCAGTGATTTTCACCTTGCTGCTCCAAGTGTAGTCTGTAAGCTAGTGGCGCCGGCATCACCTGAGAACCTGTTAGAAATACAGACACTCAGGCCAGACCACGCCAGCCCTGCAGAATCAGAATCTGCGTCCGAACAAGCTCCCCAGATGATTCATTCAGGCACATGTTACAGTGTGCCGAGCAATTCAGAGGGGCATCTCCCCTGTTTGGCTGGGATTATCTCTCACTTCGAGAGGCTGTAGAAGCCGGCCACAGATTCCTCCCTCTTCTGTTTGCATGCCCCTTTTGCTCCCCCATCAAGAGGTAAAGTCTTTTTCTACTCCTTTGAATCTGGACGTTTTGCGTCCTGCTTCGAACAGATTGTGCAATAGAATTGACGATCTTGGAGGTCCAGGTCTGGGTGGCCTTGCAGCTTCTGCTTTCACCCTCTCGGAAGCCCAAGAACACTGTGTGAAGGAGCCCAAGCTAGCTGGCCGGAGGACGAAGAGACGGAGTGTGTGGTCCAGCCAAGAGCCAATCCGGTAGCCAGTCATGTGAATGAGCCGTGTGATCAGCCAGTCCTCGCGGAGCTGCCGAATGCAGCAGCCATGTGAGTGCCCTCCGAAACACCAGCAGAAGAACAGCCTTGCTCAGCCCAGCCCAAACTGCCGACCTACAGAATTATGAGGAAAAAAATGGTTATTGTATTACACCACCAAATTATGTGGGTGGTTTCTTATGCATCAATAGATAAATAATACACTCGTGAAATCTTTAATGAGGGCCACAGAGGCTTCCAGAGAATGAATAAGTCCATCTCCATCCTGGTAGGAGATGTGAAACTAAGTGTTGGGTGAGTTTATTCCTAGGGCAGCCCCCTTGTTGCTAGGTCTACAGATGATGGAGTAACAGAGCTATTCATGCCGGGTGATTGACACAAGCTCTGGGACCAGTGAACCCCCTTCCCAGATCCTCGGATGGATGCTGCAAAGATACAAAAGCCGTGATCAAAATTTCCCAACATCGGGTTCCTAATTTATGCAGAGACTCTGGCCTGCCTCTGGCTACTCCCTTCCCTGTGCCTTAATCCAGATTCCTGATGGTTTCTCCCCAGATCTAGCTACCACCCAAGCCAACGATCCGTAAGTCTCTGATGAGCAGTGTTGAACTGGATGCAGTCTAAGCTTTGAGTCCCGTGAATTGAGTTTCAATCCTGGCCCCACCACTTACCAGCTAGGTGATTAGGCCAATTACCTAACGTCCCTGAGATTTAGTTTTCTCATCTATCAGTTGAGATTAAGAATCTCTATCTATTCAGATTATTAAGATCACGTATAAGAAAGATGATGGCACATAACGAATGAATGAATGCTCTGCGGACGTATTCTGCATAAATGAGGCTAGGGGCATGAGAGCTATAACATCCCTGACATGTCTGATCAGGAAAAAGAGACAAACCCACCAGCTTTCCCCTCCCCAATCCCTGCCCACCCTTGGAGAGTACCAGACTTCTAAATGGCTGGACACTCCAACTACAGGCCGGTCTGCTTATCTGCTGTGGGCTTGGCAGCCATTCTACTCCCAGCCATTGGAAGCAGGGGGGTGCAGGGTGATCAGCATTCATCTCTGGGTCACCAGGTCAAGTGGGTACTAATCAGGAAAAATGTTTGGCTATTAAATGCTCCATTGAGTCCTTTAAATATCACCTGATGTGTCATAAATTTGGATTAGCCGTAGAAAATCAATCTTCTCCATATGCAAATGAGAGATGAAACGAGATTCTCCTTGTGAGCCATTGCTGTCCCCCAGCACACCAGTCGTTTCAACTTTATTTAACTGGCCTGAATTTTTTTTTTCTGTTTTGCTTCATTGTGTGGCTCGAAGCCCATTATCCCCTAGACTGTTTATGGTCGGAGAGTTCTGATGGCGGAGGCAGCCTTCAGAAGACTTCTGCTGGCGGTCCGTTCGCTTTGTTTCCTCACCTCCCCTGTGTGGACTCAGCTGCCACTGGGATCGAGCCTGGCTGAGCTGGCCTTGGCCCTGAGACCCTTGCTCCCAAACCGATGTCAGTCTTGGTAATGATGTATGTGGTGCACGTACGTGTGTGCCTGTGCATGTAAATACGTATTCTAAGAGTATATTCGGGAAGTTGAAGGCTCCGTTAAAAAATAAAACACTGTATTTATTCATCACTCTTCCTGATTCCAGGAAGCCTTGGCAGACTTCTCCGAGCTGGATTGAATTTTTGGGTTTGCAAGGGCAGAAAACAGGCAAGTTTTTACCACTCCCCAAACTGCTCAGTTCCAGCCCATAACATCACTGTAGCATATAATGCAGGGAGGGAAATGGAGCAAAAGCCCTGGCAACTTCCCAAGGGAATAAAACGCCTGCTTTGCGTCCCAGCAGCCGCTGGCTACCCAGAAACTTATTAATGTTCTGCCTTTGTGTTCAGCAAGCTTGAGATAGGATGCGGCTAATTAGCCTGCCTGGGAACCAACTGGTGTGGATCGGAATGGGTTGGAATGGAATGATTAATGATAATGAACTCTGCACGTTACTTCATAATTTGCTACAAACTTGCAACAAATTGTCTCACTTGATGTTCTCAACGATCATGTGGGGTTGGTAGTATTATTATCCCATTTTACAATATGGAAACTGAGGTGCAGAGAAATGCCATTAATGTATAAAAAACCTTAAAAATGTTCGTGCCTTCAGACCAGTAATTCTGCTAGGAATTACCTGGGGGAAATAATAAGAAATCCAACAATAAAGAGATTTATTGATAGATAGATACAAGGAAGTTACTGAAAATAGTAATAAATTGAAAACCACCCACATGTCCAAATATCAGGAATCACTTGGATAAATTACAACAACTCAGTATAAGGGTACACTTCATCTCTAAACACCAGATTTTTAAATATATATAATTATATATTTATATATTATAATATTATTATATTATATATTTATATATAATATGCCATATATAAATATACATATTTATATTATAAATATCATATATATTATATATAATATATATAATTTAAAGGAAATAAGTTTACTGTAGAATCTTCAATTTTAAAAAGGTAGATTGCCTCCTCTAAGTGCAGTGTTATCCCAATTAGGTTGCCTCTCTGTGTAGTTGGAAAACAAGATAGAAGAAATATCCTCAAATATTAGTAATGGTTATATCTGTTCCACGAGATTAAAATTGATTTCCCCCCTCTTTTCTCTATTCTCTATTTACATACTTCTGTGTAATATACAACTCTCATCATCAGAAAGTGATGTATAATAATAAAACAATGGTGATACACAAAATTATTTTTTCATGTTCGTTTGTTCATGAGGAGCTAGTGAAAACTAGAAAACTAAAACAGATGAATGACTTGAAGTGCTTTTGAAGGTCAGAGCCAACGTATGCCAAACACAGTTATTTTATCAAAACCATTTTGCTCGTTTCTAACTAATTTATCTTTAACAAGATAAACAAGATTTCTCAAGGCTCTGGTAATGATCCATCTGTGAAGTCACTGGATGGTTGGTTCATCCCTGCAATTTTCTATACTTATCTTACTTATCCTTCACGGAGCGCTGTCAGTGTTTGGGAAAATGGTTCTGTGAAACTTGGTAAATTGCTAAGTAAAATATTTCCTCGGATCACGGTGTAAAACTCTCCGAGTTATTAGATCTCCGATGGAAGAGGTCAGATAATGTCTCTGGAGATGGCTCCTATTAGGGGAGGTTTGGGTGCTGTAAAGTATGAGGCAGGAGTGGAGGGAAATGGCAGGTTGCAACTGCAGAATTCTAAACAGACATTTCGAAGGAATTTCCAAACAAGAGGCAAAGCCCCTGCTTCTATCAAAATGGAGGGAAGCAAATTGATTCTGCAAGGGAAAAGTCTGCCCTTCGTGAGGAGACTTCTAATGGTACCCAAATTCCATTTCGTATTTTTTTGTTGTTGTTAAAATACATGTAAAACTATAATTTTAGCATTTTTGGTTTGGAGGCATTTAAATATCCATGTAAGGATTTTTTTTTTTCAAAATTCTTAAACTCATTCGGAATGTGATGATACATTTTTACCTGTAATTCTGTAATTCACCTGGAATGTACTTTCCCTTGTTAATAGAATATCTTTAATCTGCTGAGAGTGAATCTTAGTGATTTTGTTAATAACCATCCCCACCCCCATTTTTCAGTACTTGTTATCTGCTCTGAATTGTGCTAGAGTTTTTCTCAAAGGCTAGCATACATCACTTGCTGTGAACCTCGCAAAACTCTGCAGATCTTGGACCAGCCTCACAAAGGTTGAGCGGGGAGACAGCCAGCAACCTAGACCTTCTGACTCCCAAATCTCAAACACTCTGCTATGATGCCACCCGCATCACAGACCAAATTGTCACATGGGGCATGGTCCCTTCGTGCAATCTCTGTTTGGCTTCATTGCTCTGCCTGTCCAGTGCTGAGTCTTAACACTTAAGAACCTTGATAGGACAAGTTCCCCTGCCGAGTCTACCTAATCAAAATTAATCTCGACTATTCTCACCCATACATCCTCCCCAAAATTTTTTAAAATAATCTTTTGTTTTAATTGTCCAAGTAACACATGTTTATTACCGAATGCTTAGGAAATGCACATAAGCAAGAAAGGAAAAGAAAAGGGAAGAAAGAAGAGAAAAGAAAAGAAAAGAAAAGAAAAGAAAAGAAAAATTAAAATCACTTAAGAACTTAACCACCCAGAGATGATCACTGTGATAAAAATTTTCATGTTCATCTTGTTTATTTATGATCTGTCTCCCTTCATTAGAATATAATCTCCACGAAGCAGGGATTTTGTCTCTTTTGATCATTGTTGCATCCCTCGGATCTGTGCAGTGGATGACGTGGTCTGCTGCCCAAATCTCAAGTTCAAGGCCAAGATTCTCATTAGCCAATCTGCTCAGAGTGCTGGCTCATGGATCAGCCCTTCTTTAGGAATAACCATCAACCAAAGGGAATGTTTCTTCCAAGGTTACAATTCCTTCACAGAGGTAGCCCACATCAGCGACCTGCAGTTTTGGGGGTACAAAGGCCCAGCCCCCTTACCCCAACTTGGAATGACTCCAAAAGGCTGTTCCAGTTGCAGAGCTCCCTGCAAGACTGGCTAAGACCCATGAAGTAGCTGCATCATGGTTCACTTCCCTCTGCCCAATCCTGCCTCCTACCAAGACCATTTCTGAGAGGGGCGCCTGGGTGGCTCAGTGGGTTGGAGCCTCTGCCTTCGGCTCAGGTCATGATCTCAGGGTCCTGGGATCGAGCCCCACATCGGGCTCTCTACTCGGCGGGGAGCCTGCTTCCCCCTCTCTCTCTGCCTGCCTCTCTGCCTACTTGTGATCTCTCTCTCTCTCTCTGTCAAATAAATAAATAAAATCTTTAAAAAAAAAAAAAGACCGTTTCTGAGAATGCTCCCTAGACTACCTCCTACATGCTAACTGCTGCCACACAGCCTCTTTCCAGGGAACATAACCCAGGATAATGTAGAACAGCTCCTGACCTATGGTTGGCTTGATATTATTTGTTGATGAGTAGGTGCAAAACTCTCTAGGGCTTCTCCTTCATTCCCAGTGCATCTCACTCAGCAATAAAGCAGAAACACCATTGTCCTTCTGCCCACCCCTCCCCCCACTGAAATCAGAAGTCTTTTTTTTTTTTTAATGTGCACTCATCAACACTATTGCAGCTCCTTCCCATCATTGCCTCTTCTACTCCTGGCGATGCTAGAGGCCCCGTCCACTGCTTGTCAACAGCCCAACGGTGCCCAGAGACAAGATCCCAACTTGGCCACCACTTCTAGGCATCTCTGCACCCGGCCTCCACTAGTCTCCACAAATCTAAGGCTTATTATCCCTGCTTCCCGGAGCCAGGGAATCTACAGAGATCTCAGTCCTGCTGAACCCGCATTCCCGGGTCTCTCCCCAGCTTACAGGGGTCCCAGAGGGGTGGGAAGCATGCTCCCACGTCAGTGGTCTGTTCAGAGAAGGGTACTCCGCGATGGAAGTGACCTGGTCTTTCAAATTTCAGATCTTGAGTTCCTTCACATGGTTGCCTCCTCAGAGCATGGATGACCCCACCAGGATGACCATGTTGGAATTAGCAGGGTAGACCTGGAAGTCAACTCACGCCCCCACTCTGGTCAAGTTGTCAACTGCCCTCCCAATAAAATCTCTCTTGCTTTTATCTGAGGTCAGGATACCCAGAAACAGAGCCTGAAATTGGGTGTTCTTGGCCAATTAATTTATTAAAGAGCACTCTCAGGAGAAGGGAGGAAAGCAGCACCCGGCAGAGAAGGAGCTAAGCAAGGATGTGGTCTCAGCCGAGTCCGCTTCCGCCTGATTCTAAGGGGAGCACCACTGAGTTGACCCACCTGGGGGTAAAGGGGTCCAACCTCTTAAACCTCATGCCAGATACCTCCAAGCACGGGCTGTCCCCAGGGGAGGAGTGGGGAGCATGGCCTTCCAGGCAAGGCAGCTTCTGGTCAGCTGGTCTCTGACAAAAAGGGCAGTTGTGAGCCATTAGTAGCCAACGCTCAGCACCTGGGAATGGGTGAATTACCTGTGCTCACCCCCGGGGGGGGGAGTTGCACCCTTTCCTAGCAGTCGGCCTTCACAGAGTGATCCCTGTCCTCAGATAAATTTTAATAAATTTTAATATTTAATTAAAAATAATTTTAATTTTAATAAATTAAATTTTTAATTTAATAAATTTTGCCTGAAAAAGGAAAATGTTAGGCCTCTGCTACATGTCCCCAGACAGCCCCTCTACTCCTGTATGCATTCATAGGTACAGAAAAGCAGATGGAGTTATTCTGCCCACCTGCCCTCCTATCCCCTTCCCCCCAGCAGGGTCCAAGCTCCAAATACTCAAGGAACTTCTGCCTCAAAAGCCTGGGCCCCTAATGTGGGGTGAGCTGATAAATTTTTAACAACTGGCTCTCCAAGGAGAAAAGCCCTGATTTGTGACATTTGCCAGTTTCTGTGACGTACATCCTCCCCCCAAGGCCAATTTCAAGATACCATAGTGATGTCACTCAACACGGAGTTGGGGAGAGATAGGCATGAACACACATTTATACAGTATTTTCACCAGGAGATACAATACACATAAATAACCTCAAGAACATCAGAATAATAAAATGTAATAAAATAAGAAGCGGTGAATAGTGAAAATATGATACCTTTTGTCTTTTTTATTTTTTTTTTAAAATGGACACGCCACAAAGTTGACAGTTTTATGAATTTTAACACATGTACGGTGTTGTGCAACCACTGTTACAATCAAGATTCAGAAGAACTGGTGTGAGGCAGCTCCAGGATACCTCTGCCTGTGCCCTAACTCACTGAAAATTGTCTTACAGCATGTGCATGTATGTGCGTCTTTTCACCAAAAAAATCTTTTGTTTATTCTTCCAAGGATGTGCTGAGTGCTAGGGTGAATAACACATACCAACAGACTAGTCTCTTCCTTTATGGAAATAACCATTAATCATATAATCACACAAATAAATACATAATTAAAAACCGATTTTAAAAAAGGCAAGTGCTATGAAGGAAAAGCACAAGGAAAAATTCCTAGAAGTGGAATTATTGCATCAAAGAGGATGCATACTTGCAAGGCATTTGGCAGGTATTGCCAAATTGCCCTCCAGGAAAATCATTCCAATTTACATTTCTATAAACATTACATAAGCGACGTACATTTCTTCTCATCCTTGCGAAGGCTAGATAGTATCTTTTCCCTTTTTTAACCCTTTTCATTTGGGGAGCGTAAAAATACCTATTCGGTTTTTTATTTCGCATGTTTAATTATATTTTTCATATTCCTTTTTTGACTTGTCTTCATTTTCGAGAAATTTCCAATTAGGTTTATCACCTTCATCTTACAGAATTGGGAAAGCTTTGTATCATTTGAGACGGTGATCTTTTTAAAGTTATTTGTATAATATGCTTTCGAAAATGTAAGGTGAACATCTCTCAAAGAAGTAAAAAAAAAAAAAATGCGCGTAGTCTCTAAGCCTCACCCCAGGCTGCCAGGGGTTCCTCAGTCTCTGCACTGCACTCACTCTTCATTCCGCAAAAGCTCCATTGACTTATTCGGCTGTACAATGTGTGCACATCAATTATTCAGCTTTCTCTAGATTTAACTCGCTCATACCTGAGCTCTTAGTTTTCATCTTCTCTTGTTGGGTTGAATGAATGGTTTCTACAAGAAGGATACATGAATTGGGTCTATTTTGAAGGATCTCTTTATCCGGTAAAGTTATGTGCCTTTGCACGTAAAGACACTTTATGGGGAATGAAATTCATGGATCACTTTTTTCCAAAGCCTTACACGTGATGCTCCAGAATTTTTTGACCCGGAGCACTGAAGAGATGAGCTCCGCTGGGTTTTTCATTGTTATTGATCTGTATGACCCTTTATAGGATTTTTCTATTTTCTTAAGAAAAATGAAAAATCTTTGTATTCTTATTCTATATTTATCATCTTTTCTTTCCTTCATTTCATCTGCATTCTGGGAGAGTATCTCAAGTTTATCTTTCACACTACTAATCTTTCCCTTGACGTAGCTTCTTTATACATGACAGAGCTTCTGATTTCAATGGAGAGTTTAGTTTTTAGACTTAGATTTTGGTTTTCATGCAAATATTCCTTCTCATGCATTTCTCTTTCATTGTTTTCTTTTTTCTCTTCCGGTTGCTTTACCACCTTAGCCTGTTCTCTTTATAACTTCATGCTACTGATTTCTAGACTCTCTACTTAGCACTCCATTACATGCTAAGTTATTTCTCATTGTTTTGCTTCTGGATCCTGTAATAGATCATCTTCAGAGGGGAGCTCTTCCTCTGATCCTCCTACATGCGATTCCATTCCCTCATTCTTCCGTATCTTTTCCAAAAGCCCACAAATCGATATTCTTCTCTCTTATCCTCAGAGTAGATCCAGACCAGATGCTGTTGAATAGATCTCTTTGGTTTCTCTCAAAGTTTTTCTCAAATCTCTGAAGGGCAAGTTAATATCAACATCAGCCATTGCATTTTCCAGTTTTAGGTAACCTGTCGTGCCCTGCTCTACCTGACTTGTTATCTGTGTTCTAAATAATGTACCACATGAAAAACTACAAAGCTCTGTGTGGACTTCTTTTATCTCTGTTCTCCATATGGCCAATGGTGCTTCTCTGGTGGATATTACACCTGTCAGAACCCATTACATCATTTTCACTATGAACTTTCACCACCATCCCCTCAGCCATCGCACATACCCAGTTAGTGTCTGGGATTTGCAGTCTCTGCCTGGATATGGAAAGATGGGGCTGCAGAAGCAAGATGGGGACAGAAGAGATAGATTGGAAGATAAAGATACAGAAAGAAGAGAACTTTTCTTGGAGCACCTGGGTGGCTCAGATGTTAAGTGTCTGTCTTTGGGTGAGGTCATGGTCATGGTCCCGGGGTCCAGGGATCGAGCCCCACATCAGGCTCCCTGCTCAGTGGGAAGCCTGCTTCTCCCTCTCCCACTCCCCCCGCTTGTGTTCCCTCTCTTGTGGTCTCTCTGTGTCAAACAAATAAAATCTTTTAAAAAGTAAAAAAATAAAATAAAATAAGAAGAGAACTTTTCTTGCTTTGTGGAGAAGCACACAAGGAGGCCAGTGGGCTATGGGCCAAGAACTTGGCCAGAAGCAGGTTGTATATTCATATTAAGTGTTTACTAACCTTTTCTCAGGCTGTCCCCATTTCATGAGAAAAGTAGGAAAAATGCCTTTATGGTCAAGGAAGACTTCTTCTACAAGATTCAATGCCCCCCCAAACCACACAAATACAAACTAGGGCAAAAATAGAAAAAAAGGAGAAAGAAAGAAAAGAGTGATAAATTTTACTACCACATAAAAGACAAAACTTTTTAAATAATACAATTATAATCACTATAATTAAAGTGAACAGATAAGCTACAAACCGGGAAAAGATATTTGCAATACATATGTCTGACAAATATAAAGAACTTTGCATGTCATTTAGAAAGAGATCATCTACTCAATAGGAAAACAGTCAAACAATATGAGCGAGCAATTCACAGAAGAAAACTGAATAGTCGAAAAGCCAAGAATAAGGTGCTTAACTTTACTAGTTACCGGAGAAATGCAAACTAACAATAAAGGACTGTTTCATACTTACCGGTTTGACTTTTGGAAAGTTTTATAACACCAAGTGATTGCAAGACTATATACAGATGACCAGATTTTTTTTACACCACTAAAGAAAGTGTAAATTGGCAGAGCCCTTAGGAGAGCATATTAGTAATAGCCTATATATATATTTTTATTAAAGGTGCACTGACCCTACGATCCAACGATTCCTTTTCTAAAGCAGTGCTTCCCGAATCAGACCATTTGTCAGAATCACCTGGAAGGCTTATTAGAACACAGGTAGCTGGGACCCAGCCTTAGAGTTCCCGATTCGTTAGGTCTGGAGCAGGGCCTGAGAATTTGCATCACTTACTAGTTCCCAGATGATGCTGTTACAGCTGCTCCAGGGGCCACACTTTGAGAATGACTGCTTTAACAGAACTCTTACACTTAAGCATAAGGTCTACCTACAACAACGTTCAGTGTAGTGTAATTTGTTGCTGCCAAAAAACAGGAAACAATCCACATGTCTACCAACAGGAGAACAGATAAACATACTCTGATAGGCTTACATGTTGGATGAAAGAATCCCACAGTAAAATGAATGGACTAGGTCTCCATGCAAATTTAGAACCACGGTTTTGTTGAGCGCCATTTGGGGAGTCCTTTATTAATTCATAATTTCATGAATGTGTGTTTTCTCTCTTCAGCCTTTGCGGTCAGCATATTTTCTATTTTATTGTTTTTCTTTTCTTTTTTTTTTTAAAGCAGCTTTCAGAGGTATTTATCAGCTCTGCTGCTTTTCTGCTTGCTAATTAATTAATTTCTGCATTTTATCATCATTAATTTCTTTTCTCCATTTGATGTTCTTTATATAACGCATTGAATGGAATCAGAAGCTCGTTTATTTTCATTCTGTTTATTAGTGACAAAATTTAAGGCTACTGATTTCCCATTCGGTAAAGCTTCAGGACCTAGTCCACGAATGTTGCTATGTTGTATAATTACAGTTTTGATTTTCTTTTCAACCCAGGGATTATTTAGGAAAGCATTTGTTTTAAATTCCCAACCATAGAGGGTTTTTTTGTAATTATTTTCAACTTTCATGATATTGTGAACAAAGAATATAAGATAGTGTGTGTGTGTGTGTGTGTGTGTGTGCGCGCGCACGCGCGCGCACTCTATAGACAATAAAAAAGAGTACATATTCTCTATTGAAAGAACACCAAGTTCCTTGGATTCTTATTAAATGAACTTTATTAATTGTATTATTCAAATCCTCTATCAAAATTAATGATTTGTCTAATCTCTCAAAGTTTGAGAGACACTAGTTATAGTTTTTCACTGTAAAAAGGAATGCTAGGCAAATACATACCTAGATACACAGGTACTTTATCTTGACTGTACCTCGCATGATTAAATTGATTAAATTATCTTATTGGTCCTTTTCATGTAATTTTCGTCTACAGTCATATTTTTTCTAAGATCAATGTTGTGAACCCTGGTTTCTTTTCATTTGCATTTGGATGACATAGATGTGCCCATTCTTTTAATTGCAACCTTTTTCTTGTACATGGCTATGAATATACAATCTTCTTCTGACCGAGTTCTTGGGCTATAGCCCACTGGCCTCCTCATGTGCTTCTCCACAAAGCAAGAAAAGTTCTCTTCTCTTTGTATCTTTATTTTCCATTCTATCTCCTCTTTCTCTACCTTGCTTCTGCAGCCCCATGCATTTCTTTTAGATAGCATGTAACCGGATTTTCTTTGTGGGATCCCTCTGAGAGTTTGTAGTGGCCTCTTTTCTTATTGGATCTCATTTTCGTTTTCTTCTCTATAGGCTCTGCCTGCCTGTGGGTGCCAAAGAGGGTCACCATTATGGATTGAACTAAGTCCCCCTAAAATTCATGTGTTGAAATTCTCACCCCCAATGTCACTCTATTTGGGGAAAGAGCTTTAAGAAGGTAATTAAGGTTAATTGATGTGATAAGGGCATAATTCTAATCCAGTAGGACTGGTGTCCTTATAAGAAGAGGGAGAGACATCAGAGCTCTCTCTCTCTCTCTCTCTCTCTCTCTCTCTCCTTTTCACTCACGAAGGAAAGGTCGTGTGGGCACAGAGTGAGAAGGTAGTCAACCACAAGCCAAAAGAGGGTCCTCAGAAGAAATCAGTCCTGCGAGCACCTTGATCTGGGACTTCTAACTTCCAGAACAGTGAGAAAATTAATTTCTATTATTTAAGCCACTCAGTCTTTGTTATTCTGTTACGTTAACCCAAACAGATGAATACAGTCACACTAAAATCAACAACCAAAATTTGCTGGTGGTTGACCATACATGTTTGTTGAAGACCTTAGTTTCCCCTCTAAAGACCTCCTACACACCCATATTTCTGAGAGTCACCAGGAAGCATCACATGGGCTCATTTCCTGTAGGTACTGTACTGCCCTACAATCTCTCCCTGGGCACCAGAGTTTCCCACCAGCTGCTGCTGCTCCCCTAGCCTCTGGAAGGACACTGCCGGCCCCTGGCAGAGATGGGCAAGGTGGTTGTCTCTTTTCCACCACTGGCCCTGGAGCATGGGAATCCCTAAAATGTCCAGGCTTTTGTGTAGTTTGTGGTTATTAACCACTTTGTAGAGAACCAACTCAGGACACAGACATATGAAATCAAATACAATAATAATATAGAATATAATAAATATGAATATGCTTATTTTCTACTCTAATATAAAAATATGAAAATAGATGTTTACTTGAAATTATATATTACGCCATATTGTTTACTTTTCTGTTACATATTATTACACAAAACAATAAGACTTGCTAACAGTGACAATTAGTAGTGACAATTAGTAGCAATCAATAGTAGCCCAAATAAAATAGATATGAATGAGAATGTAATAATATTTTTGTATGCTTCTGTCCTGATAGAGCAAGTTGCTTAAACTCTTTAAAAAAAAAAAACACTTTTTGATTGATATTTAAATTTCACAGGCTATGTTATTACATATTCTTAAGATATGCAAATGTAAGACTTTTTTAAAAAGAACATAACACCAATGGACTAGTTAAACAGATATTACCTGTATTTAATACAAGGTAACAATAACACATTTCTTTTTGTCCCATGATAAAATAGGGTATTTTTTTATTTTTTGTGTTTCCTTTTTCAATACTGTTTCTCTGAACTATCTGCAACTTTTTTTTAAGATTTTATTTATTTCTTTGACAGAGAGAAAGAGATCACAAGTAGGCAGAGAGGCAGGCAGAGAGAGAGGGGGAAGCAGGCTCCCTGCTGAGCAGAAAGCCCGATGTGGGGCTCAATCCCAGGACCCTGAGATCATGACCTGAGCCGAAGGCAGAGGCTTAACCCACTGAGCCACCCAGGCGCCCCTCTATCTGCAACCTTTATGATATCTTTCTTTTATTTTATGTAGTGGTAAAACTGAATACAATCAAATGTAAAATTTATTTTAACTTGAAGTTCTGCTCTTATCAAATGCACATTACATTCATTCCTGATATCAATGCAATGTGATGACATCAAGCTAAATATACCTTCAAGTCTCAACATAAAAAAAAAGTCTCAACATAAGTGGTTGACATGAAACACTTAGTATTTTACTAGCAACAGGAAGCAGAGTTTTAGACTTACAAGAATTAGCTTCCAGCTCTCCAAAACGAGTCTGTGTTACAAAATGGATAGACATTTTTGAAGAACTAGAAACTAATTCCTGTAAGTTGTCACTGTTGTCTTTTGTGATAAAATGTAGCCCTTCATACACTGTGGAAAGTATGATGGTTGATAAGATCTGACAGAACCCACACTGCACTATAAGGGGTTAATTCATCTGTTATCAAAATTTCCCCTTTGGGTAGGGGGATGGGCAAAATGAGTGAGGGATTGTGGGAGGTACAGACTTCCAGTTATAGAATGAATAAGTCAAGATGCAGCATAGGGAATATAGACAATGGTATTGTAGTAGCATTGTATGGCGACTGATGGTGACTACACTTGTGAGCACAGCATGATGTATAGACTCATCATAAAATCACTGTTGTACACCTGAAACTAATGTGATATTGTGTCCAACTATACTTCAATTTAAAAACAGGCCCCACAGGGCATGTTCATTGCAATCTCCAGATCAAGAAATGAAACTTCATTCAATTTCATCAAGCATTCAAGGGAATGACAAGATAACATGTATTTGTGTGTGTGGTATGCCCAAGTCAATTCAGCAGGTGCTTTTTTTCAAGTAAGCTTTGTTGCATTGTCAGGAGATGAAGAAACATTTGATGAGCCTAGAAGCATTTGTCTGTCTCATCCCATACTTGGGAGTTTCCGTCTCCATTTGTGTTTTCACATCCCCTTCTCCACCATATACGATCCAAAATTCTTTCTACATATTGGGTAGTATGCTATGTTTTGATTTTTTTTACCTCCCTAATCCAGACGGATGTGTCTTTACATCTATCATTAAAACTACTGGGCCACCTGGATAGCGCAGTCGGTTAAGCATCTGCCTTTGGCTCAGGTCATGATCTCAGGGTCCAGGTATCTAGTGCCAGGTGGGGCTTCTTGCTCAGCGGGGAGTCTGCTTCCTCCTCTCCCTCTGCCCTCCTCCCCACTAGCGCTCTCTCTCTCTCTCTCTCTCTCTCAAATAAATAATAAATATTTATAAAAATTTAAAAAATAAAATAAAATATTTTTTATAAAAACTACATAGTCGACCAGCCTTCTTTTCAGATGATGTCTGAGCTATAGTGGCATTTATACTGTAATTGTCCCATTTTATTATCTGAACTCTTGGAAAACATGACCATAATAATCACAATGTTAACAATTAAAGTAGGCAAGACTTCCAGACTGCCCAGGTAAGGACAGCCATAAATCCACTCCTCACAAAACAATAAAACAATGGCAAAAAAATGTTAAAATCAAAATTTTTATAACTTTGTAGATTAACCAAAGTCTTGCAACATTGAACAAATTCCTAGAAGGACATAAACTACCAAAACTGACTCCAGAAGAAACAAGAAATCTGAGTAAATCTGTAACAAGTAAAGAGATTGGATTAATAATTTTAAAATTTTCCACAAAGGAAGGTCCGGATCCAGGTTGTTTTATTGGTGAAGTCTACCAAATGTTTGAAAAAGAATTAATATCTATGTTTCATAAAATCTTCCCAAAAAACAGAGGAGGATGGGGTACCTGAGTGGCTCAGTTGGTTAAGTGTCTGACTCTTGATTTTGGCTCAAGTAGTGATCTCAGGGTCCTGAGATAGAGCCCTTTATCTGGCTCCGCACCCATCAGGGAGTCTGCTTGTTCCTCTCCCTCTGTTCCTTCCCTGCTCTCTCTCTCTCTCTCAAATAAATAACTAAATAAACAAAATATGTTTTAAAAAATAGAGGAGGAGAAAATGCTTCCCAAATTATGCTATGGGACAGAATTCCACCAACACCAAAACCAGGCAAAGACTCCATAAGGAAATAAAACTACAGGCAAATATTCTTCATAAATATAGATGAAAATTTCTCCAAACAAATTAGCAAAACAGAATCAAGCAACGTGTAAATGTAACAAAGTGAAATTTATCTCAGGAATACAAAGTTGTTTTAATGTCCCAAAATCAAACTATGTAATCAATTAAGTATACATTAATAGAATGAAGAACAAAAACCACATGATCATTTTAATAAATACAGAAAAAGCATTTGACAAAATCCAACACCACTTCATGATTTAAAAAAAGAAATTCAGCAAACTACAAATAGAAAGGAAATTCCTCAACCTGATAAAGGGCATCTTTAAACACACACACACACACACACACACACACACACACACACACAATTAACATCATATGTAAAGGCAAAAAACTGAATTATCTCTTCTTAAGATCAGGAAAATGGCAAAGATGTCCACTCTTGCCACTGTTATTCAACATTGTACTGTAGGTTCCAGCTAGGGCAATTAGGCAAGAAAATGAAATAAATGTATCTAGATTAGAAAGAAAGAGGCTAAGTTATTTCTATTTGTAAATGAAATTATGTTGTATTTAGAAAATCACAAGAGGGGCGCCTGGGTGGCTCAGTCAGTTAAGCGTCTGCCTTTCACTCCGGTCATGATCCCAAGGTCCTGGGATCGAGCCCTTAATCGGGCTCCCTGCTCAGCGGGGAGCCTGCTTGTCCCTCTCCCTCTGCTGCTCCCCTGCTTGTGTCTCTCTGTGTCAAATAAATTAAAAAATTCTTAAAAAAAAAAAAGAAAATCACAAGAAATCCATAAAAAAAAAAAACCCTACTAGTACAAATATAAAAGTTCAGCAAGATTGCAGGATATAATATCAATATGTAAAAATCAATTGTATTTGTATACACTTGCAATAAGAAATCTGAAAATGAAATTAAGAACACAATTTTATTTATAGTAGCATCAAAATGAATAAAATACTTTGGAATAAATTTTAAAAAGTGCAAGATTTGTTCACCAAAAGCTATATAAAATATTGTCAAAAGAAATTAAAGATCTAAATGCATCCATATTCATGGGTCAAAAGACTTAATATTTTTACTATGGCAATACTCCCCAAATTGATCTGCAGATTTAGTGTAATCCTTATAAGAAATACCAGGTGACATTTTTTACTATGGCAATACTCCCCAAATTGATCTGCAGATTTAATGTAATCCTTATAAGAAATACCAGGTGACTTTTTTTACTATGGCAATACTCCCCAAATTGATCTGCAGATTTAGTGTAATCCTTATAAGAAATACCAGGTGACTTTTTTTACTATGGCAATACTCCCCAAATTGATCTGAAGATTTAATGTAATCCTTATAAGAAATACCAGATGACTTTTTTGCAGAAATTGACAAGAAAATCTGAAAATTTATATGTAATGGATTTATATGCAATGGATTCATAATAACTAAGACAATCTTGAATAGGAAGAACAAAGCTGCAGAACTCACCCACTCAGATTTCAAAATGTAAGTTTGAAATTTATAGCTTTCTATTACTATAAAGCTATAGTAATTAAGACATGTTGGTACTGCTATAAGGATAGACATATAAATCAATGGAATAGAATTTAGAGTCTATAAATAAACCTTACATTTACAGTTAATTGATTTTTAACATGAGAGCCAAGACAATTCAACGGGGAAAAGAACAGTCTTTTCAACAAATGGTGCTGGGATAACTGGAATCCACATCAAAACATGAAATTGGACTTCTATCTCACACCGCATACAAAATTAATTAAAAATTCATCATAGACCTAAATATGAGTTAAAACTATAAAACTCTTACAAGAAAAATTATCAGTAAATCTTCATGACCTGAGTTAGACCATGGTTTAGTAAGTATGACACCAAAATCATAAAGTGACAAAGAAAAGATAGATCAGACTTTGTCAATATTAAAATTTTTTTCATCAAGAAAATAAAAAAAGACAATCCACAGAATGAGAAAAAATATTTGTAAATCATACATCAAATATTTGTAAATCATACATGTATGTAAATCATACATCTAAGATACTTATGTCCAAAAATAGATAAAGAATATTTACGATTCAATAATAAAAAGACAAACAACCCAATTGAAAATCAGGCAAAGGATCTAGATAGACATTTCTCCAAAGATCTGCAAATGGCTAATAAACCCATGAAAGGATGCTCAACATTATAGCCATCAGGGAAATGCAAATCAAAACCACAGTGAGATACCACCTCACACCCACTGGGATAGCTATAATCAAAAAGTCAAAAAATAACAAGTGTTGGCAAGAATGGGGAGAAATTGAAACCATCATACATATTGATAGGGATGTAAAATGCTGCAACTACTTTAAAAACATGCTGGTATTTCCTTAAGAGGTAAAATTCCCAGCAATTCCTCTCATAGGTATATACCCAAGAGAAATGAAAATGTCCACACAGAGACTTGTACACAAAGAGCAGAATACACCACAGCATTATTCACAATAGCTAAAAAGTGGAAACAGCTTAAATGTCCATCAATTAATGAATGGTGAAATATGTTGTGGTATGTCCATACAATAGGATATTATTCAGTATAAGGAGTGACGTATTGATAAATGCTAGAAAATTGATGAACTTTGAAAACATTATGCTAAGTGAAATAAGGCAATCACAAAAGTCACATAGTGTATGATCCTATTTATATGAAGTGTCCAAAATAGGCAAATCCATGGAGACAGAAAGTAGTTGAGTGTTTGCCTATGGTATATGGGGGTGGGGAGAGGAGTGGCTGCTAATGAGTAAGGGTTTTCTCTGGGATAATGAAAGTGTTCCAAATTTAGATGGTGGTGATGGCTACACAACTCTATAAATAAGCCAAAAAGCACTGAATTGCACACTTCAAACAGGTCAATTTTATGGTATGTGAACTATATCTCCATAAAGTTGTTTAAAATAAACCTAGCGCTATCACTATCCAATCCCCAAGAAGTTAACCCACAGGCAAATTAAAGACAAACTGTTAATGCTTTACGACTGCAATGCACCTAAATTGCATACTTAAGTCCCTTCACTTGGAGAGATGCAACAGTAAATTTTCTCTTGCTGTGAACAGCAAATCATGGCTGTCAACAGGAGCATTCAGGAAGAAAAATACCAACAGCAACTACAGAAAGCTGTATCCTCTTGACGAGAAATACAGCGTTGCTTTCAGTCCCTATTTTGGGGGCCCCCATATAGATTTTGTATTTTTCTCCAACCTTTACACCCATTGCCAAAATCAGGCCATTTCATGTTTTAGCAAGGGGTTTCCTGAGAAACCAGAAGAGTCCCGGGCAGGTTGGTTGGTCACTCAATCCGTGGAGAAGTGAGGCAGAAGAAGATCCTTCTTTTCCATGCCAGCCTCTGTGCGAGAGCATCCAACTAGACTGCTTGAACCCTGGTATCCCGCAGAATTTTTATTGCTAAGGTATCTCATCTTCTTTATTGTTCTTATGAATGAGACTTTTTTCGTATTATCTGTCATTATTTGTGAATAGAAAGGCTAATAACTTTATATATTTTCTAACTACTTTACTGAATTTTCTTATTATCTCCAATAGTTTTTCGGTTGATTTTTCTGGGTCCCCCGCCTCCCCTCCCCCATCCGTTGTTTAATCCCTTACTTATAAACCACTTTATTTGCAAAGGCTGAGACTTCCAGAAAACCAAAACAGTCAATTCAGAAGGCACATCTGATCACTTGCTTTAATGGTAATACTGCTATGAAGTTTTTCACTATGAACCTGGCTATCTGACTTCGGAGTGGAGACAACCTTCTCATGTCAAGGTGTGTCTATATATTTCGATTTTATCAGAGATCTCATCAGGAATGAATATTGAATTTTTTTTCGAATGATGTTTCTGAATCCTTGAGATGACCTTCCAGTTTTTCTCCTCTGATCTCTTATCAGGGTGAATTATGCTGATGACTTCCTAACACTGTACCCTCAGCCCTAGCTTTACTAAAAATGGATCTCACTGAGCCTTCATTCATAATTTTGCTAATATACTGCTCAGACTGATTGCTAAGTTTTATTACAACTCTTACATCAATGTTCATAAATGAGCTTGGGGGTCTTCCTTGTGCTCTGTCTGATTCGAGTACCCGTGTTATTTCGGCTTCCTGTGGAAACACTTCTCTTGTTGTGCTTGGAGACAATTTAAGCGTTGGATTTCTATCTTTCTTGAACATTTGAATTCATTTACCTGAGAAACCATCTGGGCCTGGTGATTAGGGGTTGGGGCATTCTTAATTTCCTCTCTGATTATTGGTCTGTTGAGAATTCTTATCTCTTCTAGAGTAAATTTTGGTAATTTCTACATTTTCTCAACAATTAATCATTTCATCCAGTTTCATTCTCTGAAACTTTTTTTTAAAGATTTTTTTAAAGGGGAAATGTTTATTTATTTATCTATTTTTTAATTAGAGAGAGAGCGAGAGAGAGAGCAGGGGAAGGGCAGAGGGAGAAGCAGAGCAGGGAGTCTGATGTGGGACTCAGTCCCAGGATGCTGGGATCATGACCTGAACTGAAGACAGACGCTTAACTGACTGAGACACCCAGGAGCGCTCCCTGAAACATTTTAAATGTCCTCTGTATCTCTCGTTAATTCTCCTAATTTTTAATTTTATTTATTTCTAATATAAATGGTTTTGTCAAAGGAACAGCAGATTTTTAAATTTATTGATTCCTTTTCTTACTTTGTAATTTATTAATTTCTGCTTTCCATTTTTTACTTTTGATGTTTTTTTCCTAAATTTCTGAATACCTGTTAAGTTTTGTTCACTTGTAGTTTCTTATATATATATATGTCTATGGCTTTATTTTCCTATGAGATCAGCTCTGGGCATCTTCCCCTAATCTTGAAATACTGTATTTTATTATTACTAATATTACTTTTTAGTTATTATTCCTAATTTCTAGAATTTGCAATTACTAAGTTCTAGAATGTGCGGTTTCAACTCCAATTTTCTCATCAACCCAAAAGTTATCGAAGGGGACAATTAAGAGTTTTTTCCCCCATGATCAAATAATTGAATTATACTAGTCAATATGATGTTGCTTATTGGTTTATAATAAATATTATCCATTATGCTACATGCATTTGCCAAGATCCTGGCAGTAAGCAGATGGCACACTGAAAAAAATGAACTAAATGGAATTGAACAAGGAAACTAAGCATAGAGGTACGGGCTGGGTTGAAGGAACCACTAAAAAAAGATGATCAGGTGCCCAGGAACCAACAGCAGTGGGAATACATTACCAGCTCTCAGCCTAAAGCGACAGGGCAGGGGAACATAGCACTGGGGTTGGGGAGGAACACGGCCACTCCCAGAACCACAGAGGGGTGGACGAGAATGCAGAGAGTAGTTACTCTAACCTCTCTTTCTCTACCTGCCAGTCTTCTGTGGACACAATCCAAAGGCAGAGCAACCCCTACCCTCACCCCCCGGGAGCCCAAGAGATGCAATCTATAGGGCCACAGAAGGACACAGGATAGGAAAGAGAGGAGAAAAAAAATCTGGAAGCAAAAAGTGGAAATAGGGGCGCCTGGGTGGCTCAGTGGGTTAAAGCCTCTGCCTTCGGCTCAGGTCATGATCCCAGGGTCCTGGGATCGAGCCCCGCATTGGGCTCTCTGCTCAGCGGGGAGCCTGCTTCCCCCTCTCTCTCTGCCTCCTCTCTGCCTACTTGTGATCTCTTTCTCTCTGTCAAATAAAGAAATAAAATCTTAAAAAAAAAAAAAAAGCAGGAATAACCAGCATCTCAAGTAAATACCATTCTACTCCCATTTAAACATCAGGAATAGATATAATTTCCATTAATGCTCCGTGGTCTGCTGATGTGATGAAATTGTACTTAGCGTTTATCTGATTTCAAAGCATCCTCACATTCCCAGAATCCTTGATGCCTATTCTTTTCACTACACTTTTGAATTGTTACTTCTCTATTTAGAATTTTTCATCTATATTAGAAATGAGATTGACCTACAATTTTCTTTCTTGAACCAAAGTCATCATAGTTTAGTATCAGGGTTGTGCTTGCCTTGTGAAATGAATCAGAGGAGCTCTTCACATTTTTAAGTTCTGGAATAATTTACATAGTAAAGGAATTGTATATTTGGTAAGAGTTTTTTAAAAATTATTCAGTCATTTCCTATTGAGAACTGGTAGTTCTTCTTTCAGGTGATTCTTGGATAATTTTTCAGAGTCTTCCATAATTATTGATCTGTATGGGTTTTCTACGCTTTGAGTCAATTCTCGCCATTTCTAATTTTGTAAGAAATGGTGCTCTCATAGAGAGATTCATTTTCTCCTACTAGGTCATGTTTTATTCCCCCCCAACTTTGGGGGATATGGGGTCTTGCTAAAGCGCCTTTGCATCTCCTGGGGAAGCCCACGGGATTGCTGGGACTGTAATGCAGAGAGATCCTCAAAGGTTGGTTAAAACAGCTAAAACTCTTTAGAGGGGTTTCGTCTCACAGGCAGGATCGTCCAGGTTTCTCCGCAACTGTTGATAAATGCCGCACCCCGTGGAGCTGACCACAGGAGAATGTGCTTGAGGTGACCATCCAGAGAGATTCACCAGGCGGTTGTGTGACCTTAGCACCCGTCTTCCCTGGAAACGGACCTCTCCAAGCCGTGGCTGTGATCTCGCCCTCTGGCTTAGCAAAAGCAACAAGGACGCGCGTGCAAGCGAGAGAAGGAAAGATGGGAGGGAGCCTCCGCATGAGTGGCCCTGCTCTAGGGATGTGCCTTCCTCCTGGCCTCCGCTCTGCCACTATGGATAGGTCACTGTGACTAACCTCACCGGCTTCAGTTGCCTGATCAGAGAAATGACAGGCTCTGAGGCCGTCACAGATTTATGATTCTATTAACAGATCCCCCCAGGAGTAAGGAGTAAGCCTGGCACAAACAGGTTCATGTCACATCTCCAGTGCACACTCTCTCTCAGTCTCTCTCTCTCTCTCTCTCTCTAATAAGAAACAGATGTCCCTGCCTAAGTAACAGTGTTTGAAATCTGCTTCAGGGGGACCAAAGGATCTTTCTGTTCTCCATTTATCTCCCCTCCAGCCTTCCTTGCACTCAAAGGTCTCACATTGCTGGGGTTTAAGGCATCAACAGCCCGAGGGAGAACACTGTGCTGAAAAAGCAATCTTTTAAGTACCAAACACCTTTGGAGACACTAATGCAACCATTTAGCAAGGTTCTGGGGCCACAGGAGGTACCGATGGGGAGGGAGGGATCTGGTGCCTAGAATGCTGCAGGGGAAGGCCAGCCTGGAATGACAACCACAGTTGCAAGGGATGGGTGGGAACGGTGGTGGCTTTGGGGCCCTGGAGGTGGAGGTGGAATGCGACACAAATTAGCCTGCGGGAGTTTGAGGAGTGAGAAGCATGGAAAACTCCGACAATGTTAACGCGAACAGCATGATATTTGGACACCAACCCAATTGGGTTTCCATCCCAGTTCTGCGACTCGCTACTGAGTTACTAAACTCCCGTGAGCCTCTTTCTTCTTCTGCAAAATGGGAATAATAATAATGGCTATGGTCAGGGCCAACGGGAGAGTTAGGTAAGATAATGCTTAAAAAGTACTTCAACACAATGTCTGGTGTGAGTGAGGATTCAATGCATATGTCTATTAGTATAGTAATTCCTAGTTTTGCCACCATTCTTCTCTAGAAGCCATTTTAATTAATATAATCAATTACATTTTTGCTTTCTTGCCAAGCACCGTGCTGGTCACTCTTGGGTTACAAGGAAGAATGTGGCATATTCTCTGCCCTCTGATAGCTTCCGGTCCAGTGGAACCGACAGATTTGTAGACAACCCAGTGAAATACAAAGCAAAGCACGCTTAAGAAGCAAACAGAACTGCCCCAGCCCAGTACCATGTACCAGTCACTGTCAAGACTGACTTTTTAAACCGCATCATAACCCCATGAGATGGAGGTTCTTGCCATCCCCATTTTACAGATGAAGAAATTGGGGCACAGAGAGGTGAAGAACACATCCAGAGACACGTAGCAAAAATCTGACCCCATGCTCTCCTCTCTGGAGCTGCCAGGACTGCCTCTCTCAATGGCAAAGCTAGAGGTTAAGTGCCTGCCCCACAACTTAAAACCCTCTGCTTTCCCATTCTCTCACACCGCTACTTTTCCGAGAAAGAATTATTTCAGAAGGTGAAGAATTCTGGGTGAGCTTTCCAGGCTGAGGACAGAGCTGGGACATAAGAAAGGGATCTGAAGGACTGTGTTCTGCGGAGAGCGTGAGGAGTCTTTCAGCTAAAGAACAGATGAAATTAGTTAATAAATGACAGTGGCTTGGCTTCCCACACCATGACACATCTCAAACCTCAGGAGAGGAAGCCATGACACTTCTCAAATCTCAGGAAAGGAAGCCATGACACGTCTCAAACCTCAGGAGAGGAAGCCATGACACTTCTCAAACCTCAGGAGAGGAAAAAGCCAGAACAGCAACATTTAATCCACTTTAGATCCACAGAAGAGGAGGCAAAGAGTGGTCATTCCAGCATGAGGGGCTCCCCTGTCACACAGAGTCCCCAGAGACAGAAAGCAAATCTCTGCTCTAAATCTGCTGTTCTCCTCAGACTCTCTACGTCTGCAGATGCCCCCGTCATCCAGCCTCTTGCTGGTCAGAAACCCGGGAGTCGTCTTCAACTCATCCTTCTCCTTTCTTCCTAGGTCTATTTCCTAGATATTCAAAACAAAATGTTTTAATTTTGCAACTGCCTCTTGTGTTGGTCTAGGCTTTTGAAGAAGCTGATACCAAGGATTTCAGTGAAGGAGGATGTCTGTGAGAGGAAACGCGGAATAAGCCCAGGAAGGTCGGGAGAGCTGTCAGACCACAATGCAGTCTGACCCTGAGTGAGGGAGAAGGGAAGGAAGCCTGGGTGGAAGGGCCCCACCCTGTTCTGTAGTGTAAGGAAGTTTCCACAAAGCCATTATTAGGCATTCAGGGTCTCTCAGAATACTCCTATGTATTTATTGCTGCTGCCCTCAATAGTTGGTGGAGAGCAGTCCATGGGAAGCATGGTTCAACCCAAGCATGGATTTCTGAATCCTGGAGCCGGGCCGGTGGTCAGTTATGTTCCCTGTAATTGGAGATTCGTGAGGACAGACACACAGCTTTTCAGCAACTCTACTATCCCTGGCCCAGTTCAGACCCTTCCATTCCCCGGAGGATTGCAGTAGACCCCCAGCTGGTCTCCTGGTGCTAATCTTTATCCACTCCCCCACCAAACTCTTTCCACACCACAGTTCAGAAAGACCTTTCTAGAACACAAATCTCACATGCCAATCCTCTGCTTAGAGCCTGGAATAATGATTTTGCCAATTCCCTTGAAATCTATAAGTGGTGCTCTTGCTTTGAATAAGAGATTGATTGAACATCTAATCAAACAAGATGTCCTTGAACTAGTAACACATGCATTATCACAGCACGCAGACCTCTGGGTGAGGTAAGACTCTATGGAGGCTAAAAATACAATATAACCTAGACATTTAGGCATCACTTTTGCTGAAATCAGTGAATCTTGTTGATCTTGTTGGGGAATTAAAACCTTTGTAAAATGGGACTTTGCTAGGCTTATCACCAGCTGGTTATTAATGATATTACGATCAATCAAAACTCAAGATCAAACACAATCAAACTCAAGAAACTACACTTGGAGTTCATCTTTTGGAAATCTGACAAACTTGGGATTTTCTAGCACCTTAGGGACACGTTGCCATCTAGGATTGAGGGGCGGTACCATCTTTTGAAAGTGGTATTAATTGATCCCACTTAATCATGAGGCAAACCAATAATTAGCCATGGAAAGATTAGAGGAAGCTCTCGCCACAAAACATGAGACTGGCCGTGTGGCTCCCACTATTCACTCGTTAGGAACATAATGTAAACATGTGCTTTCATCTTATAGTTTTACATATAGTTTCTTTTTTTTTTTTAAGATTTTATTTATTTATTTGACAGAGAGGAGAGATCACAAGTAGGCAAAGAGGCAGGCAGAGGGAGAGGGGGAAGCAAGCTCCCTGCCGAGCAGAGGGCCCGATGCGGGGCTCGATCCCAGGACCCTGAGATCATGACCTGAGCCAAAGGCAGAGGCTTTAACCCACTGAGCCACCCAGGCGCCCCAATATATAGTTTCTGATCCTCTGGAGAACCCTGCCTAATACACAAGCCAAGATGTTTCTCTGGGCTTTCCCTCAGACCTACAGCTGGGGAGAAGGGGAAGATAAACCCAAGAGAAGCAGACCCACAGAGGGAGAGTTTGTGTCTCACCAGGGCCCCCACCTGACCTGTCTACACTCACACACTGAGGCCGTGCCAGAACAGAGGGACCCTCCCAAGTAGGCATTGGACAGTGAAGTGTTTGCACCCCAGACTTCTGTGGCCAATTTGATGCCCGATCCACCTTACCCAGATGCCCAGAGTCATCAAGATGTCCTGTGCTGGATATTTTCCATTTGACCCTTTAGCTCCAATCCCCTCCTGTCTTTATCAGCCCCAAGAAGCTGATCGTTTTAAGCCACATTGATAGGATCTCTCTCCTCCAGGATTCCAGTTGGGTTCAGCTTCTCATACAAAGGTCATTGCTCTTCAGGCAGCCCTCGCCATGGAGCTTCTATGTCTCTGGGGTCTGGAACTACTCCTTCTCCTTGCTCCTTTAGGGGTTGATCTAACTCCAGAGTACCTCCCATCATCCTTTGTGGTCTCCGGAGACTGTCCGCAACTTGGTCAATAATATCTTTTTGAAACTCTTTTCAAATTCAATTTAAATGTGTCATCTCTTCTCTGACAAGACTCTAGTTGATGCACCACCTCTGTTAGGTTTAACAAAACAAAACAAAAATACAAAAATACAGGATGCTCAGCTGAAATAGAATTTCAGATACGTAAATTTTTTTAAGTATAAGGAGGCACCAATATTCATTGTTTTTCTGAAATTCAATTTTAACTGGGCATCCTGTATTTTACAGGCAACTCTAGCCTTTACCATCAACTATGAAAATATCTTGGGGATCCTGGTGAACTTCAGCTGATCCCTGAAAGAAACAAGGTTAATGACGTTCTCAGAATATTAATACTCATGATGAAGATAAGGTGCTAATTTGCAGGACTGGCCTCTGAATTGTGTGTGTGTATATGGAAAGAGAGAACAAGGGAAAATAATGGGAAATAGGCCTGGAAAGGAAGAATGGGGCTGGTTTACCGAGAACTTATATCCAATAAAGACAACCTGAAGCCTCACCACTCTTTGACTTTCTCAAACCCTCGTAAACTCAATAAGAGTTCAGATCCTCCTCCGTATTATCCAGATTTTCTTACATATCTTTTATGGTTAAATCTGATGAATCTGGCTCTCCACGTTTGCTTTGTCTTTTCAAAAAAATCTCCTGAGATTTATATCAAAGGATACAATTGGACTCTGGGAATCTTACTAGTCCTACTAACTTTAAGCCACATTTGGATATTATTTCATGTTCAATTTGTAGAACAGATTCTTGATAATAATATGAGATAAAAAGACACAGTCTAATTCCCCTTTTTCTTAAAGTTTTCTTGCAAAGACAAACAGAAAGAAAAAAAGATTAAGAAGGCAAGTGTAAGGAGTTTTGAAGGCTCAAATTAAGTGTGCTGAAAAAAAATTGAAAAGTTGTGGCTCTAGTAATCTATGGTGGAAAAAAACAGAAACATTATGTAATCACCAAATAAACTATTATTTTTCACAGCCTCCAGCTATTATAATTTCACTGGATACCTTATAAGCAATTATCGTTCTGGGAGATACTCCAAGGTTTATTCCGGGATTTCACAAAGCAGAAGTTGCCACAAGTCTGAAAAGTGTTTGATGAAGTATTATCGTAACCGCCTTTTCAGTCTTTGACCAGGAGAGGCAACCGTGTGGGTGTGTGGGAAAAGGGAAAGTGGCTGTCACATGGGCAGCAAGCATAAACAGCTCTTTGTGCTTTTTGAGTTGGAATTAAAAAGAATTTTAATTCTTAATTTTCCTTCCTTCCATGGGTCTGAAACAGCGACTTGATGAATCGTTTTCAGCAGTGACTTCTGGTTTCATTGTGGCTGGTGGCAGGCACCGTAGTCAGTCCCTCGTAAACCAAAGTCAAGAAATGATAGAAGATGGAAGAAGAATAGGTTACATATCTATATAAACACTCTTGAAAATAAGAAGAGGAGCTCTCAATGGACAAAAAGCTGTGAGAAACTTATAACAAGGGAAAGTGGAGAGGATCCCATTGGACAAGAAGAGGACATGGGAGACAGTGTGGCCGTGGAAAAGGAGTCCAGCAATGAGGACCCGTGTGTGGGAGTTCAGGAGCTGGAAGGAGCCTGGGGCAACCAATAGCATCACTAGTTGGGGTCCTGCAGGAGGAACCACGTGGTGTACCCCGGGAACCCCTCACCACCAGGCACGTCAGTCCTGCCTGAAGTGTGAGTGTAGTCTCTCAGAGCAGACAGACCACCAGGCCGTCGTCACCAGAGGTGGCCACGACATGATGTCAGCTCTTGCGAGGTGTGTGATTATCTGTCCCCTACCGCAAAGCACCCAGAGGTTCCCCCAAGGGAGCCCCTCAACCTGTGAGTGGACGCTGATTTGTCTGTGAAGTCTGACTCCTCATAATAATCTTGAATCTCTATCAAAATTCCTTCTGTGTGCCTCCTGGCTTTGTGCAGTCTAGGTCAGGGGCATTCAAAACAATGTTAACCAAACCCAGGCTAAGGGCAGAGCCCGTTGGTAATCCACTGGCAACCAACGTTTCTTTGGGTTAATATGGAGGCATGAATCAGCACTTTCTGAGCAAAGGTCAAATCATCTGCAAGTGCACTTCACTTGTAAATGTTTTTGCTTAACCCACTAACTAGCTGCGTGAACTTGAACGAGTCACTCAGTCACTCTGAGCCTCAATGTCCTCTTCCACCGTTATAGGATTATATGGGCACCAAATAGGAGAACATGCCTTGCACAGTGATTAGATCATAGAAAGCATTCAATAAATGTTTGGTTATTGTTTTGGGGTTTGTTTGGTTTTTTTTCAGCATTTGGGGTAGCCAAGGGTTTTCCTGGCATTGAGTCTTTCTGAGGTCCTCCTGGCCTTGATCTTACTTTCATCATAGTCCTTGACTGTGCCCCCTTTTCTTTAGAGTACAATTTATCTGAGAGCCTCATTACTGGCACATTCCTCTCTTCTCAGATTGCTATAAATCTGTTTTTAAAGTCCCCATTTCGTCTTATGTCATATCACCATGCAGATATCCTAGCCACAGGATGGTGCCTATTTTTTGCGGCATTTTAGAAATCTGCCTTCTGATGTGAAGAATCCATTTTCTTACCCTCCCCAATACTTCACTGATGAATCCCAGGATAAAACGGTCACTTTATACAAAGCTTTTATCTCTTCCATTTTGCTAGCTAGTTTGTTGGTGGTGGTCAGCCCCATTCCAGAATAATTTTTCTCCCCTCGTAGCCTTCCCTGGCTTGCTGGGAGTTGAAGTTGTCAGCAGGGCACATTCGGAATGTGCTATGCTTTCAGCAAAATGGGGCTTGCTGCAGAAATCTGGAGAGCTAACACTCCAGCCCAGTCCTATCACTAAAACCCCTGACACAAGATAGATTGTACTTCCTGGCTTCTAGCCTCCCTGGAAGAGTCTCCATTGAGCTTCTCCACTCGGATCTGTGAGTTTCTGGGTCACCCTATTCTGCGGAGCGACTCTGTTGCCATTCTTTTGAACATGGCACCCTTCTGCTTGTGTTTCAGATAAGTTATTTACCAGGCCCGAGTGTGCTTTGAGACTATTGTTCCCTCTTCCCGTTAAATTCTTGGTGACTTTGATTTTATTCTTCCCTCCCTCTGTCAAGACTCATTAAGTTCCCTCTTTATCAAGAAAGCAAGCCATAGGAAACCTTTCTGCTTTTCTTCATGAAGTGCCTTCTGTCCCTAACCAGGAAACCTCCACCTTGCCACCAAAGGCCATAGTCCAGGAAAAATCACCTTCTCCTTGCTGGTGTGGAGCCAGTTTTTCACACCCCGCCCCCTCCTCTTGTGCCTTAAATCCAACAGTGAAAGCAGAAATGAGATGAAAATGCTGAGTCTTCAACCTTGCCATTATTCCGACTCCAAGGTACAGTCCACATTAACCCCGAGAGGATACACGTGAATCTTCAGAATGGGGGCGCTCTTTTTGGCAGACCTCCCATTAAATCATACCTAGCAGACCTGTGGGGCCGCCATATTGCCTCAACACTCACCATTGTCTCACACACCGATGGCTTCTTACTGGGAGCACCTGCAACTCTTGCCCTGAGGACTTTGATCTGTCCATGTGGCAACAGGTTAGAAGTTCTTGGAACCCCCAAGGGCAGCCATTGGCCAACATCAGACCCCAGCTTCCCTGCTCTTCAGGCAGAACATCTCTGAGGCCTGCTCCACACTGTTTCCCAAAGATCCCAAGACAGACTCAACCCAATTGCCCGCAGCAGTAACTTGCTCAGAAAGAATAACTTTATTTGCCTCCCTGTCTTATTTCTTCACTTCTCTACATTTCCAAATCAACAACTTGCATTCAAATCAGTTTCAGAGTCTGCTTTTGGGAAACCCAGTCAAAGATAGGAGCCCACTTGTGATGTGTCCTCACATCTGCTTTGGTGCACCCTAAGCAAGTTTGAACAGGTGTGTACCCTGTTAGTTTCCTATTGCTGGTGTAACAAATCACCATAAACTTACTGGCTTAGAACAGCACAAATTTATTGTCTTATAGTTTTGTAGGTCTGAGACCTCGTTGGGCTAAACACAAGGATTGGCAGGGCTATGTTCCTTTTGGAGGCTCTAGGGGAAGAATCCATTTACTTGCCTTCTCCAGCTTCCAGAAGTTGCCGCATTCTTTGACTCATGGCCCCTTCTTCCATCAGCAAAGCTAACATCATAGCACATTCAATGTCTCTGCTTTTCTCCCTCCCTCCTCCTCTCTGAAAATCTTGCCTGCTTTTCATAAGGCCCCATGTCGTTACATTGGGCCCATCCAGATAATCCAGGATAATCGATCATTTCATCTCAAGATCCTTAATTTAATCACATCTGCAAAGCCTCTTTGCCTTATAAGGTATCATATTTGCAGATTTAGGGAATTAGGACATGGATATCTTTGGAGGTCATTATCTTGCTTATCACAGATATTCAAAGGTCCAAATTACAATTCTGAATCAGGAACTATTGCGGTCATGGTCCACATGAAATGTAGGACACATGAATGAGTTTGACACAGAAAGGGAGTTTCAATTAGGCCTTCCTGGATGCATAACTTTCTTTCCACCTGAAAAAAAATTTTATTTAAATCTTGTCTTTCTAGACTTTCAGAGGTGGATGGAAGAGAAGAAGGAAGGAAGGAAGGAAGGAAGGAAGGAAGGAAGGAAGGCAGGCAGACAAACCTTGGAGATGGTGGAATCCAAGCACAGGCAGGCACAGGCCTTCAGGGCTCACAGATGGGCATAGTCAGATACACTCATGCATTAGGCCTCTGGGGAGGAGAACCAAAGCCTTCTTTTTGTGCCTTTTACAGAAAGAGAGTTAAGCAGAAGGGACTGTTCCTCCTCAGCTCCCTGCCCGGCAGTGGCAGTGGCGTGAACAAGAACCAGCACCAATTCACAGCTTGGAAAGAGAGGAAGAGGTGAGAAGCAGGGGGAGGGGAGGTATGCAATCTCAGCAGGGGGAGGAAATAGTGCTGAAACCCTACTCAGTCTTCAATAATTCAAATTCTTCTGCAATCTGTCTTCTCAGGAGCCAGCAGTGTTTAATCTTGTGTTGTTGTTTTGAGCCCCCTGTCACTCAGGCCTCCCGTCCTCTCTTCCCAGTCATTTATGCGGTGGCCTCTGCTATGTATGGGGCCTTGCTTGCAGCAAGTGTGGAGGGCAGAATGTTCCACTGTTTTTTCTGTAGCACAGGATCACAGAGAACTCTCCTTCCTGGCCCTAGGGCACTGCTCTTGCCTAGTTCATGCCAAGCAGAAACATGCACATCCAAGTGCATTAGTGCCCCAGACCCATGTCTTCGCCTAAATCCCCATTCACAATGGCAAGTGGGGACTATATTCCAACTTTCCCTGAATAAGGCTGGCCTGGTTTGGCAAAGGTAAGCTTCCTGAGGCTCAATTTCCTCACCCAAAAATGGAATGATCCAGTCTATCTTGCAGGGTTGTTAAAAGGTTTAAATAAAATGATGTAGTCAAAAATTCCCTTGATAAGTTCTTTTTTTTTTTTTTTTTTTTTTTCTGAGCTCAACATCTATCGTCCAGGGTTTTGAACTCACGTGGAATTACACCTGTTCTTTTTTGGTATTGAAACCTTCACGTCCTCCCATCGTTTGTCTCTCACCTCAGGCGTGACTTGGCTTCCTTCTCTATGCAGCCTAGACCTGAAACTCATTGCTCATTGCATGCTCTTGACAGCATCCTCAGTATGCTTCTGATTTACCTGAACTTCCTGCCCCTGTCTTGGATCAACCCAACCATTCATGCTCTCTGCCCCTACAAGGCACATGATTATGCTGATTGGAGTCTTGGGGGGATGCGGACAGTTTCCAATGTCAATGTCATTTGGTAGTTTTATACTTTTTTTGAACCTCTGGTAGTGGTGTTTCTCTCTTAGCAGAAAGATTTTTTTTTAAATAAAAACTATAATGAAGCTATCTGACTTTAACTTCCTTGACTTCCTTGACTCAAACCTAGAAAACGACCTCATCAGTAACATCTGAAGACCACAAGGAATAGATTTCCTCTGTGCAGCCCAAGGATAATCTCTATACATAGGCTTTTATGAAAATACAACTTTTGTTGTTCTTTTTACTAAATACAAAAGAAACCCATGTGCTTCTAGTTGTAATGCTACTCCTGAAAAAAAGAGCATATCAGAATGCATAGCAAGGAGCCCTCCTGTTTTAGGAATAGCACGCAACCCATTCTAATTTGGAACAAAAAGTCAACTACAAATTCAGAGATTTTAGTTATTACCCATAATGAATTACCCCCAGCTCCACGCCTGAGATCATTGTTTGAAGGATGAGAAGTGAATACAGAGCTCCTTTGAGAAGATATGCGCACTGGAGTGACTCAAGGAGCCGAATGCTTGAGATGAACATCATAGCAAGAAGGTGGCAGTGAATGTGAGGGAGCGAAAGAGAAAGAAGAGGAGGGAGAAAAGGAAGAAGAAGAGGAAGAGAAAGAGGAGAAGGGCTAAGAGGAAAGCAATAAAGGAAATGTGGTAAGTCTTTAAGCTATTAATTTGTGTGTTTGGGAAACAATGCAAAATAACACAAATACATTCTTTTTTTCCCTAACTCCATTGTAACAGTACAAACTTTGATCAGTGCATAATAAATTAAAATCTCCCTTCAGACCAAAGAAAACTATCTTTCTGCTCTGAATGAATTAACCCTTTAGAGCAGTGGTTATGGTATTCCTTTAAGAGTCTCAATAAATCCATGTTGGATCCCTCTTGTTAGAATGAAAGATCCCAAAGTGATGAAGAAAATAAATATAAGAAGGGTGGTCTCCAGAGAAAGTCTAAAATGTGGGTCCTTTCCAAGTGCTGATTAATCAACAGAATGTCCCTTGGGTGGGTATCGCTAGAGGCAGAGCCCGAGACAGGAATTCAAAGGCATGAGATTTATTGAAGAAAGATCTTGGGAGAAGGGGAACAGAGGGAGCAGATGGGGAAAGAAGCTTGGTTTGGATGTGGTCCCTGCTGGAGACAAGCCTCAACCTGATTCCACAGCATGTTTGGAGGATTCATTGCAGCATAAATCTGGTTCCGCTTTAAAGGCAAGAGTTCGCCATCTGTACCTGTGTATCGGTTAGTCATGGGCTGCCTCTGGAGGGTGAAATGTGCAACCTCAGGTTCACTCAAGGGCAAGCCTCTTGAGAAGGGAAGAACTATGAGCCAACAGCAGCCAACACCCACAGCAGCTGGGCGCTGGACACACCGGGACGTAAGAGGAATTGGGGAGCCTAACTCCTACTATGGGCAAGTTTTGAATCTTCCTCCCTAGAAATTCCCCAACCCCAGGGATAAATTGGAAGGTAGAGACAGGCCACTCAATTCCATATGCTAGAAGCATCCAGCTGTCCAACCCCACCAAGACACCCCTGTGACACCAGTTTTAACCCTGAGGTTTGATTGTCCTCCCTTCCCGGGGGTCATGGTCAACAGAGTCCTGGCCCCTGATTTTTCTGCATTTCTATTGACTCCAAGCTCTCTCCACCACCTCCATCCTGGCATAGAACCTCTTGCCTACCAGCCTGCTCCAAGGCAGGTCCTCTGTCTTGGTAGGTCCTCATCCCTGCTGGCCTCTGATCTGAGACACAGGGGTCTTTAGGCTTAGGAAAGACATAAAACATTAGAGTTTGCGGGACGTTCAGAGAAGCATGCAGACCATAGGGTCCACGGCGGGGAAGCGTCTTGGCACATGACTGGTCCAGTCTCTTATCAGAGATCCCAAGAGGCTTATAAGAACCGACCAGATCACATGTCCACTTCTAGTCCAAGTACCTGCGGCCAGAGTTTTAAGGTACATGGAACAGCCTCTTCCAGGGAAGGACTCTGGGTAAAGCAGGCAATGGACACATCCTCATCTGACCCAAAGGCAGTATATCCACAGGCTAGCCAAATCAGATTTTCCTCTCAAAGATGTGAACTGAGATACACAGAGATTATGATTAACAAGGATGGGTCCCTCTGCCCCCTGAAAAAAGATCCTGGTGTAGAGAGAGACCAGTGGAAGTCAAGTGGGATTTCAGTAATATTTACAAGTCGGGTACATTCATGGGTTAAGAGGTATTCATTCAAGGACATTTACCATTATGAAGGCAAATATGAAGATTTACACAAGTTTCTGTTTGCTTTTACTTGTCTGGACAGCAGAAAGCCCCGTCCTTGAGCCCCCCCACCTCCACCCCAGATTAGCATTTGGTAAGGTGTTTTAAATTCTGCTACTCCCAAATGGCAATAAACCAGCTTCTAATTTCAAAAACTCTATCCTGCCTGTGAATTGAGTGAGGAATGGTGGAATCCGTCTAAGGACCTCGACAGTTTAATGCATTTTGCCATGGAGATTATAGCTATTGCGGCATAGGGAAAGGGGCTGGCTTGAAAAGGGACGAGTCCTCATTGAACATTCCGTTCAGGCAAGTGCCCATTATCCAGGGGGTGGATGATCCAGTTTGGGGATTTTTCATGCGTCTGGCTTCTCCTCCCTTCTACTGTCTGCCCTTTGGCCACATTACAGATCAAATTAGCATGTCTTTGAGAGGATAGAAGGGGAAGGGACAGGTAGAATTCAAATTGGTCAATTTTGCAGCTTGTCCGCTGTTTTAATACATGAGATCAAAACCAAAGGCTAACGGGTTTTGGATTATCAGTGGGTTATACTGAATCTGTACCAGATCTCTCTATCGCTAGAGAAATTGGAGTCTGATGAGAACTCATATGTCCGTATTTCATATGGACGTCAAGGCTCAGCATACAGCGGCTTGTCTAGAATCCCAAACACATTCATGTTAGAAATTTAGAGCTAGAAGGGGCTTCAAAGATGATCCAGCTTTGGGAAATCAAGGCTCAGGGATCTGAAGTGCAGTGCCCAAGGTTGCACAATGAAATGACTGCCCGTGGCTTGTGGACAACTTGCGAGGGGAGCAGAAACCATTTAACTTCGAAATTATATAACCATGGCTGGTCGATACATGAAATACTGATGAAATGGGTTTTCTTTTGACCCTCCATAACTCTTCGTTGGGACTCTCCAACCACCGGAAACTAAAATCAAGATCATCCATTGTTGCGGAGATACCCCCAGCGCTGGGAACAAAACTCCAAAGTTGCTAAAGAACAGGGCTCCCGGTTTGAGACTGGATATACTGATGCAAAGAGGTGCCAGGAGATAAAGCCGGGTTCTCCCTCTGCCTGAATAGAGGACGACAGAGTTTAAAGATCGAGACTGAGAAGCCATGTATCCCCCTGTATATAAACACACTCATCAGTGTTATCATCATCATCACCGTCGGAGTAAGGAGCAAGATACAGAGAAGGGTTTCTCCGTAAAGTTTAGGGAATCCTGAGAGAGAAGAGAAAGGCCTTTTGCTTCTCTTCCGGAGGTTTCCAAAGGTGGTGGTCTCACTGGAGCCAAAAGAATGGAAGGGAGCTGATGTGCGGGAGAGGAAGGAGACGGGCAGCACTATCCCTGGCCACGGCATAGTGTGGAAAAGATTTCAGTGGGCCCATATCCCCCAGTGGCAAGAGCCAGCATGCTGCCTTGGAAGTTGCCCATGAAGGAGGTAACTCAAAGAGACATACACCAAGAGGGGATGCAGCTTGTATGGTGAGGGCCAAAGGGAAGCAGGGCTGATTTGGTTCTAAGGGAGTTTTTTGGAGACCAGACCACCTTCTGGCTACACCCAGAGTATGAATTACATGAGTGACATGTCTCGATAGGGTTGCCCGTACCCAGTCCACCTGTATGGAGCTGAGCTGGCCCCCACCTCCAGGCAGGCACCCAGGGCAAGAGAACAAGGTGGCTGCTCCCTCCCAGCACAGAGCCTTCACCACAGCCCCCACCCACCGCCCACTCCCAGGGGCTTCGTCAGAACCCGAGGGGGCAAGAAATCCCACAGTATCATTTGGACTATGCTGTGACCAAACTGCAAACTACATATCCTGAGTGGACCCTAGAAATGACTAGAATCACGGCAATGAACTCGAAGTTTCCTGCTGCCCAGTGGACCTGGGGCTTAATGCATGGAGGGAAAGACACAGAGCTCCATTGCTGGTCTTGGTTCCGTGTGTGTGTGTGTGCGTGTGTGTGTGTGTGTGTGACTGCGACATTCTATATCCATAACGCTCTCGATGGAGGGGGCAGCTGTCTTCTGTCTCCTAAAGGCAAAGGAAGAGGATATGGCCTGAAATGATAGCTGAAGGAATGCTCATACCCTCCAACGACAAACGGGTGAGGGGCAACCCACACTGAGTGAGCACCTACGATGTCCCCACCCGGTGGTTAGCACCTCCACCATCCTTTGCCTCCCTGTCCTCGGAAAGTCTCCAAAATGAGGAACTTCACATGTTTCAGAGAAACAGCTAGTTATGTAGCAACATGGGGACTGAGATGGCCCATCTCCAAGATGCCAGCCGCCCTTCCTCTTAAGCCAAGCTGCCTCCTCCTAGCAGAGTATATCAGAGAAGCTGAGGCGCACGCTCAGTCCGAGGCTTCCTCCTCTCTCCTTCTCACGTCCCCTCCCCACAGGTGCCTCAAGAGAAGCACACAGATGCAGCCCTGTCTGGGAACAGGGAGCCCAAGGGGGATGCAGCGGTGGCCTTTGGAAGGGTCAGTGACAACTGTGTCATCAGGGAATCGCCTTGTCCAATTGAAGTCCAACCTCCCTTTGAACCATGCACGATGTCCCCCCCTCCCCGGCCCCAAAGTCTGGGTTGTGTTTTTCCCTTGGCAAATCACACCATCCCATTGGGAGGGCAGCTTGCTGAGTGTGGCAGTGTTGACACAGCAGTCGCTGGACACGTTCCGGGAAAGCAGGCCCCAGCATGTGAGATGAATTTTCTCTGAACCGTGTGGTTTTCAATGTGTCAGAAAAACAAACTCGGAGAAGTCTGTTTGGCTTGTGTGCCTGCGTAGACCCGCTTCCGGAGTTGAAAATGCAGTTGGCCTTAGCCCCTGCTGCTTTAAAACCAAACCAAACAAAACAGAAAGTCCTTCCTGTGTCTGGCTCCCTGAAACCTGAGGCTGGCACAATGGCAGCTCTTTCAAGTGGCAGGCCCACTGGCCATGTGACCGCGTCTTTGTGCCCAAGGACGAGCGAGGCCAGGGGAAGCTGCCTCTGTTCAGTGTCGCCCAGCCCTTGGCCCTCTCCTCTGGCCCGGCTGCCTCCAGGCGCTTGGCTACCCCTCTTCCACCCAAACATCCGAGTTCTTGTTCCCAAAATAGCTACTCGGAGGAAACAGCCAAGACCCGGGCCTCCGCAGGGGCGAATTCTCCGCGCGCACCTGGCTGCAGGGGGCGTGGCTGCTGCAGGGGGCGTGGCTGCCGCCGGCCGCTGCAATTCACCAGCCGCCCTCTGCAATTCACCAGCCGCCCACGGGGGTGCCAGGGGGGCCCTCAGCGCGGCTCCTCAGGCTCCGCCCACCGAAACTTCTGTTTTTCCTATAAGAGCGAGGCAGGCAGCAGCCTGAGTATCACAGCTTTCATTGCTTTTCCTTCCGCTTATGCTTCCCGGCGTTTGACCTCCAGATGAACTGACCAGTAAGTCCTCCCCTCTTAGCAGGGACTGTGGCTACCGAACCACAGGACAATGGAAGCACCCCAACCGGAACTTCCTGATCCCCACCTCCCACCTTCCCATCATATGCAGATAAAGAAGCCCCCTCGGTTTGTTGCCAGAGAGAGTGGTCTCTGCTTCTTCCTGCTGGGGGGTGGGTGGCGGGGGAGCCAGGAGGAGGGGCCAGTTCAGGGAGAGTTCAACCTGCGTTCTGGGTGATAAAGCCCCTGCAGGTAGGCCCCTCCTCTTGATTTCCATTCATGTCCTGTAAAGTGGAACGAGCCCATGCTCTAGGAAGTGGTTCCCTGCCCCAGCTGCACACTGGGGTTACCTGGGCAGCTCCTAGGAATCCTTTACCCCTGGGCCCCCTGGACCTAGGAAATCAGCGTCTCTGGGAGGTGGGACCAGGCATTGGCGTTGTTTTAAAACTCCGCGTGTGGTTCCAGTGTGCAGCCAAGTTTGAGAACCTTCTCAAACTCTAACATATAAGAACCACCCGGGATCTTGTTAAAAAATCAATCAATCAATCAATCAATCAATCCGATTCCAGCAGTTTCTGGAGCTCTACCCAGGGATGCTGCCGCCACTGGTCCATAAAACACTTATAATCGTCAAGCTTTAGGAGAACTAAAGAGTCTCCGATAACAGCCTGGACTTCTCCGGGGTTGATTTGACAAGAGCAATGAGGAGATGAGATGGGGAGTCAATGGGGAGTCAATGGGGAGTCAGGCTGCTAGGTCTGGAAGGGATTGCTGGGCTGGAAGCTGCGTCTAGGCATCTGGAAAATCTCTTCAGGGGAAGAGATAGTTGACAGGCAGTAGGAGTGTGACTGAATTTGGGGTGGAGTAAAATATAAAGGTAAGCCTCAACTGTCCAAGCTGGGATGAGAGGAATGGCAGGGCACCCGAGCCCAATGGTGGTAACTCTCATCTCAACGCTCACCGAGCTGAGTGACATAAGCCCAGGTGGGGACCATCAAAAGCCATCTGGCTCAGCGGGGTGATGGGGTCCCAGCCTGCTTAAGAAACGGGAGGGATGAGACGCCTGGGTGGCTCAGTTGGTTAAGCCGCTACCTTCGCCTATGGCTCAGGCACGGTCCTGGGGTCCTGGGATCGACTCCCGCATCGGGCTCCTTGCTCAGCGGGGAGCCTGCTTCTCTGTTTCTGCCTGCCACTCTGCCTGCTTGTGTTCTCTCTCTCTGACAAATAAATAAATAAATAAATCTAATAAAATAAATAAGTAAAATCTTTTAAAAAAAAAAAAAGAAAGAAAAGAAATGAGAGGGATGAGGCAGAGGTTTCTGCTTGGCTCGGGGTCTCAGCATCTCGGATAGCACTGGCCTGTTCTACCGACAACAGGGAAAGTCTCTTTGCTGCCTATCCCACTCTGGTTGCCTAAGGAAGTAAAAGTAGCATCAGAACCTTGTGAGAGGTTTCTCTGAGCTACACAGCCACAGCATGCAGAGCCTTCGAACCTTCCCTAGCTCAGGCCCTGAGACAGGGAGGCTAGAGCAATAAGGTAGCAGGTGGGATTCAACACTCCCCAAACTTCACTTTCCATTGGCAAAATGGGGAGGGAGAGGAGCAAAAGTATCCACCTCACTGGATTATTATGAAAATTATATGAGATAGCATGTATGAAAGCACATACATAGTACATGCTCAATAAATGCTAGCTGCTATTACAATAATAATAGTTATTAATAAAATAATACCGTTCATCTCATAGGATGTGCAAACACCTGTCATAATGCTTCACCTACACAAGACGGGCAATAAACACTTGCTAAATCTAAGCAGAAGCGAGGTAAGTTTTTCTTCTATGCTCCCCTTGTTGTTTTTCTGGGTAATCCATCAGCTTTGAGTCAGTTTCCATCCAGCGCTGAGTCAGGCTTTTTGGCCTCAGCTGCAAACCTGCTCCCTAATCCCCATCCAGATGCACAGAGAAGGTTTGGAATGCACGTTTTCCCTGAAGAAGTGTGGCCAGCAGGTCTGCCTGCTTCCCAGGGGAGCAGTCTGGCTGGTGGGAGTCAAAGGAAAAGGTAGACGTGGGAAGGGAACACATACAGAGACCCCACCGGTTAAGGGCTCAGTACCAGGCACTCTCAGGAGCCAAACAGTCATTGCCAGCATCCTTCCTTCCTTAACGATAAAGGAAGACGGGTAAGGAGTCATCCCCATGCACCACATCCTTGCCCTCAGAGAATGGTTTTGGGAATCACTCCTTCATGGCTGGAAGTTTCTGCCTCTCTTAGGACTCAGAGGACCAAGTCTGCGGAGACTTCAGCATCCATCAGCCGCATGGTGTCCCCTTGAATTTAAATGCAGAGGGAGGCACTAGAGAGAGGCTGGGGCTCAGGAAGAGCCATGCCCAGCCACGTGACAGCACAGAGCACAGAGCCTGCAGTGTTCCCGCTCAGATAAGTGCGTGCAGGAAGAATCTCCTTTCTGCCAAGCTCCATCTCTGTCTGGCTCAAGACATTCGGGGGTGGGAAGCAGGGGGCAGACTTCTGGAGACCACAGACCTTCGAGGGAGGCAAGCCATCTGAAGGCCAGTCAGCTTGGCCTTGGTTGTTAGAAGGGGGCAATACAGAACCCTCCTCTCCTCCGTGGTGCATTTTGTCACGTGGAGGTTCTAGCATTTTCTTTGTCTAGGCTGGCAGTTCCCATCGTGAGGGGAAGCACAGACTGGCAGGAGCGGAGATGTCCAGCAGGCACAGCCATGCCCAGGACAGGTGGCAGTGACCCTTGGGAGGGAAGAATGGAGGTGCCCACAATGCATCAGAGTGCCCTCTGGATGCAGGAGCTGTGACCAGAGGAACCCTAGTGCCTAGTGAGACGGAAGGACAGAGGTGCCCCACAGAGGCAGCTTTTGGAGCCACGGGCCAGCGAAAGAGGCTGGGAGCCTGGGGACACCATGTGGTGGCTGAGTGGACTTGGGCTCGAGCTCCCAGAGGACTCCCAGAAACACAGCACAGGAAGCTCTGCCAGGAGCTGAAGACTTGCATTGGTTGGTGGTTAGTGGACTGACTACTATCCAAGTCATCTAGGTTTTAACCTAGCCTGCCCAAGGAATGCTGGGATATTTGTCAATATCCCATTATCACTGGGATGAAGCCTGCTTTGACACATGCCTTGAGCACGCACATCTCTCTCTCTCTCTCCTGTCTCTCTGGGTTTTTGTCTATCTCTGTCTTTGTCTCTATCCCTCCATCTCCATGTCTGTCTCTGTCTCTGTCTCATTCTCCCTGCCTCCATTCCCACAAAATGCGTGACTCATTCTGGGCATTCGACAAATATTTTTTAACTCCGCATTATGTAAAATTTCACACACACACACAAAAGCAGCCGAATAAAATAAGGACCTCTCATGCACCCATCACCCAGTTTCAAACAATCATGGACATTCTCACCCACTGCCCCCCCCCAGATTATTTTGAAGCAAGCTCAGACATCATCCATAAATATTTCAGATGCCTCTAAACGATAAGGACTCCTTAAAAACCATAACCATGATCCCACTAGCCCACTCAGAAAAGCTAGCACTAATTCCTTAAATCAGTATCTAAATACAATCCATAGGTCATGTTTGTTAATGTGTCATAACTCCCTAAAATCCCTTTTAAGCTATAGTCAACAAATATTTTTGGGCTGACCACATCTCTTTCCGTTTTTGTATTTCTCATATTTCCAGTAATCTTTCTGTCCTCCAGTTCGGTTTCCATCTGTCTGTGTATGTCTGTTTCAACGTAACGTTATTTCTGTGATTTTTTTTCTCTCTATGTGCCTTGATCTCTACCTTTCTCTCTCTCTCTGCCTCCTTCCCAAGCCCTGTCTGTCTCTGTCACTCGCACACACACCAAGCACACACACACATAGGCTCACACTCCCAGGAGGGTCGGCAAGGGAGCCCTGCACACACCCTTGCCTGAAAGTGTATGAATTTGGTATGAAGTTGGGTCTGAAGGATGAAACAGATCTCTGACCAAAATGTTAGTGTGGCTTCACCGAAGCACCTTCTGCTGTTTCATGCTGTGCCCATTCCACGGGCTCCCTTCCAGTGGACTGAGCCCCCCTTCCGGTTAATGAGCCCCCTTTCCAGTGACTGAGCCCCCGCTTCCGGTGGACTGAGCCCCCCTTTCCGGTAGACTGAGCCCCCCCTTCCGGCGGACTGAGCCCCCTTCCGGCAGCTGCGCCCCTTCCTTCAGCAATCTACATGAAGGAGGCAGCTAGGACCACGACACATTATTGACGTGACGGCTGAAGGGTGCTGCGCAGACATGCATGGCGTGTGTTACTGTGTCTGTTGTTCCAAATAAAACTTCTGAAGGCTCACCCATCGGTGAATTCCTAAAGTGCTGTCTGTAAAGAAAGCTGTAGAATGCTTGTTGGCCAGGCGCTACTTTACATCAATCACAGGGACGGTGCTCCATTTTGAAAGAAATCTTTTACCGAGTCTTAAATTATTTGTTAGAGCTGGAGGCAACAAACCCAGGCTTTTTCCATTCTTTCTAGCAATGGAGTTCTTTTTTTAATAAAATCTTACATAAAACCTGGAGGTATAAAGTGAATAAAAACAGAACTTGGTATGTGTGGGCTAAGGGGTGGAGGGAGAATGCTGTAGAAAATAATTTAAAAAAACAACAACAAAAAAAAAAACTCAGGGGCGCCTGGGTGGCTCAGTGAGTTAAAGCCTCTGCCTTCAGCTCAGGTCATGATCCCAAGGCCCTGGGATCGAGCCCCACATCGGGCTGTCTGCTCAGCGGGGAGCCTGCTTCCCCCTCTCTCTCTGTCTGCCTCTCTGCCTACTTGTGATCTCTCTCTGTGTCAAATAAATAAATAAAATCTTTAAAAAAAAATAAAAATAAAAAAAACCTCAATCGAAGAAACTTATTTTCCAAAGGAGTAAACTGAGTCCCAGAGTGGGGGCCGTGACCCACACAAGGCCAACAGCAAACTCCACCATCCCCTAAGTCCCTCTTTCTTACTCCTTACAGACACATTCAGAATTTCAGGGAGGATCTGTGTCTTGGGGTTTTGTTTGGTTTTTGTTTTTTGTTTTTTTTTCCAGGTAGTTATTTTGGCAAATGTACTGAGCTGAGCAGTGATCTGGGAGATTTCGTGTCCCAGACATCACTTGAGCTGTGGCTTTTTTGTTTCTTGGGACAAAACCTGTTGGATGACTCTTTAGCAAATGACTAATGGCAGAATGACTTGAGAGTCTGGTCACCAAGGTCAGGATTGTAGAATGGGAGGCTGCCTCTTACAGGAGTGGCCCCGTGCTAGGGGGCAGGTGAGTCCCAGTGTTTGGCTAACAGAGCTGGAGAGCCAAGCGGTGACCCTCCTTGATTGAGAACACTTGCTGTGAACCAGTGTGAAATGGAATTACAGAGTGAGGGCAAGGAGCCTGTGGGATGAGAAGTGCCTTAGCTACCTGGGCCCCGGCTGCCACGTAGGAACTCAGAGAAGCCATGGACAGCATAACTGCGACTCTAGAAGAAACTGGAAGTTCTTGCTTGCTGGACGTGTGCATCTCCAGTAGCAGCTTGCAGAAAAGCTGCTAGTCTCCTATGAATACAGAGAACAAACTGATGGTTGTCAGAGGGAAGGGACATGGGAGGATGGGCAAAGTGGGTGAAGGGGAGCGGGAGATACAGGCTTCCAGTTATGGACTAAGTCCCGGGAATTAAAGGCAGTGTAGGGGAGCCTGGGTGGCTCGGTCACTAAGCGTCTGCTTTCAGCTCAGGTCATGGTCCCAGGGTCCTGGGATCGAGCCCCGCATCAGGCTCCCTCCTCGGCAGGAAGCCTGCTTCTCCCTCTCCCACTCCCCCTACTTGTCTTCCCTCTCTCGCTGTGTCTCTCTCTGTCAAATAAATAAATAAAATCTTTAAAAAATAATAAAGTCACAGCATAGGGAATATAGTCAATGACACTCTAATAGCGCTGTATGGTGACCGATGGTAGCTGCACTTGTAGCGAGCAGAGCATCACTCATAGACTTGTCAAATCACCATGTTGAAAACCTGAAACTAATGTAACCTTGTGTGTCAGCTAGACTCAAATTTTTTTTAAAAAGCTGCTGTTCTCTCAGTTCACAATGAAGGTCGATTATAAGTAAGCTCAGTGGGGAATTGTGTTGTTCTGTGTAGCTTAAAGACTTGAAAACGTGCCTGATTGCTACTCATTTGGGGGGACCAGGAAGGCATACTAGAAAACACCTGAGCCTCGGCACCAGAACGACGGAGTATAAACTCCGGCTCCACCACTTTCTAGCTGAGTAATTCTGGAGCATCGCCTTGCCCACTAAGCTTTGATTCCCTCATCTCTGAATCGGGATAATGCCACCTTGCTAGCTCACAATGTGCTCCAGCAACTTTGCCAAGCCGGTATTGGGATGCTCACTTTACCAAAGAGGAAACCACGCCCCAAGAGGAGGCACCTGCAGCCCCATAGAGCCAGTAACAGTCCCATTTGAGCAGGTTCCCATGGGGTTCCTGGGCCGTGTGTTTTCCATCACCCCCAGTGCTTCCTGTCTAATCTCCTGTTGGACAAATGAGAACACAGCCCTGAGAAACACTGCATTCTAAAACAGCCAAGATTCACATTTATGGAGAAAGAAAGTAAGTAGTTGCCCAGGGCCAGGGTGGGAACAGAGATGAAGTGTAAATTAGCATCAGAGATCTTACTGGGGGAGGGTGTAGATGCTGTACTAACTACTGAATCATGGCGATGGTTACCCAACTCTGTAAATTTCCTAAAAAGCACTGAATTGGACGCTTGTGAATTTTTATGTAAAACGTACCTCCATAAAGCTGTTAACAAAAAGCCGAGATTATAAAGCACTTACATTCTAGACAGAATTGTCTGTTTTACCAAGCAGATCGGGAAGCAGTTAGTATTAGTTTATTTCTTTTAAAAGGTATTTCTTATAATTACTGATTTGAAAAAACAGAAGGACCCACCTTTGCTCTGTAGTAGCCGCTAGTGACACGGTTAATATCTGCTTTGTTTTGCCCTTCTCGCTCTGACACCATGGGCTGGCAACCACGCGATCAGTCAGCGCTGGAAGTAACTAACACATGTAAGCATCACGGGCCCTCACAGCTGGCAGGGTTAGAGACCCGAAACCCCTCTATACCTACCCTTATAGGTAGGCTAATTAGCAGCATGCAAGGCTGTAGCGACAATGAGCCATCCTGTAGGAGAGCACCTACACGCCTAAATCAAGGCAATTAGCATGTTTATTCCCACTCAGACCTACTAAACCCCCTGGACCTCAGCCGCGTGTCCCCAGTCCGGCTGGACAAATCCTGGCCTCTCAGAAAGCGGCATCGCTGTCCACCCTGCCGACAGCAACATGAGGGAGTGTTCTCTCACCAATTCTTGCCGACAGAGGAAAAAGAGGGGGAAATTCCAGCAAGGTTGTATTTTAAGAAAGGGCGGTGCCCGCGGGACTGCGAATGTGGAGTTTATAGTTAAGCGTTTTGTGGGGTGGCCAGTGCTACTCCTCCATTTGATTCGAACTGGAAATTGCTCTTGATTAAAGGAAGTGCTCGTTGTGGTTTGGTGACACTAGTACATTTCTCAGAGTAGTGTGGCCACACATTGGCAGTAGTTGGTGCCTGGGTGGGAACGAGCCAGTTTACATGTTGGTATGCGGGATGGGACTTATTAAGGGCTTTGTATCCCTCCCCCTGCCCCCCCCCCCCCCCCCCCCCCCCCCCCCCCCCCCCCCCCGCCAACGCTGTCTGCAGAACCAGCAGTGGTTATAAGAAAGAAAAAAGATACCTCAGAGGGGTCGGGGGGGGGGGGCCCTTGTACCAGCGTCTTTGCTGGGTTCGAGGGAAGCAGAGAGCAAGGATTTGAGTGCAAGCAGCTCATGATTTGGAGCCCATCTCAGAAAGCATCAGTAGGGGAGTGGGGAGGGAGGCAGAGTAGCGAGGGCAGACCAAGCAAGGCGTGTTCATAAACAGCCTCCCGAGGCTTTAAGGGAGGAAGCTCTAGGAGACTATAGAATAAAGTCTCAGCCTTGAGCGCACATCGCAATAACCGGGGAGTTGTTGAAACACATTGCTGGGCTCCCAACCTCAGAGTTCCTGATTCAGTAGGTCCGAAGTGGGTAGGGCCTGAGAATTTGCATTCCTAGTAAGTTCCCAGGTGATGCCGATGCTGCTGGTCCTGGCATGATAGTTTGAGAAGAAGAGTGAAGAAGATGATTCAGAGTGGTCAGACCCAGGGGTGGGGAGTTGGAGTATTTATCTACCGATTCCCATCTCATGTTGCTGAAGGCTGCTCCTGGGATGGTTAACAGCCTGGTACCCTCCGTACCAGCAGGCCCTGCAGCCAGAGAAGGTTTGCAGGCTGAGAGTAACAAGTGCTTGCTATAAAGCAAAGCTATAGGGCTATGTGGGAACAGAGTGCGGGGCACCAGGAAGTCCGGCCACACCGCCTACAGGAACAATGTATCTCTGCATTAAAATCGGAGTCCTCTGTATCAGATGGAAAGAGTATTACAACATAGTGGCACAAAAAAGGGTTAGTGTCCCAGCTGCTTTAACATCCATAGCAGTGTGACCTTGACTAGATCTCTCACCTTCTCTGGGCCCCAACTGGAAGATTTCCAAGGCCCCACCTGTCTCAGAAATTCCTGGATTCTCTGACAACTAGATCCAAGTGACCATGTTCAACCACAGCCGGTGAAAACATTCGGCCCTGAGAGAGCTCCAAGAAAGCACAGACATTTACATCTATCGCCCCTGCCCATCCTTCCCCAAGGATTCAACCTTTGTCCAAGCAGGTGCTACCCCCAGAGTGCGAGGCAACACACTCCAAAGCTTCAAGCTTTCTAGGGTGGGCATCCTGTGTGGTTCCTACGGGTCCCTGGTCCCCAGGCACCAGGCTCACTGCCTTCCCTTCGCATCCTTGGCAGGTGTATCAAGCATTAATAAGGTACTTCGTCTCAGTCAAAGAAGACTATAGAGTTATGCAGTTAAAATAAGAAGCTGCTTAATCTCTTCATTTGGGGTAAATGATGTATTATGGCAGACTCGATTGCTCCCCCACTTCCCTCCCTTTCCCTAGACAGCCTGGCAATGACACTGCCTGGTGGTGGCCCTTGCTGGGCACCTGAGTGTAAAAGATAAGGCTGGGATTCCGCAGGGAACTAAAAAAAAGTGGGTAGTCTTGGCTTCCCAGCGTCAAGGAACCTCAAGGCACCTGAAACCAGTGTAGACCACTTAGATTCAGATAGACTAATAGAGTGGACATCTACGGCTGTTGTCCACACTTCCCCATTCATAATCCCAGTGGTTTAGGATGTTAACATCTACCTGGTCCCAGGTGAGCCTAATCAGTGTATTTCATAGTACCGGTCTAAGGAGGATCAGTCCAGCGGTAACCAGGGAGGATGCCCGTCCATTAAGGGATCTCCTGCTCCAAGTGGCAGAAAAGTCCAGGACCAAGATTCTGGGTCTGTTCACAGTTCCCTGACTTAGATAGAAAGAGTGCGAAAACATAGTGGTACAAAAAAATTGCTAGTGCCCAGCTTCCCTTGCACTCATAGCTGTGTGACCTCAAATCTTACCCTCTCTGGGCCCTTAGCTCAAAGAGTTCCAAGACTCCACCTGTCTTGAAAATTCCCTGATTCTCTGTCCAGAAAAGCCCTGTAACTTGACAACTAGATCTATGTTACCATGTTCAACCACTGCCTGTGAAACATTTACTTGGTGCTGTATCTGGGAGGGCCACATCATCGCTATGCTTGATTCCTGAAAACCCAGAGTGGCTTAGGAAAGTCTCATAGCAACCTCTTACATCATCAACATTCCCCTTATGTTCCTGGATATGAAATCTCATGCCATTATAAATGCCCATTACTGTTTGGCCTGGCTTCAAGTCATAGGATTGAGGATGCCAGCAGTAGCAAGACCTGAGAAAAGGCTAAGACTTTCACTGACCATCTTTGCAAGAAGAGGGCAGGGCACTGAAGGACTTTGCCATGCTCATCCTCCTTCAAGGACTATCTCTCCTGCTCCCCCCAAGCAGCAACATCCTCCTCTCCTTCAAGGTTCACACCTAGGTAGGTCCCTTTCTGAAGGCCCTCTAGGCCCTCTCAGGCACAGCCAGGTGCTTTCTCTGCTGGAGCTCTTCTTCCTTTTCCTCAAGAGTCCAGAGAGTGAGTAGGAGGTCTAGGTTGGAGGCCCAAACCATCATGGTCACCCATGACCCAGCCGCCATCTTTGTGTTTCCTTGGTCTCAAGGAAGAATTGACTTACTCCAGGGGAGGCTGCATGTGTGTGCGCTTGGACAGGCACATATATGGATGTGATTCCTCTTGCTAAGAGATCTGAGCAGGGTGCCCAAAGACCTTCTCACACAGTCCCAGGGTTAGGAAAGAAGAATAAGTGGGGACCCTGCTTCTCATAAAAGTATCTACTGTTTATACCCTCATGTTGGCTGCCACTGGGATGGGGAGTTACTTTGTCTGCCTGCCCCCATGGGAGTGGCTGAAAGCTCCTTGCCTGACACCTGACCTGCTGCCAAACTCTCTTGGACTTCCTGAGTTTTGTGATGATGGACCTTAGAGCCAGGTCACCCAGATCAATTTCCTCTCCTTTCAAACAAGTATGGGGGAAGGCACCCCAGGTCACACTTCCTTCTTCAAATATGACTCAAGCTAATCATATGGAGTATTGATGTATAGCAGGTTTGGATATTTTTTAATCCAAGTTCTAATTGGTTTCAAATCCCAACTAAGGAGTAACTAATATATGGACACTGAAGGACCCTCAAAATCACTTTTTCCATCTAGTAATTTGACCTTCAGTCTCTTTTCTCTAAGCCTTGAAAAGATCTGATATGTTCATGTGAAACTAATTTTGCCTATTCAGTAATGATATGTTCCTCCCTTTTGTTTTTAGTTGCCCAGTATCCCAACCTCATTTTCCTATATTTAGTGTCTTCTCCATCAATCTTGCCTCCCATCATAGAGGTCAAAGACACCATGCAGGTAGGGCATAGGCAGGTGGTCTAGGCTTGGAACTAACTCAATCACACCCACCTTCCCAAAATTAACAATACTTAAATACTGATATAAAGACAATACATCTTATGTGATAAGAAAATAAGGGAAGAAAGAAAACAAAAATATTTGCTTACTATATGTACATACACACACAAACACTCATAAAACAAGGAGGAAATAGTGATAACAACTACAGCCTTGTTTCTATAACTGGTCACGTCATAACGACTGGGACTTATAACTGCCTTCTACTGTCCGTATCCCTTCAGCAAGCACCTCAGCTGGTCATGCTTCTTAAACTGGTGAAGTGACCCAAACCCATTTTTGAAGAGGCTCTCCTATTACTAGTCCTGGCTGAATTGGGTCGTTGTAGTTTTCCGTTGACCTTAATCATAAGGCATGGTGATACTAAGAGGTGCCCCGAGGGATCTCCTGTATTCCAGACATACTCCTCCTTCCTCCATAGTAGAAAACCAGTCCAATTTCCCCGTGTGTGTCAGGATCATGCACCCCAGCCAACACAGCAATTCCCTTCTTTGTCAGGTGATTCAGAAGCATGTGCACCCTAAAATGGCCTGGTAACCATCTCAAATTCCAGTTCAGTGGAATCCTTGTGTCTGCTGGTGGCGCCATTACTCCCTCAGGAACTAAGACCTCTAGGCCAGCGGAGTGTAAAGTCATGGGAACAGAAAGCAAAATTTTGCTGGTGTGTCACTCAGGGTAATAGTAAGTCATGCCGCTTCCATTTCTACACTTTGATTCCTGGACCCATGAATCCTGGCTATGGAAGAAATAATACCAGATTTTGGATACTGATTCAGACCATATATACCTTCTGGAAAACTTTGCTCCAGCCCTACAAGGTATGGTCACCTAGCTGGTGCTGTAAATGAGTCTTCAAAAGGCCATTCCGCCATTCTATCAAGCCAGCCACTTCATGATGATGGGAAACATGGCAATACCAGAGAATTCCATGAGTGTGGGCCAATTGCTGCACTTCTTTTGCGGTAAAGTAAGTTCTTTGGTCTGAAGCAGTGTTGTGTGGCATACTGAGATGGTGGATAACGCATTCTATAAGTGCATGGATGGTGGTTTGTTTTTTGTGGTTTTTTTAAAGATTTTTTTTATTTTTATTTATTTATTTGAGAGAGAGCATGAGAGAGAGAGAGCATGAGAGGGGAAAGGTCAGAGGGAGAAGCAGGCTTCCTGCCGAGCAGGGAGCCTGATGCAGGACTCGATCCCGGGACTCCAGGATCATGACCTGAGCCAAAGGCAGTCGTTTAACCAACTGAGCCACCCAGGCACCCCATGGATGGTGGTTTTGGCAGAAGCATTGAATGGAAGGAAGGGAAATTTGTATCCAGAATAAGTGTCTATACCAGTAAGGACAAAATGCTATCCCTTTCATGATGAAGTTGGTCCAATGTAATCAAATTTCTTATTTTTTTCTTTCAGCCCAAATGTCTTGGATCTGGGAAGAGTGGCCATCAGCCAAGGTCTGTAACCTTTATGAGTTGTTTTCAGTTTTGTTTTTTATTTTCTTTTTGGACCACTATAAGCAATGCTTCAATATCTACAATCCACTGTCAAGTAAGAAAATCTAAAAGCAGAGACATTTATTGACTCCATTTTTTAAACAAAAAAACACACAAAAAATTGCATATATGTTTACGTATCTGCACCTGTTTGTATGACCTGGAGAAGTATGTGGAAGGAAACAACAAGTTGGCCAATAGTTGTTATTAGATAGAATTAGGTTTTATTATGAGTAACAGAGACTAGAAAAAAAGGTGACTTAAGAGAGAAGCTCTTTCTCCCATATGTAAAAGGAGCCTGGAGGTAGGCTGTCCAATATGGTAGCTCTACAAAGTCTCCAGAAACAAAGGCTTCTTCTGGGTCACTCCTCCACTGTCCCATGGTATGGCCCTTGTCCTCATGGTCCAAGATAATTGCTGGAACTCCAACCACCATATTCAAGAGAGCAGGAAGGAGAAAGGAAAGAGGGAAATAAGAGCTTACTTTTAAAGGAAGTCTCTGAGAATTTTCTCTCACATGGCAATTCCTCATTGGCCAGAATCTAGATATGTGACCACACGTTGTTGCAAAGGAAGCTGGGAAATGTAATCTTTTAGGTAGGGAGCAATGTAATACTTAAAATCTAAGGTTTGTTAAACTGAGATGATCAGCAGAATGGATACTGATTAGCCTTCAGCAGTCTCGCCAACAGCTAATTTGAGGATGAGGAAGTGAGGTTATCAGGAAAGGAAGGAATGGAGGGGCATGCAGGTAGAAATGGTTACATGTGTAAATGTATATGTAATGTAATGTAAATGTAAATGTAAAATGTAAATGTATATATATAACTTTGTATTATTTCACTATTATAGTGAGTTAATTTTTAAAAAGTAACTTTTGGAAGAATTTAAAAACATTTTTAATAAGCATGATAAGGGAAATTTTCCCATAAATCTTTATATGAAATTCATGGAACAGACTAATGAACAGCTTCATCAGATTTTTTTTAAAAGACAGGGGGCCCGAAATGAGAGACCATGGTGGACAATGTGAGATCCCTGTGTGGGTCTTACTTACATCGAGGCACAAATGCATACCGGCGGGAGAGATGGTCTGAAGGGAGCTGGAGTCTGGAGCGGAAGCAGAACGCAGGGAGAGAAAGATGCCTGCCCGGAATCCGAACTCAAGGCTCTTGCGACCTGTCGAGCTTGACCAGGGCAGAAGCAATCCTTTAAGACCCCACCTGAAAAATATGAGGTGGTCCTTCTTGGACTTGAGAAAACTGTGGTACCAATTTTGGTACCAGGTGCAGAGTCCATCCTCAAACTCAGCCGTGTCCCAGAGAAAACAAGGTATATGAGGGTGTTCCATCCAATTCCGGGGGGCGGGGGGGGGGACCCAGATTAGAACTCGGGCAGCCCAGTTCCCGGGAAGAGCTCTGCTCCCTGTTTCTTCCCACAGCCCTTTTCCCTCACAACCCCACAATCTTGCCATAAGGAGAAGCAAGCACTCATTCTTTCTTGGATTCTCATTCTTGGAATTTGGACCACCACCAGGGTGTGGGGGGTCCGAAGTGGGGATACCAGGTAACTGCTTTTCACCTGCTGATTCCTGTTTAGGCACTTGGTCCCCCAAAGCAAAAAAGAGTACACAGTAACCTGGGTTTCCAGAAACAACCCTGTATTAATTTCCCAGTGTTGCCATAACGAAATGTCACACCCTGGGTATTCAAAACAACGGAAATCAATTATTCCAAAGTCTTGGAGGCTAGAAGTCTGCGATCAAGGTGCCAGCCAGGCCATGCTCCCTGAGATTGGGTAGACTCCTTCATTGTCCCTTCTAGCTTCTGGTGGTGGCTGTCGGTCCCTGGCTTCCTCTGCTTTGCAGCTATATCATCCCAGCCTTTGCCTGTCATCACATGGCATGCATGTCTGTCTTCTCCTCTCTTGTAAGGATATTGTTCATAGTGGACTAAGGGCCTGTCCCCCTCTACCATGTCCTCCTTTAATTTACATATAAGTGCATTTGCAAAGACCCTAGTCCCAAAGGTCACCTTCGCAGGTGCTGGGCTTAGAAATTCAACATGGTGGGGGGACAAACCCCTTCAGGGTCTTTCTTAGAAGCTTTCAGGGCCCTCAGCACACCTCAGCCAGGCTGCAGCCACCAAGAGGATCACATTTGAAAGGAGGCCGCTATGGGCATGATTATAAACAGAAATACTTTGAAGATAGATTTAATGATAAAGAAAAAAAAAAGGAAGATAGAGTCCTCCAAGGTGTCCCCCACTCCCAAGCATGAGGGCCCAGGACAGTCAGCCAGTGATGGGCCTGACCTCTTCCTCATGGTTGTGAAAGCAGCAGCAATGGCCTTTCTCCTTCCTGTGAAGAGAGTCCCTTTAGGTGTCTTGAAACAGATATTGGGCCCCCCACTGCCAGCCCTGGAAACCCTGGGGGTAAAGAGGAGATGAGGTTAGATCAGGGGGTGAGAGGATTCTGTCACACACCACAGCATATAGGATTATGGGCCAGAGCAAGAGCCTCCATGTCCGACATCTCAGGCAGTTGCCAAATAAAACTGTCAACGTGGGTTTGCTCCTAGCCCAGCCCTGACACTGGGCCTTGATTTCCTTGTCTTCCAAATAAAGGAGTTTGATGTCTAAGATCCCTTCCAAACTCAACAGTTCTGAACTCAGAGTGAAACCAGAAGTCTCTTGGAAGATGTCTTAGCTGGGTTCCCCTAGAAGCAGAGCCTGAGACAAGGATTCAATACATGGGAGGGAGGGAAGCAGGACAAGGAAGGGGAGGGGCAAACATATCTGGTCTCAAGTAAGTTTAGCCTTGGCCTGAAATTAATGTGATCTCTGGAGCAGAAATCTTGTGATTTCTAGCAGCCTAGAGACAGCTAAGGGCATTGTACCCCTTTATCAGTAAGCCAGTCTCTATGGGCTGCTTTGGATAGGAATATTTATAACTCCTAGGCAAGGTGAGCTCTGAGGGTTATTCTCCAAAGGAGAGTGGCTGCTGTGAGCTGTAGCAGCCCCTCAAAGCAGCTGGGGGAGGGGCAAACCACAGCCACCAATGCCCAGGGAAATACAAACATTAATTCTCTCAGACCTCTACAGAGGAAAGACTTGCTGAGAACAGAAGCAAGATCCAGCATTCTGTAAAGCCCTCCCCATTCATTCAACTAATATTATTGAATGAATACCTGCTACCTGCTAGGCATTATTCTGGGTATTGGAACATGAGGCTTAGTGTCCAAAAAATCACACCACATATTCCGATTACGTCCCCCTCTCGAGAAGGGCTGGATCTCTTCTCCAGGAGACCCTGCCCAAGGGAGAGCTACCAGCCAGCGGCCAGCAGACATCCTGTGGGCTGGGGAGGATGAAAGGAGGAGCGGCACAGGTTGGCACGGGTTTGGTTTTGAAATGCCTGCGGCATATTCAAACGGAGATATAGTAGCCACACTGGTGCAATTTGGAGGCAAGTCTGGCCCCATTCTCCAGGAGTTTCTGGCCAGGATGCCTGCTGTGCAGCCGACTGTAGCCTCCATATGTTTGAGCAACTTCCACTTGGCAGGTGGAGAGTGAACATTTGTTGGTCAGGCAGTCCTTTCCCTTCAAAATCCACTTGCTTTCCTCCTTACTTTTTAACTCGCATCTGTGCTCATCTCTGCGGCCCTACCTCTGTGGGATCCTCTCCCAAGGGCCAGATCATTCACACTGAGCCGGCCCAGCATCAGCTTCCACACCCCGGAGCGCCATGAGGGGTGGTATGCAGTGGAGGCGGTGAGCCTAAGAAGCTGGGCCAGATGTGGGCACCTGCCAGGAGGTCCATGACAGGCAGTGCAGGAGGAGCACCAGGGAGGGGTACCGGGTCCCCAGCCCTATGAAACCAGGGGGGAGTTAAAACAGGCTATTTAATGTTCCTTCTTCAAGCTCGAAATCCTCTCCGTTCATGGAATAAAAAAGGAGCTGTTTTGAAAAGTGGGAGAAAGGGGCCTAAAGCCAGCATCATGCTAACGAGGGGGGTCAGGCTTGGGGCTGCTGGAAAGGAATTCCATGCAGAGCAGCCACAAATGCTCAAAAAAAAAAAAAAAAATCAGATAGTATCTGGGAAGATTCATGCATGACAACAACTCCAATTGCGAACTGAATCTGTTGGTGGCTCTAAGCCAAAGTGCCTACCACAACCAGCTATCATGGAGCTCACAATCTCTCTCTGTGTCTGTGTCTCTGTATCTATCTATCTATCTATCTATCTATCTATCTATCATATCTATTATATGTGTGTATGTATATGCATATGTTTTCTATGTGTGTGTGTATATATATGCATATAGATATAGATAGATAGATAGATAGATAGATAGATAGATAGATAGATAGATACTTCTCTAAAATATGGACTGGACCACTTTCTATCTTTCAAAGAAAGGCCCAACAGCAAGTCATTTAGATGGCTACAGTCTGTAACACGTGGTCATAATTTTAGGATTATTGTGTCATTCCAGGGAAAAATGAAAACATGACAGAAAAAGGATATAGTATTGACCAAAATACTAACATTTATTGAACACTTAAGATACTGCATGAAGCTCTTCCCTTGCATGATCTCGGTCCCCCCACAGCAGCCCCTGGTGGAAGGACCATGAGTACTCCTTTTTTTATAGATGCAGAACCTGGAGCCCAGAGGAGAGTGTTCACCTGTCCAGTCTCGCACAGCTAGTGCTTGGGGGGAGGGCTCCAGAACCCAGCTCCTAACCACTTTACTGTAGACAGACTTAGACACCAAAGTAGCTTGGCCTCATAATGAAAAGCCTTCAAAAATCAGCTTCTATAAAGGAAATCCAGTAGTAAATACAAGAGAAAGGGCTGGGGAGGCGAGGGCAGGGTGGGCACCAGGGATGGAGAGAGCAGAGAGAGAAAATAGGCACCCAGAACAATGAAGCCAGCAGGACGGATGGCACCAGACCAGACAACTTAGCCCTGGCCATCCTGGGAAGAGTGGTGAGGGACAAGTCAGGGTGGAAGTGATCTCACCTATGAGCAACTCAGTCCCTCTGGTCAGATGAGACTTTCCCAGCCCAAGTCCTCCTGACCTGGCTTTGTCCCAGAGTTTTTCTTATTTAAAGGACAAGATTCAGAATGGTGGTCACTGTCGCTGTTGAGGAGCAGGATGCGGGACACCTGGGTGGCTCAGTTGGTTAAGCAGCAGCCTTCAGCTCAGGTCATGATCCCCCAGGATCCTGGGATCGAGTCCCACATCAGGCTCTCTGTTCAGCGGGGAGCCTGCTTCCCCCTCTCTCTCTGCCTGCCTCTCTGCCTACTTGTGATCTCTCTCTCTGTCAAATAAATAAATAAAATTAAAAAAAAAAAAAAAGGTGGGGATGTGTGAGAAATTCCAGACCACCCCCTGCTGGCATCAGGAACTGGTCTTGCTACCCTGAGGTCTACAACTATAACATTTCCCTGATCAAAACCTGACTGCCCAGTCCAGAGCTAGCTTTCTGCCTTTATTTCCTGAGATACTCCCGTCACCAGGCTAGAATTGAGTTCAGTTTGGGGCAGCCTCTACCCTTAGATCCCTCTTCTCCATCCACATGCACAGCCCTGGCTCTTGCAACTGCCTTTCCTCGAGACTAGACCTCGATTTCAGACTCTGCCTGGGTCTATTGCAAACTGAATGTCTTGCTTTGACTTCCACCAAAAGCCAACCCTGAGCTGAAGACCTGGGTGAAGGTAGCTTGTTTGGCAGATAATCCAAGGAAACATTGACGGAGTGAGGAAAGGAGGCAAGAAGGGAAGAAAACCATATAAAAGGTTGGGCAAATAAACAGGTTACAACTGCAGGTACCTGGAACTCAGTCCTGCCAGGACCCCTCCAAGCGACGGGAGAGAACCTAGATGTCACAACCGGCCCGGCGAAGGGTGAAGAGGCTGAGATATTTATTCATTCATCAACTCCCAACTGCCCTTGGGTTGAGGCTTGATCTTGGGAGAATGAACTCTCCAGCACATTCAGGGGCTCGAGGGATGAAGGCACGAGGTATTCAGAAACTGTCAGCTGAGGCCACAGATGACCTTCAGGGCAGCATAAATGACGTGGCTTCAGAACCGGCGGTGTCTCCTGCCAGCAACACACTTCCTGAAATAGCAAAGTTTTCCGTAGGCTTGTAAGGGCACTGTCTACCTAGAACCTTCATAATACTAAGTTTTCCCCTCCGCTCTCCCTTCCAGCACCCCAGCCTTGATTTTCTCTCTGAGAGAGAAGCTGAAGCAATGAGAAAGAAGAAAGTACAAAAGTTTGACACAATAATGGTCTGTAAACATCCCTCCCATACGTCGCTCCCTCCACTTGCTTATGTCAGGCGTCTGTCCTTGGCTGGGGTCCCCGAAAGAGACCCTGAGGTGAAAAATCATGTGTGCTAGTGACTTCTTAGAGAAACTCATACAGAAGTTGGAGAAGCCAGACATGGCGGCAGGGGGAAAAGCCAAGGGAAGGTGTGATTAGCAGAACGACCTCAGCCTGATCCCACAGGGAGCTCTGGAGTTTAGGTTACATCTCAGAGGCACCATGACTTGTGGCAAGGGAGCTAGGCTCTCATCCTCCTGTACTGACAAATCATTGGTAAGGGCCACTCCAGAAGGAGAGAAATTTCCAGCTTTTCCACCACTGCGGACAAAGCGGGCTCTACTAGTCCAGGGGCAGTACCAGCCATTGGAAACGATGTTGCATCTAAGCCATGGGAAACAGATTTGAGGGGATCGGGATGGGACCTCGATATTATCTGCTACGGCTTCCAGAGACACTTACATTTGAGTAAGTTCTGCTGCTCGAAAAAGGTTTGATGCCACTGGACTACAGTGTCTTTTGAATTTTTTTTTTTGGTGGGGGGGGGGGTTTGTTTTACCTCCTGGCTCTGAAAGTCTATAATTCTTCAACACAGAGCTGCAGACCACATGGTTTTGGGGACTGGATACTAAATTATCCCATTAGGGTTGGAAATAGTTCCTAAATCACACCCTAGGAGTGCCTGAAGCAAAGGCCCAAACATAGCTGGTGGCAGCAATTTTCAGCTCCGAAAAATCTAGTCACAAAACTGCAAGAATTATTGAACATTACCCATCAGAGATGACACACAGGAAAGGAGGCATTGCGGTTCTCCCGCACCCCCATCTCTGTTTCCTTCTGCTCTGAAGTTTTGGGCTAATAATAGAAATTGAGCAGGTACTAGTTCCTATATTGCAAATTTTTCTTTATTGATGATACATAATTGCATTTTATTTCCATTCGGTAATTCTTCAGAACAAACCTTAAGACATGCAAAATGAGAAATGAAGATGAGATTGTAATACAATAAAAAGAGCTTGCAAAAGATATCTTAAACCCTATCCCCTCCAGATACAATTTTGAGGTTAGGTAAATTTCCTTTCTTTCTTTCTTTCTTTCTTTCTTTCTTTCTTTCTTTCTTTCTTTCTTTCTTTCTTTCTTCTTTCTTTCTTTCTTTCTTTCTTTCTTTCTTTCTTCTTTCTTTCTTTCTTCTTTCTTTCTTTAATTTTCTTGTTTCTTAAAAAAATAAATTAGAAAAAGAAGGTATGAGGGCGTCCTCCAAACTATCAAAATATTTATCTTGACATGTAAAATAGTGAGTTCGCCATCTCATACAGGTTAATCCCTAAGGTGCTGTCATATCCCATGACACGGTCCTATCTCCTTAAAAAATGTGACTTTTGAGCCTACGTTGGAAATATCTTGTGTTTTTCATTTCTGGAAATATTTCATCGCTGGCAAATAGAATGTTAGAGGAGTTTGTTCGTTTCGACTGCATGAAAAGGTAAACCTGTTCTTTCTTAATTGCCAACAGGCGGAAATACACAAAACGTCCAATGAAACGTCAAAACAAATTAAATTCTTGCACCTGCTTGTAAATACTTTGTGCAAGCAACAGCTAAAACTCGTGAAGAGTGAGATCTTGGTGATACTAATCCCGCTTACCCATTCAGCAAGTAATTACTGGGTGTCTTCTGTTCATCAGCATTGTCCAGGATCTTGGGGACACCGCAGTGAACAAATCTGCAAAACACCTTCAAACGTTGAAATATTAGCCCCATCATTTTCTGAATTTGGCTTTCTGTATTGAAAAGATGTTTCCATTTTTAAATCTCTGTCTGCTGCTCTGATAAATAATGTTCTCCCACGTTCCCAAAAGGAGAATTAATTTGGTGAAACAAATCAGTTGTTGTTTCACTCATTGTTATGGTAATAGAGAAATTAGGTTTTTAATTAAGGCTAAGGAAGGATGGAAAAGAGTAGGCAAATAAACGCCCACACGGTTTGAGTCCCAAGGGACTAGACAAGCCTGCTTTTTGCTATAGTGTCGAAAATTCTCTCCCTTCCAGCAGCTTCCGCTGGTTAAGGCATTTTATCTAGGGGGGACCCCAGGCTACAGGCATTTCCCGCCCTAGAAATAGGTTAGCACCCACCAAGGTGGCATGAATGATGATTTAATATCAGCCCCTTTTAGGGGGATGTACTGCAGGTATCACTGTTTTGAAAATGAGTAAGCTGAAGCTTTGAGAAGGTAAGCAACACGCTCCAGGTCACACAATTGTGAGATGCTGTCATGATTTCAATTCAAGCAGTTTAATTCCAAGATGCTCTGAGCCTTTAACCTATATTAACTTTTAACACATAAAGAAGGGGTCTGGAAGTGTCCAGTACATTTATCACCCATCTCGTTTTTTTTTAAAAAATTGCTATGAGGGGCTCCTGGATGGCTCAGTGGGTTAAAGCCTCTGCCTTCTGCTCGGGTCATGATCTCAGGATCCTGGGATCGAGCCCCTCATTGGGCTCTCTGCTCAGCAGGGAGCCTGCTTCCCCCTCTCTCTCTGCCTGCCTCTCTGCCTATTCGTGATCTCTCTCTCTCTCTCTCTCTCTGTCAAATAAATAAATAAATCTTTTTTTTAAATCACTATAAAAAATGAATAAATAAATAAATCACTAGGATATTTTAAATTACACAGGGAATACATGTTAATTGTGAGAAGTAAAGGAAGAAGGAGGACGTGAACAGCAAAAAATAAAGGGGGAAAGTAAGGGAAAATATGAAAGAAGCACAAAGAAAAATCTGCATTTTTCTACTGTCCATACACCATCCATTCTCAATGGGCACCATATAGCCCCTAAGGGGGCAAAAACTGGTCCTTGCGGAGAGAAAAGCTTATTCTTTCATAAAGCACAAATAGTCATACAATACATACATGGATAGATATACAGTATATCTGTAGTATTAAAATTTGGTTGGGGAACAAAATTTGGGGGGAAAAATCTAAAAAGACGCTGGAGAGAGGTTAGTTTGGAGAAGTTGAGAATACTGCCATAGATATGGATTCTAATACATCGGTAGCTATTTGTACAGATTTTTCTATGCATTGTATCTGTTTTGTTTTTTTACAAAAATGGGAGGTATATACATGTATATATACCTTTCTGTACCTTTCCATGTCTGTGAAAATTCTTTCTAATAATGTGCTCTACCATTCACAAAGCACTTTTGCCTACAGTATTTCATTTGGTCCTTACAGTAACTGGGTGAAGGTAGATGCTTTTATTATTATTCCCATTTTACAGCTGAAGAAACTGAGGTATAGCGAGGTAAATTAACCTGCCCCAACTCTCTTAGCCAATATGAACAACAGAGCTAAGATTTGAGTCTTATTTCTTAAGATCTCTGGGTTTACCTTGCTATTTTTTCTAGCCTTTTGAGTAGAAACCTTATTTCATTTATTGTAAATTGTGTTTAGTTTTCTAATAAAAGCTATAAAGTTTCCTCAGCAGCCACTTGTGCTTCTGTCTCAGGCAGACACGAAGGTCTTCCCTATCCTTGCAAACCAGTATCGCCAGTTTTCAGAGCGATACTGTTGAAGGAAAGGACTTCCCGAAGCTTGAAGAACTTTCCTTACCGTGCAACCTTGTAGCTTCTTAGAGGAGGTTGACCCTTTGTCCCTAAACAGGCCTGAAAGAGATTTCCGGCCCTTGCACTGGCATCAGGAGGCCATAGGAGGCATGCCCTCTCAGGTGAATTCCTTTACTTTCACCTTACTCTGGACCCCCTGCCCAGGCCCCACCACACCCCCAGTCCCACTCACAGAAGGAATGCGATGGGAACCGGGTTGCCTGTTGGTTTGTCAGCAGCAGCAGCGGGCAGCAAAGAGGCCTTGAGAAGTGATGATAGTAAGAAACATTGGTCTATTTTTGACCACAAAATTTTTTTTATCGGAAATCTTATTAGAGATTTTATGGGTTAGATTTTTCGAGAAGCTGGAGATGGACGTTTCCTGCCCAGCTCAAGCCCTGCCGGCCCTAAGGTGGAGAGAGAGAACATGCATGCAGGCTGGCACTTGGGTACCAGCAGCTGAGGCTCTGCACACGGCCGTCCTTGCCTCCTGGAGCCCTGCACCCTGTGGGGTCCAGAGACGGGGTTCCACATACAATCTGACCTTTGCCTGGTGAGCCACTCCAAATACCCAGGCAGCCTTTCTCCACCGTGGCTCTACCTGGAGCCGGTCTGGTATCTTTGAGGGGCCTTTTTCCACTGCCCTCCCTGCAGGCCACTCTTTGAGCCGTCTTCACTCCAACCAGCCTCTGTTCCTCCAGTGAGAACAGTGCAGGAAAATATTCTGGTGTCTCCTAAAAGTTGTTCAGCGGGGAACTTGGCTACAGAGGTTGCTATGGCAACCAGAGCAGATGATTAGGGGGAAAGCCGTGCTTCCTGCTGGAATGTGGGCTGTGTGTTTGTGTGTGCACATGAGTGTGTGGCGCACAGGGGAAAGGAATACTACTAAGAAAGGCCTAACCGCTCCATGCAAGACCCTGGGATTGTCCCAGAAGCCATGTCCCTCACTCCCGGTCGAGTGGACCTGAACTCAACCACAGTTGCAACTTTAAGGCAGCATGAAGCCTATCCTTTCCGAATCATCCAGATTAGTTCTGCGCTTGTGGGAATCTTCCCCTCAAATGTGTTTCTACCAAATTTTATTGGGGTCTCGTTTCTTCATAATCTCTCAAACCAATGGACTATGCAGGTATCCGTAGATGGATGGACGCCATGCCTGTCAACTTGGAAACGTTGTTAATGGCAGGTGACAGGTATGCTAGGAATTGAATACATCTCTGAGTGTTTCCTTACTTAACCTTTTTGAAATTAAGCCTACAATTTCTACAAGGTGTATCATCCAACATGATTTACAGATTTCGAATCTCATGTAGTGCTCTCAGAGTGTAAGAATTTCTGCATCCTCATTATCTAACAATGTGTGTAATCAAAGACTGCTATACACTATGAGTAGTATTTACTTAATGAAGTATTTAAACTCTCATGTGTAAAACATCTGAATCATGTGTAACTGGAAAAAATGTGGAAGAAATGCTGTAATTAGAGATTTTAAAACTGGGGAAAAAATGAAACTCTATAGAGATCCCTCTCCTCTCAGATGTTAATAAGAGCAAGAGATTTACTGGGCACTTATTAGGTACCAGGCTCTAAGTATTTTGTATGTTCTTATTCATTGAATCCTAACAATAACACCATAAAGTAGATATTATTATCTCTACCTTACAGAAAAGAATGGGGAACCCTGCTCAGGTCCCAGCCCAGCCCTTCTCGAGCTTTCTAAATCTCCCCTCTTCATCCCTCCTACAGATCTTATTTCCTTCTCGGTAGGAAAACAAGCTCTTCCCTTATGAGGCACTCCTTTAGAAACTATTGTTTAGGGAATAAACTTTGGGCTTCTCGTGTTCAAGCAGTCTAGAATTTAAAAAGTCTTATCTCTCAAAGTTACTGCCTCGGCCATGAGCTTCAAAAGTCTGTTTCAAAACCCAAAGCTGAACACTGGCTCATTTGTATCTCCACATTTCAGTCCACTCCTGAGGAGATAAGGCTCAGCCTCACAGTCTAATTTTAGCAGAGGAACGACTGTAGATTAAAATAAATTAGCAAGAATGAAGATACATCAATTAAAATTTCAAGCTATTATTCCTCTACATGTTGTATCTGGGAATAAAAAAATTATTAATTGCGTTTCTGAGAAATACATGAATCAGTAAATAAAATGTGTCAACATTTTAACTATTCAGATCTGCTCCAATGGAGTACGTTATTCAAAGAAAAGTTGTGCCAGAGTATTGTGTCTCAATATCTATTCTTCCCTATAGAACAAAATCACCCCCAAATTTCAGCCATACAGCTGGAGGCTACATTTCCCAGCCTCCTTGAGTTAGGTGTGGCCATTTGACCAAATTCTGGTTCAGGGCACTTCTGGTTCACTGGCCTTGTGAACTTGACCAGGTCATTGAGTCTCAGTCCAGAACATAAACCCACAAAGAACCATAGAGCCAAACCACCTGAAGGCCAAGGAAGGACGGAAGACCAGAGTTGCAAAGTGAGGTACGCAGGCTCCCCATCAGCATTAGAAGGGCAGGGGCTTGAACCCCCTTGTCTGATGGCTACAGAACATTTTTCACACTACCCTTCTGTTCCCTAAGCTTCAGCTTCTCCTGCAATGTGAGGCTGATAAGGGCATATATGTAGTGGGCACAGTGGATGACCTCCCAATTCCAGTGCGCCCCTCCCCCATTGAGTTTGGAAACTTGACACTTATTCCAGAGGTAGACTCTGATGAGTCTCAGCCAATAATAATAACCCATTTCCCTTGCCAGGATTCATTCAGCAGCCCAGACCTAAGCTAATTGGCACTGGCCATTCCCTTGGTACACAGGTCTTGGACAAGCCATGGGCAGAGAACCCAAGGTGGACCAATCAGAATTAAGGGAAATATTTTTGTTTGTTGTCAAAGAAGGGGGCTTCTTTCTCCCTCTCCTTCCTTCTCCACCTCTCCTGCTCCTCTGTATCTCCCTCCCTCTCTCTGAACATCAAGGAGAAAGCTTACAGAGCTGGCTGGGACCACTGGTCATCCTACAGTATAAATTACCCCTGTCCTGGGTTGTGAGCCGAAATGAGGCAGCACAGGTAAAGCACTTTGTCCATACCAGGCCCGTAATAAGTGCTCAAATAGCAGTAGCCTGTCATGCAAGGTCAATCTGTCCATAGCACCCCTGGCTCATAAGGACGTTACCACGTGGTTCCATTCTTTCTACCTTGATCAAGACATAAGGTTTTCTTTATGCGCATTCTGTGAAAATGGTTCGAACTCTACACCATAATTTAGAGGAGTTTCAGGGGGTTCTGGTAGATTGTGTCTCAGCTACAGATCAGTGGGGGTCCCCACTTCAGGAGAAGTGGGGATAGCTCCTTCCCACCCCATTCCTCATCCTAAAGACAAGAAGATCTTCTCCCCTCACTCGGAGCATTCACAGCTCATACCTTCCTCCCCAGTCTGCCTTCTCCACCCCTATCCACCAGCCCCAGCCTTACCTGGTTTGGGAGAGCAGAAAACCTTGCTCTGCAGCAGGTACCCTAACTTTTCTGTTGGTCACTGTGCCCTATGGCTTCCTTAAGTCTTTGTTTCTGCCTCATTTGGGGGGAAAGTGTCTTTCAGAGTTCCTATAAGAGAAAAAGGTTTCAAGATACCTATGAGAAGAGCAGGGGGAAAAAATAGCAGAATACTTACAGATAGATACTCCATGCTTTGGGGGAACAAATGCCTTCACCCATCTGAAACATCTAGTCACCGCATCTGGCCCATAACAAGGACCTAAGTCATTACAGCTGTTATTATTTGTGAGAGATCCACTGCAAAAATGGCCCCAACTCCCTCTCTCTTCCAATGTCCTTACCCTTTGCAGTGTGACACTGCAACTCCTCCTGTCAACAGCTGGAAACTACTTCCCAGCCTTTGGAATGTGGGCCAGCTTGTAAGCTGCTTTCGTCAATAAGGCACGTTGGCAATAATGGCGCGCTGGTGCTGAGTGAGGCCTTCAGATGGCCTGGCATTCTTTCTCTCCCTTTTAGAACCCTGCCCAGCTGCCATGAAAACAAACCCAAATCAGCGTCCTAGAGGATAAGAGTTCACATGGAGGGAAGACAAGCCATTCCAGGGTCTACAGATGCATGAGTGAGCCCAGATGGTCCCAACAGACCTTGGGCCAAGATGAGCAGAACTGGCCAGCCAAGCCAGAGATTCGTGACCTGCAATAAAGATCTAGTGTTGTATGCCACTGAGGTGTTTCTGGTTGTTGTTGTTGTTGTTGTTTTTTAATGTAATATCACTGTAGCAAGGGCTAACTGATGTGTTTGCTATTTTTATTTTTACTTTTGATGGACAGTGGCTGAAGAGAAAATTCTATGGGCAAGACTGGCTGAAGGCTGCTCAGGCACAGAGTTCTCTGATCCAGGTGACCATGGACTAGGGAGGTGGAGAGGGTAGGATCTGGAAGGAGAAACAGCACCTCCTGTCTTTGTAACTGTGGCCTTTCCTTACACAGTGGTCCTCACATTTTCGCTTACATGCACATCTCAAAAAGAATTTTGAAAAACAATGTGTCAAGGGGCCGGGGTGGCTCAGTGGGTTAAGCATCTGCCTTTGGCTCAGATCATGATCACAGGGTCCTGGGATCGAGTCTTTCATCAGGCTCTCTGCTCTGCAGGGAGTCTGCTTCTCCCTCTGCCCCTCCTCCCACTCATTTTCTCAATCTCTCTCTCTCTCTCAAATAAATAAATAAAATCTTTTAAAGGAAAACAGTATGTCCCATAGCATATTCTAAGTTCAAATGTAAGAGTTTTGATATAATTTTCTTTGTACTGAAAATATCGACACTTAAACATAAAACTATCAGTCTTCTAAAATACTAAAGGGAATCTGGAGCTCGTAATAATTTCATGCTCAAACCACCCAATCTAAAATACATGAATGAACTCTTCTTCACTGTTCAGAAATTTTACATCTTTCAGTTTTTTCCTTGAATTCCATTTCTTTCCTACTTACTTCGCACACTTTTAACATAATTTAGCATACTTTAAAACTTTGAAAATCTTTTATTGATTACCCTATCACACATTAAAAATACATTGAATACATATATTTTTTAACATATTAAAAAATATTTTATTCCTATGACCTTAAGGCTCTCCGTGTTTAAAAAAAAATAGTTCTGGGTTGAATTATGACACAACTGATCAAAACTACAAAAAAAGTATTGCCAATTTTAACATAAAAAGTTAAATATAATTGGGAATGCATCTCCTAATGAGACGAAATAGGATCTAACTTGTCATATGCATTTAGTGAAAGAGAAAGATATATTCGGCTGAAAATTAATCAGCCCAGAAACTAGAATAATATTATTCTTGTTAATAAAAGGTAAAAAGATTAAATATTTTATACATTAAAATAAAATAAGCATTAGCTATCATTGGATTATTTCATGATATGATTTCATAAAAAGGGCTTTAAATGGCCCTACTGAATAGGATACATTGCATCCAAAAACCAAAACAAATCACCTAAAAATGTTATCTGTGGGTTTTATTTGATGTATCTTGAGAATTGTGAATGTCTTGGCAAGGCTTTCAGGCTACATTTAAATGAATCAGTGTCACTGAGCTACAAGCTTGGGCTGGGCTATTGTGCTCTTCCTTTAAGCTGAAGACTTGACCTGGGATTAGTACTTAGCATAGCTGGAAAGTATTGCTTATAGTTAAATACATTTTTAAAAGCTAAGTTCTTTTTTTCTTTAGCGTTCAGTGTTTCTGACTGATGGTCTCTTTGCTTCGCTGTCATTGTCCTCACCTTCAAGAGGGGCAATGATCTTGACTCCCACCACTCAGGCTACTGCATGTCTATTTTCTAAGCATCCTAACTTTGGTCAAAACACTGTTTCTTAGACCGTCTTTCCCCTTAACATAAAACATATAAGATGGGGAAATATGAGAGTCCAGGGGATAATGGAATCTTGATTTAGAAATAAGAGCCCTCCTCCACTCTCTCTGAGGTTTTCACACCCTGCGGCGATGTACCATAGTCAGATGGGGTAAGTGAGGGCGAAGTATTTTTGCTTTTATTCCCCTTAATAATAAAGTACAACTTTTTTATTTTGTAAAACAAATAAATAAAATTGGGAACGCATTTTGTCATTTCAGAGGAATTCTCATGCAAAGCAAACGAGCAAAGTGTGTGTATGGAAATTAAGGATCAAGAAAATCATTCCCTTAAAGCAACCCTTGCTCAGTACCCCTTGGAACTTTTTCACAGACCCCTAGGGGCTATTGCCTTCGTTCACTAGGTGCTAGAATTTTCAACTTAAAAAATCAGAGTGGGGCGCCTAGATGGCTCAGGTGGTTAAGCGGCTGCCTTCGGCTCAGGTCATGATCCTGGAGTCCCGGGATCGGGTCCCAGATAGGTCTGCTGGCTCAGCAGAGACTCTGCTTCTCCCTCTCCCTCTGCCCCTCCCCCCTGCTGATGCTCTCTCTCTCTCTCTCTCTCTCTCTCCCTCTTGCTCTGTCTCAAATAAATAAATAAAATCTTTTTTAAAAAATCAGTGTTTAATGTCCTAACTAGGTAATACATTTATATAGTTCAAATATCAAAGAGTCTAGAAAAATATAAGGTATAAAGTAAAAAGTCTCATTCTTTCCCTCCCCTCAATTCTCCTCCATAATCATGGACTTTCATGGGCGCATATACAAACGAATACCATTTTAGTATCACAGCCTCCTTTTGTCACACAAATGGTGGCATAAAATACACAATTTCTGCTCCTGGATTTATTCTCTCCAAATTGTAACTTGATGGAGATCTCCCCATACCAGTATGTGGAGTGCTTCCTGAGCTGTATTTTTTTTAATGGTACAACCGCAGGGTATTCTGTTGAATATATGTACCATACTTTGTTTAATTAGTGCCCTTTTGATGGACGTTTAGCTTATTTCCTACCTTAGCTACTTCAAACAACACGGCAATGACTAACCTTGTGCATGTACGGCCTTGCTTGTCTGAGAATATATGTGTGACAAATTCCTAGATGTGCGATTGCTTGTTGTGGTAAATGGGGGCTACTTTCCCTCTACAGGAGTTGTCTCAATTTTTACTCTCGCTTGCGATGTATGAAACTGCTCATTCCTCCATAAGCACGTTCATAGAGAGTGCTAGCAAACTTTTAGATTATTGCCAATCTGAAAAGTTAAAAATGGCATTTGAAGTAGCTTTAATTTTTGGCATTTTTGTATCTTTGGGTTGGAAGATACCCAATGCTTGCCAAGCTGTCAGGAGGGGACCCAGGCTGTCAGGAGCCATACCTCAGCCATGTGGAGAAGGCCAGTTTGGAAGAAGGTCAACCGCAGCCCGTGAGAAGCAGGGCCGAGAGACCGAAAGCACATGATGGAGGGTCCCAGCCTCCAGGCATGCTGTACCATTAGCTAATGACTCCCCTCTTGATTTCAGCTGGTTCACGCTGGGGATCTGTTGACCCGCGTCCAGATGGAGGGTACACAAAAAGCCCTTTCAGGCTCCCATGATCTGGTGCCAGGAGGACCGCCAGCTGCCTACTCAGGCACCAGAACGCTTGTAAAAATCTGCTGTCGGTACTAAATAGCTACTTTGGGAAACTGATGGTTTCTAATAAAGTTAAACGTACATCCACCCTAGGGACCAGCAATTCCACTCCTAGATACGTACCGTAGGGAAATGACTGCACGTATCCCCGAAAAGACATAGTCGCTTCGGTCATAATAGGTAAACACTGGACATTACCCAAATGTCCATCCACAGGAGAATGAAAAACAGACAAACTGAGGTATTTCTTCTGATGAAATACCACTCAGCAATGAAAATGAACAAACTACCCATGCACAACAATACGGAAGGATCTCGCCGACATCATGTTAAGCAGAGGTCAGACATAAAAGAGTACATCTTACATGGTTCTATTTTTTGCGAAGTTCAAGAAAAGGCACAACTAAACTGTCGCAATGAGGTCAGAACAGTCATCGCCCCTGCAGGGGATGTTTCTAAGGAGACCTGAGGGCACTCTCTGGGGCAGTGGAAATATTCCACAACCTGATTGGCGTGGTAGTCACATTGGGTGTTTGCAATGGTCGAAATTCATCAAGATATAAATTTTTTATTGTATGTCAAGCGAAAGGGGAAGAGCGCTATCGACAACAAAACAATGGACAGAAACCATGGCAGGGGGTCATTTCCAGCAGCTTTAGGTCACTCTGAATCTGTGTGGGTTGGCCTGACAGACCCCGTGGGTAGGAGGAGAGGCTTCTGCTCTTCGCACCCGGCACTCAGCTGTGGAGCTAAGCTCTCGGTGAGCCTCCCTCCGAGGCAGCCTCTTTTGATGCTGTTCTCCTGCTCAGATATTTTCCCTCACTTCCAGACAGCGGAGAGCCCCGGGGTCCATGGCTAGGAGTGAGACAAACCCATAGCCCCATCCTGGCTGACCCCTCCGAGCCCTCGTGAAGGGGATAACGACAGCTCTCACGCAGGCGCATTGTGGGGATTCCGGATGTCAGGAGCCCGGGTCTGACGTCATCCACCGTGCACACTTGGCAGCTACTTTATTACTTGCTAATAGGAGCCGCACGGACGGTGGCTTGGCTGGCAGGGGCGAGGGAGGGGCTGCTGCAAGGACACGGAAGCTTTGTGCTCACCAGGCTGAGTCCTTGAATATTATACTCCAGGATTAAGTAAAGCTCTGCAGCAGAATTCATTATGATTGGCTCCCACCTGCTCCCAGCAATTAGAGGATAATTTGGAAAAGGGGATTTGCATCTGAAGCCTCCTTCACACTGGCCTGCAAAAGCCTTTAATCCATCCCCTAACATTCTAAGAGAGCGATGCCGAGGGCATCCAGGAGAGCTTGGGGACAAACTGGAAGGAGCGGAGACTGCCCAGGATGACAGTGAGGGTCCACAGGGTCAAAGGGAATTGGGGGGAGGTGCCGAGAGATCTTGAAGGCAGACAAGGCAGCAAGAGCCTTAAAACTGCATTGCACTGGATCGCCGCTAGGAGCCCCTTGAGGCTAGTGAGCACTTAAATGGGGCTAATGTTACAGAACTTCATTTTTAATATTATTTCATTATTTTTAGATTTTTAAATTTTATTTAATTAACATATAGTGTATTATTAGTTTCAGAGGTAGAGTTCAGTGATTCATCAGTTGCATATAACACCCAGTGCTCCTTACTTCGGGAGCCCTCCCGAATGCCCATCACCCAGTTACTCCCCCCGCCCCCAGCAACCCTGTTTGTTTCCCAGAGTTGAGTCTCTCATGGTTTGTCTCTCTCTCTGATTTCGTCTCATTCTATTTTTCCCACCCTTCCCCTATGATCCTCTGTTTTGTTTCTTAAATTCCACATATTATGTAATTTTAATTAAAGTGAAAACTGAAAACCTGAAGTGATTTGATCTTATTACGTATTCAGTATTATTAAAATTGTTAAAATCGTTTTCACCTGGTTGTTTTAAATTTAAAATTTAAATTTGATAGACTAGGCTCGTATCATGTTTCCTTTGAGTGGGGCCATCCGCCTACACTTGCTGGATTCAGTCCTTCCTCTTCCACGGGCAGCGCTGGGTTAAACGGCCAGGTGGTCAATTCTTTATGTGCATCACACTGACCGTGTTCACATGAGCTTAGCTCATCTAGTTTGCCCATCTCATTAAGTCATCCAATCAGTAGGTTAGGGAAATAAACACATAAACAAGCACATGATGGAAGTAGGACTCTGGGGTGTGTATCTCTGTGAACCTCCCCTAAATGCACTAGAAAACCAGGCCTGACCTTTATTATGGAAGAGGGGAGGGTTGGGCTGGGGTCCGATTTGCCTTTTAAGGTATCACTCAGGCTGCCCCTGGGATAATGAGCTGAAGGAAGGAGAGTGCAGGTGGAGGGCCCGGTGGGTGGACCTCCTCCCCAATCCATGCAACAGTTACTACTGCGTGCTCTAAGTATACTGGAAGTTGAATCTTGCTTTAAGCAAAACAGAGCGATGAGAAAGCAGCTATAAATGTCACCTTCCCCAACCTCAAGAGTCAGTATTTCTAGTATATGTTCTGAAGAGGCAGCATGTCCTGGGTTGTCCAGGACAACCTCGGCCGTGGGCTCTTCCATGTTCACTGGTCACCCCCTGAGACCCTGCCAGCGAGCTAGCTTCCCTCCGGGATACTGCTGTCCCCAGACCCCCCGCAGATAGAGAGGTCAGGGAGCCACTTCTGTCTCGATGGTTCGACTTTGAATTCCTATAACTCCACCAGTCCTGGCTTATCAAAGTCCCAGCCTCCTCTTTATCTAGCCTCTGATTGCCCGGTGGGACCTACCCATGTCAGGAAGTCCACTGCAGAGCTATTCACTGATAGTTGGGTCAGTATCCAGCCAGACGATAATCCGGGGATAACAATGTGCATGGCTCTGCCCTCACAGGGAGGCAAGAGGAGGGTCTCATAACATATGTATAATTCTCTAGCATGTAAAACACTGGAGAGAGTTCGTTTCAGCCACCCCAACGCCTCTCAATGATGCTCATGTATAACGTGCACAGGAAACACCTGGGATGTTTCATGATATGCATATTCCCAGGAAATAGATGGCAAAGTCAAGAGGAATAATTAAGGGGTATTTAACGAAGGAACTACTTACAAAATGTAGGCAAGGTTAAACAGACCGAGGATGGTGCAAGAAGGGGACCTGCTGCCATCCCTAGATCTCCAGCTCAAGAGAAGGGAACCGAGAGAGAGGAGTTGTTTGAGAAACATGCCTGAAAGGGGCTGTGGCCTTGAGTAGAGGACAGAGTCGGAGGGATCCAGGGGAATAAGCACCTGGACCTCACTCTCCTCCTGTCCTCTGGATCTCTCACTGGGGTCTTGCACTGGCCAGAGGGCAAAGGCGCCATTGACGCACCCATGCCAGGCATGTAGGTGCCAGGATCCCAGGCTCTGACCAGGCTGGAGAAGTTGGAGAGCAGATATGAGGAGACAAACAGAAATATCCAACCTATATTGTGTATATACCCCATACAGAAGAGCAGTGATCACCAACCTCATAACTATAGGATTATCTGGTAAATTCTAGGTGCCACAGTGTAAAGGCAATATTGGCACACTGGCAATGAACAAGAGAAGGGCGATGAGGGTGCCAGGAAGGTAGGTCATTTTATTTTTTTAAGATCTTATTCATTTATTTTTGTGAAAGAGAGAGAGCGAGCGCGTGCATGAGCGGGGGAGGGGCAGAGGGAGAAGCAGACTCCCCACTGAGCAGGGAGCCTGATTCAGGACTCAGTCTCAAGACCCTTGGATCATGACTTGAGTCAAAGGCAGATGCTTAACCTACTGAGCCACCCAGGCGCCCCAAGTTAAGTCATTTTAAAGAAGATTTTATAATAATAGAAACATTCCGTCTGAAGACAACAAGATTTGGGAGGGATAGTCAGTAGCTAACTGGTTTAACTGGTTTGAACCACTCCACAAATGTATGTCAATCTCTTTATTTTTTCTCATTACTTGAGTATGCATAAGCCTTGTTAACAGTTGGTTCAGTGTATCCCTCTTGAGGTTTTCCACCCACACAAACTGGATTCTCCAAGAATCTCGGGGCTTACTCGGTCACAAAGGAATCAGCTTTCACCAACGCTGGGTGAGGGACCTGGAATCTGGAGGTGTCCTGTGACAACCATTGCTTCTCCCTGCCATCCCCTGTGGCTGTTGAAGCTTAGCGCAGACCATCCCTTGGACACTCATGCACAGGAATAGTCTCTTCCCCAGGTGGAAATGGGCCAGTTGGCCTCAAGAGTGCCCAGGCAGTGGGGTGCCTGGGTGGCTCAGTGGGTTAAAGCCTCTGCCTTTGGCTCAGATCATGATCTCAGGGTCGTGGGATCGAGCCCCGCATCGGGCTCTCTGCTCAGCGGGGATCCTGCTTCCCTCTCTCTCTCTGCCTGCCTCTCTGCCTACTTGTGATCTCTCTCTGTCAAATAAATAAATAAAATCTTTTAAAAAAAATAACAAATATTTTCTAGTATTAAATCATCCTATTAAGCCATTCCTGTTATTAAATCATCCATAGGTTCTTGGACCAGTCTCCACTGGTTAAAAAAACAGTATATTTTTCTATCGAAGTGCCACTGAATTTATTTAGGATTTTTTGCATCAGTGTAAGTGAGATTGAATGGTGATTTTCTTTCTTTGTACAGTTTCATGGAGACTGATATGAATATTATGCTTGCTTCATGAGAAGAATTTCAAAGCTTTTCTCTTTTTGCTATGCCTTGAAATAGTTTAAATGACACTAGAATGATTTATTCTTGAAAGATTTAGGAGAAATGCTCTTGGAACCATCTGGACCTGGGCTGCTTTTTGACAGTTTTCTCCATTTCTTTCACAGTGCTTGGTTTATTAAGATTTTCTATCTTCCCAATTCAATTTTGGTAAAGGATTCTAGAACATTATCCATCGTATCTAAGTGTTCAGATACATTTACAAGGAGTCGAACAAAGCAGTTTCTTGTGATTCTTTAACTTCCTCTGTAACTTTTACTTTTCCTTTAAAACTTTTTTTAAAGATTTATTTATTTACTTGAGAAAGAGCGAGTGGGGGAGGGGCAAAGGGAGAGGAAAAGAGAATCCTCAAGCAGACTCCCCCTGACCTGGAAGCCTGATGCAGGCCTTGATCCCAGGACCCTGAGATCATGACCTGAGCCGAAACTAAGAGTCTGAGGCTTAACCAACTGAGGCACCCAGGCATTTCTCCTTTAATTTTTTTTTAATTTGTGTATTTTTACATTCTCTCTTTTTTTATTATTAAGATAACTAATGCATTATCTGTCTCATCACTTTTGTCAAAGAATCAGAAACTGGATATATTTAATTCATTTTGTAACTTTCTGGTTTGTAATTCATCCTTTCTCCTTGAGTATTATTCATTACTTCCTTGTACTTTTCTTCCTTTATTTTATTGTTATTTTTTTCAAACCATGTTAGATGCTTAATTCCTTTTTTTATTCCTTTTTTATTGATACTCATGTTTAAGAAGAGAATTTTTCTCTGAACATCACTTCAATGATGATATACGATATTTTTATTTCTTTTGATTTTCTAAACTTTCAAATTGGAAAGAAAAAGAGGAAGAAATTCTGATTTTATGATGTCACTTTCAAAATTCCTTTTTAAAAATTACATTATACATGTCCTTAACATTATTTCTACCATTGGACCTGCTTTCTCTGAAAGTAAAAAGTCCTTCTCTGAAGCTACCTGAGACAGATACCAAGAAAGAAGAGGTCTAAAACTATCATACTGCTTCCTTTTCAATCATCTGGTGATGGTAAATGGAATTGAGAGGTAAAACCCAGGTGGGTAACAAAACGAAAATCTCTCTCCTCCTCTCTCTTTATTCCCTCCCCCTGCTACCCGCTCCCCTCTCCCTCTCCCTCAGTCCCTCCTCCCCTTCTCTCCCTCACTCTCTCTCCCTCTCTCTTCCTCTCTGCCCTACTCCAGTATATTTTACTGAAGGAGGGAATAGGACTGGCCCAGAGCTTAACTTGGCAATGAACTGGTTATGTTAGGACCTATTTCTACTTAAACTTTGTCAACTATACAGGGGAATCTGGTATATTCACTCTTCCCGTTCGTTATCTCTCTATTACTCAGTAGAGTCATAAAACTCCAGCCACTGTCAAATTATTCTAGAAAATCAATTCATACAGCCACTGATTCAATGAATATTTATTGAGTAAGTGGTAGTGACCCAGTGAAGAGCAGAAACATGGCTTCTCCCTCAAAAATCTAACATTCCAGAGAGGCTACCGCAGGACTCTGGGACTTCTTATTTGGGCTGCATGATTATTTAGAGGGCAGGCTAGTGGTGATTATAAGGAGATGAGGCCCCCCTACCACCACCAGGGAAGCAACGCTTCGCACAAACTGTCCCATGCAATGCTCTGATTTTGACAGAGGGGGTACAAGATGCTATGGGAGCTGATAGGAGGGGCATTTAACCTAACCTGTGGCAGGAAGACTTCAGGAGGAAGTGACATGTAAGGACGGCTAACAGTGGGCTGCCCAACGTGATGGGAAAGGACGATGGCAGTCCAGAAGGCTCAGAGCAGGGGAGGGACGGAGTGGGTCCCCAACAAGTTGTATCTTAAGAGGAACAGAAAGAGTACATTGGGCTGGTGGTCATTGGGAGGGAGGGAAAGAAGGAAGGGAGGAAGAGGAGAGGGAGGGAGGGAAGGAGGAAAGGGAGGACGGGGAGGGAGGAAGAAAGAGAGAAGAAAGGAATGAAGGGAGGAAAGAAGGAAGAAAGGGGAAACGGACTCAAGGAGAATGCCCCTTGAGTGATGAAACCATTTTTTATATTCAGAAAAAGGAGATAAAACAAAACAAAGAGAGGATAAGAAAGGAGAAATAACCAAATTATGACACGTCCCGTTTATGGAAACATCCCAGCTGCTGGTGATGCAGGACACGCAACCTAAAGCACACAGACCAGGCCAAGCTGGCCTGGCAGAACCAGCTGGATTTTCCAGTAGACCCGAAGCTGGAGGCAAGGCAGGTTGGAGGGTTTTTGCATCTCTTCCTTTCCTTTATCTGACTCAGCTAAGGCTGAAAGTGGCGTCTGAGAAGTTGGCTTGGCCAGAGCTCATGTTTCTGACACTGTTGGTGGAGAAGGACCTGAGGCCACTGCCAAATTTAGGAAAAAACTAATTGTGATCATCAACGTTCTGTGATCAGCAGGTCTCTGGGGATGCTCGGTGTTGTCAGTGAGCCAGTCTGGGCTGTACACGTTGGCCAGGCCTTGGGGGAGGGTCAGATAATCACATAGGGGGCTAGCGGGTCACGCATCTGGCGGCAAAGAGCCAAGCTGGTCCAACTCTCAAGTGCCCCAGGACGTCAGTTCCCAACGATGATCTTGAACTCCAACTCTGGGAAGGAAGGGAAATGGGGAACAGAGGCCGGGCTGGGAGGGGGTGGGAGGAATAGCCAAGGGTGGGCAGGGGTGCAGCGATGTTCCCAAAAGCATGTACACACTTGAGAGGTGCACTATGATTCTCGAGAAGCACGGACTAAAAAGTGTAAAATAATCATCTGTATATTTTAATGTATGTTTAGGAAAATCGGCATATAAATTCCATAACTTCATTGGTGTGGGATAAAGTTAGAACGCAGGTCAGTTTAAAGACAAATATTAAGTCCTAGTACAGATGTGACACAAGCAAGGCAGAGCCTCCTGAGGATGCAGCCCAGAAAACTGAAATCTGGAAACTCAAGTTTAGGAGACAAGTCAGCAAGCATCTATTGAATGATGACTCTGCCCCAAGTGCTGTCCCAGGCAGTGGACGTCAGTGGTGAGAGGAAGGAGTAAGAGTCCCTGCCTTTAAATTGCTAACATTGGTGAGCCACAGGCATCAACATGGGAACAAGAAAGTGGACAGCAGGGGCGCCTGGGTGGCTCAGTGGGCGCCTTTGGCTCAGGTCATGATCTCAGGGTCCTGGGATCGAGCCCC